>OX637462.1:5000-1255468 GCA_951799995.1 Trifolium subterraneum
ACAAAAAAACCATTCATATTTATTATTCAAAACTAGTCAAAAAGGATAGTTTAGTAAGTTTCATTAAATTATTTAACACCCACTTGCTAACTTAGACTCACTTAATGATAAATATTTGCAACCTAAATAAACAACCTAGGAAATAAAAAAGGACAAAATCCAAACACAATTCCTTAAAATTAACAAACTTTAACATCAAACTGTAACATATAATCAATCACATTAATTCTATCAATCACATATAATCAATCAACAAAATTAACCTGAAGGAAAAACATCGTTTTATCTTTTTTTTAAACCTATTTCATCATTTTTTTTAAACCAATATTGTCACGCTTGTTTTCTTATTTATAGTCAAGCCTTACGTGAATTTAAAAAAATCTGGAACATGTATAAAAAAGAAAATTGGAATATGAAAAAATAAAACTGTAGTTCACATGAATCAATGATTTTAATTAAGCCATGAATTTGAATATATATTCTGGTTTTCTTTTTGGTACATGAGTTTTCATGTTTATAACCACAAATAGCATAGGCTTAAATAAATTAGAAAATATATTGTTTGCTTAAATAAAATTAGAAAATATTCCATAAAAAAATAGAAAATAAATTGTTTGTCCTTTTTTGATTTCCTAGGTTGTTTATTTAGGTTGCATATATTTATAATTAAGTGGGTCTAAGTTAGCAAATGGGTGCACAATATTTAATAAAATTTACCTAACTAACCATCAATTTTCTAGTGTAAAATAACTAAATATCAAGGTTTTTTTTGTCCAAAGTGAAAAGGTGCACATTGCTAACTTAGACCTTCATGTTTTTAGGTGAGTCTAAGTTAGCAAACCCCTATATATATATATATATATATATATATATATATAAATCAACAACGTCAACGTCATTATTATCATCATCTATCATTATGATCAATCTTCATAATATTCACCAAAGGTACACATATAACACATATGTACATATATACAACTTCCACAACAACATCAATCATCATCAATAATCAACATTCATATACATATATATCATACGCGTACATATATATCCAACTCAACAACAACATTCTAATTATTATTAACAATCATCATTATCATCAATCATTATTCATTATATATATATTCCAACAACATCATCGTTAATCATTATATTCATATTATTCACCATACATACATATATTTGAGATCAATTCAATTCATCAACATCAATCACGCAACACTCATATAGAAATATTATCATTATTCATGTATCCCTATAAGACTAGCAACTTATACACCAAACTATCATCATCATCAATTAATAATCAACTAAATATGGTTGTCTTCGCTAGCTCTCGCTATAGCGAGCTCTGGCGAAGCAAGTCAGAAGCTTACTCGCCATCTAGCGAGTCCTAGCGAGGAATCTGGAAACCTTCGCCATATCTTCGCTAGCTCTCGCTGTAGCCAAGCAAGTCAGACATAACAGGGTCAGCTGGCGAGCACTGGCGAGCCCAGCAAGTTTCCCTCGCTATCTCTCGCTACAGCGACGATACCCAGAAATTGCTGCTCTGTTTTCGTGACCATTCGGATTCCACCACCAAATCACCCAAAACGTGTTCCAGTTTTAAAAAGATGTTTCCTTTAGGTTATAAACATGTTATCATACATAGAAGTACAAGTTTCATCTCTTACAAACACCAAAATCATCACCAATCAAAGATTATGCATATTTTTCATTCAAAACTCAAAAACCTATAATTTCATATGAACATACTTTGATTCTCAAAATTGAAACCATCAACAAGTACTTTTAGCATCACATAACATAGATATCACGAAATCATTACAAAAGGAAGCATTTTGATTCATATAAAAACATAAAAATGCTAACTTTAAGCATAGCAAAGGGTGAGAGGGTTTGGGCAAAGAGAACATGATTTCTCCTCCCTCTTTATCACCCACAAATTATATGAAACTACTCTCTTACCTCTAATTCTTCAAGAATTAGCTCCTCCAAATCTTTATCTTAGCCTCCTCTTCTATGTTCTTCTCCTCTTCTTCTTCTCTAGACTTTCTCTCTCTAATTCTTCACAAAATGGTGACAAATGATTTTCTCTCACTAAGTTTCAAACTTATACCTAGGTTAATTCCTTCTCAATTTACTAAATTGCCCTTCCTCATAAGCTAACTCTATTTTCTATCTACACCTCCTAAAACCACTACTATTCTAAATACACCACCACATCAAATGCCACATATTTAAATAAATCACACAACATGACAATTAAATAAATAAATCAAATTAAATAAAACGAGATGTGACACTAAACACTATGGTTGAGAACCCAAGAGAACCAAGGAGGTCGAGTATTAACAATGTGGTATAAGCGCGAAGTCACAAGGAAGCACGAGAGGAGATCCTTACATGTTGAAGCAAGAAATGCAACAAACCATAAATCCTAAGCCCTAAACCCTAACCCCTAAGCCTGGACGCCTAAAGCTTAACCCCTCAACCGTAAACCCTCAACCTAAACCCTATGGTTGAAAACCCAAGAGGACCAAGTGAAGGAAAACGTAACTGTTTATCAAAGATAAAACGCAGCGGATTTTAAAATTTTATTTTCCTTCAATGGATCCATGTGAAAGATCATGGTCAAGAATATATTGTTACCTTGAAGAACTGATGCTTTCTTTCGCGAACAAGGAGCTTTCAATCACGAACAGAAACTGCTTACGATCACGAACACGAACTGCCTTTCGATCACGAACAAGAAACACCGTATGATCACGAACAAGAACCTTCAATCGATCACGAGCACCACAATTGCAGCGCCTCCACTTAGTCCACACGAACAGGAACCTTCAACCTTCGGTGCTAGCCGTTCTTGGATGAAGAATGAGGGAACTTGAGCGGATTAGGGTTTAGAGAAATTCAGAATTTCCCAAATACGAATTAGGGTTTAGAGAAATTCAGAATTTCTCCAAAAGTGTGAGAGACTGAACTTCATAAGGCTCTATTTATAGAGTTTCTTATGTGAGCTTCAGTTCACACGAATTTGGACTTCTTAAGCCCAATATTCGTTTTTCACTAATTGCACCCCCGCAATAAGTCTTACTTATTTTTCCCGTTTTAACTGTCCTTATGTGTGTGACCCTGTAGGTTCTTATAACGTTGGCAATAATATTTATCTTAATATTATAAACAGTGAGCGGTATCTAGCAACACATCACTGTTACCCAAGTTATAAGAATGTCATGTGATCTGACTAACCTTTCTGTGATAAACATCTTGTGCATAATTACCCTTTTGTCCTCATGTCTATATTGAACACAAGGCATAGTATGTCATCCTTGTCTAGTTCAATATTGGGCCCATAGACATATCTCCCGTTATGTAGGAGGGACAAATCCCATCTAGGTCACTCATGTCCCTCAGCATGATTCGTGGGATACCCATCAACCAACTTTATAGTTATCCAGTTACGGATAACGTTTGAATGGCAACAAGGTATTACACTCCTACATCTAGGGTACACAGTGGTTTCAGGTCGAAGGATGGAATGCACCTTTTATCACTATGAGAATAACTTATGACATTTCATAACATTCTATGCAGTATTCTCATGGTGGGTCAATCCGATATAAAGTTACCCTTAACATTTATATCTATGTGAAGACTTGATAACTCATTATCTATGATCAGTGAGACGTGATCATCAGTCTACCAACATAATAGTCTTTATGCTTTAATGTTATCCCATTTCATATTAAAGCTTGACTACGGATACTTTAAGAATAGTGTTCTTAAGTTAATGTAATCTCACGATTAAGTCTCACTTAATGTTTCATTACATGAACAATCTATTCTAGGGTCTTTATTATTTTGGAAAACAAACATAATAAAGAAATGCCTTATTATATATATTTAATATATATAAATCATGTCACAATACAAAAGTAAATGCTATCAAATAGATTGGCTTTTAGGGCTTACTCCAACAATCTCCCACTAGCACTAAAGCCAATCAAATGTTCATCTAACATTTATCGGTTAGCATGAGCATCGAGCAACTTCTTAGCAAGATGCTACATTAGTGGATAAGGAACTATTTCCTATGTTGGTTAGTATCTTACATATCTTTTCAAAGTTACTCTTTCGATCTCTATCGAAATAGAAAGGTGTCTATATATATCTGAATCGTTGGTGAGATCTATTCCTTTGTTTGCAAGATTAAATCAGTATCATCACTAATGTGATTAATGAAATCTGCAACGATGGAAACATAGTTTTAGCTCAATCCTGAACTAAACGATCCAAATCAAATACTTGACCTTTGTAATAGAAATAGACACTTTCTGAAGCTTATTAGCTTACAGTGTTTATATCTGACATAAATTTGAATTTCAATACAATGTATCGGATTGGAAACTAACATCATTATAACTTATTTACAATGATTTTTTTTTTCCATACCTACCTATTTCAAAAGATAGTCCTTAGCTCCTTTAAGGTACTTAGGGATATTCTTGAAGGTCAATTAGTGTCAAACACTAGATTCAATTTTGGTACTTACTGATTATGCTATAAGCATATGGTGTATCTAGTGTTGTACATATTATATGGTATACATGACTGATCCATTTGCCAAAGCATGTGGATTCTTTTCATGTATCTCTTTCTCATCCAATGAGACGTGACATTGTCCTTTGAACAAATAAAATCATTTGTTGCGTCAACAATCTATCTTTATAGATTATGATTCCTAACTCTTTAGGAAGTCTCGCCTAAGTATTTCATCAAGAGATATTTCCTTAATCATGTCTTACATGTATGAGGAAAATGTTTTGATGATTAATATGTCATCCACACATGATACCAGATTAAGATAATTACTCCCACTAACCTCCTTGTGTGCACAAGAATTATATTTGTCCTTTATTAATTCGTTTTCATAAAACTTCATAAATAAGAACAAATAATTCAACTTCTGAGAACTTGATCTAATCAAAATTAGATTGCTACAATTTGTATACCTTTCAAGCATCCTTTGGATTGAGAAAACCCTATGTATATGTCTAACACATATATATGAGGTCATTCCAATTAAGGAATGCAACTTTGTCATCCATCTGCCAGAACATGTAGTATAACAATTGTAACTAGACTACGATCATGGTTTCATCATAATTTGCATTTTGATTTTGCGTGAAACCTTTAATAATTAATTACATCTTAAATGTAGTCTCCATATCATCCATGTCAGTCTTCTATAAGAAGACTCACTTTTATCGTCTGAGTCTTACTCATCTTAATGACATAACCATTATCACATAAGGTCTGTGTACATGGATTCTATATAAGATTCTATGGCATTTAGCCTCTTCTCAGAATTTAGGTCATTTACGACCTTTTAAACAAGTTAAATATTCATCTTCAATGAAAACCATATCACCTTGTTAAGTCATGATAAAATCATACTTCCCAGCCTTGAGATATGTTAGACTTGTCTAGCCTCATGTGCAACTCAAACGGTTGATCCTACAACAACCTTGAGGAACCAGTTTGTGTTCCCTTTTAAAATATTAATGTTGTGGTACTTGAATCATTCAAGTTCTATATCACTCCCACTGACTCTTTTAAGAGACACATTCCCACTCGAGGAATGCTTCAGTCTAGCAACAAAACAACTTTTGTCCTGAAGAGTGATGTAGGACTAGTATCCCTTAGTTTCCTTAGGATACTTCCACATTCATCCAATTTGGAATAAAATTTATCTGATAAATTTTCAATCCAAACTATCATAAAGGCAAACTAGGTACTTTACCTTCATATCAAATATGATGTCTTTATGATTACTTTTAAAAGGCAGAGCTAGTTGTGGGTGAAGAATAACTATAAGTAGAGAAATTACAACAAAGAGTCAACGACATATACTTAAACTATCTTAAATCAAACCATGTCAAACATGATGCGATAAAATAGTTATTATATTCCTTAACTAAGTATTTACCATTATGACTTGTTCATATGATTTTGATAAGCATCCTTCTCGAATCTAGTCATAGTAGGTTGCGAGAGAGTATAGTTCAAGAACTCATAGTTTTTCTCGCATTTGAGAACAATTCTCAATTGTGTACCAATTCAGAAACACTTTTCTGAAATTCTTGTCCTTCATAAGGACAATATAATTTGTATTGTATTCCAAAATTCTAACTACAGAGATATGTAAAACTTTGTATTATGATTAAATCATTTTAATACGGACTTTTATTAAAATGCTCCCACTATTTTATTCAAACCAAATGACCTTCAAGCATATGATTCGGAAAATCCCGTTGGAAGATTTTCTAGTGAGAATGAGATCCATATTTCACTTTGTTTTAAGTCAGCGTTGGACTGATTACACAAAACTTAGTTTATTTAGGTAGGAAACTCCTTTCCAATTGTATCTCATACAACTCTCATATCGTTTCCGTTGGGTAAATAACACTTATTTTATTTTTAATCCATCATATGGAATAACCCAACGCTTGCTTCTAATATCATATAATCATATTATATTTATTTAGTTAAGTTAACCCATAGAATAGCCCTCGGATAAACTGGTTATCTCACCGCAACTTATCAATATAGACAATGCACTTTACGTTGGCAAAACCTACATTAATCGATATTGATCTTGAAGGGTGCTATTCTTTGGAAAGCATAAAACTTAATATATTATTTGAAGGATTTTTAATCAGTTTGATCTCACCTCACCACGGCTTATATATCATATATATTCGCACTCCAATCATTCAAGCATGCATAACAATTAAACAAAATAAAAGTGACATGATTATGGCCCCTAACGCTGTGATTCTCTCAAGCCAATGAGAGAATCTAAACTAGTCCTACAAACGACATTGCTTCTCCAAGCTAGACCTCCAGGGTTGTTCAAGCGTCAGGATTCTTCTTACTTCCTTGTATTCTAATTACATTACAAATAAGAGAAACTCGTTTTACATACGAGGGAGTGGATGAGAGGAGAATGTACATATAGAATTTGAGAGAGAGAGAGGCACGACACGCAGGCCGTATTTCAAAAACCCAATAAATAGAATTATAAGACTAAGACCATAATCACTCACAACAAAATAATAATAAACACACTTTTATCATTATTATTAAAATTAAAGTCTCATAATTAAATAAATTAAATTAAAATCCGGCGATTGATCACACTACGCAAAGTTAGCAATTAAATTTGATTCAAACCTTTTAATTCACAATTAAATCTTTCAAATCAAAATTTTCTAAAATAAATAATATTATTTTAAAGTAGAATCAAATCTTTGACAATTCTCCAATTACCAAATATTGCAATTTATTTAATCAAAACGTTTTTGAATAAAATATTTTTCCAAAATTGGTAATATTATCTTTTAAAACAATTTCAAAAGATATTTCTAAAATTTTGAAACGATTTCAAAATTAAATATATTTGTCAAAATCACTTTGAATTACCATCTAATTTTGTATCAACATTTGATACGTTTTACAAACCCTAATCATATTGACACAACACTTGCATCGTTATGAATACTCTTACAATAACATGATCATACCAAATCAAGTGCTCTGATTCTTCGTTCAATACGATAATCGAATTCGTTAAACTTCACCAGATACGGTTTCAAAGCTTATACTTCACCAGATACGGTTCCCAAGTTTATGCTTCACCAGATACGGTTCCGAAGTTTCAAACATCAATTATCAAATATGAACAAGTATCATTCAACTCAATTATTGTACGATCAAAATCAGTATATCATATATACCAATATCACATAGGGTTTATGTGCATATGTGATCGAGTAACATGTTTCTCTTGTTAAGATAATCAATACGTTGATGCTTCACCAGAAATGGTTCCGAAACATCAAACCAATCGATAACCATAAACAGAAACATGGTTTGGCCAATTTAATTCCTTTATTATTTAATTGATTCCAATATGTTTAAACATTTTAAACATAAAGGAATTAAACAGAAACAGTTTCTGATGTGTTTAAACGATTTAAACAGAGACATTAACATTTTTAAACAATTTAAACAGACACGCGATTAAACAATTAAACAGAATCGCGATTTAAACAACCTTTGCTTTAAACAGAAACGCGATTAAAATGTTTAAATAGAATAGCGATTTTAAACAATGTTTAAACAATTTAAACAGAAACGTGATTAAACAAAACAAACCGATTCAAGGTTTCGTAATGAACCGTTCATTAACGAAACCCTAGTTGTATCAACGTTTGACACAATTTTGAAACCCTAATCGATTCTGTTTCCATAATAATACAACACTTGTATTTTTATGAATCCTAATACAACAATCATTCATCAAAACATTTCAAGATTGTTGTTCATTATAGATGATTGACTCATGAATGCTTCACCAGTATCGGATTCCGAAGCAGTACATGCTCACAATCACCAATTATTCACGTCAATCACAAAATATTCTGATGAACAATATAATCGGTATATCACATATACCAACGTCGTATTAGAATTATATATCGCATATATAAATTAAGATTAATCAATCACATCTTATTAATTCTTGTTCTTATTATTATTAATATAGATTCACATTCATATCATATTAATAAACGGTAACAAACATCAAAACCGATCCATGGTTTCACAAGTGGCTCTGATACCACTGAAGGAAAACGTAACTGTTTATCAAAGATAAAACGCAGCGGATTTTAAAATTTTATTTTCCTTCAATGGATCCATGTGAAAGATCATGGTCAAGAATATATTGTTACCTTGAAGAACTGATGCTTTCTTTCGCGAACAAGGAGCTTTCGATCACGAACAGAAACTGCTTACGATCACGAACACGAACTGCCTTTCGATCACGAACAAGAAACACCGTATGATCACGAACAAGAACCTTCAATCGATCACGAGCACCACAATTGCAGCGCCTCCACTTAGTCCACACGAACAGGAACCTTCAACCTTCGGTGCTAGCCGTTCTTGGATGAAGAATGAGGGAACTTGAGCGGATTAGGGTTTAGAGAAATTCAGAATTTCCCAAATACGAATTAGGGTTTAGAGAAATTCAGAATTTCTCCAAAAGTGTGAGAGACTGAACTTCATAAGGCTCTATTTATAGAGTTTCTTATGTGAGCTTCAGTTTACACGAATTTGGACTTCTTAAGCCCAATATTCGTTTTTCACTAATTGCACCCCCGCAATAAGTCTTACTTATTTTTCCCGTTTTAACTGTCCTTATGTGTGTGACCCTGTAGGTTCTTATAACGTTGGCAATAATATTTATCTTAATATTATAAACAGTGAGCGGTATCTAGCAACACATCACTGTTACCCAAGTTATAAGAATGTCATGTGATCTAACTAACCTTTCTGTGATAAACATCTTGTGCATAATTACCCTTTTGTCCTCATGTCTATATTGAACACAAGGCATAGTATGTCATCCTTGTCTAGTTCAATATTGGGCCCATAGACATATCTCCCGTTATGTAGGAGGGACAAATCCCATCTAGGTCACTCATGTCCCTCAGCATGATTCGTGGGATACCCATCAACCAACTTTATAGTTATCCAGTTACGGATAACATTTGAATGGCAACAAGGTATTACACTCCTACATCTAGGGTACACAGTGGTTTCAGGTCGAAGGATGGAATGCACATTTTATCACTATGAGAATAACTTATGACATTTCATAACATTCTATGCAGTATTCTCATGGTGGGTCAATCCGATATAAAGTTACCCTTAACATTTATATCTATGTGAAGACTTGATAACTCATTATCTATGATCAGTGAGATGTGATCATCAGTCTACCAACATAATAGTCTCTATGCTTTAATGTTATCCCATTTCATATTAAAGCTTGACTACGGATACTTTAAGAATAGTGTTCTTAAGTTAATGTAATCTCACGATTAAGTCTCACTTAATGTTTCATTACATGAACAATCTATTCTAGGGTCTTTATTATTTTGGAAAACAAACATAATAAAGAAATGCCTTATTATATATATTTAATATATATAAATCATGTCACAATACAAAAGTAAATGCTATCAAATAGATTGGCTTTTAGGGCTTACTCCAACACCAAGAAGGTCGAGTAGTAAGATTGTGATATAAGCACAAAGTCATAAGGAAACACGAGAGGATATCCTTTCATGTTGAAGCAAGAATTGTAGCAGTCGATGCCACATGAGTAAGTAGACTAACACGAACAAGTGGTCACAGAATTTGGAACTAGTGTGTGGCTTAATACTAGTAGTAAGAGGAATATTGGGAAATCCATGAATCGAACGAGCACAACTAAAGGTAGCTTGTGTAAGGATGTAAAGAATTATGGGAATTGAAAACCCAATATCAAGGTGAGCATTGACTGGAGTTGACCCTAGACTAAGTACATAAGTAAGATACCCGGATAGTCGTAGTAAGTTTGAATTGTGCAATGAGGTAGATCAAGTGTAGTTGAAGTGTGTAGTACGCAAGCAATATCCAACTAGCGCGTATGCGTCGTGACAACCTATCAGAACCTAGAAGTAACCTTCTTCGCTTGTAAAACGTTTTCATCAGGAGCATGTAGAACCAAGGAAGACCTAACGTTAGTCCGCAAATCAAAAACTTTTCTCAAATTTGTCTAACCTTCATTGCAACCAAGTAGTTCATCCCAGAGAAGTCAAATTGGACCATACACATTCCATTGTCTTCCTAATGTCAGTTGTTGTATTACTTCCTTAGAACATTACCACCAGTTGTCCTCAATGAAATCACTTCAGCCTCAAAGTTCACAATTAGTAATCATATTCGACCATTAGAAGACAAGCCTTGTTTAGAGTAACAATAAGGAATTACTTCTAGTGTCATTAATCACCGAGTCGATCCGTTAAGCATCCTCGTTAAGTTGATCGCTAACAATTAACTCAGTTCGGTAATCCATTAAGTTATCAGAATTCCATGTAGTCAATAACCCAACGGATTTAGATAAACCTTTTGTGGGAATTTATTAGTCAAATCCTAATGAGAGTGAAGTTTTCCAAATTCAAGAGAAATATCAGTAGAAAGAAATAATGAAGTATGAACATATTTCGGTAGAAGTAGGATCTTCAGTTACCTACCCTTTTGTGTGAAATCTAATTCAGCCAAATCCATCGAATCGAGCAATGCTTAATTTGTAGTTAGTAAGCCTTATAAAGTTATCAATATTACGCTCCCCAAGACTATCTAATTTTAATTAAAAGATATAAAATTCTTTCGGTGCTTTGAGACCTAGAGGTTACATTTAGTGTAAGAATTCAACTAAGTGTTGAGCCTTTCTAATTCCTCAATATCAGCGAATTGGAATCACATTTCTATTATCCTTATGTAACTCTGACGCAATGTCTTCAGCTTTCAGCTTTGTTATTAGTAATCAGTTCGGACTTATGTAAGTTTGAGTTGCTTGTTGAGAGTAATGAGTTGTCTTCCTTTAAGGACCATCAACTATTCTAGTTGAACTGCAATTTGACAACCCTAAGTGGTCTGAAGTTGGGCAACTTTATCCAGTATGTCATGTTGACCTTTAGAGCGATAATCCTATGTTCCCGTTTTCATCCCTTCAGTTTCATTATTAATGGCCACATCATATCAGTATGAGCTCAACTATCTATTAAGAGTCGTGAGCAAACTTAGTTTAAGTCCTCCTTCATCCCGATGACTTGTCACTTTCCATCATTAAATTGTTTTGAAATAGATAACTTATTACAGTGACAACCTCAATGAATCACCTAAACCTTTCATGTGCTCGAACGTCAAAATACTTATTCCAATCAAGTTAATTAACCCTTCTTTACAAAGCCTTCTCAGCTAATTCTAAATAAGATCCAAATTCACCCAACTCAGAGGAATTAAGAAGTAGTAATGAGATCAATATTAGTGGTGCGAACCTTTCAATCTCATTCTATATAACCAGGTTAGATCAAATGTTAGCCAATAGCCATGATTGTCCCTCTAGAAAACTAGTAGTTATTTTAGTGACCTCCCTAATACCAATAAGCAACTCAAAGTTAGACAATCAATTAATAGCACTATTATCGTCAGGAACCCAAGACCTTGTGTTTAACCTCCAAATTAGTGACCAGAGGACCTTACCAACGAATTTCAAGACCCAATTCTTATCTGTAAGAGAGTATCAGTGGCATGAAACCATGAGACCAAAATTCATCGGAACAATCTCGCCAGTCATTGAAGGTGAATAAAGTAAAGGACAATTGATCACGATCGTTTTGTGGTCAAATAATATTTTAAGTTAAGAGTAATACAAGGCAGTTAACCTTGGTCGTCTCCCAAAGACTCACAATCAGTTTAACTATATTAGAAACAATTCAAAAACTATAAATTACGGGGGTTATGTTTTTGCAAACAGAACGTAAGAAAAGTGTGAAATTTGATTGATTTAAAAGGATCAATTCATTGGCTTTTGGTAACTCGTTCTTGATTCTATCATAGGTTCACAGAGAATAAATTCGTTATATGCTTATGTTCTGGTTGATTTATAAAACCGAAATAAACAAGCGTTGACAGTTTTATACGAATTCCATTCAAACAAGCATCAAATGTGTTCAACTAATCGTAGGCAATAGTAAACAACCGTTACTAATGTCAGATTAATATCCTTACTGAATTCAATCAACCCTTTTTGCTAAGCGCTCAAAGTTTATGTCAATTCCTATTCAATATAATCTATACAAGCGATAAACTAAATTGAATAAAACGGTGTCGAATCGAATTAGAGTGATTAAGCATCATTATAATTCAATTTCATACTAAAATAAAGAACACGAAATTGACATAACAGAACATGAATATAAAACGGAATTTGCTATTAAAAACAGACCTCAAGAATCTAAAACGAGTTCCTTGCACCAACGGATTGAAAGAAGGATTTAGTTCTCCATTCAAGTGGTGGCTGCTCTAGGGTTTTGATATTTTCGTGAATGAAGTGTGTAACCTCGACCTAGTCAGATTTTCGGTTTTTATAAGCAAGCAAAACGGGCCACAAAACAATTGGGCCGAAAAAATATAAGTTATGTTGAAAATAATTAAATCTTTGTAAGTCTGAAACATGACGAGTAAATATGACTCCTTTGCGCTCCAAATTGGCTTTCGGCTTCAACATGAAAGTTGTAGTTCTTTCTCTTAGCTTTCCAACGCATCTTCCCGCGCCTCAGTCTGATATTCGTAGCTCAAGTTATGGTCTGCACAATGAAAAGGTATCAAATTACTGTTTATTACGAAAATAAATAGCAAAACATAAATAATAACAGAACTAGACTCTAATCACAAAACATGATAAAAATGCCAAAATAGCAGGAGAAGTCATAAAATTGTCATAGCACAGAGTGATTAAAAAGTGCATTAAAATGCCCTGATCAACAATATATATGAGAAATTAAACCTCTAGCTCACCTGCATGTTAAATGTACAACTAGTTCACTATGTCGTGCTAGGATGAATTGGAATGGTAGGTGGAAGTTTTCACAAAGAACTACGGATCAATTTTCTAAATGAGTTGAACTCATTAGCAAAAGGATTTGTATTGTTTAGGCACTATTCCACTCATTTATATCTCAGATGACCTTGGAGTATTTGAACAACGCATGTGTTACGTAGTTGAGCATAGGGCACATTTGGCGCTTGTGGTGTTAGAGAATAAGAATAACCATGGGAATGAATAATTTTCTGAAAAGGAATCTAGAAAGTTACAACAAGAAGAGACTTTAAGAAATTATTAGGTTGGTTAAAGAAACTTGTACGGGTTGAGTTACTCACAAGGACCCTGTCAGTGTCCCAATATTCTGATGATATCAACCCCTTAATCATATGGTATTAAACCTCTAAGAAAACCAAGCTAGATACTGACCAGATGAAGTAGGTTTGAAAAGGAGATAGTTCATAGTAAAGGTCAGTAAAGTTAAGCAAGACCCAAACCACCGATAACACCAACGGATAAGATGAGTCGGTGTGGGACATTGTCTGGGAAATTGCAACCAAGACTATAATGATGCATCAAGAGAATAACAGTAAGGGTCGAGAATGTAGTAAACAGATTCCTCTGAGTTAGGTCAACACATTGAGAGAGAAAAGTTTTATTCCAAAGGACTAGATGAAACTAACCGTAAAATGAATGTCGAACATTTGACGAGTAAGTTGCGCATACGTCCACACATAATAACGGAGTACTCTTGAGAGCAGAGGTTGTGTGGGGAAAACGGTTCAACTGACAAGTTTAACGCAGAAAACTAGTAATAATAATTATACACAGGTGTTAATTTGAAGTGTATATAAAAAGGTATTGTTGTGCCATGAGTGCTTGAACCAATGAAGGATAACAAAAAGGACTAACATAAGATGAGCGCGCACCTAAGAGGGTTTTGAGGACCAAGAAGCCATGTATAAGATATTAGGAGTTAAAATTGGAGAAGAATTGTGGAACCCGTATTTGGGACAAGTATGTAATCAAATGGTAATATCTCCCTTTCTGTAGGTCTGAATCAAATGATTCTTGATGTTCTGGATAGCTAACGAAATTATCTTCGGTTGGGTGCCAATTTCATAGAATGTAAAGTTATAATGAAGTACGGACACAAATTTGAAGTATAGGGTCTGAAGCTGATTTTATGCAGAAAGTTGGGCACTGTTGTATGAAGGCTCGTAGAATGAGCAAAGGCCTCGCCTAGCGAGGATAGCAGCAAATTTTGCAGCTTGCATGCAACTGTGTCCTTCGTTGTGGATTGATCAAGCTTAGTGTTAGGTTGGTTCCCTTATAAGCTTAACAGTTTAGCACATTTAGTTTCCCACATAAATTATGCATTATAACATTAGTTAGATTAATACATGACAACTTTAAGGAATTTAGGATATTATTGTGTGATAAGGTTTAAATCCCAAAACTATCTTCATTATGCTCATATAATGTTGCTTATGACTAGAAGAGAATGGGATTGTAGGTGGAAATATGATATTTTATTTAAAATACAAAGCAGAGTGTTGTACTGGTTTTCTCGCTTAGCAAGCATGACCTTCGCTAAGCGAGCGTATTAGAATAGAACTCTGCAGAATCAATATTTTAAACAAAAATCCATTCATTTTATATCCCTGATTATTCTAGAATATTTCTGTAAGCAATACAATAATATTATGTAATTAGAGTGTTAAGCATTTTGAGGAAGCTAAGTATCAGGAATCGGGACAGTTTAAAAATACTCTGGAAGGGAATTTATGGGTAGGATAACAATCAGAATAATTAAGTTAAGGAAGTCAGCCAGTCTTAGTGTTACTTCTGTACCAAGTTATGGGATTCTTTTAGAATCAAATCATGTTATTATTGTGAGTTTCAATCGTGTCGATCTATATTATTATCACATACGAATAAGTCAGGCCCCTGAGACCGGCTCACCTCATAATGTCTTTGTTATGATTAAAACAAACAAGATAATTAATTTGTGTTACACCAATTTATTTTATTATGTTATGAAATCATGTTTAGAGGTTGACAAGCTGGATCAGAGAACTACTAGTTCAGTTGCCCCTGGAATCACCATTAGTCGGTAGTTGGAATTTATTGAGGCTTAGTAGTCTCACTTCACAATTATCAATTTTTTTCATATAAGCAGGTTGATCGAGGTATCGTGGCCTTGAAGCATGAAGATTCAGATACGTGAATTACGTTATTGAGCCGGTGTCATCTTAATCTTATATTTTGTATAAGATTCATTTAGTTTATGTTTCCATTGTTAGCTCAATTATGTTTTCTTTTTTGGGATAAAGGTAATCCTATTATGTATTAGAATGAAATGCAATGTATCTATCCAGATTCATTTATGTTTGCTCCTATAGATATTCTACATAAATCTATATGGGGTGTTATAATTGGTAACAGAGCAGGTTGAATAAGTATTGGACCTTCTCGCGAATCATTAAAATTCCATAAAAGTAGTACGGACCCTTTTCCCGATCTTGGTGAAATAATCATATATATATTACCTAACTGGATCCATAAACACATTATATATGTGTTGGATAGAATATTCTTAAACAAAAACAGTTCAAAATATTATTTATTCAGTTCAATAGATTTATTTACAATTTTTGTGGGTTATATATACACTACAAATTTCGGGATTTTTCCAATCTTGCTGAAATAATAGGATTTGTTTGATATCTCGCCTAAAAGTATCCATAGACACACTATATATGTTTGGATGGAAGATTCTTCAAAAAATGGATCAAAAAACAATTTATTCATTTCGATAGTTTTTTTTTACAATTTTTGTGGGTTATTGACTACAGATTAAGGGATTTTCCCGATCTTGGTAAAAAAATCGGATTTGTTTGATATCTTCCCTAAATAGACCAACAGACACAACATATGTGTTGGATAGAAGATTCTACAAAAAATGGGAACAAAAAACAATTTATTCATTTCGATAGTTTTTTTTTTTTTCAATTTTCTTGGGTTATATAAACTACAAATTATGAGATTATTTCTAACTTGGTGAAAAAAATAGGATTTATTTGATACCTCACCTAAATGGATCGACAAACACAATTATATGGGTAATGTTAATGCACACCGACTCACTTTTGTGAAGGTGTGCATTAGCAACATACACCTCATAATAAGACAAAAGAATCTTTATTTTTAATTTAATAAAAAATATAATTTAGGGATATAAATGTAATTTTAGTGTTGTTTTCTCTCACTTCTCTATTTTTCTTTTTAAAGTCATTTTGTGACAAACTCATTATGTCATTGGTAAAAATAAAAAACTTACCAATGACATAATGGGTTTGTCACAAAATGACTTTAAAAAGAAAAATAGAGAAGTGAGAGAAAACAACACTAAAATTACATTTATATCCCTAAATTATATTTTTCATTAAATTAAAAATAAAGATTCTTTTGTCTTATTATGAGGTGTATGTTGCTAATGCACACCCTTACAAAAGTGAGTGGGTGTGCATTAGCATTACCCTATATGTGTGTGTGTGTGTGTGTTTGGATATATAGAAGATTCCACAAAAAAGGAATTACAAAACAATTTATTCATTTCGATAGTTATTTTACAATTTTTTTGTGGGTTATAGACTACGAATTTTGGGATTTTTCCAATCTTGATGAAATAATAAGAATTGTTTGTTATGTAACCTAAATAGATCCACATACACACTATATTTGTGTTGGATAGCATATTCTTAATAAAATGGGATCAAATAACAATTTAGTCATTTCGATAATTATTTTACAACTTTTGTACACAACGAATTTTGTGATTTTTTTAATCTTTGTGAAATTATAGTATTTGTATAATATCTAACCAAAATAGATCCACAAACACACTATATATGTGTTGGATAGAAGATTCTTTAAAAAAGGGATCGAAAATTAATTTATCCATCAATAGTTTTTCAGTTTGTTTTTACAATTTTCGTGGGTTATAGACGATGAATTTTTGTATTTAACCAAACTCTGGAAAAAAAATACGATTTGTTTGATATCTAACCTAAATACATCCACAAACACACTATATATGTGTTGGATAGAAGATTCTTCAAAAAAAGGAACAAAAAACAATTTATTCATTTCGATAGTTTTTTTTAACAATTTTTGTTTCCAATCTTGGTGAAATAATAGGATTTGTTTGATATCTCACCTAAATGTATCCATACACACACTATATATGTTTGCATATAATATTCTTCAAAAAGGGATAAAAACACAATTTATTCATTTTGATAGTTTTTTACAATTTTGTGAGTTATTGGCTACGAATTTTGGGATTTTTCAATTTTTGTGGGTTATATAGACTACAAATTATGATTTATTTTTTTTATATCGGTGAAAGAATATGATTTATTTGATATCTCACCTAAACACACTATATATTTTGGAAAGAAAATTCCTCAAAAAAGGGATCAAAAAACAATTTATTTGTTTCGATAGTTGTTTTACAATTTTTGTGTATTTTAGACTACGAATTTTGGGATTTTTCCAATCTTGGTGAAATAATAAGATTTGTTTGATATCTAACGTAAAGGGGATCGGAAAATAATTTAACCATTTCCATAGTTTTTCAACTTTTTTTACAATTTTTGTGGGTAGACTACGAATTTTGGTATTTTTCCAAACTCTGAAAAAATACAATTTGTTTGATAGATTACCTTAATGATTCACAAACACAATATAGATGTGTTGGATAAGAGATTCTTCAAAGAGAAAAGGGAGCAAAAAACAATTTATTCATTTCGATAGTTTTTTTTTACAATTTTCGTTGGTTATAGGACTACGAATTTTTGGACTTTTCTAATCTTGGGGAAATAATAGTATTTGTATGATATCTCAGCAAAATAGATCCATAGACACACTATATATGTTTGGATAGAAGATTCTTTAAAAAAAGAAACGGTTCAAAAAACAATTTATTCATTCGATAGTTTTTTTTTTACAATTTTTGTCGGCTATTGACTACCAGTTTTGGGATTTTTCCGATCTTGGTGAAATAATCGTATTTGTTAGATATCTTACTTAAATAGACCCACAAACACAACATATGTGTAGGATTGAAGATTTTTCAAAAAAGGGGATCAAAAAAGTATTTATTCATTTCAATAGTTTTTTTTCTTCGTGGGTTATATATGTAACAACTCAAGCTTTTAACAATTAAATAACTAAAAAAAAAGGACTTTATTTCATTAAAAAGCACGACTAAGTTTTGTCTTTTTAAAGAGGAATAACTACATTAGATTACAATTAATAAAATATCATAGACTCTAAGACTTCTTCCCAAGTGTCTTAATCAGAGCGGGCTTCTCGAACTCGAAAACTCGACAACCTATAGATACTGCAATTTCACAATCGCAGGACCAAGCCAATCAACACAAATAGCAAGGGGTGAGAATCTATTCACACAAGGCGACAGTGTATTAACACATAAGAATAGGGAAAACAACATATCACAAGTATTAGCAAATAAATGCATTAACAACAAGACACAACAATTTAATTAATAACTATTTTATTAATCATTCCTCTCGGCATCATTTTTCATGGCATCATTTGTTACATAGACAATATCATAACAATATATAATGATCAAATACAAAATTGCACACCAAACACAGAATATAATTAAAATATTCATGGAAGAATCAAAACATTCAAAAGAAAAGAGGAAAAGGAATGAGGGCAAAGTCCCCTTGACTACTCTCATGGTTAACAATAGCCCTATATGTGAACTCACTCACCCGCTTACCTTAGATTTTTGCAGAGATTCTTCTTCCCTAATGTTGATGATTTATCTCCTTATATGTGGCTCATGCTAATTCCTCTTTAACCTTCTCTATTTATAATGATTTTTCTTAATCACAAAAGTAATGTCTATCTATTACTAATTTGTTTCAAAATTTAATTTCCCAAAAGATCTATTATTTTGTTTAAAAAATTTAGAATATATCTTTCCAAAATATGTTCCCAAAACATATCTTAACAAACTTTGTTTCTAAAATATATTCCTAAAGCATATCCCTAAAATATATAATTTAAAACATATCCAAAGCTATTTGACCAAAAAATATATTTTCAAAACAATAAAAAAAAATATTTGTATTAATTTATTTCCATTTTCTTCTTCTTTATTTTCTCTAATAAACTATCTATATTTAAAATTGGGGGCGTTACAATATATGGACTACAAATTATGAGATTTTTTCTAAATCGGTGAAAAAATAGGATTTGTTTGATATCTTACTTAAATGGATCCACGGATACATATATATGTTTGGATAGAAGATTCCTAAAAAAAAGAATAAAAAGCAGTTTATTCATTTTGATAGGTTTTTTACAAATTTTGTGGGTTATATATATAGACAAAGAATTTTGCGATTTTTCAAATTTTAGTGTAATAATAGAATTTGTTTGATATCTAACCTAGATGGATCGACAGACACACTATATATTTGTTGGATTGGATAGAAGGTTCTTAAAAAAAGATCAAAAAACAATTTATTCATTTCCATAGTTATTTTACAACTTTTGAACTTTATAGACTACAATTTTGGGATTTTTCTAATCTTGGTGAAATAATAGGATTTGTATGATACCTCACCAAAATGGATCCACAGAGACACTATATATGTGTTGGATATAAGATTCTTCAAAAAAGGGATCGAAAAATAATTTATCCATTTCAATAGATTTTCAATTTGTTTTTACAATTTTCGTGGGTTGACTACGAATTTTTGTATTTATCCAAACTCTAAAAAAAATACGATTTGTTTTATACCTAACTTAAATGCATCCACAGACACACTATATATGTGTTGGATAGAAGATTCTTCAAAAAAAAGGAACAAAAAACAATTTATTCATTTCGATAGTTTTTTTTTTAACAATTTTTGTTTCCAATCTTGGTGAAATAATAGGATTTGTTTGATATCTCACCTAAATGTATCCATATAAACACTATATATGTTTGCATATAATATTCTTCAAAAAAGGGATAAAAACACAATTTATTCATTTTGATAATTTTTTACAATTTTGTGAGTTATTGACTACGAATTTTAGGATTTTTCCGATCTTGGTGAAATAAAAGGATTTGTGTGACATCTTACCTAAATAGACCCATAGACACACCATATGTGTTGGATAGAAGATTCTACAAAAAAAAATGGGATAAAAAAACAATTTATTCATTTCGATAGTTTTTTTATCAATTTTCTTGGGTTATATAAACTACAAATTATGAGATTTTTTCTAACTCGGTGAAAAAAATTGGATTTATTTGATATCTCACCTAAATAGATCGAAAAACAAAATATATATATATATTTGTGTGTGTGTGTGTGTGTGTGTGTGTGTGTGTGTGTGTGTGTTTGGATATATAGAAGATTCCACAAAAAAGGAATTACAAAACAATTTATTCATTTCGATAGATTTTTTACAATTTTGTGTGGGTTATAGACTTCTAATTTTTGGATTTTTCCAATCTTGATGAAATAATAAGATTTGTTTGTTATGTAACCTAAATAGATTCACATACACACTATATATATGGATGGAATATTCTTAAAAAATGGGATCAAATAACAATTTAGTCATTTCGATAGTAATTTTACAACTTTTGTAGACTACGAATTTTGTGATTTTTTTAATCTTTGTGAAATTATAGTATGTGTATGATATCTCACCAAAATGGATCCACAAACACACTATATATGTGTTGGATAGAAAATTCTTCAAAAAATGGATCGAAAATTAATTTATCGGTCTCAATAGTTTTTCAGTTTGTTTTTACAATTTTCATGGGTTATAGACTACGAATTTTTATATTTATCCGAACTCTGCGAAAGAATGCAATTTGTTTGATCTCTCACCTAATAAATACATCCACAGTGGATAGAAGAATCTTCACGAAAAAAAAGGGAAAAAAGGCTACGAATTTTGGGATTTTTCCAATTTTGGTGAAATAATAGGATTCGTTTGATTTCTCACTTAAATGTATCCATAGACATACTATATATGTTTGGATAGAATATTCTTCAAAAAAAGGATAAAAAAACAATTTATTCATTTTGATAGTTGTTTACAATTTTGTGAGTTATTGGCTACGAATTTTGGGATTTTTCCGATCTTGGTGAAATAATTGGATTTGTTTGATATCTTACCTAAATAGACCAACAGACACAACATATGTGTTGGATAGAAGATTCTGCAAAAATAAGGATCAAGAAACAATTTATTCATTTCAAAAGTTTTTTTTTTCAATTTTCGAGGGTTATAAGGACTACAAACTATGAAGAAAAAAAATTATCTCAGTGTAAAAATAGGATTTATTTGATATCTCACCTAAATGTATCCACAGACACACTATATATGTTAGGAAAAAATTTCTCAAAAAAGGGATCAAAAAACAATTTATTCATTTTGATAGTTGTTTTATAATTTTTGTGGGTTTTAGACTATGAATTTTGGGATTTTTCCAATCTTGGTGAAATAATAAGATTAGTTTGATATCTAACCTAAATGGATCCACATACACAATATATATGCGTTGGATGAAAGAATCTTAAAAAGGGGATCAAAAAATGTTTATTAATTTCGATAGTTATTTTACGACTTTTGTTCGTATAGACTACGAATTTTGGGAATTTTCTAATATTGGTGAAATATAATAATAGAATTTGTAATGTATCTCACCTAATGGATCTACAAACATACTATATATGCGTTGGATAGAAGATCATTCAAAAAAGGGGATCGAAAAATAATTCAACCATTTCCGTAGTTTTTCAACGTTTTTTTACAATTTTTGTGCGTTATAGATGCGAATTTTGGTATTTATCCAAACTCTGAAAAAATAAGATTTGATTGATACATTACCTTAACGGATTCACAAACACACTATAGATGTGTTGGATAAAATATTCATAAAAAAAAGGGAGCAAAAAACAATTTATTCATTTCGATAGTTTTTAAAAAAAAAAATCGTTGGTTATAGACTACGAATTTTTGCACTTTTCTAATCTTGGTGAAATAATAGGATTTGTATGATATCTCAGACAAATAGATCCATAGACACACTATATATGTTTGGATAGAAGATTCTTTAAAAAAACCGGCTCAAAAAACTATTTATTCATTTCGATAGTTTTTTTTTAGGGCTACTGAATACCAATTTTGGGATTTTTCCGATTTTAGTGTAATAATAGAATTTGTTTGATATCTAACCTAGATGGATCCACAAATACACTATATATGTGTTGGATTGAATAGAAGATTCTTAAAAAAAAAAGATCAAAAAATAATTTATTCATTTCCATAGTTATTTTACAACCTTTGTAGTTTATAGAGTTTATAGACTACAATTTTTGGATTTTTCTAATCTTGGTGAAATAATATGATTTGTATGATACCTCACCAAAATGGATCCACAGACACACTATATATGTGTTGGATAGAAGATTCTTCAAAAAAGGGGATCGAAAAATAATTTATCCATTTCAATAGTTTTTCAGTTTGTTTTTTACAATTTTCGTGGGTTATATATATAGACTACGAATTTTTGTATTTATCCAAACTTTGGAAAAAAATACGATTTGTTTGATATCTAACCAAAATGCATCCACAAACACACTATATATATGTTGGATAGAAGATTCTTCACAAAAAAAAAAAAAGAGGAACGAAAAACAATTTATTCATTTCGATAGTTTTTTTTAATAATTTTTGTTTCCAATCTTGGTGAAATAATAGGATTTGTTTGATATCTCACATAAATGTATCCATATACAAACTATATATGTTTGCATATAATTTTCTTCAAAAAAGGGATAAAAACACAATTTATTCATTTTGATAGTTTTTTAAAATTTTGTGAGTTATTGGCTACGAATTTTGGGATTTTTCAATTTTTGTGGGTTGTATAGACTACAAATTATTTTTATATCGGTGAAAAAAATAGGATTTATTTTATATCTCACCTAAATGTATCCACAAACACACTATATATTTTGGAATGAAAATTCCTCACAAAAGGGATAAAAAACAATTTATTCGTTTCGATAGTTGTTTTACAATTGTTGTGGATTTTAGACTACGAATTTTGGGATTTTTCCAATCTTGGTGAAATAATAAGATTTGTTTGATATCTAACGTAAATGGATCCACATACACAATATATATGTGTTGGATGAAAGAATCTTAAAAAGGGGATCAAAATATGTTTATTCATTTTGATAGTTATTTTACAACTTTTGTTCGTATAGACTACGAATTTTGGGATTTTTCTAATGGTGAAATATAATAATAGCATTTGTAATATACCTCACCAAAAAGGATCCACGGACACACTATATATGTGTTGGATAGAAAATTCTTCAAAAAAGGGGATCGAAAAATAATTTATCCATTTCAATTGTTTTTCAGTTTGTTTTTTACAATTTTCGTGGGTTATAGAAAACGAATTTTTGTATTTATCCAAACTCTAGAAAAAAATATGATTTGTTTTATATCTAACCAAAATGCATCCACAGACACACTATATATGTGTTGGATAGAAGATTCTTCAAAAAAAAAAAAAGAGGAACATAAAACAATTTTTCATTTCGATAGTTTTTTTTAACAATTTTTGTTTCCAGTCTTGGTGAAATAGTAGGATTTTTTTTTTATATCTCACATAAATGTATCCATATACAATATATGTTTGCAATTAATATTCTTCAAAAAAGGGATAAAAACACAATTTATTAATTTTGATAGTTTTTTACAATTTTGTGAGTAGGCTACGAATTTTGGGATTTTTCAATTTTTTTGGGTTATATAGACTACAAATTATGATTTTTTTTTATCTCGGTGAAAAAATAGGATTTATTTGATATCTCACCTAAATTGATCGACAAACACACTATATATTTTAGAAAGAAAATTCATCAAAAAAGGGATCTAAAAACAATTTATTCGTTTTGATAGTTGTTTTACAATTTTTGTGGATTTTAGACTACGAATTTTGAGATTTTTTCAATCTTGGTGAAATAATAAGATTTGTTTGATATCTAATATAAATGGATCCATATGTGTGTGTGTGTAAAATAATTTATCCATATCCTCAGTTTTCATCTTTTCTTTACAATTTTTGTGGGTTATAGACTACGAATTTTTGTATTTATCCAAACTCTGAAAAAATATGATTTGTTTAATATATTACCTAAATGCATCCACAGACACACTAATGATGTGTTAGATAGAAGTTTCTTCAAAAAAGGGGGAGAAAAAAAAAATTTATTCATTTCGATTGTTTTTTTTTACAATTTTATTTGGTTGGACTACGAATTTTGGAATTTTTCTAATCTTGGTGAAATAATAGGATTGGATTGATATCACACGTAAATGTATCCATAGACACACTATATATGTTTGGATAGATGATTCTTCAAAAAAATGGATCAAAAAACAATTTATTCATTTTGATAGTTTTTTTACAATTTTTGTGGGTTATATTGGCTACGAATTTTGGGATTTTTCCAATCTTGGTGAAATAATCGGATTTGTTTGATATCTTACCCGAATAGACCCACAGACACAACATATGTGTTGGATAGAAGATTCTTCAAAAAAGGGGATCGAAAAATAATTTATTCATTTCAATATTTTTCAGCTTTTTTTTTTACAACTTTTGTGGGTTATGGACTACAAATTTTGTTATTTATCCAAACTTTGTGAAAAAATACGATTTGTTTGACATCTCACCTTAATGCATCCACAGACATACTATAGATGTGTTGTATAGAAGATTCTTGAAGGAAAAAAAAGAGCAAAATATAATTTATTCATTTCAATGGTTTTTTTTCTTTCAATTTTCGCTGTTTATAGACTACGAATTTTGGAATTTTTTCAATCTTGGTGAAATAATAGGATTTGTTTGATATATCATCTAAATGGAGGGAGTGGTTATGGTGCCTTGCTTATGCACCATGAATAAATAAGGGAAAATTGTTTAGCGCGCCCCACATATTTTTCGTGCCCCCTCCCCAAATTTCTAACGCGCCCCCCAAATCATGCCAAAACCATTTTGATGTGGGAATGATTTCTGAGGGTTGTACTCCAAAACCATTTTATGTATCTAATAGTTTTGGAGTACAACCCTCTGAACTCATTCCAACAGCAAAATGGTGTTGGCTAGAAATCTGGGGGGAGGGGAAAAAACTGGGGGCGCGCAAGACATTGGAGGGTGCGCGAGACATCTGGGGGGCGCGCAAGAAATTTGGGGGGCGCGCGAGAAATCTAAGGGGGAGGAAAGCAATTTTCATTGTTTATGCTCCTTGCATAAAAAAATGTTTATGCACCATAACTTGTCCCCTAAATGAATTCACACACTATATATGTTTGGATAGAAGATCCTTCAAAAAAGGGTTCAATAAATTTAATCTTTTCTATAGTTTTTTTAAAAAAAATTGTGGGTTATTGATTACAAATTTTGGGATTTCTCATATCATGGTGAAATAAATATATTTGTTTGATAAATTACCTAAATGGACCCATAGACACAATATATATGTGTTGGATAGAAGATTTTTCCAAAAAGGGATCAAAAAACAATTTGTTCATTTTGATAGTTTTTTTTTCTTTCAATTTTCGTGAGTTATATATATAGACTACAAATTATGAGATTTTTCTAACTCGGTGAAAATGTGCACCTTGCTAACTTATACCTTCATGTTTTTAGGTGGATTTAAGTTTGCAAACCCCTATATATATATATATATATATATATATATATATATATACACAAGTACTCAAAGTTTGAAATCATAAAACAAACATAAAACAATCAAGTCTCAAAAATCATAAAACAACCAAGTCTCAAATCGGTGGAATCCATATGAAATCACGGATTTTGTTCCGGTTTAGCGATTTTATGGGATTTTGCTCTGATTTTTTATTTTACTTAGGATCGAGATCCTTTAGGGTAACCAAAATAGATAAAGCCATGGATTTCACGACTTTGATCCCGATTTTGACAACTATGATTGGAATAATTCGGTGACAAACTAAAAAATGATTTAGTGTCTATTTGGTAACACAAATAAGCTACCTTATAGCTTATTATATTAGCGTATAAACTTGTTTCATAAAATTAGTGTTTGGTAACAAGCTTTTGTTACTAGCTTATAGCTTTTTATCAAATGATGTTTCGAGTAGTCTTTGAGCTTATAGTCTTTGGCCATAGACAGCACTTTATAAGCGCTGTCTATTCTGGCGCTGTTAAAAATATAGACAGTGCTTAATGTTCAAGTAAAAGTGTTGTCTAATGGCATCTATAGACAGCGTTTATTGATAAAAACGCTATCTAATGTGACCTTTAGATAGCACTTCTTAAAAAAGCGCTTTCTAATATTAACTTTAGACATCGCTTTCTTATAAAAGCGCTGTATAATGCAATATTTTGACAGTGCTTCCTTTTTCTTATGTCAACTTTAGACAACGCTTTATGTACTAAAAAAAGCGCTATTAAAGGTCTATATATAAAAAATTGCGCTATTAAAGGTCTATATATAAAAAATTGCTATCGAATTATCTCTTGCCAGTTTACAGTTGCAAACCAACCAAAAAAATCAAGTTAGACCATTCATGAAGTATATTAAAACAAAATACTTTAATTTCATAAAACCTACTACAAAAAATAACAATGAAGTATACAAGTGATTAAAGAATAAAATCAAAATGTTCATACCATAAAACCAAATATTAATTAAGCAGACCACTTAAGCTAATCACTCTATCTAAAATTCTATATTGCAACTTTCACCTCTTCATATAACATCTTTTTCCTCTCTAGCAGAGTCACTGCAAAAACCAAATTCCAAATAACCTTCAATATCCAATCCAAGTGGAAGCAAAATTTAATTAAAATAATATAATTGTATAACTATCATGGTATGAACATTGTTAAATAAGTAACTTAATGCTTCAACCATTAAGGTAGTAGTATACTTACGGGTATGCAGCAGATGGTTCAATCAATTTAGTCTCAATAGCACTAATGAGTGAATAAAGCTTGTTTTCTTGCAAAGCTCTAGAAAGGCTAGCTCCCTGATAATCAATCTTAGAAATGTTGGAGAAGAAAATGGAAGTGAAAAAAAAAAAGGAAAAAATTGACTTGGCCAATTATTTTTATTATGTCATAGTCACAATCATGAGATAGAAAACACTTGCACAAATATTTCTATCATAAAATAAGTCAATACCTAAACTAATAAACTATAAATAAACAACTCCAAAAATTATTTTCAAAGAAATTTGGCTCATGATCAACCATCTTTAATAGCAATGAGGCAACAATGAATGGTTCATTTCAAAGTTTTTATTCATTGGCAATAATAGAATGAAAGTAAAATTGATAATTAAGGAAGCTACCTAATCGAAGAGGGAATGTTTCATTGCAGCAAGTTGTCTATCCTATGAGAATTGGTTTTGTCCGATCCATGTATTAAATAGTGATTCAATCCCCCTTTGAGAATTGATCCCCTTGGCAGTGTATGTGTATGTCAACACTAATAGAAATCAGCACTCATTGCACAAAGAATGATGCACCAATTACACTAACAGAAAATAGTACCCAATTTTTCTATCAACTCAGTTCAAACACAATCATGAAATCAAAGTTTAAATGAATATTGCACCAACCATGTTAAGGGTTTAAGTGGTAGGCACATAAATTGAAGGAGCAACAAGTTTAATTTTCACAGGGTAGACATATTTCCAGCAACTTCAGCCTTCCGCATTGCCTTCTGCAAAATCAAGTAACCTTTTGAGACAAATTAAATACTCTTGCTTGAGATGTAATCATGATTTGGTGCTTCTTAATAACTTAATGGAAATACATAATCCACCCACAATAGAAATTGAAACGAATTTCTCATAACACTCAAAAGTTTCACCATTCAAAAACAGAAAAATAAAAGAAATATCTATATTATAAACTATGCAATGTGTAGGCAATGCACAACAAGTTTTGAGAATACAACAACCTAGCTAGGGTGAAGAAATCATTATTTGAAGATGAGAAACAAGAAACCCTTCAAGTTATTGCAGATTCAACACAAAAACAACAACAACAATAAAGTAGTGCTTCAAAATAAGATGCAATCAATAATAACTGACATATAACGAATAAACATACCATACGAGAACGTAAATAAATCATTCCAAATATATATAGCTTATTAGAAGAGTTTGAATTCTTTTCTTATTAACATTATTGTTATGCTAACCAGATTATAGACGCATGACTGCGATTTTAAAAATATCCACCCACCCACACACACAGATTCACTATGATATATGGACAGCCCCAGTCAAATAATCGTGTTTTGAAACCCATCATAATGTAATCTCAAACCCTCTTTAGTGATTACCAATCATCTACTAGTATAATTTGCACAAAAATCAGTAATGAAAATCAAATTGAGTAAAATAAATAAAGAGGATGAAAACCTAGGTTTGGTCGTGAGAAGAAATTAAATGGGAAATCAGAAGCAATGAGAAAACGAACAGACAATGAATTTCACAAAATTACAAAATTAAAAAGCAAAAGGGATAGATGAAACATATGAGAAAACCTAGAAATCCTTAATCATAAGAACTCACCAGTATTATAAGAGAGAAGAGGTAGTGCGATTATGGCTCTGTGATGACGGTGCGACGCCGATAGATGGAGGTTTGTGGTTCGGTCATAGTAATGAAAGAAGAAGGCTTGAGGTTCAATGATGGTGATGAGAGAAGAAGGGTTGGGGTTCAATGATGATGGTGATGATGAGAGATCGATTTTGGTGTCTTGATCAGAATGAAGGGTCACGAGAGAAAGGGATTTGTATGGGTGATTCAACTGGAATATAGATTTTTTTCGTTTTTGTTTTGATATCGGGAGTACATAGGTTATACAGTATTTTTTTTTTGGTAAAGTTATATGTTTTTTTATAATGATTTTATATTTATTTTTTTGACGCATAAATATAGGGTTGTTTTGTTTTATATTTTTAGGGTTTTGTTTTACATTTTAACTATTTTTTTATAATAATAATAATAATAATTAATTTTAATTTGTAAAATTTGTAATAAAAATAGATGGCACTTTTTTATAATTTATTTTTAATATAAAGATTTAATTGATAGTGAATAAGTAAATATTGAGACCTATTATAAAAAAAAAGTAAATATTAATTAGGACCTATATAAGACCTACATTTAATTTTATAATTTTTAATGTTTTTTCCATAAAAAAATAAATCTGTATACAGACAGCGCTTTTTATCAATTTAAAAGCGCTGTTTAATGCTTGATCTTAGACAGTGCTTTTTGTAAATTTAGAAGCGCTATCTAATGATAGACCTTAGACAACGCTTTACTATAATTCTTTTAGATTTTAACTAGCGCTTTAGACAACGATTTTCACAATAAGCGCTGTCTAAATGTTCCGTGTTTCATTTAAAAGCCCTTCTATTAATAAGAGCTGTCTAAAATGCGCTGTCTAAGGGTGCACTTTAGAAAGTGCTTTTAGTTTCAAGCGCTATGTAAGGTGAAAGCGCTGTCTAATGTGTATTTTTTGGTTTTCCGAATTTTTTTAAGGGGAATGTTAACATGTGCCCTTAAGGGCACATGTTAAGAAGTTAAATGTGGAAAAAATTTATTGAACTTGTGGTGTATTCAATTATCTAAACATTAAATTCTTTGTGTCTATTAAATGCTATATTTCTATTTTTAGGTAGTTTAACATGTGCCCTAAGGGCACATGTTAACATGACCCTTTTTTTAATTATACAAAATAAAGCGCTTACATATAAAAGCGCTATTAAAAGTTATACCTTTGACAGCGTTGTTTTTCACAAACGCTGTCTAAGGGTCTCGTGTTTCTTTTTAATAGTGTTTTTTTAAATAGGCGTTGTCTAAGGGACGCTATTCCACATTTTGTAGTAGTGTTATTTTAATTTCTTTATTTTTTTTTGTAATAAAAAGCCTACACACTCCCAAAAATAACTACTAAATCACATAAAATAATCATGTATACTTTTATGTCATTTTATTCTTACAACAGCTAAATTCGTCTCAGCCGCCTTCTAGTTCGGGCAATCGATAACCGAGCAGAATTGGATTAGTGTACTATAAATCTATTAAGCCCTTAATCTAGATATTAAAATTATCGTCAACCTAAATTAGCTTTATTAATTCTTTAGTCAGGTATATATTGTTCAGGATTGTCATGAGATCGATGAACACCTCTAAGCTTATCATCATATGCGCGCTTTCATATATGAAAAGTAATGGCCACACAAAATAATAAAAGATAATAAACTGAATAGTAAGTAATATAAATTTGATAAATACCGCACTAAAATCTCAAGCATTTATAAGGGAGTTCATCTACTCGACTTAACCTAAAGGTACTTACTTAGCTACTAAAATACATATTAAAACAAGATATATAGTAAAAATATACATACAAAATAACCTCGCTGCCTTGCAGAGGAAGTTTCGTCTCCCTATGATGGGGAGAGTCTCCTTCCCTTGAGAGCTCATCATGAGCCCTCTTTTCTCCTCCTCCTTTGCTCCTTAATTAGAGGCTTTATAGTTCTCTGAACTTCTGAATGAATAATTGTGAAGGAGTAGAGCTCTATTTATAGTTATTTTGGACTTGGGCTCCAAATTATCGTGATCCATCGTGTGGCCATCGTGCCACGTGCACGATGGCTTCAGAAATTTTCATCGTGGTATAATGGCTTTCTTGCTTAACAAGCACGCAGTTTGTTTTCTTGGCTGCCAAGATTGATCCCATCAGGCTGCGATGGATTCCATCGTAGCACGATGATAACCTCGAAATTAGATTTTTGCTCTTTGTCTTAGTTTTCCAACGCATGGTCACGGGCCTCAATCCGATACTTGTAGGCTTGTAGCTCCAGCTATGGCATTTTTGGTGCACTGCTTGTTTATTTTATATTTGTTGCTTTTTTGCTACTTTTGATGCAATTTTCTCATTTCTTCCTTTTTGACGTGTAGCTTCGTAAATTTAAGTTTTTTGCTTGGATTTGGTCTTCAAGTTAACTAAATGTAATAAAAATTAACCTAAAAACATCATATATTTGCGTGTCATCACCACTACACAAAGGCTAGGATTTTAGAGAGGAAAAAATGTTTTCTCTTGGTACAACTCTAGGGGTGGGCAAACTATCTTTGCGGTACACCTTGGATAGACTAGGTCAAATTGAGTCTCTTAGCCACGGAAAGAGATTCGGCATTTGGGTAGAATTAGAATTAATTTTTGCAACCCAATTGGGAAGTTCTTGTAAAGTAACTATTTGATTACAGTGGAACGGAGGGGCTACTCAGGTTGTTTTGACCGAATTGGGTAAACAAACTGTTGAAATATTTCTTATTTAATATTATTTATTTTCTTATTTAAGAGTCATTATATTACTCCTAAAATTAAGGAGTTGACTTTGTATTTTCTCTCCTATAAAAGGAGCCTTCTTTCTTCATAATAAAATAATACAGAATGTTTATCACTAAGGAACAATCTTCTGATCAAGAGCCACAATCTTCCCAAAATGCATTTCCATTCACTAAGGAACAACTAGACCAAATGTACAAACTCCTTGAGTCTCAAACACCTTCATGCTCCATAGCCCAGAAAGGTAACTTCCCAAAGTCAGCTCATCTTAGTGTCATTCCTAATCGTACATGGATCGTTGATTCTGGAGCCACCGATCATATGACCGGTGAATCTAGTTTATTTTCTTCATATAAAACATGTGCAGGAAATTCCAAAATTAAAATAGCTGATGGCTCTCTTTCAGCCGTGGCAGGAAAAGGTTCTATTGATTTGTCTCCCTTACTAACCATCCAAGATGTGTTACATGTCCCAAATTTGTCTTGCAACTTATTATCTGTCAGTAAGCTAATCACAAATAAAAATTGTCAAGCTCATTTCTTTGACACTCATTGTGTTTTTCAGGATTTGATCTCGGGGAGGATGATTGGCACTGCTGAGGAAAGTGGTGGACTTTACTACTTGAAAGAAGAACAAAACACCGGACATCAATTTGGACCAATAAGTTCTTCTCCTGTTAAATCTTTTTTTGTTTCAAATAATAAGGATGACATTATGTTGTGGCATTTAAGATTAGGCCACCCTAGTTTTAAGTATCTAAGTTCATTGTTTCCTAAACTTTTTGTTGAACAAGACATTTCTTCACTTCAATGTGAGGTTTGTGAGTTTGCTAAACATCATCGAAGTACTTTTCCAATTCAATCTTATAAATCTTCGAAACCTTTTTCAATGATTCATAGTGATGTTTGGGGGCCTAATCGAACAAGTACTTTATCCAACAAAAAATGGTTTATCAGGTTCACAGATGATCATACTAGACTTTGTTGGATATACTTGTTGAAAGAAAAATCAGAGGTAGGTCAAATAATTCAAAACTTTTGTAAATTGGTGCAGACACAGTTTAACACCCAAATACAAGTGTTTAGAACTGATAATGGTACTGAATTCTTTAATAAAATTGTTGGAAATTTTTTTCTTGAAAATGGAATTGTCCATCAAAGTTCATGTGTTAACTCACCCCAACAAAATGGGATTGCAGAGAGGAAAAACCGGCATCTTCTTGAAGTTGCACGAGCACTACTCTTCTCTACCAATGTCCCTAAATATTTATGGGGTGAAGCTGTCTTGACAGCTGCACATTTAATAAACCGTATGCCATCCCGTGTTTTAAAATTTCAAACTCCTTTGCAAACTTTCTTGAAATATTTTCCTATTGCTTCAGTTCTATCTGATTTACCGCTTAAAATATTTGGATGCACAGCTTTTGTTCACGAACACAAGCATCTTGGTAAACTTGAACACGTGCAATCAAATGTGTTTTTATTGGGTATTCACCTACTCAAAAAGGTTATAAATGTTTTGATCCTAATACAAAGAAAATATTTGTCACAATGGATGTTACTTTTTATGAAAACAAACCTTTTTTTGGTAATGATCATCTTCAGGGGGGAAAACAAATGAAGATTCTCCTGAATTGTTTGAAAACTTAATTATCTCAGAAGATGTGCATATATCACATAATTTTGTTCCATGTACATCTGCACCTAAAGAAAATGCCTTAAAAAATTTAGATGAACCTACTCCTTCCATGAGTAAGGATCAATCAGAATTCGAGGCAACAAATCAAAATAAAGATCCAACAAATATTTTTTCTGAAATTAATCAAAATGCACCAGATGAAGATCCTTATAATGAAATAGAAAAAAGATTTGAGGAAGGAAATCCTATTTGGAAAGGCCAAGTTTATGCCAGAAAAAACAATAATCAAGTAGTAGAAGACCATATTCCTCAGCTCAGCCAAGAATCTGAACCGAGTGAAAGTCAACCGACTCAGACAGGTAAATCTCTCCTTGATCCTAATTCTCTACATACCAACCTTGATGTTCCCATAGAACTTAGGAAACAATATACTGATCTTAATGTTCCCATAGCCTTTAGGAAGCCAGGTAGGCCATGTACTAGGCACCCCTTGTCTAACTTTGTATCATATTCAAACTTGTCTCCCTCTTTTGCTGCATTTACTTCTAATTTATCTAGTGTCAAAATTCCTAAGAATGTACAGGAGGCTCTAGAAATTCCAAAGTGGAAGGAAGCGGTTTTTGAGGAGATGAAAGCTCTTGAAAAGAATAAAACTTGGAATGCCATAACTCTGCCGACAGGTAAAAGAACTGTGGGATGTAAATGGGTGTTTACAATAAAGTACAATTCTGATGGATCAATTGGAAGGTACAAAGCTCGATTGGTTGCAAAAGGATTCACTCAGACCTATGGCATAGATTACTCTGAGACCTTTGCTCCTGTTGCAAAGCTTAACACAATCAGAATACTTTTATCCCTTGCTGCTAACTTAGATTGGCCTCTCCATCAGCTAGATGTCAAAAATGCCTTTCTCAATGGTGATTTAGAAGAAGAGGTATATATGGATTGCCCTCCAGGTTTTGAAGAAACCTTTGGGTCACAGGTGTGTAAACTAAAGAAGTCCTTGTACGGGTTGAAACAATCTCCGAGAGCTTGGTTTGAAAAGTTTACTCAGTCTGTAAAGAAACAAGAATATACTCAAGGACAAGCAGATCATACTTTATTCACAAAGTCAGGTCAAAATGGAATGATAACTGTTTTGATAGTCTACGTTGATGATATTATTCTTACAGGTAATGATGAGATAGAAATGGAGAGATTAAAAAGAAACTTAGCAGCTGATTTTGAAATCAAAGACTTGGGTCCCCTCAAGTATTTCCTTGGCATGGAAGTAGCAAGGTCAAAGAAAGGAATTGTTGTTTCTCAGAGAAAGTATGTTCTTGATCTCCAACAAGAGACAGGTATGAGTGGTTGTAAGCCTGCTGACACACCGATGGACCAAAGTGCTAAACTTTGGGAGAAAGGGGACACACCAGTTGACACTGGAAGATATCAGAGGTTGGTTGGAAAATTAATATATTTGGCTCATACTCGTCCTGACATTGCCTTCCCTGTTAGTGTTGTGAGTCAATTCATGCATGCACCATATGAAGAACACCTTGAAGCTGTGCACAAAATCTTGAGATACTTAAAGGCAACTCCTGGAAAAGGGTTATTCTTCAAGAAGACCAATGATAAAAATGTGGCAATATTCACAGATGCAGATTGGGCAGGGTCCATCATTGATAGAAAATCAACTTCAGGTTACTGTACATATGTGTGGGGGAACCTAGTGACTTGGAGAAGCAAAAAACAAGGAGTAGTTGCAAGAAGTAGTGCCGAAGCTGAGTTTAGAGCAATGGCCCAAGGAATTTGTGAAGGTATGTGGATTCTCAGAGTCCTAAAAGAACTGAAGATAGAGGTAGAACTCCCATTGAAATTGTATTGTGACAACAAGGCAGCTATAAGCATAGCTCATAATCCGGTTCAACATGATCGTACAAAACATATCGAGATTGATCGTCATTTCATCAAAGAAAAGATAGACTCTGGTACTCTCTGCTTGCCATTTATCCCTTCCAATCAACAGACAGCTGATATATTAACCAAAAGCTTGGGAAGAACAACATTTGAATACTTGATCAGCAAGTTGGGCATGATTGACATCTATGCACCAACTTGAGGGGGGGTATTGAAATATTTCTTATTTAATATTATTTATTTTCTTATTTAAGAGTCATTATATTACTCCTAAAATTAAGGAGTTGACTTTGTATTTTCTCTCCTATAAAAGGAGCCTTCTTTCTTCATAATAAAATAATACAGAATGTTTATCACCCTATGCTCTTCTACACAAACATTATATTTTTTCTTCTCCTTTATCTCCTTTATCACCTGTTATTATTATTGCTTATTCCGTTGATTTATTAGTTACCGATCTATTGCTCCACACATCAAAGTATTAAGAATCATCTTTATTAGTTACCGTTGGTTTTTAAAGACGAGTTCACAACATGATTCTTAACAGATAATGATTATAATCATCTTTATTCATTTTTGTATTAAGAATTCGCATGGTACTACTGCTACTATACTTGAGCACATTGATTGTAGTGGATGTGAGAATTTGGCTAATGTAATTACTTTCACTTAAAACATTTGCTTGCCCCCCTCCCCTAACTTTAAAATATATATATATTAATTATATAATATAAGAGAGAAGGCTTGATAGATACAAAATATAGAAAAATAAAATAATAGCCATAGAACAAAGATTAGTATTAGTTAATTATGTTCTAAAACAAGAAGTAATATTGCCTAAGTAGAAATATATACATCTTCCTGACTTTCTGCATAAATCTAATTGTTTCTTCATCCTCTCTTTTAATCCTAGGTACATTGCATCTGCTACTGATGAAGTCGGAAGTGGTCGCTAAAACTTTGGTATTCCACTTTGCCTTATCAGCCAGAAATAAATCTACCATAAAAGAATGCAGAGAACAAGTTTTTGGATTTGGGAAAGAAATTTGAGTTCTATCACATGCAAGAAAGCTTTACATTTCATTCGTTTATTGTATTGTTTGGAGAAAAAGTTGAAGTTTGACTTTGTGTGCTTGCAAATGAATCGAATTGTCTACGTTACTTTCCTCTCGTGGGTTTGAGAATTTGGAATGAACAAAGTAAAGTTTCATCGACGCACATAAGTGCACCTGCATTATTGAACTCTCCACAATAATTTGGTGCTGAAAATATTGTAACTAGTTGTCTGTCTGCGAAGAATTGGTAGCCATCTTCAACAACCTAGAGAGGTGAATTTACACGTACATTTAGTTGATTGAAGAATGAATGAATGAATGAATTATAAATGGAGAGTAACAATAATTAACCTGATGAGCACGACATATAAGATCAAGATCATGTTTCTTCAAGAACTCATCTACCTTGTCCGGTCCAAATGTGTAGGAAACACCGCGATCATTCTCTCCCCACCCTTTAATTTCTGTGTCTGGATCAGCCCAAAGGAGGTCACATAAGAGGCCCTGATCTGGAACATCCAATGGCCTTTCTATAGCTTTGATTTGATTCAAGCTCTCCATATCGGGAGAAAGGCCACCGTGCATGCATAGAATTTTATCATCAATCACTGCAGCTACAGGCAAACAATTGAAGCAATCTGTAAATACCTTCCATAAGCGAACGCTGAATCTTCGCTTGCACTCATCATAAAATCCATAAATTCTATTAATAGATGCACATTCGTGGTTTCCTCTAAGAAGGAAAAAGTTCTCTGGAAATTTGATCTTATATGATAGTAGGAGGCATATTGTTTCTATACTTTGTTTTCCTCTATCCACGTAATCCCCAAGAAATAGGTAATTCGAATCTGGAGGAAACCCACCATACTCAAATAGACGCAATAGGTCAGGATATTGCCCGTGTATATCGCCTGAAACATGGAATCAAGCATGCAACAATATATAATAAGCAATTCCAAATCAAAATTTTGAACAAAGTGTATGTGTGTGCGCGCTTGTGTGTTTATTAAGGCATGTTTAATTGTTTATGAAGAATAAAAGCATAATATTACAGGTTCAATTATTAGATTAGACAAATAATGTCAATACCACAAATGTTGATTGGAGCCTCTAATTCAAGTAGGTTTGGCTGGTTGAGGAAAACTTCTTTTGCTTTGATGCAAAGATTGCGAATTTCTGACTCCACAAGTTGAATCCGCTTGCCCCTATTATTCTTTGCTTCCAAAAGCCTCTCTATTATTCCATCCAATCCTTCCATTCCACGATTACTCAACTACAATCTAAATTTTATTATCTCTTTCAATCGAATAATATGATTGCTCTTACCAAACTCATGGGATCCACGATGATGATGATGATGATGAGGCGACAAACAGAATGCATGTTAAGTAGGGGAGGTTCAAAAAAGATGGTATGTTACGGGTTCAACGTGAAATATACCAAACACATCGCTAATTTTAGGATATATTTGGAAAATAGAGAAGCTGATTTTTGTTATATCAATTTGACTTGTATTTCTACGGTTGAGAAGTTGAGGAACTAATAGCTACCAACGAATAGAAAGGAGAAGAGGTAATCTTCCCCTCACTAAAATTAGCAATAACTTTCATGTGACTAATTAATTAGCTAGTAGTATGGTACCAAGATAAAATAAAACTCATCTCATTATTGAAAATATTGGATTGTGCAATTGAGTTATCAATTGTTGCATATGAAAAACTAAACTAGGCATCCAATTAGGAAGATGTTTGAAATGAATCTAACCTACTCTGATAATAAATAAAAACATTATCAATATAAAAATATCGCATAGTGAAAATTAGATTTTATGCTATTTTATAAGTTCACACTAGTGAAAATTGTATTTTTATAAGTTATTTTATCATAAATTACCTTGACAAACTTATAATAATACATAAAAATTGCATAAGCTGTTTGCATAAGATCAAAAATAAGTTAATCCAAACGGGCCATAAATCATATACTCAGCCAACCTTAAAGAAAACCCATGGACCCATGCGATCTAAAATACATGTTTGTCAAAATTATAATTTATAACTTCATAAAAGAAATCTAAAATATGTAGGTTAATGGTTTATATATTTTTGTTGTTCATTGTCACTACATCTCTTTCGAATTTATGTGCAATCTCACTAAATTGTTTCAAAAATTCATAAAGACATTGTTCCCTCGTCCTCCTTCACTTCCTCCCATCCCACCATAGTTGTCTCTCATACAGTACTGGCTTTGATCCTGTCTAGGCAACCTTCTTTGTAATGGCCAAAGCTGCCACATGTAGTACACAACAAATGAAGACCCTCATACTCAACATTAATTTCCTATTTTTTATAGTAAACACCGCCAACTGAGTTTTAGACAAGTCTACTTCCACGCATAGTCTAGCATATTTTCCTCTTTCTTGTGCCAACGTGATTTTATTCAGTCTAACAGTCTTGTCAATTATGTTGTCTATGAAATGTAAAACTTTCGCATCTTAATGCTATCGCTTGTGAAATGAAAGTTTGGGATTCATTCCTTCACAATAAGGTAGTGATCATTGATTCATTCATCATTGTAACATAGTTGTCATCCTCATAGGAGAAAGTAACAAGGAAGTATTCATTGCTCATATCAATGATGTTGATCACTCCTACGCCTTATATCTTATTCTTCTACCCAATCCATCACCCCTTTCCTCCATGGCAGTTGAATTCTTTTCACTTCATATCAAGATAAGACAATTTCAACTTTCAAGGCACTCGTAGTTTCCTACCACACGTTCCTCCACCTTCAGACCTTGACCATCTTCCTCCTCAATTGCTTCCTCCTCAAAATTTCTGTCTTCATCGTCCTTCCTACATCCTGAACCCATCACCATATCTTTATTAGACATGTTATGTTACTGTTGTTTCTCTCTCCTTGCGCTCCAGTCTCTACATTTTCTCTTTGCATTCCATCGTCGACAATATCACCATAACAGATAGGCAGAGATGATTGGATGGAGAAACTTTGATCTTTATTTATTTTCTTTGTGCACCATGATTAAATTATTGAGATACACATCAACAATTTAATTTATTTTTTTGTAACAGCCCCCAGACCCCATCTTGGCGATCCCGGTGCTTTACCTCACGACTTTCTCCACCCCCCCCCCCCCCCCCCCCCTCTCTAGTGGAGTTTTTGCCTTCCATGGGAATCGAACCACGTACCTGGGGTTCAAATACGTGATCAATTCATTCCTACTACAAATTGAACTGCGTGTTCAACAACAATGTTCGAATCATAGTTTTAGCTAGGTGTCCAAATTTAATAATCGATATTGACTCAAGTAATATTATCTCTAATGAAGAGAATCTTTGAGAAATCTATAATCTATATCTATTTTATAACAATATATAAAGGGAATATCCCTTTTTGGGCTGGACTTTTTTGGTCTAAATTACCCTTCAAACAATTAACAGTTTTTGTTTAACAACTTAAGTTTAATTCAAGCATTTAACAACCACATGATATGGTTCCCTCGCTTTGTCAAATCCTCATAAGAAAACCGAAAACATAGCCACAGGTTTGGATGTAAGTACAAGTGTATCAGAATCACAATTCACAACTACTACCAGATCAATTCTTTACCATTACAACAGTCGACTTCCTATAGCCATTAGCCACAAAATAAAACCCAACGTTTGACAACTTTATACAAAAGATTAATTATGACAACGGCTCCTTTCATCTCCCTTCACATAAATCAATTGAACACGTCTCAATCTTTGGCATGATTAATTGGAACTTCTGTTTTCAACAATATTAAAATTACTAACAAATCAATCTGTATCCCGGCTCCTAAGGCCTTCTACAGCACTTTTGCATCAATCTTGCGCAGGTTCAGCAACGGGAGGTATACAATCTACCTTATACCGTAGCACCTAGAGTCCACATACAATAACACATCAGAAAACCCTACCATTTATTCAGCATGACGAGTCCATGAGCAATGATCTATTATGGGAAAAGATGCCATGAAGACTTTTGTGTCATCTCGTTTGAAGTGTCAACGTGGTCAGTGAAGAATATCAGCCAAAATGTAAACAATAGAAGAAACACATGCAATAACAATGAGCAAATTACGATATAGTGAAGACTAGTCAAGCCATGCTGTTAAGATTGAAGTATCTAATCATTCCCAATGTAAATTCATTAACATTAATATACACACCTTTCTAAAAAAAGTTGAATGTGTGTTGTCCCATATCAGTTTATAGCTTCCGGCCATTAATGTGCAGAAGTTCCCCTAAAATTACATAGCATAAAATCTAAGACGAGTATTTACACATCAAATACCGTGAAACATAAAGTTGCAACAAACATGACAGACTCACTTGGTCAGACTCGTATCGACGGTAAGGCAACATCAGCTGTGTCAACCAATCAGCCACCATGAGAATGAAAAATGGAAAAACAGACATGGGTTAAGAGAACAAAATACAATACAATACAGAACTGAATATGGATAACATGGGCTGGGTAGGAGCCTAACAGATTGAAGAACATGGCAAGGCTTCTGATAATCTAAAGTAACCAATTAGAGTACAATATGGAAATGACAGTCAAACTTACAATCTTTTCCCCAGTAGGACTTGCAAACTCCAAACTAAATCCAATATCCTGACAATAAACAAAAAGTTTACTATAGAAGGATGTCTTAGGAATATTATGACAATCTGTAGACACAAACAAAAAACTGTAGCAGCAATACCATATTTATCTTGCCTTGTACTAAAGAAAAATCCCATGCAATATATGAGTTTACTGAGTCCACTGAGAGTATAACCTGAGATTCGAAGATTATCATAAATTCTCATAAAATATAAAGCAGCACAATGCAAACAATTTTTAATGTAACCACAAATACAGCTGACTCGCAGATTCAATAATCAACAGGAAATTACAAATGCGATAACATTAACTCTAGATTGAGCATACAATAGGGAAAATTTGTTGCATGTTATGTACAACAGGAAGAAAAGTTTATCAATTAAATAACAATGGTTCGTCAGTCTTGTAAAAAACATGTTAATAAATTTCACAAGACTTGTAAATATACCTCAAAAGTTTTTCCAGCTGGAACACTTATCTCTTTGTAGTCGTCATTTTTCCTGAAAAGGATGAATTTGAATATTGGCTTGAAAATAGAGAAAATCATACAAGAAAGCAAGATTTGATGTTTACCTTACTTCCATTGCACCAGCAACATCTGCTGGAATGAAGAAAGGCGAGTTTGCAAAGACCCCACTGATCAAAATTACTTGCAAAGTTATTCAACAGGAAATAAAACTCCCTAGTAACACAAGTGAAAACAGGAACAGATTTCCGTTCATACTAGGTTTAAAATTAGCATACTTCACTCTTTTTTATAATATTTACAAATTGTAACATTCATCAACCCAATTACTTATTAAATTAAAAGCTGCTCCCTCCGTCCCTAATCATTGGTACTTTAAGCTTTTTATTTTTTAAACGACTTTGGTTCTTTTAAAAACTCAAGATGCAATCAATGATGTGTTTTCTTTTCTACCCTTACAAAAACAAAAGGCATGCATTAAATGAATTTTACTTTTACTTTATAGATTAAGGGTAAACTGTGAAGAGGTCTAAATTTATTATTTCTTAATATGTGTCCAAACCTGAAAAACCAAAGATTAGAGACCTGCAAATATCTTTTTTCTGGAGTTGGATGACATCAAAGACTGTGGATCTCGAATTATTACTGACCTTTGGCCATATGTGGAAAATTTAGTCTGGTTGTTAAGATTTGAATTTTTGTTTGGTAACGCTTTAGTCTCTCCTAAAAGTTTTATATGTATCTTCAGTGAATATCTAGCTAACTTCATCACTTGTATTGATCTCAAAATGTGGATGGAAAATGTCCCAACACATGATCTTTTTTATTCTATTGCTACTATTTTAGCGTTTGAATGAATTGACCTTATTTTACAGCAAAAAAGAGATTGGAGACGGAAGGAATATCATTTAACAAATCAAAAACTAATTGATGTTTCATTGCACCAATTCAAAAATAGCAAGTTATTCAACAAGAAATAAAACTCTGTAATAGAAGTGACTCAAGTGAGAACATAAACATTTTCATTCACACGAAGTTTAAGTCTTTATATAATATGATATTTAAAATAAAAGTAAATATCTACAATTAAATTAGAGTGCATACCTATAAGCGTCTAAATCTCCTAATGTAGCAAACATTTCCGTCAAGATAATATCAAATAATTGGAGACACTACAAAGTGTATGAGCATGTTTCCGTGAAAAGGGTTAATCCTAACCATACAGTTAATCCTCATAATTAGATTGAATATAACAACCTTTACTATCTATTTATGGTTGTATCACTAAGACTACCTCTTCTCTCATTTCATGATCTCAGTTTATTCACTTTGTATGTGGGATTTGTATCAAGTGAGACAGTCATGAGGGTGAAAAGGGTTATCCTGACCACTAGATCTAACAATAGATGGTTAAGCATATTTCCATTCTAACACTCTCCATCAAATTGGAGCATGCAATCATACATGTTAACTGCTCAGCCATGCGATGCGACTTCTCAAGTTATATTATTATATGGGGATGCTTGGTTATTAACTACAATAGCACGATACTCTGCTTTTGCACTCGATCATGCAACTGTGCACTGCTTTTCTCTCGAGTATGGTTGGATGGTTTAAATTTACTTCTCTCTCTAGTATGAAAATTACATTCTAACGTTATATGTGTGTGTAGATGATTTCCATAAATTTTGCATGAAAACCAATATTCTGTAAATAAAACATCAACTCACCTAATAAATGAGATGAACCTCTCAAACTCCATGGTATAGACATCAACAGCTTGCTCCAAGACAGCTAACTGTTCCCTTTTTCTAACAAATTATGCGTACAAAGAGAGAAGACAGAGGGTTAAAAAGTGCCCTACATTGTAAATGAATATAAGAACACTACAGCTATAATAGAATCAAACTAACTAAGTCCCTCAATTATTTTAAATACTAACAGAATTCCTCTACAGGCTATGAGCAGACACAGACACAAAGGGAAGTAATATGCACAGTTCTGTACCATCATGAAGTAACTTTCAAACACAGATGAAATATGAAACATCACTGAACCCAAAAGACAAATAAATGATAACAACAAACATCTTCAGAAACTCGACCCTTTCTCTATCAGTTCTATATGATATTTCCTAGCCCCTAAAATATTCTAATTTCTAACCATAAACAGAACATATAATGAACCTAACAGCTCGAATCCAATTAATTAGTATATGTTGTTACATTCAACTAGTTGATTATATAAACAAACAATAAATCAACTCAACATATATTCACTAATAATGGGCAAAATCCAAGACAAGACACCATAGCCAAAACTAGCAAGTAGTTACCCCATTGATGTTTGCAACTGTGGGTTGTAGACATGGCATACATCTATTATTTATAGCTGTTCATCGACAAAAAAGTATTATTCATCAATAATTAAAAGATTTATTGTCCAAGGCCAAGCTACTCGTTATATTGAGTAAAACCCTAAGGCTGTGTTTGGGAGTTTGGTGGGAAAAGGAGGGGAGAGTTTTGAGGACAAAGGAACTAGTAAAGGGAAGGGTGAGTAGTCCTCCCACCTTGCATGAGATTTTATTTTCTTCATTGGACTAAAATCCTCTAATACGGTGGAACTAAAAAGTGCATTGGGGGAAGACTTTGGAGGATTTTGAATAAATTTTCATATACATTTATTCCCTTTATAATAATCAAAAAACAAAACAAATATTACTCATAAGTATTTTCATATCATTTCTTTCAAATACACTCTTCCGAAAAAAGTGGGGATTCCTTTATCTTTCCATTCCCTCCAAATCCCTCCCTTTCCCTCCTAACTCCCAAATAAAGCCTAAGGTTATGTTTAGATTGAGGGTTTTAGACAGGGAGAGGGTACGGCTTATTTTTCTTTTTTAAATTAAGGAAGCTATACAATGTTTCTAAAAATAAATTGTGATTGAAATGTCATGATCATTTATTGTTTAGCATTCATTTCCAAGCCTGAGGTAGAAGGATCCTGGTGAATCGTGATTCATATCCTATTCTAATGGCTTCTCCTACTACAAAAATGCTCGAGTCTGTAACTGACAGTCTGCTACAACTGTCACTTCCTATATTTCAAATAGAATCTGAACCTGAAAACTAAACACGCAGCTGGTATAAGCCAAGCTGGCTAACATATAGGCCCAAATAATCTACATTCACATCAAAATAGGCCATAATCATATTAAAGTCCATCAATGTTATTGAGAAATGCTCAGATTCAAGTAAACCAATAGAACTGAGAGCATCACAATCAGAACATAAAGTCCAGCATTAAAATACCAAAGATGGAAGGTATCTCACAATTTATTAGAAGACCCATATCGTGCCCATGATAATGAAAGGAAGAATCGGACAGAAAGAATCATTGAGGTGAGGCTGTATAATGGTGGTCCATAGCGATGACGCTGCTCCTCCATGGGCCTGCCAGTAAATAAGAGTTATCATGTGATTGTTATTCACACAAACCCACAGACACAGAGATATACATATATCGGGAGGGATCAAATTACACCGCTGTAACATTTGAGTAATGTTACACCACACAATAATGCTTTACCGAATACAAATTTTACAAAATTCACCGTTAGATTGAAAGTTTATATCGTATAGATCATTCATGTAAATTTTTAAAGAAATCTAATATGATATAAACTTTCAATCCAACGGTGAATGTTGTAAATTTTATTATCAAAAAAAAAATTGTAAATTTTGTGTTCATTAAAGCATTATTGAGCGGTGTAACATTACTCAAACGTTACACCAGTGTAATTTGATTCCTCCCCATATATATATAATGTGCAGATACAAAGAAAAAAGCTTGAACATTATTGAATACGAGTTAACTTTGTACCCGTCATCATCATTAATCTGCCTTGTAAAATCAAGCAATACCTATAACTCAAATAGAACAGTATTTTAGAATATCAACAAATCATGAGTCAAAACAACCACAACTAGAAAACAATATAATCTAAATAACAACTTCTGTCCAAATTAGTCATAACTATCACATTGGTGATAATAGTCATGAACCAACCTAAACCTGCTACCAAGGAAGGACGAACCGAAAGAGATGTGATTAAATCTATGAATCTAAATTACACATAAGAAGCTTTGTTATATAGACATTATGGGGTTATTACAAGAATCCAAATACATTCTAATTACCATAATTTACAATGTGCATAGTATAGTTAGCTTAGTTGCAATATTTATGTATGTTATGAGTCCCACATTAGATGAGAGATGACTTGAAGATATGTTTATAAGTGGGGGTAATCCTCACTTTACATGCTGGTTTTGTAAGATTGAGTTAGGCCCAACACAAAATGCTAAGAACATGTATTCTGACATACTAAGCTTTTTTTTGTATAAACCATGTATCCTCTGTGTGTAACTGTGGAAAATAGTCCATCAAGGTAATTGAGATCGATTTAAGGTGCTCACCTCTCCAAACATATTTTTTCTTCATACCGACAGGACATGAGTATAACCCATGATCAAATGTTTAAGCGACCCGAGTATCTACATTTGTGTCATGCCATGTTGGTCAACACACTAAGCTTGGTACATGTATACTAGTTGGTTATTAGAAAATAGATCATGCATGCAATTGTGGGTTCTTATTCCTGATAGGCTTGGACTTGCACTTTAAAGCAAAAATTGGATACCCTTGCAGTGCTTGTTCAAATCCATGCATGCTTTCAGCTCAGCCCAATAAACAACTAAAAGTTGTTGAGTCAAACCGGGGTAAGTTAAGATAAGAATGGAGAATACCTATTCACCAGCTTGAGGGGGAAAATGTGTTTTAGGAATGTACATATGAGGAGTTCTAACCAAGTTAACATTATCTTACAGCTAGTGACTATATATATGGGAATATGCTATTTTATGTTAGGGACTCAACACTGAGACTCTATATATGTATTATTCATTTGAGGAATTAATCAGTAGTTCTACGCTACAAATTTCCATGCATATGATAGTTATCAAAGCATGTGAAGCTACTAAAAGGATGACATTGCAACGAAGACAACAAGAGATGAAACACAATTTCCAAAAGAAAGTTTGACCAATTGAAAGTGGTTCCACCAGACATATGTTGAATATCATTGTCTCTCGTGAAGCTCTAAATATAGTGTTTAGAAAGGACGAAACAAAAGACATGATTAAATTTGAGTGTCTAAATTACATAAGCTTTATTATATAGTTATAATGTCATAATTACAAGAATTGAAAATATGCTAATTACTGTTATTTCAATAATTATATACCCTATTTGTATTATTTATACAAATTCCAACACATACCTTCATGAAACGGATGCATTTTGCATAAAAATACCTAAAGAATTATGCTAGCTCCATTACATTGGGAACATTGAAATCAAGCTATTATAAGCCAAAACAAGTTGCATAAGCTGATTTAAGTAGACAGTATGAGAGAATAGAATCCAAACAACAACAAACAAAAGAGGGAAAAAAGAAAAGGAAAAAAAGAAGTCAGCACAACCATGTATTGAACATTCAAGATAACGATACCTCGGGAACTCCAACTAGGTACTTGACGAGGGTTTTATAGACTCCTGTTGCAGAGCCAAGCTGAGCTAATTGCCTTCTCCTGTGAGCCATAAGTGGTTTAATATATTTCTTATTTATTATCCATGCACAGCCAACTAGACAAGAGTGAAGCCTCACCTGTCCATCTGTTGTTTCCAAAGAAGGGCATATCGATCACGTATGCTACCACCAGAATTTACCAAAGCATCGACCTCTGCTTGCTTGTTCCTCTCTGAGCGTTCCCGTTGTTGTCTGAGGAGAGTTCCTCGAAAATCTTGAGGTAGATATGTCATAACTACATATACAAGGAGTGTGAACTAACTATTATTATTATTATTATATGTATAATAAACAAGGGCATGAGTTGCAAGGTAAATGAACTTTCCCACAACAAACTGAAAATAGAACACAGGCAATGCAATTAGAAGCTTGGTATTATTATCTATCAAAAATAAGTCATTGAAGTCAAAGGCATGGTACCTGTGTTAAATACATGTTCAGCATTTTTTATTTGGAATGATTCCAAACTCTTCAAAGTATGACGAAGTTTATCTTGCAGCTTCCCAAGCAAAATGGAAAATTCAACATTGTCAGGTGTGGACTGCTGCTTCAGCTGCATCGAAAGAATAGTTATAAAAGAATGTGAGCAATATTTTATTTAAATTGTTATGTACGAACTTTACAAAATGTAATCTAGAGTGAAAAATGAAAGTTAGATTAATGATGTTAAAGAGAATTACTAGTCTTTGATGATAAAAGTCATCGGGGAAAATGGATTAAATAAAAATATACATTACCCCCTCTGGCCAATTAGATCGTTCAAGTAAAAAAATGGTTTCTTCAATATATTCTCGATTCTTCCACATGTTTTCATCAATCTTATGCGGAGGTTGACTGTTGGCTTCATTTATTAATGTGCTTTCTTCTGGAATCACATGAATTTGACATAAGTATTATATGCAATAAATAATAATGAATAATACACAAAACAAAAGAAAAAAATGAAAATGAAAGAAGGAAGAAACCATGATGAGTAGGAGGATGGTTGGTGAGCAAATCAGTGGCCATAGTACGAAGCTGAGAAGAAAGAATGGAGACATCAGGAGAAAGAGGAGTAAAGGGATGTTTGTCGTAGTAAGACGACAGAAAGGCTCTAGTTATGGGCACCAAACCCTCTGTAGAAGCCATCGGAATCGGATTATCAGATCTATCTATCTAAACATAAATAAATGTGATCACCCCTTTTCTTCTACTTCTATTCGATTCGATCCAAGTCCAACACTGATTGAATTCAATTGATTCTTGTCGAATATTCTGTGTGTTTACTCAATGGTCAATCTCTGTCACGCCGTATATACAACTTAAATTCAAAATTGAAGGTATCTTTCCTAATTTTTTGGTTTTTTTTTTTAAATAAAAAAAAATTGATGATAAAGTAATTAGGTGGATGATGAGATAATATAATTAATTAAGGGTTAAATTTTTTTTTTCGATTTAGCGGTTAAATTTTAGGCTAAATTGCATTTTTGAACCTTTTACTTTTAAAATAGCATTTTTGTTCCATAACTTTCACAAACTTACAATTTTTATCTAAAATCAAGTCAACACACACGTGGCAAGTGACTCACATTTCACGTCAGTATGTCTTGCCACACGGACAACGACTCACAGTTCATGTTAGCGTTTGTGGTCAGTAATGCTAACGTGGCATATGAATCATTGTCTATGTGGCAAGACATGCTGGCGTGATATGTGAATAACTTGCCACATATGTGTTGACTTGGTCAAAATCAATGGGGTCATTCTCTTGCAAAAGGGGCTAAAATCATGACACCAAAATCGCAAGTTTGTGAAAGTTAAAGGAAAAAGTGTTATTTTGAAAGTTAAGAGGCCAAAATTGCAAGTTTTTGAAAGTTAGGAATTCACATTTAATTGATCCAATATTAAAAAATTCTAAATTTTATTTTTTTTTGATAAAATAGAGGACTTAAGCCCAAAGAGAGAGAATTACACATAAATCATCCGTGGGGCAGAGACCTCCGCTACATCAGCTAACACAATATCTTTCATATGGTGAGGACAATCCTCATAGAAAATTATCTCTCTATCCAACAGACATCCCACATTTGCCAACGCGTCGGCACACTTATTTGCTTCGCGATAAGTATGCGCTATTTTAACTTCCCAATCCAATTTCAGAAGTTTCTTAATGTTCAAAACCAAAGACCAACCTGCCTTTTTATTCCCTTCACCAGTTGATAGCACCTGCACCACCGCAACTGAATCAGAATGAAGCTCAATCTTACGAAAGTCCAACCGTCTTGCTAACAACAAACCTTCATAAACTCCCCAAAGCTCCGCTATAAAAGCGCTACAATCACCGACACCTTTAGCGAAGCCACCCAGCCACTCTCCTTGACTACCCCGAATAATGCCACCACACCTGGCTTTATTATTATCCTTGCTAGCTCCATCGGTGTTAAGCCTCACAAAATTACCACTTGGAGGTTTCCATCTTATATCTACTAGCATGCACTCCCTTCCATCGATCATATTACTTGTCTGTTTTGCATTATAATATTCTTCAACACTCTTATAAATATAATTGACAGTATGAATCGGTCTTACAAACTCCGCATCATGAGCTTCTTTGTTTCTCCACATCCACATAGTATGACAAGCTGTTGCCCAAAAGTCACACCAATCACCACCTGCTACGCTTAAATTTCTTTAAATTCAAAGAAATTCAAGCTTGAATATCTTCCATAAAGAAACTGCTTCTCTCTTCCAATGGCACAACATGTAACCAAAACGGAGTAACTAGCGCACAATCTCTAATGGCATGAAGACTAGTTTCCTCTACATCTCCACAATAATTACACATTGCATGACCAATCCCCATTCGACTCTTGCGGTAATTTGTGAGAAGTCTATCATGTAATAATAACCGAACAAAGCATCGCACTCTCTCCGGGACATTTATTTTCCATATTGTTGTCCATATAGGGTAAGCATTCTCTTTCTCTAAACCACAAATTTGCTCATACATGGTTGTCACCGAGTAGCCGTTATTATTATTACAAATACCAACCGGTTCATCACTTCCGTGCTCTTCACGTGGCGGCGGAATTGCTGCGATTTTGTTCAGCACATCTTCAGGGATCCACGGTTCTAACAACTGTCAGTTCCAGTTCCCGCCGACGTCTACAAGATCACTGACACGCGCTCCTTGAAGCTGGAACGGCACACTGCAGAACTGGTTTACTCGACATCCAGGTTCAATCCATGCTTGATTCCACGCATCTACAGAATCTCCATTCCTTATACACCAACTTGTGTTATTAATTAATAAGTCTTTCAACCTTAACAGGGATCTCCATAAGCTAGAATCTGAAGGTTTAATAGCTATATTAGTGGAAATATTATTAACTCCATACTTTCCTTTCACTACCTGACACCAAAATTCTCCTTCTCCATAATGAAGCTTCCATCCTAATTTCAAGAGACAAGCTTGATTCATTGCCTCCAGCTTCCTAAGTCCCAGACCACCCATCCACCTTGGCAAGGTAACTGTATTCCAATTAACGGCATGAAATTTTCTCACATTATCATATTCGCCCCAAATAAAATTTCGTTGAATCCTTTGGATTTCCGCTAAACAAGCTTTTGGGATTATTTCCGTCATCATAGGATAAATCGGAACCGCCTCCAAAACACTTTTTGCCAATGTTAATCTTCCCGCAAAGGATAATTGTTTTGCCTTCCATGCCGAGAGCTTATTTTTCACTTGATCAATTAGATAATGATAGTCAGCCCTCTTAGGGGCTCTCCCATTTAGAGGTACCCCAAGATACTTTCCAAAATCATTTGTTTCTCTAAAGCCAGACATCTTCAACAATTTATCTCTCATGCCTCTTCTAACATTCTTGGAGAATAGAATGCTAGTTTTTTCTTGACTAACCTCTTGCCCAGTCAAACTGCAGAATTTATTAAGAACATCCATTAAACAATGCATTTGCTTTTCACTAGCTTCTCCAAACAACAATAGATCGTCTGCAAACATCAAGTGAGAGACCATAGGTCCTGCTCTGCCAGCCTTGATACCACGCCATTCTCCTATATTGACAGCATGCATAATAATATGGGATAATTTATCCATACATAAAACAAACAAATAAGGTGAAATGGGATCTCCTTGTCGGATGTCTCGTTGAGGCCTAAAAAAATCCCCTCTAGCTCCATTCCATTTAACATTAGTTTCAACGCTCGTGACAGAATGCATAATCACATTTATCAATTGGACCGGCAACTTAATTTCACATAAAATCCTCCATATACACTCCCAACTAATCTTGTCATATGCTTTGGAAAGGTCGACTTTGATAGCAAATGATCCTTTACTGCTCTTTGAACGATTCATGGTGTGAATCATTTCTTTAGCCACCACAATGTTCTCATGAATATTTCTTCCCGGCACAAACCCCGTTTGATAAGGAGAGACCAACATAGGAATACAAACCTTAAGCCTTTCCACCAGAACTTTGCTCACAATTTTATAGTTTGTATTACATAAAGATATGGGACGAAACTGAGCAACAAACTCAGGATGTGGAACTTTTGGTATCAAGCAAATATCTGTTTTATTAACACTACCAATCTCACTGGGAGTAGTCCAGACTTTCTTCACAAAATCACAGACCGAGCTTCCGACAATATCCCATGATTTTTGATAAAAGCCAGCTGGGAAACCATCCGGACCCGGTGCCTTCCAAGGACTCATAGAGAAAACCGCTTGCTTAATTTCATCATTCGTGAGAGGAGCTTCCAAAGCACTCATTGTGTCCTCATCCAAATCCGGATACGAAATGGTGGTTGGAGTCCATTTCATGCTGTCATAGTTTGCTGTGAATAGATTCTGATAGAACTCATTAACCAAACCATGAAGTTGATCTACTTCCTCAATCCAAGTCCCTGCATTATTTTTCAGCATAAGAACATTATTTCTTCTACGTCTAGTGATAGTTTTCATATGGTAATACCGCGTATTGCGATCTCCATCAATCAACCACTTCGCACGAGATCTTTGAAACCACATAAGCTCTTCCTTTTTTAGAATATTGCGCAATTCATGTTGCAGCTTCATTTCTAGTCGCCATAGTCCTCTACTGTCATTCCCGCTTTGTATACTACGTTGAACACCATCTATACGGGCCATTAAATGCTTTTTTAACCGCAAGACTTGATCAAGTGTTTGAAATTTCCACCTTCTCAAGTCATTTTGGACGTTGACAAGGTTATTCACTACAGTTTGGTCTTGCTTCCAACTCGCCTTCATCATGTCATTATAACTACTATCCATAAGCCATGCACTTTCAAAACGGAACTGTCGAGGAGCCACCGGGTGAGGCACATTTTTAGGAGTGATCAGAAGGGGATGATGATCCGAAAATTCTAATCTTGCTAGCACTTTGACACACCCATCCGGAAACTTCAATCTCCAACTCTCATTACAAAGAGCTCTATCAAGTCTTTCATAAATACGTTGTCCGCCGTGATAAATAGGACCTCGCCACGTGAACTTAGTAAATGAACTTTTTAGAAGAATGATAAATAAATTTATTTTTAATATAGATGCACTTTTTGTTAAAATTGTGGCGACTAAATATTTATTAAATTATAAATAGGAATTAAAGTTATAAAGTCTCAATTTTATAAGGACCAAAAACATATTTAACTATATAATTAAATTCACACCAACATTGTCACATCATTAAATAACTTTACATATCTACACATCATTAAATCAGAATCTTTTGAAGAATAAGGAGAAGGGAAGAATCAAATGGAAGAATGAATCAACCTTGAATCGGATGAATGAGTTCAAGGTAGTAACATTTCTGATTTCATGGAAGAGAGGGGACGATTGTGTTAGGGTTTTGTCTCAGAGAGGGAGAAGCTTGAGCTGAGATGGAGATGGCGATTTGCGGAGTATGAGAACGGTGAGGAGATCAACGCGTGTGAAAGACAGAAGAAAAAAAAATTAAAATGTAAATACTGAAAAGGTCACACATGTGGGAGATGTGATGTTGTATATTTGATGTGAGAAATGACCAACATGCCCTTGATGTTGTAGAGATGTTGGAGGAATGATGTTTAGATAACATTTCTGCAACAAAAATGAGCTTGAATATGGTGAAAGGAACAAAATCTTGAAAAATGTAAAATATGGGCTAAAATTATGAATTTTAAAATAGAGGATTAAATTCAAATTTAATTAAGATAGATGGACTAAAATCATATACTTTTTTGTATAATAATGAGGGTCGAAGCCCAAAAGAAAGAGATTACACATAAATTAATCTAGGGATAGTGGTCCTTATACTATTTGAGGAAATGAAATCACTAAAAAAGGACAGACAAGTTTTAAAGGTCCTAGTCACATACTCATAATCAAGCGAGCATCCCAAGTTAGTCATCGCATCCGCACACTTATTTTCTTCTTTATATGTATGAGTCACTTATACTTCCCATTCTAAACCTAGAAGCCTTTGAATTTGCTTCACCAATGTACCTCCCATTGAGCTATTGGTGCAACCAGACGTAATTATTTGCACCGCTGATTTTGAATCAATATTTAGCTCCACTTGGATATAGCAAAATTGAGGGCAGATTTGAATATAACCCTGGATGTGGGTGTCTCGGTCAAGAATCCTAATAAGGTGGGGTTCAAATACTCAAACACCGCTACACACCTCAATTATAGAGGGCAGCTGATAGGTGAAGTCCTTATCATCGCTGAAGAGATTTCTTCTGGTGAAACCAAGGGATTCAACCTCACCCTCACCATTACGGCCGACCGTTTGCTGTTCAATTCCCAGCTTTACTCTGATATCACATTTGGTTCATTGCCCCTAAACACTTTATTGATAATTTATGGCAAAGTCAGTATCTTAGGCTTTATCAAAGTTCATGTGGTTTCCACCACATCATGTGATTTTGCAGTTAATACTTCCAATAAAACAGTTGGCAACCAACAATGCCAATACAAAACAAAACTTTGACTATTCATTTGCAGTTTAGGAGTTTGCCTACGCTCTGCATTAGTAAAATAGATAAGTATTATTTTTTAACTAAACTTTTTCATAGTTTACTTTGTTCCATTGGTAATTGCAATTTGTATCCAACTCTTTCTTCTCCCCTGTAAGCTGCTTCTGGAAATTTATTTGTTATTATCATCTGATTCATCTCTATTTTAGTTTCTTAACCATAATGCTTATAGTTCTTGTAGTAAACCTGCATTTCGTTCTACTATAAATGTATAATTAATTGCTTGTGAAATTACAGTAATTTCTTTCATTCCATTAGTGTTTTCTCATTCTTTTATAAGGCATCTCGGTTCTCTGAAACATGATTATTTGGCTCATGCATAATGTGTTTTTAGATATATAATGGTACAGAAAGAAGCATCTCTATGCTACTTTCTTTTGTCCCACTTAAGCACGTTAGTCTAGTGTAGACTTGTCAATTTGGGTTGGCTCAGCGCTTTAGTGTCGGTCCATGACGGGCCAATATGTCGTTGGATTGGGTAGTGTTGGGTCAAATTTAGTTGGAATCAATAACTTACTAGTATGACCTAGAGATCGGGTGTGAAGAAAAATGTCTTTGGTGACAAAGAAGACTTTTAGGCTAATGTCATCATTCCGAAAGAGAGGGGTGGTGATTGGGGAAAACAACAACTACAGCAATTGTGTAATCCCCTTAGTCTCAAACTCAGCATTTTGTTTTTCAAATCTAAATGGAAGAACATTAGTTTGAATCAAATTGTCTTAGCTCTTCTATGTCTCTTAACTAATATTTAGCACAAGAGGAATATAATCGTTGATTATAAGTTATTTTCCTATTACTTTTTCTTGCGAAAATTGTATTCGTAATCTTGCAAACAAAGTTGCTTTTACTTTAATGCATGTACATGTTTCATTTGCGTGTTTTGTTATTAACATATGTCAACAATTTGAAGATTGAAAATGCTCCTTATCTTAATTAGCTGCTATGGAAAATAAAGGTTTTGGTGAGGAAGAAAAAGGAGAAAGAGGAATGCATTTTTGCGTTCTGCATCGATTAAAGTCACGCATTTTTTATAATTAAAGAGGTGGTTGTTGGGTGAACTGGAAAAATATGTTGTTCATGACACGCAAGTGATTTTTACAATTGTTCAATCATATCATTGTGATCTACTTCCATTCATCAAGCATAACCTAAGAGTTTACACTTTAATGCTTAAATCACAAATTTGAAAGCATGTATGATTTTCAAAAAGGATGTAAAGCCTATTACGTATTCTGAGATTACTCACCTAAAAAAGTTATCCACTGTCACCCAATAGATATCAAACAATACAAATAGAGAAACATGCACACTTTAAGTGTAACAGAAAATCAAACCAAAACCACTTTTGGGTAGTGTAGAAAAATTTCAATTTAGAGCATTATGATTTTGATCTCCATTAATGTCGGTGGTTCAATGTGCTTACGGTGATTTTTGCAACATAAAAGTACTTAATTTTGTGTTAAAACTGTGTAATTCTTTGAGTTTAGATTGAAATTAATTGTTAAGCTTTGCTTTAGGAAGCCGCCTGATGAATTGGGTTTCACTTGTGTAATCTGTTTTGCCCTGCCTTTTAAAAATAAAATTCATGATCAACACAAATTTAAAGTAGATAAGGGATTTGGTCCAAAAGAAAAAATAGGTAAAGGAAGATCACCTGAGCAAACTATCAAAAACTGGTGGTATGACTTGCTCAAGTGGCCAAGATGATTTGATCATATCATCAAACCGGTGTGACTCAAGCAAAACTGGTGACTCGGCGGATTTAAACTTAAAACTTTGGAAGAGACGACTCTAACCAGCCTTTGGTTTTCTTCAAGAAACGCTTCAAAACGAAAGTCAGTTACTCAATACGCCTCACAACCTCGCTTCTTCATTTCATCTTCTTCAGTTTGGTAAATATAAAAAACACTGCAGAGACAACTATCATCATCGCCCCCAGCCAATGCCCTCACACCTCCCCCCACTTTCACAGTAGAACACTGGCAGTGGTGTGCACATACATCCTGTATAAAAATATATTCTTAATGGCGTGAATGGAGCGTCTTGTGTGTTTTACTTTTGCCGTTACATTTCGTGTGTGGGGGTTTATATATTCACTTTCTCTTACCTGCGTGAATGTATGGCTTTTCAAGAATGCTAAAAAGATGCTTTAAAAAAATTGCGGTGTCTCTATACACCTGCTTTGCTTTAAAAAAATTAAATGACAATTAATTAACTGAATCGGTGTCTCTTTTGAAATACTTTTTCATCTCATCAAAAAATAGTTCAATTAGCAATCATAAAAAAAATTCAGTTTATTAAAAAATTTAAACCTTATATATGACAGTTCACAAGGGCAAATTGAAGATGCCTTAAAATTTAAACCGTCTTATCAAAATCAGATAGTTCGCAGTCCCTAACTGCATGCAGTCACGACTACACATAATATGTTTCCTTCACTCGGTGACTCAATACCCTTACCAAGTCGATTTTTAAAACAAAACAATTTTGGTCTTTTCAATTTCCTCAGGTCACTGTTGTCTCTCTCCTTAGATAAAGAAAATTACTTTTCCGACCCTTGCTCATTTCTTTTTTACCCCCAAACTGACGTTTTTGCCCTCGGGGGGTGTGAAAAAAATTTGCCAAGAAAATTCGGTTTTTAGAAACCCAACTAGTTCGGTTCGTAAAAACCGAAGTTTCGGCGAAAAACCGTTGCCTTAGAACAAAAAATGTTGTCTTTGAGAGCTAACGCAACACTTCCTCAAAACAGTATCCATATGCATAACACGCAACGGTTTTAAAGTGTTATCTAAAGTGTTAGTTGAAATTCATAGAACACTTTAGAGAACACGTTAAAACCGTTGCGTGTTATGCATCTGGATACTGTTTTGAGGAAGTGTTGCGTTAGCTCTTAAAGACAACGCTTTTTTGTTCTAAGACAACGGTTAAAAACCGTTGCCGAAGCTTCGGTTTTTACAAACCGAATTTTTTTGGCAAATTTTTTTATACCCCCGAGGGCAAAAACATCAATTTGGGGGGTAAAAAAGAAATGGGCAGGGGTCGGAAAAGCAATTTTCTTAGATAAAAAAGACAATAGCTCAAACATGTTATTAAGGGAAAAAAAAACATACTTATTAAGAAAACCAAAACTTGAGAATTTGAAATATGGTTTTGTGGGTTTTTCTTGAAATAAGTTGCATGGAAAGATGTAAAAACAAATTTGATTGGTTGTTGTTTATTGAGAAAAGGAGAGAGAGAAAAAATTAAATGCAAATTGCATTTAATTTTATAAGAATAAGTAAAAAACATTCTTGAAAGTTGTTTTTTCCCTTATAATTTGGGGAAAAAAAAAGGGTCATTTTTCCCTTATAATATGGGACGGAGGGAGTATTTCTCTCCTAAATACAATCATGGGATCTTTTGACATGAGGGATGAGGAGATCTCTGTTAAGGAGGGTCAAAATAAATCTCTCACCATTAAAATCAATTGGATTTGTTTGAACCCTAGTGATCAATGTATATGATATTGAAAACATGTGGCAATAAAATCGAAACAGAGTATGATTTATTTAGCACAAACTAATTAATTAGTGTAGTTTACAATATTGATGCTCATGCTGCTGTTTCTAAGATCTATCTATATCAGCTTTGTCAGATGCAGTTGTTCCTTGTAAAATTATATTAAATAACAAGCTAAGCTGAGCTACAAATCAATCAGATATATAAGGATGACAGAATCAGCAGCATAAAATTAAATGCAATTGAACTAGTCCAGATGATTGAGTGAGTCAGAATTCAAGCTTCTTGCATAACTCCAGTTGAATGATCTTGGGTTGATTGGCGGGTTTGAGTTTGCGAGGTGCAGGAGGACAAGTATGAGCAATTCCTGTAAAACGGAGCATGGAAGGAGGTGATTTACATTCATCATCATCAGAATCATATCGTTGTAGATTTGACATTGGAGGAAGAAGCTCCTCCTCCATTTGCTTGAAAAGAATGAAATGTAAGAGATTGTTGTATATGGATTCAAAGATATGTTGGTCTGAAAGAGAATCAGCATCGTGGGCAGAGGAACGAAAACAAAGTCGGCGGACAACAGAGGTCCTGAATTCGTCGAGATACTTGCTGTGAGTGTGGTGTGCATCCTTGGTAGGAGGCGCAAATGGGTCGAAAACAACATCCTTAGGTGTTCGAGGGCTGTGATTGTCACTGTCATTGTCGAATTGTTTCCTGAGCACTACTGTCGTGGACAGTGTGAGAGGGGATTGAAATTCAAAATCAGCAGTCTTCTCTTTGACAACCTGAGGAGTAACAGGAACTACGGAATCTTTTTCCTTAGTATTGGGAGATTCGCACAAATCCATATGTTGCGGGTGGGTGGGTGGGTTGTTTGTTTAGCAGCTACACTACACAGTACACACAAACATTTGTAAAACTAGGGTTTAGTTACCCCACAGACAATGAAATACAATGCAATATAGAATGAAACCCTATTTTTACCTTATTATCTCTCAAAAGTCAAAACACAAATAAATATAACATTCTGAAATTGAACGAAAACGATAACTGCCAAAAAAAAAACACAGAGATAGATCGGAGCCAAAAGTAAAGTTGAAGCTACTATTGAATAATTAATTAATTGGAGAGAAATGGTTTGGATTTTGAAATTAGTATAAATAAACAGAAGAGAAAAGAGAAGAGGGGAGCGAGTACCTTATTAGGTTGAAGAAAAATGGTGGAGAGAGTGAGTTAAAGTGAACTACTACTGCAGAAACAGTCGCCGCCGCGAAGCACGATGCTTTGCTTTTATTTGTTGTCTGTCTTTGAATCTCACTTCCAAAAAGCGCCAATAACCCTTCTCCCTATTTATATCAAGGAAATTTATTTTTTAATACTACACTGAAATATTCTTTCTTTTACACCGAAATATTAAGGAAAATGTTAATATCTTAATTATAAATAAATTAGATCTTCCACTCATATTAGCTGTAATAATACTATGTAAATGCTGACTAATGCATTGAGACACTAGTTACGAGTATACATTTTAATTATCAAAAGAATAAGAAAAAGAGTACACCTTAAAAAAAATAATTTTGGTTTTTTAAATGAATATGTTTTTTGTTTATCTTTTTAATTCCTTAAGTAGCGCACTGAGTGTACTAGTTAGCATTAGCAACACACTAAAATATATGATAGAAATTTTTTAATATTTAAAGATGAATGAGAAAAGTATAAAATTAATAATAAATTTGGATAAAGGTCTATATACAACATAAATTATAATGCATTACAAAATATTTTATTATAGACCACAATTTAAGTTTTTATTTTGTATCTTCACTGTCTTTGTGGTTTAATGCGAGATAAGACTGATCGTTGGATACATGATTTCTCGAGGAACCTTGATATTACATCAGCTTATATGACAAAATTATGGGGTCTTTACGAAGGTTTAGCATAAATAGAGAGTATGATGTGAGATAACTGGAGGTTTAGTTAGATTCTAAAGTACTCCGTAGTTTGTAGTTTACACGGAAAAAAAAACTAGGAAGTGTCGCTGGTTGGAGCTTAATATATTAATTAAGATCGTGAAATGTCGAGTTAGGAGTGGGATAAAGAGCAAAGAGAATGAGATGATCCAAATGTGTGAAAATTGTAGATATTTACATTTTTATGTTAAAACAAATTTTGATCATTGATCGGATCTATAGTAGATTTTTTGGGTTCCATCAATGAAGTATTTAATTAGACCCTCACCCTAAAAGCCACCCTACATTTTACCAACTTAGTTGTTTATTTACTTTTATTTGTTGGGCACACTCCCAACTCACAAAAGTCAAAATAGAATTTCTTCTTAACTATTTGTATAAGACTCAAATTCCTTACATCAATTCATTGTTGCACTATTTATTAAAAATGCTAACTGAACTATTTACGAATTTTAATTATTTTAATATCTTAAGTTATTTTTTTCAATAGCGATAATTTTAATCGGGGGAGTCAGAAATTAAATTTAGAGTGACCGAATTTAAAAATATAATTTAATATAAATAAATAAATTTTCAAATGCACAAAATATACAAGAAGTTTAAATAAGTATGTAAGCCTTAACTAATTGTGACCAAGAAATAATCGGTTTTAAGATATATCAAAAGTTAGGTTTGTTTTTGTAAAATGAAAGCAAAAGAATTCATCTAAGTGATTAATGAGCTCCCCTTAAGATGAATTATTCAAAAGAATCCGAGTTTGGTCTTGTTGGAAACAATTCTTGGCCAGAGGATTAATACCACAAATCGTGTAAAATATCTTTTGGTTTAAAATAATATTTTTATAGGTTGAAAATGAAAAAGATGAAAAATAATATTTGATATGGTGTCCCATAAGCATTATTGCAAGATCATGATCATATTATTACTTATCTCAGATGAAACAAAAATTTAAAAGGAAAAAGAAGAATACTTGATATGGTGCTCCATAAGCATTATTGCAAGATCATGATCATATTATTACTAATTAATTCACATAACTCTCTATCTTTGCAGTACTTATACCTCAATTACTGATTAAGCATTTTGATGTCTCTCAAATGCAGTAAACATCACATCTTACCTTTCAGAAGTCATCTTCTATACATTTAAAAAGCATTGATCCATTTTTATTTTTTTGAAGTCAATTGCATGCCGATGCACAATGACCAGGTTGAGGTGTGTTTGAGTTAGTTAGTACTGTTCAATCTTAAAGAGTGCATTTTCTTTCTCACTTGTGCTTGATAAAAATTGATTTTGATGTTGCAGGAAATTGCAAAAAGAGGATGGACAAAGGAGGAGTCCACGTATATCTTGCATGATGCAAGGTCCTGCACTTCGTACTAGGGACAAAAAGAGAACAAAGTTAAGACCACTTCAACATCTCACAGCTTCACCAAATCAGGTTCATTTTGTTTACATTCCTTCCTTATCTTAAGTTGGTTTTGCTTAATACTTACTTTACATTTAAATAATTAATTAATGTGCAGGGTGTGAAACGTGAAGAAGATATTAAAAAGAAAAATGTTGGTGGTTAGTGAACTCTCCTAGCTTCTGATCTACATTGTATGCCATGTGATTTATATATATTCAAATGTTTGTCATAATATTATCAAATTCATAATTCATTTAATTAATTTTACTGCCCTTGAATGTATCAGATCAACCATCAAGCACTCTTTTGCCAGAGAAACAAATACTTGAACTTGTCCTCGACACTTTACAAAGGTGTTAAATTTAGCTTTAAATTCTTCTTGTCACAACTAGAAAAACCTTAATATCATTGCGTCTTTGTATAAATGTCAGGTTGAGTTTTGATAATGTGATGCATTGTGACATGTGGTTTAAAATTTGAAACTAATAAAGTGCAAATGTATACTTTATGACATAGGAGAGACACCTATGAAATATTTGCTGAACCGGTCAATCCAAATGAGGTTCGAGCTAGGTCCTTCCTAAGTAGTAGTACTAATGGTATCTTGTGGATTCATAAAATTTTCCTTATTACTCACTTTGTTTTTATGGAAAGGTTGAGGATTATTATGCAATCATCAAGGAGCCAATGGATTTTGGCACAATGAGGGCTAAACTACACGAGGGGATGTATAAGACTCTAGAACAATTTGAGGTTTTCCAATAGCAATCATAACATGTGTATGCATAAAGTGTTATTATGCTTTGATGTTTGTAATATAATCTAATACATGGTATTTGGACCATTATGCAGCATGATGTTTTTTTAATATTCAACAATGCCATGAGTTTTAATTCTTCAGGTACCGTATACTTCAGGCAGGTAAATGCTTCTGAACATTTCCGTGCAAATTTTCAATCAATTTCTCTTGATGAAATAATTGATCTTCCATTTCAATTTGCAGGCTCGGGTTATAAGCGAATTAGCTAAGAAAGTTTTTGATGTACTAAGAATCAATCCGGACAAGTTTGAAATAGAGTTCTCAGAAACAAGGCAGCTGCAAGTGGGTCGAAGAAACCAAAGAGATCTTAGCGATTCAGCACACATTAAATCCAATAAAACAATAATTGGCGTGCCCTCAAATAATGTATCATGCTCTTCCCAAGGTACAAGAAGCCGGAAAAGCATAAAAACAAATTTTCATGGTAGTTCTTCTGACACCTCTAAGCATAATCATGCTAGAGATGTAGAGGTTCATACAGGTAAGAGGAAACATGTAAGCAAATTAAAAAAGTGTTGCATCCTTGCTATCATTTTCACCTCACTAACACTAAGTTTGATATTCTACAAGCCAATCTTGAAAAATATCCTCTAAATATTTTCATCCAAAGCTTGTTATTGCTAAAGAATGTTAATTAAGAAAATGTGAAATTGGCATGACTTACAAGTTTCTATTTACCAGGTATTGAAGACAATCGCAGATGTAAATCTATTGAATTTGATAGGCATTCTACTTATAGACACTTTACCTGCGACAAAGATGTGCCAATACTCTCAACAATATATGATAAAGTAAAACTACTTGAGCATGTGAGTCTTTTTTGCTCCCATTGTCTTGTTCGGAGATGCAATTTTACAGAATGCATAAATACTGGTTTCAGTGGTTTGTATTGATCATCATAATAATATACTGTGTTTTTTACTGTATAGGTTAATCAACAAGATATTGGCTACAAAGAGAGCTTGATGCTGTTTGTCAAAGATTTAGGACCTATTGCTCAAAATATAGCTAAAAGGAAACTACTTGGATGTGAAATCCGTACTGCATCATCTGCTTTTGTACCTGCGTCTATGTTAATATCTCAAAATCCCTTAAATAAAATGCGAAGCTCTACGGGGAAACCTAATCTGAAGATTGATGATCGTGATGGAGAAAAGGTTGAAGTGTTATTGAATGCTGAAAGAGAGATAGGAAACACTGCTACTCATGGAAGACACGCCGGCGGGTACTTATGGCCTAAAGAAACCGGCAACACGTCTACTAGGACGACGATGATATTGGACAATTCCAAGTTAGTTAATCAAGAACTGTCGAATATTCAAGATGGATGTCGAATGAATCATGTGATGGAATCAAAGTTAGAAAACAATTACAATTTTCAACCCCGACGACCCTGGCTCTTAGTGAGTAATAATAATGTTTCATATTTTAATCATCAAGATAAGCAAAAATCATTTTCAGAGTGTGTAATGGGCGAACGTGAAAATCCACAAGCACAGTGTTCAACAAATAATGGGACTAGTTGCTCTTTTAAAGACACGAAAATTTTACAATCAAACCAAACTGTGCAATTGCCTTCGAATTTGTTTTTCAATCTTCCATACTTGAAGACACGTCTCAACCAGATAGACTCCTCCACCGAACAATACAAGCTCTCATAGTAAGATTCTAGCTCAACAAGAGGCCAAATGAGTTTTGATTTGTAACCATGCATCATGTTGTTATTATTATTATTATTATTATTATTTATTTGTAAACTACCCTTTAGAAGTCCCTTTAGAAGTCACAATCAATATTGGATTTTGGTGCCCTTCCCTTACTTTTAGTAGAAACTTGTGCTATATTTTTTAAAATAAAAAAACTTGTCAAGAGAACTCTTATCATTGATCTAACTTCTAATGAACGAGAGTAGTTTTGATTATGATTTACGAATATTGGCAATAAGCAGACTTCAAAATTGAGTAACTGAAAATTTGAACTTGATCCTAAAAAGGACTCACAAGTTGACATGTTTATGGCACCAAATTTTCCATATTAACATAAGATGTTGCCAATTATTAATGTAATAATAGGTTTTGAACGAGAATCACTAAAAAAAAAGGCAATACTTAAAACATACTACTATTAGTAAAAGACGTATACAATAATACATCACATTATTTAATTTATTTAATGTATTAATTCTTTATTATACCGGCTTTTTTATAGGTATATTATATAAGCATTCACATCGAGTTTTTTTTTTAATAAAGAAAAGTTAGACAATGGCAATTTAATTGATGATTACTAATGGCTACGAATCCTAAGCACCACCCACTTGTGCGTTAAATCTTGGTTTAGTTATTTGATTTGATGAGAAAAAAGAAAAGAGTTGAAATGGGAGAGAGTTGTTGTTGTTGGTGTTTGTGATAGAGACAATAATAATGGCATATAGGAGAAGGCAGGTTGTAACAAGGAGTTCCACCTTCAAGGAAGAGATTAATACTAATGGTGGGCAGGAATTATTAGATAATTCAGATGAACAGGATGGTTCTAATACCGCTCCTCCACTTTTGAATTCATTCACTTCATCGTCATCTAATAATTCCCTAGTTGCTCAGGCCATCAGAGCCTCTGCTACTCGTCGTGATCCCTCTCATTCCTTGGCTTTCGCTGCCAATTCTTCTTTATCTCTTCAACATGATCATCATCACAGATCCAAGGTTCTTCTTTCTTTCTTTCTTTTTTTTTTATTCAATTTAAAAAATAATAATAATAATACAATTGTATCATATATATATATATCATCATAACTTACGCACCAAGTTTGCATGCACATATATGCAGAGCCTTGATTCTTTTGGGGATGCTTCCGGGGATGCTTCCCCCGATGCTTCCAAGTCTGGTTTCTGGGGCGTCCTCGCACAGAAAGCTAAAGAAATTTTGGAGGACGACAATCCATCTGCACAATCTCATGATAATGACATCATGCCTGCCCAAAAACTCAGATCACAGTCTTTCAATACCACCTACACCCCCGGTGCTCGAACTCAGGTGAATTAATTCACGAATGAATATATTTCCAATGTCCAATGCTGCATTCCATGCATGCCATTTGTTGTCTTAATTAATTAATTTCTTCAGGAAGGTCGAACAATTGGGGAGAGTAAGCTAAAAGGAGGTGAAGACGCAAATCAATTAATGTGGAATCCATGGCAACAACAATCCGCCCAGACAGCTGGGCCCGCCGATTCTCAATATATCCACGAGACACAACTCAAGGCATCTCGCGACGTAAGGTGCCAACTAACTATGTAATTAAATTGTGCTGTGTGTTTGCGAGATTGGTTCACGAATCCAAACACTACTAGTATATATTCTATTGAAATACCTTATTATACGCACACATAAGATATTGCACTTGCTAATTAACTTAGATTATTGGGGTGGGTAACCAATTACAATTAGGAGAGTACTGTAATTAATTTGTTTGGTTTAGCAGTCAAGTCATAAATGATGGAATTCAGTGCACTGTCTATGATATATAACACAAGTTAATAGATTAATTTTGTATTTTATTGTTTGTAACATGAGAAACACTTTGGTTGGGTGACATGACAGGTGGCAATGGCAACAGCTGCAAAAGCAAAGTTACTTCTGCGAGAGCTAAAAACGGTGAAAGCAGATTTGGCTTTCGCTAAAGCACGGTGTGCTCAACTAGAAGAAGAAAATAAACTACTCCGTGACAAGGAGGGTCGCGAGAAGGGACAGAACCGTGCAGATGATGATCTGGTATATATGTTTTATAAATTTACTGTTAATATAATAATGTACTAGTATGAAGGAATTTTGATGGATCATGTACATGTATGCATGCAGATCCGGCTTCAATTGGAGACACTTCTTGCGGAGAAGGCTCGATTAGCAAGTGAAAATGAGGTGTATTCTCGTGAAAACCGTTTTCTACGGGAAATTGTGGAATACCATCAGCTGACAATGCAGGATGTGGTGCATTTCGACGAAGGCATGGAAGAAGAGGATGATATTTATGCACCCATAGACACCACTCAAAATGGAAATATTATTCCCTTGATGCTGTCCCCACGCTCACAATTATCAGGTCGATCCACAAACTCAAAATCAATATTTTCTATGCCACAACAACAGGATCAGAATGAATCATCACAAGATGAAGCTCCTCCTGCTCCTAGTATCCCACCCTCAGAGTCTAATGAACAGCATGCAAAATGATCTATCCTTTTTCGTTACTATAGCTTAGCCTAATTAGACGGGTTTCTCAATTACAATATTCTTGATCCTGAAATCATTACATACATAATCAATGCATGCATGCATTGCGAAATAGTATGCATAGCATGGGCTGAGGATTAGTCATCATTGTTCTGTTCCCAACTATATATATATTTGTTAATTAATTGTCAAATTCTTCTTTAATATATGGCTTAATTTTATTTTTTACCCCCTAATTTTATCTAGCACAGAAATTTAGTATTTCAGTTTTTAAGTTCAAGATTTTGGGGCTCTAATTTTGTAAATATCTGACATGTCATCCACCTACAATTGCTAAGTCTAAATATGTATGGTGAACTCTATTTTTAGGGCGGTTAGGATGACGCAATCATCAAAACTGAAATGGTTGATGCTAAATTTAATGTGGGTTAGGCGAACGCTACATTGTAGCACTGTGTGACTATAGCATAGCTTGTTTTTGTTAGCAGCCCAATATCAAACGACATACAAAATTATGCCTCATATTCATTAGAGGATATTCAGTTAAATTCTCATGTCTTAACTAATCAATATTTTCCTCTAAAAAACAATGTAATGCTAGAATGTCTGAAACATATAATACTTAATTTTCATGCATTTTAATTCTCACAAACACTTCATATTATCTGGTATACCTTCATATATCAGAAATCAAATCAAAAGGGGCAAAAACATTTAATACAGAAGTCTAACGTCAGACAAACTAGCTTATGGAACAAATTGGATCCTCTCCTTTCCAATTTCTCTACACCTCTCTCCATACTCTCTATTATGGAAAACATAACCTACCTTATGAATAGTATTTATTTATACTAAGTATATAATACAAAAGAGTTGTGAGAGTAGTGTCAAATTTGATCAAAAGAAAAACTATCCTTGTTCTATACTTACTCATCATGACTACATAATATTTATCAGCACTTGAAATAACAAAAGCTATATGTATATATTGACATGTCTTTAAATATTTAATAACGGGGATTTACCTTCAAAATTGGCTCCAAATGAATCACAAGCAGCTGAAGCACCTAAACTCACTTGAAAGCCATCATGAATGAATATCAACCACAACCACCCCAAACCGTCATGAAGCGCCACCAACCACAACACTTCACAGATTGAATAGAGGAAAAAGGAAAAAGGTAAACAATAATAATAATAATTTAGTAGGAAACAAAAATTGAATAATTTTAGGTGGAATCAATCATTTAGACGCGTACATATAATACTAGTATAATTACATCAAAAAAATTATAACAGTGAAGACTTTGTTCCTTTACAAATTTAAAATGTAATTCCCTAATAAAAATAAAATCTAAATTAGTTCCTAAGATTTTAATATTAAGGACAAATTAATCCTTTGTTATAACGAATTGCCAATTGGAGACTCAATTATCCTGATAAAAAAATGTCACGAACTAAAAAAATGTCTCTAGTCTGGTGTCATCAAATTGTTTGCTCCATACAAAACTTTCTCTCAAAGTTGTGTTTAAGCTTGAATAAACAAAAGGCAAGTTCAGTTGGTAAGGATATTGTATGTAAAAATGCTGGAATTGGAGTTTGAACTTGGCCCTTCCACTATTTCACTTTAAAAAAATGAAATTCTAGTTATTAAACTACATGACAAAAAAATAATAAGGTTAAAAAATAAATGGTGAGTAATTAATTAGTGTTGCATTTTTACACACACGAAAGATGTGATGTGGGCCGTGTGGGTGGGTAGAGAGAGAGTGAGTGTGTGACCGTGGTGGTTTGTGCTTTTTGTGATTGTGCTCATTCTTTCTTTCTTTCCTTGGTGTTTGTTTGTTTGTTGTGGTTCCCAACCAAGGTGAGGTGGACCTGAACTGAAGATATAATGATAATGGGGGATCATTCTTCTGAGTCTCGGTCTATGTGATGATGAAGATTGAGTTGGTTTTTATCGGTGAAGAAGCTTCAACTCTTTGATGATGAGTAGTAATTGAGATTCAACTCCTTATATTTAGGAATTTCAAGGTTGTTTGGTACTTGGTAGGTAGCTCTATTTTATTCATCCATTCATCTGTTTCTATTTATTTATTCACCTTAACAGTGGTATTGGATCTTGTTCTTGTCCTTGCTTCCCTTCCACTGTTATTTGTTATTGGAATACTATATGATGATGATGATGATGATGATTCATTGGTGTTACTGAGGGGAATCAAATGTATATTCCCTCCTTCTCCAACAAGAGTTGCAACGATTAATAAAACCATCAAAGCTGCCTGCCTGCTTTATCTCCTCCAAACAGACAGACAAAATATATTATTGTTCTTTCTTTCTTTATCTATTTATTTATAGGAGAAACACAATACAATTTCTTTACTTTCCTCCTACTGCCCGTTTGTTATTGTTTACTTACTAACAACAATTTTGGTCGGATGATGTGGATTCTGAGTCTCCTGATGATTCTTATTCTATCATCACTCACTGGACATCAAGTAGTCGTCATGGCTGATGATGCTGTGTCTACTGCCAAAGCCAACTCCCTTGATTCAAGTCTTCAGGAATATGCCTACAGGGCTTTGGTCAAACCTAAAATTGGTACCTTTTACAATGCAACTACTCAACTCCCTTCCAATTTCACAGGTGTTACCCTTGCTGCTTTGAGATTAAGGAGTGGCAGTCTTAGGAGATACGACATTCCAAACTACAATGAGTTTCAAATTCCCAAAGGACTCGTCCAAACACCCTATGTCAAAAGGCTGGTTTTGGTGTATCAAAATTTGGGTAATAATAATAATTGGTCCTCCAACTACTATCCTTTACCTCCTAATCATACTTATCTGGCTCCTCTCCTTGGACTTGTTGCTTATAATGGTTCTGATTTATTTGCTACAAATTTATCACATCTCAATCTAAATGTTGCTGCTGGTCACCCCATAATAGTAAGGTTCCGGAATGTCAAATCTCCTCCTCCCGGTACCCTTCCAAAATGTGTTCGCTTTGATTTATTCGGTGCATCTCATTTCACCAATGTAACAGGGGGGAACACATGTTCTACCTTCCAACAGGGTCATTTCTCTATAGTACTCCAGTACTCAACTCCTCCTCCTCCTACTATTACTATTTCTCCATTGCCAAGTCCTTAAAAGGAGAGCAACTCCTCGAGTAACAAGAAGAAAGTTTGGATTATTGTGGGATATGTCCTCTTGGGTGGACTCGCCTAGTTAACATTGTTGTCTTTACTGGTTTTGTGGGTGCTGAGGTGCAAGCAGACCAAGAAAATACAAGAAATGGAAAGAGTTGCTGACCCGGGAGAAGCCCTTCATATGACCTCTGTAGGGAACACCAAAGCACCAACTGCATCACATACTCGACATTGCCCACAATTAAAAATGAATATGCACCTTGACTTCCATCACATGAATATGCAGAAACCTTAGTATGTATTCACAAATTCTTCCGGCCACAACCTTTTTTTTTGTGGTGCCAGTGTCACCACTTTGTTTGGTTAGGCTCTTTTCTGGTTTGTTTATAGCGGTGGTAATTAATTAATAGGCAAATGTTAACATGTGTATCTAAGGCACATGTTAAGAATACAAATATATAAATATTCTCTCGAAACATGTGTATTATATCTTTTAAGCATTAAATTCGTTTGTAATATTAAATGCAAATTTCTAATTATAGATATCTTAACATGTGCCCTATATGCACATGTTAACAACACCCTAATTGATATAGGATTTTTTTGTAAATTTGTTTATTTCCTTTGGTTTTATGATTCACTATGGTGTGAGTATAAAAGTAATTATTATTCTAGTGTGAATTACTATGATGAATACAATTGTATCATTGATATAAGGAATAAAAGTTAATGTTTATAGTTTAAAATTCTCGGGCTTGGTGTTAACTGTAAACTTGCAAGTTAATGTTGTCTGAGGCACAGATGTTTATTCCCTCCTTCATTTATGTTACCGAAGATTTTGATTCCATAATTTTGCTTCTGAAGATAACAATTCAGTGTATGATTTCGCCTGCCTGGTATCTGCTTATGTTGGCATTGTCTTGCTAATAATTGGATACAATGCCCTACCTTAATGTGTGTGCGTGTGATGATAGAAAGGGAAGTGGAAACTTAAAAATTGACCGAGTGAAGAAGGCAAATGGCTTAGAGTTGAAGAATAATGCTAGAAATGCAGTCTAGAATTGAATTAGATAAAGAAGCATTCAAGCAATACTTGGCAAAGTAGCAGTAGCTCCTAATCTGTTTGAGTGTTGGCACCTCATTGACCTTGGTTAGTAGTCGTGCTTGCAACGATGGTCAAGATAATATATACATTTCCAAGCACCAACAGCTTAGTCCTGAGAATATGTTGACATTTACACAATTCAACTGGCGGAATAGATACTTTTAATTACAATTGTGTGCATCTGTGTGGCACTTTATTGTATTAATGTTTCTTAAGTGAGGGCAACAGAACAGAGCAAACATGAATATGCACCTTGCGTCCCCATATACTAACAGAACAGAGCAAACAAGTTAATGGAACAAGACTCAGCATAGTATCAAGCTACGTCACAGTTTTTCAGCATAGAATGACACGGCTTTTGGAAATGAATCATAAAGGACCAGTTAAATATACTGAATTAATTTTAATATACATTAATCAGTTTGACTGGAGTTTAAACATGCTAATCAAAATCATATTGGATGAAAGGTGTCCGTTGATGCCCCAAGATTTCAAGGGACATTGACACCCTGGTGGATCATGCAAACAGTGCAACTTAACTGGACCAAATCACTACAGTAAAAACTTATCACTCGTAATCCCTTTACAAAAACAGACTTTCTCTTGCTGTGTCGCTTTAATAATATCATACCTATCTTCCGCTCAAACTTTCAATATCTATGATACCCAGCTTACATATACTATCAATTGCCATTGTGTCATTCATTTTATTTTCCAATTCTCTGTGTTTGGTGAAGGTGTGGTGGATTGGGATTACATGCTACTTTCTATAATTATTCATACCCATCAATATCACTATTAATGTCTACGCATAAAATTGCTCAAAGATTTTTTTTTTTTGACAAAATTGCTCAAAAGATTTAAAAAGCAACAAATATTATAAAGCATCACAGAGATCACGAGTCTATTTCACCATGTTCAACTCAAAGAAAACAATTGATTAGAGCATATGTATATTATAACGCTTGCATCAAATTTCATACAAGAAAACACATGGAAATTTAATTGTAGCAATCTACTCTGCTTCCTTGCAACAGCCGGAGAGCATCATATAAGCATTTTATTCCCTTCACAAGCACGCCGATAAAACAACCTACATTTGGAAACATAAAAATCATGATCTGATTTGTTTATAATTCCATACATACTCACAACTGCAAAATAAAGCTCATAGAGATGTGCTTCTATGAGCATAATATTGTCCTATTAGTTATCAAAATCGCAAATTCATTCTTTTTTTCTCTTAATGAATTTGATAAAAGATAGAAATTATAGAAGAAGAAAATGCTATTGTCCTAAAGAAGGAAAACAAAAGAAAAGGATATAAAGGAAAATTATCTTGCCAATCCCTCTGATTCAGAATATCCAACAAAGAAAACCCTCTGAATAGACATTAGCATCTCAATGGAGTATTTTTTAAGACCACTTTGTATGATAAGCCCGATAATGAAAAGAAATTGTATATTTAAAAATTCTATAATGTATGATGTATCTACTAGCCATAGACCCCAAATCATTGTAGATATTGCACACGTGTATCAAACTTTTTTATATTAGTGAAAAAATGATTATTTTTAGTGTTATTGACGTTGTTGGTAATTTAAATCGATAACAATTATTCTGGATTTTTTTGCGTTTTTTTTATTAGGGTCTATTTTTAATAATTCCACAAGCCTCCAAAAACTCGGAGACGGTCCTAGTATCAATCAGAGCCTCCCTGGTTAGGTAGTTGAGAGATTGATTCTTGCTGTCCTCATTTCTCTAATGAGAAGTTAAATCTCAGTAGAAAAATAAACGGGCACATGTATTGTTCACGCTTCAGCTCGGGAGGCTATTGCATATGTGAGTATGTTATATAGAATTAGTTTTAACAAACTTTTGAACAAATAATTACAGCAAAAGATCCCTCTCTAACGTGTCTATAAGTACCAGCTAGCTATAAATAAATAAATGATTTATCTTAATATAAAAACCAAATACTAGTACCTGAGTAATTTGTGAATTTGACAGGTAAAATAGTGAATCAAAGTTTGCATCTCTAATATAAATATAATCCCCGTGAGGCAAAGAGGGACAATATTATGTCTATCTTAATCTAGAATTCGCCCTAATTAAAATTGGTATAAAGCGCTAGCTAGGGTGAGCAGATCGAGAAAGGGGGATGGGAATGGGTACCTATATGTGATCGATTGATTGATTAATTGGAAGCTTGATCGACGAGCTTCTTGTCCCTTCGTTCCATGGCGACGTCCCACAAGTCGTTGCCGATGTGCTTAGGCTGAAAAAAATGACGAAGATCTCAGATTAATAATTATTAATTAAATTAGTTTTGAATAATAAGAGAGATAAAATGAAAAGGAAAACGTACTCGGCCATGAGCAGCTCTGTGGATGTAATACTGAGCGTTTCCCATAACACAGAGCATTCCGGCGATGATACCCAGAGGTAGAACAGCTTCCAGCCAATGCAACGCCATCTTTCTTTCCTTCGTGTGTATCTTCTTCTTCTTCTTCAATGTGTGTATTTATGTAATTGTAATGTAAAGTAGATATAAAGATCCCTCCCACCGCTCACTACTTTTCCATTTAAGCCCAGCTCTAACAATTCATTGGGCCTATGCACTATTCATCCGCCCTAAATAATATCAATTTTAATGTGTTTACTCCTTATACCCCCGCCCCCAACTGCCATAATATTTCAACTTGAAACCCACATTTCTTTTCTTTTCCACAAAAAGATTATTCCCTCTCTAACTCTTTCAAACTTTGTATGATCTTTCTTTAAACAATAAACTTATTTTGGAAATATATTGCAACAAACCTCCACAAATCTTAACTTACCTGATAAATATATTAATAATTATGAATAATGTGATTGCGGTTCGAACCCGAAAACTCTACTTGTATGTGTGAATTTTCAATAACTATTATTTTTGTTTATCTATAAAAAAAATTGTAATAGACAAATATATATAGAGTTATTTTAAGTAAAGAAAACATAAATTTATTATGTGGATTCACCGAAGCTTGATTTCTCCCATCCTAGGATTTGAAGACATTGTGAGTTTGTCTACTATAATCTTGATATACTATCCATCTCGATTACAATTCTTCTTCCATGATCTAAAAAATTAAGATCAATATCTTCAAGTCCCAAGGGCTAACTCGCCTTGGTCGATATTGACTTTTCAAGGCATATTAAATCAATAGTTATGTATTGATTTGAGCAAGTTCTTACAAATAATTGTAAAGTTTTTCGAATCTAAACTTATACAAAAACTCAAAATTAGTTGAGAAGTCTATACAAAACATACTTTGTAGACTCAATAATATTTTGATCTAAGAATTTAGTAAAGAGTTAGAGTCTGAGTGGTTAAAGAAGAGCTTGATGACTTGTGATATAGAACAAGTGTTTCATGATTTGTAGCTTAAACTCTTATCCTTCATATACACGCTTAAACTTCTGTTATTTATAGTTGTAGATGACCTTATGTAGCTTGATATCTAAGCATGTCAGTTGTGGGGTCGTTTATAGCCGTTGTGCCTCAGTAAAACATCTCATAGCTTGATCTCAAAATACATACGGTATATGACTTATAGATTTTGGTTCGGAGTGAAGAACTTGTCTTATTTGTCTCACATTTTTTTGTTACGGTGATTAGTTACCACTTATAATAATAATAAATTAGTATCTATAACACAAAAATTAACTCCACAAATTACATGAACACAAAGATGTGAATGGAGCTATAATTGAGCGGATGAAATAAAAAAGGGTAAATAGGATTTTACCCCTTGCAAAGTAGGCGAGCTTTGTTTTAGCCCCCGCAAAAAAAAATGGAATTCACCCCCTAAATTGGTTGGTTTGTGAGTATTAACTAGCGTTTAACCCGTGCATTTGCACGGGTAGAAATTATATTATATATTTAAAAAAAATTGATTTATAGAGGATACATTATAAATTAAGATGTATTATATTAAGATTAAAGAGTTTAAAGGATACACCGTCAATTATCCAAAAAAAAATGGATAGTGTAAATTAATTTTATATTGACAACCAATAATAATGATTCAACGTTTCATGTCATTTCAAGAAAGTAGGTGACGTGGCGGAAAACATAGTTGTGATTAGTAGACAGCGTAAAATTATTCTACACTATCGGTCATAATATTTTTTCTCGAGATTAAAACATATACTGTAGATGTTAACATGTATTCAAAATTTAAACAATTCAATAAATTTGGTGTATTGGATTTAAAACTTAAACAATTCAATTATAAAAAATAAAAAAAAAATAAAACAATATAAAAATAAATAATAAATTAAATGACATAAAATAAATTGATGGGGAAGGGGGTGCAGATCCAAAACCGGGGAGTGAACCGACAATTGGGGGGTGTGATTAGCCAAACCACAGAGCCCAGCCCAAAAGGGGCCCAAGGGCGTTCTGTTCTTCAAACAAACAAAACCGAGTTGATCATGGTCTTCGGATTTTTCAGACGTCTCTTATTTGATCACAGAGGGCGAACGCATCTGGGGCGTTGGACAAATCGAACGACTAGCGGTAAGAAGGTTCACGGAGCACACGCGTCGCACCGGATCCATGTGGCATAAATACCTAGCGCCTTCGTAAATCTTTCATTTGATCAAAAAATTTCTCTCTCTTTACTCACCTTTCCATCTTTCTCATTCTCTGTTCATCAAAAGGTTGAACGTTCATCCCTTTCGAAAACGGCCCACCATTCTGGCCGGATTTTGGCGGCGGACCACCGTGCCGGAACCCTAGAAATTCAAAAAATTAACCCAAAACCCTTATTTTTCTGTTTTTTTTTTTAAAAAAACAAATCAAACAACAAATTCTCAACACAAAATCAAAACTAACCAAAACTCTAGATCATTGCTGCAACTTACGGCAGCTGCGCGACAACCTTCTTTCCACCGCGATTCAGCTTCGAAAGCCAAACAAACAGAGGTACGTACTAACTAAACTACATCATTGCTGCAATTTTAATTTCTTCTTCTCCTTTCTTTGTTTGTTTGTTTATTTGTTTCTGTGTGCAATTTTCATCTTCATCATATTCTTCTTCAATCATTATAATGCCCCTATATCATATCATGAAATTCAATTCTCACTATTAGGTTTATCAATTTGTTTTCATATCAAAATCTATTTGTGCAATTCGTGACCTATTTTTATTTATTATTCTAATATTAGATTTGTTTAATTTCATCTTATATAGCTTTTATTTAGAGCTGTCAAAACGGGCGGCCCGACAAAATTTGGGCCGGCCCGGTCGGGCTTCGGGCTACTTTGGGCCGGGCTAAAAAAGCCCGGATGAAAAACGGGCCCTAAAAAGTATGGCCCGAGCCCGGCGCTATTCGGGCTAGCCCGGATTTTTATTTAATTTTTCAATAAAAAATGACAAAAAAAAGTTTAAAAAAAAACATACATATACGTAGATGATCAATAATTTTTTCACAAGTTAGAATTAAATTTATATTGCATTTTCTAAACAATAAATAGGAACTATTTGTTTTCACAAATTAGATTCAAATATTCAAACCTACATTGGATTTCTAGCAAACTAAATCACAACACATCTAATTATCAATTATCCAAAATAATACAAATTAAATTAGGCATCACATATCTAGCAGCAACGACAAAAAAAAAAGCCAAAGGCCCTTGACTTATAATACAAGAGAATTTCTTTTGTCGCCCTAGGAGTTTCTCGTGCGCCTTATTTTTACTCATCCGTTACCTACAAGTTTCTCGCGCGCCCTATTGTTAGTCATCCACTACCTACGAGTTTCTCACACGCCCTATTTTACTCATCCTCTACCTACGAGTTTCTCGCGCGCCATATTTTTACTCATCTGCTACTTACGAGTTTCTCGCGCGCCCTATTTTTACTCATCCGCTACCTAAGAGTTTCTCGCACGCCCTATTTTTATTCATCCGCTACCTAAGAGTTTCTCGCACGCCCTATTTTTATTCATCCGCTATTTAAGTAGTAAAAATGATAAATTTGAGGAAAAAATACCGCAACTACATAAGTAGTGGATAATGTTTGAGAAACTCATAGTGCGGTAAAAGAAACTCTCAAAATAAATTACTTATATTTATTTTTTATTTAAAATTATTCGGGCTTGCGGGCGGCCCGCGGCCCATTCGGGCTAGCCCATATTTTAAACGGGCTTTATCGGGCCGGGCTAAAAAGCCCGGAAACAATTCGGGCTAAGATTTTTAAGGCCCGAGCCCGGAAAAATTTCGGACCATTTGGGCTAGCCCATTTTGACAGCTCTACTTTTATTAATTAATTCATATCAAAATGGAATTATTCAATTTTGAACAGTTTTTTATTATTATTCTGGTGTTACATTCGTCTAATATCTTGAGTGAGTGCACAACCAAGAGACCTTTAACACATTCACAGAGAGATATCAGAGGCACAAACACACACTCAAAGGTGTTACTCTTTCTATTTTTCTTATCGTTTCTTCGCCCAAACAAATTCAATTTCTGGTTTCCGAATATTCAATTTCTTATATATCTAAAATACCCTTATCTACAAAATCGACACCTGTCCAACTAAAAAAATTAAAAAAAATTGATCATCTATATATATATAAGTTATGATCCATTGACACCAGGTGTCAAACATTACATTGACACCAAATCTTAACCGTCTATTTTATTTTAATCAAAAGCTAATAATGTTTTTCTAAACCAAACCACGGGCTGTAGCGAGACCCTTGCTATTGATCGTATATTACTCCCAAACTAACTTGAAATCATCATCGAGCACAATACAATACAACACTCATTCTTTGCTTCCAAACTAACTTGAAATCATCATCAAGCACAATACAATACTCATTCTTTGCTTCAAGAAAATTTAATATTCTCAATCTTGAACATGCACTTCCCCTCGCCAGTGTTCTTTTTGCATCTTCATCCCCAATTGATGAATCCAGGGGTATTTAAGATAGGTTTGCTCCTATTTGTGGGATTTTATGTGTGAGAATTGATTTTAGGATTTTTGTCATCATTGAATAATTAACATTCTCTTTTGTAAAAGCAAGTGCATGGATATCTGAATCCATAATATGGGTTATGCTACTGAAATCAAATTTACATTCTTAAAAAATTGAAAACCCTACAAATTAAATTGAATTTGTGGTCAATTATGATCTAACAGAAAAATCAAGAGCATTTGGTTATCTTTATTTGGTATGAATAGTGGTGGGTATGTAATTGATAAATTGATATCGGTGCGTAGAGAAACAGATTTCATTGTTAGTCTTTAATACTGTGTTGTGGGTGATACCGTGATAGAGAAGAAAAAAGGAGTGCGCTGATCAAGTAAGTGAGGGAGACAAGAGATCATGTGAGTTAGTTTAGTAAATATTTATGGGCCCTCCGTTTAAAATATTATACGGTTGAGATTTGATGTCAAAGTAATGTTTGACACCTTGTGTCAATGGATCCTAACTATATATATATATATATATATATATATATATATATATATATATGAGGAGGGATCCGTTGACTCCAGGAGTAAGTCTTCATTGACTTACTCCGTTTAATAACTCGATATCAGAATTATATTACTTCGATTAAATCGTTGAATTCAAAGATCTCATTGAGTGGATCAATTCCACAAATTTTTATAAAAATTCAAAAAATGTAGATATGTATTCAGACTATTGAAATTCAACGGTTTTTTTAAAAGTTTGTCGTATTAAAGTTATCTGAAAAAGTGTCAAACAGTTTTGATTTTTTTATATAAATTTGTGGAGTTGATCTACTCAATGAGATGAAATATTTGAATTCAATGGTTGGATTGAAGAAATACAATGCCGATATCGAGTTATTAAGCGGAGTAAGTCAATGGAGACTTACTCCCGGAGTCAACGAATCCCTCCTCTATATATATATATATATATATATATATATATATATATATATATATATAGGGGTTTGCTAACTTAGACCCACCTAAAAACATGAAGGTCTAAGTTAGTAAGGTACACCTTTTTACTTTGGACAAAAAAATCAATCATATTTATTATTCAAAAATAGTCAAAAAGGATAGTTTAGTATTTTCATTAAATTATTTAGCACTCACTTGCTAACTTAGACCCACTTAATGATAAATATTTGCAACCTAAATAAACAACCTAGGAAATAAAAAAAAAAGACAAAATCCAAACACAATTCCTTAAAATTAACAAACTTTAACATCAAACTGTATCATACCATTCCATTTCGTTTAATTAATTTGATCCCGTTAATTCTACCAATCACATATAATCAATCAACAAAATTGACCAGAAGGAAAATTGATCCTTCCTTATCATTGATATAGACTTAATTAAAAGAGACAGAAGACAATAAATTACAAATCTATATTAGCTTAAATGCCAAAAATTTCATGTAGCATTGCAGCATATTATACTTTGAAAATGCTAGCAATCAACCAATAAACTATTAAAAAGAGGCTTTCACTAAGACTGACAACCTCCTCATCTAAAGTCACTACAATCCTATGCAGGATACAAGATATTATGCAAAGACAGTGACAGCAGCAAGAGCACATATAACCTCCTCATTTATTTCTAGATGACTTTCTCCAACCCTTTTTATTCATATCATAAGAAAAAACAAACTGTCAATACTAGCATTGAAAAAAATCAACAATTCATTATTTTCATTCAAGTAAAACTTACTTATTAGGTGAATCATTAGGCAATATGTCATTATGTTTTCTTTTGTTTAGACAATTTCGTGTGTCATCATCAGTTGCACGACAATCCGGAACATGACAATAGCGAACCTTCTTTGCAACTTCAACTCCTCCTTTTGCCCTTGATCTTTTTGGTCAACCTTTGCTTTTTGTTCTAATTAGATTTCCAACATCACATTCCTCATTATTTGGAACATCAAGTTCCAAACCAATTCGATCTTCATGACTTTTGGGCATTCCTTTTATCTCTTGGATAAGTTTCTCCAATCCTTTAGTAGTAATTTGTTTCCGTTCTTTTGTTTTTAAAGATTCATATTTAAGAAATTGAATCAGAGAATGAAACTCAGCACAGGAGACATCATTGTTGTTTACGATGTGACTAGATTTTGGGATCAATGAACTTTCACGTCTCCATCGAGCAGTAAAATTCATAAGCATCATCATCACTATTGAATATTTGTCCTTGACAAGGAACCCAATCATCAATGTTAATGGCTTGAGGCAAAGGATCATGTTGTTCCTCTTGAAAAGTCAAAGAATTAACAAGGTCATCATCTTCTAGCATAGAAGCATAATTTGTAAGAAGCTCCGATGACCAATCATCGGCTCGATTCCTTACTTCAGAAGACATAACGATCTTATAGTTCAAAGTTGAACAGTTCACATATAAAACAAATAATTCGTTAGACATTCATCAATACTAGCTTATAATAATAATAGAAATCAATATTAACAAATGTCAATTCTAAAACCGATGTTATTCATATCAGCAAGAAATCAATTCTTACCATTCTAGTAACTATATGACAAATTCATAACCCAACCATGAAATCAATTTTTACGTTAATATGCTCAAATTATAAAATCAAACTGATACTGAGAAATTGATTATAAAATTCATAGCCCAACTAAATACAAATCAAGAACTAAATAAAAATCATGAGCCCAGTCATAGATAATGAGTCAATTTCAGTAGCAGAGGATTTCATGCAATTAGGAAGAGAATGGAAGCAACTAACCTCTTTGCAATCTTCCATGAGAAATTAGAAATTAGGATGACGAGAAGATGATAGCTTCAATTGCAGAGGAGGATGATGAAGATTGGGGAAAACGAAGGAGGACGACCAAGGAGGACGATGGCGATGAAAACAAACGACGGAAACAAACCCTGTTACGATGAAGATAAATGCGTGTTTTGCTTTCCTGAGTTTTTTCAATTAATTAAATGAAATTGACATATTTACCCTTTTAATTATAACAAGTTTGAGTAGTGGTAATTGGTTTTTTTGTCCAAAGTGAAAATGTGTACCTTACTAACTTAGACCTTCATGTTTTTAGGTGGGTCTAAGTTAGCAAACCCTATATATATATATATGACATCAAAAAACCTAAAATGCCTTTATCTACAAAATCGACATCTCATCAAAAACCCTAAAATACCCTTATCTACAAATACCTTAGACAAACCAAACCTATATCATCTAAGTCCCATATTTTAAATTTCATAGAATGGAGTAAGCTGTTATACATATATATATATATATATGACATCAAAAAACCTAAAACGCCCTTATCTACAAATACCTTAGACAAACCAAACCTATATCATCTAAGTCCCATATTTTAAATTTCATGGAATGGAGTAAGCTGTTATGCTATTTGATACATGATTTTAAAAAATTTTAAAAAGAAAATTGAATAATAATTGAATTATCTTTTTTTAACAATTTCCTATCTTTTTTAAAAAGATATTCACTGATGCATGAAATGTTTGTAACTAAAATAAAAACTTAAAATTAAGTTAAGAGAATTTGTAGCTTAAGTGATTAAATAAAACAAATAAAAATTAAAAAACTAAAATAAAACTTAAAATTAAGTTAAGAGAAAAAAGAAGAAAAAATAATTAGTCAATTTATCACGGTTCTGATTTATCTTGAACTCTTGAAGCAATAAAATCAGTTATTTTCTCTTCTATCTATACATAATTACATAGACGACTCTCTCTTCTTTATTCTACACCGTCGTCACGCCCACGTCTCCACCGCCGCCATTGTGTAACTGTAAGTTGTGTTTTCTTGTTTTCAATCTTCCCCCTTTCTTTTCTCCATAACCCTAATTTCTTTGTCATTTTGAATTTGCTTAATTAAGGATAAACATCGGACCAAAATTGTGATTATTATGTACTTGATTATTGCTATTTCCTTTATGTATAATTGGTTAACATAGCAAGTTTCATGTTTGCTAATTGCTACTACTCAACCCTAAAATAAATAATTTGATTTTCCTTTTTCCTTTTTCTTCAACAGATTCCATGGAGAACGGAGATATACCTCAGGATGCTAATGAACGTATGTATCAATAATTTGCTTTGCTTTGCTTTGCTACTATATAATATACAATGTATATATAGGATAGGATAATTACAAAGGTAGACGAGCAACAAGTTGTGCAGCTAAACCTTTAGGTATCGCAAAACCTAATATGTAAATTCTAATTAATTCCAATATGAATATGATTTTTGTGTTATTTACATACACAGATTGCCCTGGTCCTCAGTCTGATTCTGCTGGAAAATCTGATGCATGTGAAGGATGCCCAAATCAGCAAATTTGTGCCACTGCTCCTAAAGGACCTGACCCTGGTAATTACTTGATTTATTACTCCATGTTTGCATAGTGGGTAGGATTATTGTTTTGTGTTGATGATTTATTCAATTTCTGAAGCTGGCATCATGTTTTGTGTTGAATGTTGATGCATTTGTCTGCACAAAGTGAATAAAGAATAAGAAACAACACACAAAAATTTCCTATTAGGTAGTAGACTTCATGGGGTCCTTACAAGATAATTTTTTTAGCCAAGTGGTCATAGTAAAGTACCCAAAGTCTCAAACCATAGCTAGTGTGTTTGCTCATGCGGGAGGGCGATAGACTAGACTTTGAGCACATGCTAAAGGGTCCCAAAACAGAATGCATCCATTCTTAGTGACAAGGTGTTTGCATTAGTCTTGCATCAAAGAGCATTTGCTGCAGTGCTGTATCCAATAGCTTTATAAAAACTTAAAGCCATCTGGCCATATTAAAATACTCAAACTGTAGTTAGTGTGTTCACTGGATACTGATAATGAATACCTACTAAAGTTCTCAAAACATAGTGCATCTTTGATTTGTGACAAGATGTTTGCAACACATTGCGCCAAACAGTCTTCGGTCACTGCTCTGCATAAGAGAGCTTTTCATCTTTTCTCTTTACATGTTTTTGTAATTCTAGTATAACTCTAATGGACCTAGCTTAGTTGTGGTTCAGCATCATACATAATTTCTCCAAGCTATTAGAAATATCATTCAACTGCACAGTCCAAGGAATAGGGATGGACACAGCGGTTTTTGTCTATGTTGTGCAATCAACGAGTGAGTAACAACTATGAACTGAATTAAATTTCACATTTTAGTGGTCTCTCATCATGCTTCCACTGACACCAGGCTTGTAGAATTAGCCAGACATGATTTGTATAATGCATTCTCTCAAATAAGAGTTTGAAGGATGATTAAGATATTTTATCTGCATGTTACCTGAATACTTTAGAACCTAGAAATATTCTCACTGGATCCTTTTATTTTGCCATTATTTCAAAGTGGAAATACCTGCTTTCTTGATATATTTTTATCTTGATGTTGAGCAATTGAATTTCCTTCAAGTTTTAGAATTTTGGTCACATTGTATTTTTCATTTGTTTTTGCAGATATGGCTGCCATTGCAGAAAGAATGGCCACTGTGAAACATAAGATACTGGTCTTGTCCGGAAAGGGAGGTGTTGGCAAGAGCACCTTTTCTGCTCAGCTGGCATTTGCTTTAGCTGCAAGGGATTTTCAAGTTGGTCTTCTTGACATTGACATTTGTGGTCCAAGCATCCCAAAGATGCTTGGCCTAGAAGGTCAAGAGATACACCAGAGCAACCTTGGGTGGTCTCCTGTCTATGTGGAATCTAATCTTGGGGTCATGTCAATTGGGTTCATGCTTCCTAATCCTGATGAAGCTGTTATATGGAGAGGTCCTCGCAAAAATGGGCTTATCAAGCAGTTTTTAAAAGACGTTTATTGGGGTGAACTTGATTTCCTAATTGTTGATGCTCCACCTGGAACCTCAGATGAACACATTTCAATAGTTCAATGCCTAGAGGCCGCTAATGTAGATGGTGCTATCATAGTTACTACTCCTCAACAAGTCTCTCTTATTGATGTGAAAAAAGAAGTGAATTTTTGCAAGAAAGTTGGAGTGAAAGTTCTTGGGGTTGTAGAGAATATGAGTGGTCTGGCCCAGCCCATCTCAAATTTAAAGTTTATGAAGATTACGGATAATGGTGAGATGAAAGATGTTACAGAGTGGATATCGGAATATATGAGAGAAAAGGCACCTGAAATGCTGAATGTAATCGCCTGCAGTGAAGTATTTGATAGTAGTGGTGGTGGAGCGATGAAAATGTGCAATGAGATGGATGTACCCTTTCTTGGTAAGGTTCCTTTAGATCCACAGCTTTGTAAGGCAGCTGAAGAAGGTAGATCTTGCTTTGCAGATAAAGATTGTGTTGTGAGCGCTGCAGCATTACAAAAGATAATAGTCGAGTTGATGGAAACCAGCGGGTTGTCAATGACAGTAAGTAATGGAGTGTAGGAGATTTACTTGATGTTCAACTTTGTAAATTGAAACCTAATTGATAGAAAATTTGTTTTTATGTCTTAAGCCTTGTACAATTACTTTATATGGGGTTGAAGCAATTTGGGTGCACAAGTATTGTTTTCTAGACAGCTACTGTTACAATTAGTTTACATGCATATTTATGCTGAGTATTCTTCATTTTGTTTTTGGCACTATAGGTTTTATTATTATTATTATATGATGAAATGTTTATTTCGACTCTAGATTTTAGTTATTATTATACTTTTATGCCTTAACTGTTTGAAACAAAAAAGTTCAAGAGCTTGATTAAAGCAGCCCCACGGGTAGTAACATAATACTACAAATCAGCCATTAGAGGGCCCTACAAGAAATTCAAGAACTTTGGTTTGCCAAGAGAGACAGACTAGGTCAAAGGTTCGTAAGGAGGTACTAGAGTGTCCTCCAGAACTCTTGCCAAAATTGATTCCATGCCTCAGCTTTGTTTGGATCCGACGAAGAGATTAGAAAAAATCACGCAATATAATGAAAGAAACAAAACGAAATGCATTGTTTAAACTACAATATTGGAGAAGTTGATGGTCTCAAAGCAAAGTAGAAGCTGAGTTATCATTGGTGAAAGTAGAAGTTGGAAATATCAAATATGAAAGCACTCATTCAAGGAATAGCTAAATGCATATTGATTGAGGGTGTTGTATCGTTATTATGCAATTGCATTTGAAAGGTCATCACTCCTTTGATAAATTGCACAATTATGTAAGGGTGGTATCATTGGTAAACGGTGCGTGGTTTGGTGCATCCATAAATGTGGTATTGGAAAATGTTCATGCATGGGTGGGACATAAATTTGAGCTATGAGTCAAATAAAAATGAGGTGTAAACACAATTTGGACTGAACTAGGGTTTGGATTAGGATTTCTAGTCTATCAAAAAATTAGCAGCAACAAAGATATTTGAAATAATAATAATTAATAGGGGCCGAGTTTGAAAGTTCACACAACATGAGACAAAATAAAGATATAATTTGAGTTGATGATAAATATATAAAACAAATTATATACTTTATTACAATATAGAACACCGTAAAAGAAATTATTACAATATAAATTACTTAAATAAAATTGTATTTCAATAACTTTTTAAATACTTCTGTATGAATTTAAGATATATTTGGATTGACGCTATAGACTTGAATAGAGAGAAATTGACTGAAATATATTAATTTAATGAATGAAATATACTATTTATAATTTAGAATATGAAACCCATTCTACCTTATCCGAAATAGGTTTTCTTTGTTCTCACTCGCCTCAACTTCCATAACCGACGGTTCACCCTCCATCTCCTTCAACATCCAAACACAACCTCCACCATGTAATTGTTCACGTGGGTGGTGCGATTGTGGTTCCCTCTATATCGTCACCACCTTTAATTTTCTTCTAGAAGCATGACAGCTACCTTCTCCTCATCTCTAGTTCTTTGGATTTGGCAGCGCAAACCTCCTTTAGGTGTATCTTAAAAAACGGTGGTTGGGCTTTCCACTGATGTTAAAGTACAAAAGTAAGTATTTGAATTATCGTCCCCACAGGGACTGATGCGATATCGATGCCGTTCAACAATTAATATAATTTTAGGTAAAGTGATTGAAGGTTTTGCTTATGAAAATTTAGAAAATAATACAACGATGAAAGTGGAGTAAATTGACATAGAGATTAAATTGCTGGGATTAGACTCAATTGACTCATTCATACATATTTCCTCAATCAGTTATATAGATTCTACCTACTTATCAGTATTATCACGTATTTACTCATCGTACGTTTTTGTTCCCAGATAACGTCGAGAAATCTATTATACCTATCAAACCCTGATCCCTCGGGTGCTTAATCAATACAATAACATTAAGATCCAATATTTTAAGTGAATATTAAATCTAAGTCTATTATTAGCTCTTAGCTTTTAATAGATGTTATCCTAGTTCAAGATTCAAAAAACATATTCCTATGTCATTTCAAATCCAAATATCAAAACAATAAAAACTAGGATAATATCAATATCGATAAATAACTAAAATCATAAATAACGCCATGATCAAACACAGATACATACTAATAGAGTCAATTAAATCTAACCCAACAATGGTGTCTTTAGCTACTCATTACCATTATAGCTTTACACAAGTGAGAAGAAAATAAATAAAATAACAACACCGATTAATTCCTCAAACATTTGGTGTGCGCATCCACCTTCGTTTCTTCTGCCGTCGTGCTCTCACTCTCTACCTTTTTCCATTCCTCTGTTTTGTTCTTCTGTTGTGTGTTGTGCGTGTTAAGAAGAGTGAATGGAATATATCAAAGGAGTGTAGGATACATGCTCTTTATAGGATTGGAAACTTCGTTTATTTGATTAAGAACACCGCCTCAGCCTTTTCCACTTGATTTAAGCATGCACCACATTTATCACTTGACTGCCTCTGTTCCTCCAAAAAAATTTCTAACTAATGAAATATAAAATTAATAATATATAACTAATGAATAATAATATATATAGTATATATTTTGTCAAAAAAAATAATATATATAGTATATATTATAAATAAGGAGATATATGATATATCAACTATAAAATTGAGTTAATAAGTGTCCTTAGTTTAAATCATTTATAAGTAAAATTGACACTTATCATTAATCTCATAAAATATTACAAAAGTGAAGTAAAATAGATGAAAATACTAATTTGCTAGTAAAAATTAATATTTACAAATAATTGGGGTTTTTACTTCAAAAAATTTATAAAACAAGTCAATAAGTGCTTAAAGTGTGTAAGTAAAATCACTGCTTTTTGGCACTTATCAACTGCCACCACAGGGACGGATCCAGAAATTCTAAGCAGTGGGGGCAAATGTTATATGCTAAATTTTTTAATTATATAAATATGGATGAATATATAAATGATAGAATAATGACATTATATCGTTTGGAACAACTCAAGTTTGATTTTTTTTTTTTAGAATAATTTTTGTCTAGGTTTATTTACCTCGCGGCTAAATCCAAATTCCTCACTACTAGACCAAATTCAATGACTTGTGACTAAAATAATTTAAATGTAAGATAAATTTAAAAGAAAAATAGACTACAATCATTTCCTTTATATGTAAGTATATGTTTAAGAAAAAAGTTAGAGATCACAAAACTTAAATAAATAATTTACTGGGGGCAATACCTACTGTTGAGTAGGACAAAAATCAAATTATTCAACATTTTGCTAATCAAACATTTGGCTAAGTGGGGGCAGCTGGCCCCAATACCATACACATACATTCGTGCCTGTGCAGCCGCTATTTGCTTCTTTCTTTTTTTTTTTAAAAAAAGCTTTTTTTCACCACAAATTTTTTTAAAAACGCTTTTTTTCCCAACAAAATATATGTTAAAAAAATAATCAGTAAACATAATAAGAAATCTCATATAATCCCAAGTATTTCAAAATATTAATGTTTCCCTAAGAACTCCAAATACCAAGTAATTCAACCTAAACCAAAATATTACAATATCAAAAGTGAGCCAACATAAGACATACTAGAACACCATCAAAACAAAGTACAAAAGGTGAAACATAATAATGAACAAATCAAAATAACATGGCACAACATGACCAAAAGCAAAGAATCTACAAAAATCGGAAAAAAAACAGAACATCAGGTGAACAAAAAAGCCAAACACATAAGGCCCCTCGAGAAGCACAAAAAAAAACAAAGAATTTCGCCATCTTCAAAGGTTCCAGACCACTGAGTTGTAGATCATAATCAACCCCATTTTCACTTTATGATTTTCTGCCTCGAGGAAAATTCAACTTCCTGCAAATCAATACAAGGAACATAAGCATTGTGCAAATATATAGTTGTGAAGCATAAGTCAATATAAAATGTGTGTTACATATACAAAATATATATATACTCCCTCCGTCCCATATTATAAGGGAAAAATGATCATTTTTTTGGTCCCAAATTATAAGGGAAAAAACAACTTTCAAGAATGTTTTTTACTTATTCTTATAAAATTAAATGCAAATTGCATTTCATTTTTTTTCTCTCTCCTTTTCTCAATAAACAACAACCAATCAAATTTGTTTTTACATCTTCCCATGCAACTTATTTCAAGAAAAACCCACAAAACCATATTTCAAATTCTCAAGTTTTGGTTTTCTTAATAAGTGTGTTTTTTTTTCTTCCCTTATAATATGGGACGGAGGGAGTACAAAATATGTTAACAATTCTCATCAAGAGAAGTATTAAAAAACCAAAATGCCAAATAAAATCCTAGTAAGTTTGAACAAAGCTTAGAAAAAGTTGTCTCGTCTTCCATGACAAGAGTCTCACATTTTCTTAAGCATTTGTTTTGTGTTTTCTGTTTTGGTTGCAGCATGCAGTCATGCCAAATTGTGAAGAACAAATTAATATCTTAGTTAGAAAACCATAAGGAATAGAAGTACAATAAAGACACCATGAGAAGTGTTTTATTATAGTAATTAACACATTCTTAGAAGGCACTAAACTTAATTTGGTCAATGATAGTGGACACACAAACATGAAATGAAAGAAGCATCTACTATATGTCAATCATCTCTTATAATTTATCATAACTGGTGGTGAGATGATGGGTAGAAAGCATGTATTAATATTCCATTTTACCTTCAACTTTCACAGATAAGGAATTCTTGTAAATAATCACATTTAGCAAATAATGCATTCTACTTTACAATAATTTCCTCAGTTCGTAAATACATATCTATAGTTGTTGATAAGGACCTTGAGTGTACTAATTTCTTTTTATCTAACAATATCGGGATGCTTCAATGATCTATTGTTCGTGATTTCCTCTTGACATGCTCACCTTTCTGCATACAAACATCTCCAACATGAACCAGAGACAAACACACACAAGGCACACCAAAATGAAATTGAATCTGTTGGAACAAAGTTCACATTGGTGTGTGAATTAAAAATAAAATTGAGTCCCGCTTCGGGGTACTAGAACACATTAGTGTGTGTATCATACTAGTGTGCTTTGCTTGTGTAACTGAAAAATAAATTGGGTAATAATGCCCCTCTTTAGTGAGATTTAACACCGGATTAATTTTCTTATTAATTATTCTTTTTTAACGTTATGGGGTTAAGCCTTTGGAATATATATGATCCTGGTCATTAAGAAAATAACACAAGCTGCCGTCAGAGAAAGGTGTGTCGTTCCAAAGGGTCACGTATAGGGCAATAACAAAATTTATAACAATGATTCTAGAAATTTTGGTCAGATTCCTTATGCCCTCGTTGCAATCATGTAAGGGAGTGAGTTATAGAAGGAAACCATGGTTTGATTTTGCCACCTATATGTGTTGCACTAATATTGGTATGTTCCCTGTACTTGCTTTGGTTTCTTTCGTGTGATTTTTTTTTTTCCTTTATCACTATAATTTGATTCAACATAGTTTCAGGGTAACATTCAATAGTGAATTGTTAATAAGTCTTGAATTTATTTTTCTCATTGATAATAAACATGTTAAACAGTGACAGTACAATGTTTATGTATATGCAATATATTCTCATCAATGATGTAAATGCTTGAAACAAACTATTGAACCTTAATGCTTAGCTATACAAGTTCCTGATACTAGTTTGGGTGATTTACTATGAATTCACGCTTTAGAATTTGATTCTAAATATGGACCTGTTCTTAGAATTTAAGTTTGATGTCTACATTGAGTTTGTGCTCCCGGTTTTGGTAGACTTATAATTATAACAAAACTAGAGTAAGTAAGATATTTTTTTTGGCATATTTCATAAGTTGAAATTCTGAAAAAACCAGAGAAACCTTATTATTGTTAATATGGTTAAGAGTGATTAAAGAATCACTAGTTCCTTCAAAATTAAGAATGGTCTTAGTACCATAATCCCTTTGAATTGAGATTGGTCTTAGTATCATATTAGAATGACCTCAGTGTCATTATATTGATTGATATTGTAGTATCAATACAGTGATATCGTAGTACCGATGAATCATAGATTGATATTGTAGTATCAATATGGTGGTATCGTAGTACCACTGATTCATAGATTGATATCGTAGTATCAATTCGAGTGGTATCGTAGTACCATTCAAGAAGGTGTATTCTTTGACCGATTTCTACCGTGCAGTAGCAAATCGGTATACAGTTGTAACTGGGCTGTTTTATCCTGGGGACTTCGTGGTTGATAGTCTGCTTGCACAATTTTGGGCAGTGCCGCGAAACGTCTTAAAGAGAGCGACCTAGTCCGCGACTCAACCCAGTAATCTCTTCGGTGGCTGAAAATTATTTTTAATGATTTTTTAACTCCGGTAGCAACATAATCTATGGTGAAGATGTCTATAGGCAATTATCTTTTATTTATAATAAGCTTGAGGCATGAAATTTTAAAATAAAATAAAGCAGGAAGGTGAAATTTCCATTCTATTTATAGTTATGTGAAAAGTAAATCTAATTTTAGAAACATATTTTAAGGTCCCAAATCCGTTGCTATACTCCAAAAAACCTATTCCAACGGCAGTGTACGGCCGTCACATTTAATTTCCTATACCAACGGATATTTACCGTCACAATAACCTATACCCACGGCTTATTTCTGTTGGAATATCACTACATGAAAGTCCGGGATTAGCTACGACAGCGTTTGTAGCTAATGCGTAGCTAATTTCTAGTAAAACAGAGTTTGCTACAAATTTGTTGTGAAATTTGTTGTCAGACTCTTCCCCACTCTTCCCCTCATAACTACCCCTCACTCTTCCTCCACCTCTACTACTTATACCCCTTTCACCCCCCTCTCGGACTGATTGTCAAGCTAATTAATTATTTCAGCTAACTACAATTGTCTATTCCTAACAAACACCTTTAATAAGGGATTTAAATGTGTATTGCAACAAGTGAGGGCAGACTTCCCATAATATATGAAAAAAGATAAAAGAAAAGAAAAAAGTCTTGTACGAAAATGACAATTCTACAAGTTGGACCTTCCGATTTCAAATATTTGGTTTGTTATTCCCTCCTAAATAAGATAAAGAATTTCTTATGACAATCCGAAAGAAATGTGAAAGAACTAGTACAGGTATCAGATATGCACCCCCCAAAATTCGCCGTGATTTTGTCAAACTCACCGCAAATCTAAACATGCACTTGTAGATTAAATTTAATACCTATCCGCATCGGAGGTACTCCTTCACCCCCCAAAATTCCCTGATCCAATCCCTTAATTACCTGAAAACCTCATTCACCCTTACAATTACAAACAGATAAAATGCCTAATAATAAATAAATAAAATTAACAGCAAGGAAAAACTTATTTACCTTGCCAAATCCAATATGCATAGTGAATCTGCATCGCATAATAATATCATTCATTAACTAACTAATTAAATGTTTCAAAATTCAATCTAGAAAATGATTAAAGCAAGAGTAATAATTCCTCATGACCAACAGTTAGGCTTCACCAATTCACATATTGGAGTGCAGGTTGCAGCCTTGATTCATTTCAATACACTACCTCAAAAATCCCCTTGATCACAAGACACCTCAACAAGTGCAGCAGAACTTCCAACATAAAACCATCTTGCACAACAACATAGAACCATGTAACAGACTTGAGCTTGCTGTAATCAAATAATCAAGACCAACTTTTAGAAAAGTTGATGGAAATCCTCCAAAACTAGAACACCAACACCAACCTGCTTATGAACATAAAAGAGCTGTTACATGGAAAATCAAATGAAAACCACTGATTCAACTAAATGACTATTATGGATTGAACATGGCAGCATTTTGAAGATAATTAAATTGCTAGTTTTACTACCATTCAACTGCATAACAATCAGAGAAACAAGAAATCAAGGCTTAGTGAAACCATTTTTTCCAGTTTTACTACCATTCAATTGCTAGTTTCTATTACCGAATTTGATACAATACGGTAACACGGTTTGAGGTTTGAAAATAGAATGGAAATGAAAGAGAAGCATCAACAATACAGATTATAGAATGAATGAATGAAATAAAAGGATAGGAGTTTGTTTTACCTTTGCAGAGTTTGAGAAAAGAATCGCAACACAAACGATGGAACTGATTCAGTGTAAGTCGGTGGAAATACTTGAAATTCTTGCATTTCAAGCATTGTTGATTTGTGGTTGGTGACTACTAAAGGTCTTTATCTTTTAGAGAATTTTGCAACGACATTGCAACAGTAGTTGTGGCTTCATTTTGCCATAGTCCTCAAATGCTACTCTAGGCAACCATTGCACTATAGATGTCATCCTTAATGCTTCTTTTACCACCTGCAAGTAATCGAAGCTAGTAAATATGAAGCAAATAACTCTTTCACAAATTTGAAAGGACTACTAAGCTGAAATTCAAAACACTCAAGTACCTAATAACAAACATCTATCAGTAGCCAGATAACAAATGATAATGCCTATAGGAACTTGAGTTTATTGGGAAAGGAAGAAGCATAAGTCCCTTACATTATGCCACACATTTTTAGAGAAAGAAGCAAAAGCTCCTTACATTATGGCACACATTTTTATAGAAAGAAGTAAACGCCCCTTACATTATGGAAAACATTCAAGTCTTAGTCTTAATTTTGATAAGTTCAGCCTCCCTCAGCAAACAAATTGAGCTCTAACGGCACCAGGTTGATCTTTTATATAAAACAAATAAATGTTATGCAGTACCATTTGCAGCACCATGTTAACAACTTTATATTTCTCATGGTAATAGAAATCTAAGAATCTTATTAAAGAGAGGACAAAACACTATGCATATATGAAAATGTTGACTCCTTTGAAAAAACCATCGACAAAAAACTAGAGAGACTATCAGTATCAGGAATCTTGTTCATAGAGCTTGAGAAATTCCATTAATCGCATGCTAGAGGACATGAAAAATTACATTACCATTAAACTCAAGTAAGAAAACAAAGGAGAAACCTCTCACATATAAAGAATGGGAACAACATGGCTCTGGAATTTCATATTCGTCTGCAAAAAAATCAACAAATATTCAGAAATATTCAATAAAATCACAATATTCAATTGAAAATTGATTTTGAAAGTAACAAATACCTTGAAATCTTGAGCAATTTTACAAAAAGACATTGGAATGGAAGCTTACGGATCAAAAGATCAGTACTCTTCTGATATTTACGGATCTCGCAGAAAATCACAGAAATTGAAAATTCAACACACTGAAACCCTAAATTCACAAATCGTTACACAAAAATTAGGGATGAAGAATAAAATTATCGAGGAGCAACGGTTCCAGGACAATAACGATGTGGCTTCTTAACTCCACCAATAGTAGGAACGGGTTTCGTAGCAGCCTAAACAAAAACACACAACGAATCAAAATATTTCCTATCGAAGAAAACGAAATTGAAACGAAATGAAACCCTAAGAATGGAATGAGATTGTTGAGAGTGGCTACAGTTTCAGTTTGAGAACGAAAATACCAACAACGATGAAGAGAGAAGATGACCGGAGGTGGCTTATTCGAAGTCGCGGTGGCCGGAGCTGCTCCGTAGAGTTTCGAAGTTGCGGCGGACGAAGATAGCTTTGGTGATGCGATTCCATTTTACTCTATGCTAGTTTTCCAATTCTTAATTTTTATATTTAATTTAATTATTAATATTAATAAGTAATAGGAAATTACTGCTTAGTGCAAAATTTGCATCAAAGTTAATTATTAGGAATACCTGCGGATTTTTCCGCATGAAAATCCACAGGAAAATAGCAAATTTCTAGTAGCTAAAAAGTGCCTGTACAAACGGATATAACCCATTGCTATTGTGGCCAGTGAAAAAAGTTCAATGCTGATGGTATAGGACACTTATATTAATGGTTCTTTAAGGATATGTGGGTATATACTGCCTATACCAACGGTTTTAGTCGCTGTCACTATAAACAACCGTTGGTATATGACAAATTTCTTGTAGTGACTATATGCGTATGTTACGAATCTGAACAACCACAACATGCATAATATATTGCTGAAAAATGATAATGATTGTCTGATGATAAATTTAATTTTACGGTTGGAAATTTTATAATATTCTTTGTAAAAGTTAAGAATTGTAAAAGTTAATACCACATGGTAATTATTACTTATTTAATTTTGTTGAATTAATACCACATTGATTGATTTGTATGAATTTTTTTTTAGGAAGTCACATGATCTTAAAGCTACACAAACTTCCTTTTACAAGTAAAAGATGACTGATAATAAATTGATTTCTTTTGAAGTTTCTTTTCATGCTCTTCTTTTTTTCTTTATCTTTCTCTTCTTTTTTTTTATGAGTTTTTTGTCCTCCCATTTTTTTGTCTTTTTTTATTTAATAATTTGTATTCAGGTTTTCAGTTTAGATATAGCTTAAGAATGACTCAAAAGAAATTATTTTACATAAGAGCTAATAGAATTCTGCTTCAAAAGGCAAATACGGCTGCTCAAATTTATTTTAAAATTATCTTTATTATCTTAATTGCAATTTAAAATTATTATTGTAAGAGATATTTGACTCACTGTTTCTTTATTTTCCTCCAACATCAGAATGATATTTATTAGAGACCGACAACATAAAATATTAAAAAATACAATTGTTGAGTAAGGTATCAAGCATAAAACAATTTGAAAATACAAACAATATTTCACAATGACTAAAAACGTGCAACTATTGAACAGAACGATTTTATATTAAAAAATAGATTTTAGCCTAAAAAGTTATGCAAAAAAATTTATTAGATCGAATTGTAGTCTTGTAAGATCATGAGAGCAAACTAACGATTACAATTTACAAATCCAGTGACCTAAAAAAGATGCATGAAAAATATTAGAGTTGATGTCTTGAAAGATAATAAGAACGTATAAAAAGATTACAATTTATAAACAATCAAAAGACAAATATGTCTACAAATGTAGTAGTAATTTTTTAATCATTGAGTAACATACCCTATATTCAAGAGATTGACTCACCAACCACCACAAAAATCAATGTTTGGAATGTAATTACCATCAACCTATATGTACACTTATATTTGGAGACACTCTCACAACTCACAAATAAGGTATTCAATGCAAAATGTTATTTCATTTCAATGGAAGGTGAATAATATGTAACATTTGAATAATGAATAAGAAATTAAGAATAGTTAAAGTCATTTCTAATATATTAAAACTGACAATTAATTTTTTTTTATAAATGATCATACATTTAATAATAATACTAAAGCTCACCAAAAAATAAATAAATAATAATAATAAAAATTATATATTTATTTTTTATGTTTATATGAGCATACACATAATTTAAATATACATATTCTAGTGACATATGGATATTTTATTGATCCATACAAATTAAGTTTTTTATTTGGGCAAGTATATAAATACTTTAGGTTACTCTTAATTATATGGGCATCTCAGTTTTTTATTGATTCATATTTATCATTTTACATATGCCAAAATATAGTCTTTTGAAATTATAGCGGTTTCTTTGTTTTTTCATGTATTAATCATTAGACATCAAATTTAATTTGTGAAGGATAAATTTTATTTTGGGTATGTTTAATAATTAAGAGAAGTTGGTAATTTGAATAGAAATATGAAGTTTTCTTAAAGGTATCACATCATCACAATGTTTGAATATGAGCAACTCAAGCTTCATTTTATTTTATTAGTAAAAGAAAAGATTTTATTTGCCACCTTGTGTTATAACCAACCCCTACTTAATAAAGTTTTTTAATTTTTTTCCATTGTCATTTCATTTTCCATTGCCTTTTTCTTATTACAATTTCTAATAAATCTGTTAATTTTTTTTAGCAAAGTGTAACTGATTTAAAAGAAAAATGTAATCTAACAGATAGCGGGTCGCACGGGTGTCTAACTAGTTTAAAAGTAAAAATATACAAGTTGTAATAAATAATTTCTACATTTATTTCCTTTAACATTCTCCTTTTTGTTATGATATACTCCATCTGGTCTCAAATATAAGCAATAAAACAAAAAAATTAAAAGTCACAAATATAAGAAAAAGTTTACTTCAATCATTATGTTTTATGCCATTATTTCAATTTGCCCTTAAATTAAATATTGATTTAACCAATAAATACAATGTTCTAAACTTTTTAAGAAGGATATGATTAAAATAAAATATTTTTCATCTTCAATCAATGCACTTACTTTCTTAAAGGATGTGTTTTTTTTGAAATTTTGCTTATATATAAAATTAGAGAGAGTAGTAAATAAATATGGTCATGCTAACTAACTCCCTCCGTTGCTATATATAAGAAACATTTCACTTTTTAGATTCATTGTGAAATTGATGTATCTAGACAATAATATGGTCTAAATACATAAATTTTATAATGAATCTAAAAAGCGAAATGTTTCTTTTATATATAGATACATATAAAACCGGAGCGAGTACTCCTTAATTAGTAGAGGGAATAGTACCCTTAATTAGTAACAAAAAAAAAGAAACTAAATTTTCATCGAAATTTGTATTTATTTTTTTTTATATTTTATAAACGTTGACTACATACTTTTTAAAATAACTTTACTATTTTAAGAATTTTTAACCGGTGACGGGGCACACTAATTATCATTTTCCTAATATAATAAATAAAATAAAATGAATAAATGATTAGTTAGCGCAAAAGGTGTAGACTGTGTGCATGGACGACACGTGTTTCCAGCTGCTTCACAGTCTCTCCGAGTTCGCTGACAGTCACGCCGTTCGCTCACATACGAAATATAAAATAAAAAAAGAAAAAATAATAATAATTGCCCCCTCTCTCTCTCTTGCAGTAGTAGTTTGATGCCCTGTGTGGTTGGTTGGGTCAAATCTTGTTCTTTACTCCCACTGTCATAATCTTCTCTCTGCAATTCACCGCTTTAATTTAGTTGCCGTTTCTCATCCATCCAGTCATTCAGTCAATAATTGTCTTCAACTATTACTTTTTTACAAGGAGGCAGCCTGTCCTGTTGACAAAATTAATTAAAATAAAAACGGATTTTATTTGATTGCCTTCCATTTATGTTGTTGATGATGTAAAAATGAAAAATAATTACTGCTTGTTTAATTTGGTTGGTAGTACTAGTACTGGTAGTAGCAGAAAAGAAGAAAAGAAGAAGAAGAAATCAATAAACCTAGCTAGCTAGCTAGGTTGGTTGGTAGGTAGACTCGGTCGGGTTAGCACAGCACAAACAATCCAATTAATCATCGATCAATCAATCAATCATGTCAGGAGGAGGACTGTATAATCCCAACTTCTCCCCCGTTAGAGCTGCTTCTCCTCAGATTAGACCCAATCCAACAACAATCACTGCCTCAGACATGGACATGAGGTTCTTACTTACTTGTTAGTTACTTAGTTAGTTACTTACTTACTACTTCTTTCAATCAATCCTGTTTTCTGTTTCATTCATTCATATTGTTTTTCGTTTTCAGTCAGTACCTATCGGAGTTGCTCGCTGAGTATCAGAAACTTGGACCCTTCATCAAAGTCCTTCCGAACTCCAGTCGTCTCTTGAATCAAGGTTTGTTTCGATCTATTTATCCTATCTTCTTCTCCCAGATCAATCCATGGATCCATTCATCCTCACTTGCATCTTAAGATCCTCCTTCCCGCTGCATAATGTACCTTCCTAACATCAACTACATTTTTAATATGCTACCTCATCCCGCTTCCTACTTTTGCCTTAATTCACTATTTCATCATCTATGGTGTTTCAAAATCTTAATACTGTGGGGGGCTACTAGGGTTACAATAAAATCAATGCATTATCTTTTCATCACTTGAAGAGGATCCTTAGAAAGGGACCTTTCGCAAATTCTCTCTTAACTTGTTCAAAATGTCAGGATACAACTAGTATTTAGGTTGGTTTTAAGCTTCCAAATATCTTTATAAGAAACTTTTCAATATAGCATCCTTTTAAGTCACAGTTTTCAATTGTGTGTGCATCACAATCCTCTAATTGCATAGAATCGTGGTCAAATGTGTTGATGCAGCCTCAATTTGCAGTTGCCGCACTTGACGGTGTGGACTAAATTGTGGTTGCATTCTTTTTTCTAAAACCTTGATCAGAATATCTTGGTGTTCGATTTTTATGCAGGGTAACGACCTACTGTACTTGGTATTTTAATTTTGGGTCAGTTGACCGTGGTACATCTTGCATAGAGAAACTTAGGCCTTGTATAGACTGTTGTAATATATTTTTGTTAGAGGTATAAAACCATTTAAGGACCTTTACCTAGCGGCATAAGCTATTAGGAGCGAAGGTCGTTGGAAATTTCATTGCAAATGATGTCGTCGGGTCAATAATATATGATCTGATCCAGTTTCATTTCACAATATATGGTCATTTTTTAACATTTATTATTATTATTATTATTATTGTCAATAGTACATTCGGGTTTCTCATTACACTAATTTTCTGTGTGCAGAAATATTAAGAGTTTCTGGGATGTTATCCAATCAAGGTTTTGGTGACTTTGATAGACTGCGGCATAGAAGCCCTAGCCCTATGGCTTCTTCAAACCTCATGTCAAATGTCACTGGGACAGGGTTGGCTGGATGGAATAGTCTTCAACAGGAGGTGACTTCTACTCGATTGTTTATCTTTACATCTGAACTTTATACCCCCAACTTAATCTTGTCATAGTTTTAGTATCATTTGTTCATGTGACACAAATTTTGTTTTTGCTACTTTATCTAGTTAACGACTGGTAAGTGACTACTATGTATGCTATAATTTGACAATCTTAAGATTTTTTTACCTACAGTTAGCCTAATGGTCTGGATTGTGATGTCAGAAGTTTTCAATTCATTGCCTATTGTACTGGATTGTGATGTAAGAAGCGTTCAAGAATAAACTCTCAATCTAGTCCCTGAAGTATCACTCTCTCTACAATTTATCCTCTAAAGTATATAAAAATAAGTTGCCTCTAAAGTATATGAATCTGTCAGTTTAGTCACTGCTGTTAAGAAGTTAGGGACTGAGCGGACAAACTTTCATATACTTTGGGTCTAATTTGACGGGTTTTGTATGCTTTAGGACTAATTATTTTTATTTACTTTAGGCGTTGAGTTGGAGAGAATGATGCTTCAGGGACTACATTGAGGGTTCACTCAAGTATTCCACTCACAGTAGTAGGTAGTTATGTTAGTACAGTATATATGGCCAGGAAAATGTTCACAATTTAGCATGATGGTTAGTATCTTATCAAACAACACAAAGAAATGAATCCTTAAAATATGAAAGTTTTAGATGTTACAAATTTATTATTAGAGAAATGCCAATTCCTTGGTTAAATCAAAAGGTAAGAATTTGGAAAAGAGAGAAAAAGAAAAATCAGGGAATAGCTAAAATCAAAAGTTAAATGACTGCTTGTCCTAAAATCAGGGAATACCTAATGTTAACCTTAGGAGAGATGAGATTGATAGATTTGCATTCTCTGCAAATCTATGACAAATATCATCTATTTATCCTAGAAGATACTTCTATCTAAATGGAGGGCTTCACCTTAAAGAGGACAGTGGGATTGCCAAAGCAGTTATCAAGAAAAAAAGTTGTTTTTGTTTGGAAATTGAGCAAGAAATTGGAAATAGGACTTGCATAAGATTTAAGAACACTGGTAGTTTAGTATTAGAAAAACAGAACACTATAGTAGAATATTACTCCTAAATCCTATTATCAGTTGTAGACGAGGAGATATTGTTGTCAAGAAAACCTAGAAGAGATTACAGTTCAAAAGATTCATAATCATGGGAAATTTGATAGAAGTAAAAATTTCAAGATTTGGAAGAATCCTGAAGAAAACAGAAACTGCTAATGGGCAATGACTGTAAATGCAAAGACGACGGGGTACCTGTAATAGAAGTTCTGACTGACCAATTTATCAGTCATCAAAGCAAACCATATGATAGGCAGAAAACTTTGTTCCATAGTATATTAATCTATTCGCCTCACTTCATATCAAACTTTACTGGTTTGTTTCATAGTTTTTTTTCTCCTTTTTTTCTTAACTTGATTATTTATTTTGTTTTTCAGCTTATTCTTTTTATACACTTTATGAGCTTTTATACATCTAAGATAACATTACTTTATTTTGCAAAGCAGAGATTATGTGGAACACCTGGAATGACAATGGACTGGCAAGGCGCACCTGCAAGTCCTAGCTCATACACTGTTAAAAGGATTTTGCGCTTGGAAATTCCAGTTGATACATTCCCTAATGTAAGCTCATATGTCAATTCTAGTTCATAAGGGAAAATTATTTACTTATCCAGACAACTGTCTTTTATCTTTTATGAAACTAAAGGTTCGATCAACTAGAATTAATTTTAATATATTGCTATTTATTGCATTAGTTCAATTTCGTTGGAAGACTTCTGGGACCTAGAGGCAATTCTCTGAAACGGGTAGAAGCTACTACAGGTTGCAGGGTGTTTATTAGAGGAAAGGGATCAATAAAGGATCCAGACAAGGTAATATAGATCTTGATATGATTTCCATTTTTTTATCGATATAAGTTTTCAGGTTTAGTACTGCAAAATGTGTAAAAAAGTGATGCTTCTTTCTATTGATCTGATTTTTTATATTTTTTGCCTCACAAAGTTTCTTTAGAACAGTGGAGGAGGTTCTCCGCCCTTTTATAATATATTTAACAACTGAGATTGTTGTCCTTTCGATCCATAGGAAGAGAAATTGAGAGGACGACCAGGATACGAACATCTCAATGAGCCACTCCACATATTGATTGAGGCTGATTTACCTGCTAACATTGTTGACATGAGGCTTAGGCAGGCTCAGGAAATTATAGAAGAATTGCTAAAACCTGTGGTAAGTTCCTTCACTCCTTCTCTATGCGTTAGAATGCATGAGGTGGCTATTATTCTGCACTTTGTTTTAAGATGTATTGAGATACTGATCCAGGAATGTGTGGACATATTTAAAAGCTTTAAAATTCCTAAGCAAATGTGAAGAGACAAATGTTCAATGGTTTTAAAGTTTGTTGGTTTATTCTCTGGATTGGAGTAATATCATTTGATTCATTGAAGTTAGGAACAAAAGTTCCCAGCCTATGTTTTAAGTGACTATCAATGGTTTAAGGATATTACTCTTTTTATTTTCTCATCAAAGTTTTTCCCTTTCCCCTTGCTCGTGAAATTTTTGTTAAAATGACCTTTCACCTTAGCCAGCACATCAAATTTGCAGTAGATATTAATTTAATCATTTTTGTGCAATCTAAACACAATTTTCTTGAGCTCACTAGTATGTACCGTATAACGATATCTTCCCTGACACAAGACGACCATGTTATTGTTGAAATCAAGAACACCAAGACTTCCGTGTCACAATCACTTTGTTGATTCATCTCAGTTGTGAAAAGTCTTGTATATTTACTTTCTGTGGGATGTCAACTTCTGATATGCAGGATGAGTCAGAGGACTTCATCAAGAGGCAGCAGTTGCGGGAGTTGGCATTGCTGAATTCAAATTTGAGAGAAGAGAGTCCTGGGCCAAGCGGTAGTGTATCTCCATTTAACTCTAGTGGAATGAAGCGAGCAAAAACTGGTAGATGAAAGGCATCCTTGTCCTTGTAGATTGCCATTTTGTTTTCCAGTAATTGATTGCTGGGAATATCTTGAAGTACATCTCAATCAATGCAACTATGAAAGAATAGGCTAACAATTATTGCTGGCTGGTGGTTTTTCATCCCCTTTTATCCTACATTTTTCTTCTTAAACAACAGGGAGCGACGGTGGAAAGATTTTTAAAAAGAAAATGATAAAATAATAATTATGTTGGGTATTAAGAATAGGCTTGTTCAGATCAGTGTTTTCCATATAAGCTTAATACATCTATTGGATTTATTCTTGTGTCAATAACTTGCGTAGAAGCGTGTAATATACAAGTGATGGGTGAAGTTTTAGGTCTAAGTCGACCAAGTTTTGTGGGCATGTGACATTAAAGTCTCACTGGTTATTATTTAAGTAAAGATTCTTTTTACTTGTTTGTCACAACCATATCTGTATTTCCTTCCCAAAGGCATAATGCAGTGCAGTTGGAAGTTGGAATTATGAATGAATGCCATAAAAATGTCCTGCCTTGCCATGTATGTGCCATTTGTTTATATAGAATAGATCATAATACTTGCTATTTTCTGGAGCTAATTGTGTTAGATTTATGCTGTGTCAAATGGAAATAGGTAGGACTTGTTTTTTTATTTTATATCTATTAATGGAGAATTTTGTACGAATAATAGCACACCATGTTAGGCACGACATATGTGGTTGAATTCCATCAAAACAACTTTCTCCATCTTTCTTTAACTGTATGTATTTGCACATAGTAATGCCAGAACCTAGGTAGAGATCTGGATTGCCTGACTTTGTGGCCTCAATCTTGAGCATTAAATGGTGTCACATGTAGGATTTTCACCGCCTCTGCCATGTTTGGAATGATCAACTGTGATTGAATTGATAGAATGTGATGGAATGAAGTTGGTCTTGGGTCTGCCATTAACATGTGCATTCACTATTCAGCATGCTAACATTGTGCTGGCGGTGTTTTTTGACATTTGCAAAAATGATAATGTTGCACTATGGTTGGGTCTAGAATGCTGTTAAGGAGTTGGCAAAGGAGTTAGCTACGCGTGCCTTGCATATGGTAGGGGACTAGTGTGCGCTAAATGTTTTGCAACAACAAACCAATGTCCCTGGTACTGTGCCCAGTGATGCAGTGGCAGTGACCGTGGGATGGGTGGTGGAAATGCAATGTGGATGAAGGTTTTTTATGGAGATCTAGTTCATACGGGATGAAGCTGGTGTATTTGAAACTCACAAGGAATGTTCGTTGCAATTAGTAGTTGGTAATTTTACGCGTCAACAACTTGCAACAATTGAAGGTGAGGCCATGATGATCCTAGATGCATTACGTGAAGCTATTGCTAGAGGTTGGACCAATATTGTGTTCGAGAGTGACTTCAAAATAGTGGTGGATGCTATTCATGTGAATCATAGTGGAGTCTTTGAATTTAGGGCCGTTTGGCCTAACTTTTTTAGCTCTTAGAATCTATCTGGAATTTAGAAGTGAAAACAAGAGCTTTCAAAAAAAGAGCAAAAGTTGTTTAGTAATTGTTGTTTTTTTTAGCTTCAAAGTTATTTTTAAGTTAAAAGTTGTTTGATAAAATATATTTTAAAAAAAAAATTTGTACATGTTATGGTAAATAAATAAGGTAGTATGCAAAGTATTCAAAGTGTATAATTATTACAAATTTGGACCGTCCTTCTTCATTACAATTGCAGGTATTTATAGGTTATATAGGGAAAATCTTTCCGTCTTCTTTCCTATCCATCATCTCCACGTTGATCTCTATATACATTTGTTAGTGCCTACTAATAAGCCAATCGTGGAGAACGTGGGCTAAATTGTGTGTTGTTCATAAATCGTGCACCTGATCATGGGGGTAATAGGGAATAGATGAACCATGTAGTGAGAACGAGGCAATTAAACTGGTAGATCATATGATCGTGGGTGTCGTGGGCAACTCGCCCACTCGCCTAGCCAAAGGTGAGGTATCTCGCCTTTGGATCACGTTTTTAACATGATTGGGCTTGACTTTCTTATGGCGTATTGGGCCTTTGACTATTGGACCTTGATCTGGATCTTGGGACAATATGTTGGGCCTTGCTAAATAAACCCCCTATATTTTAGCCCAGTCCAGTACCAAAAAAAAAAAAAGAAGATAATAACAACTAATAATATTTAAATGAAAACAAACTTAAAAATGAAAAAACTAATAAAAGAGCCTTCAGCAGGAATTGAAGCGTGATCATTGCAAAAAAAAACTCCGATTTTTTTTTTCAAAAGTAGGTTTCAACCTCTTTTCTTAGAAGCTCATTTAATCCAATTTTACACATTGAAAAAAAAAACTGTTTTTTACGGTTAAGAGCTTTATTAAAAATGTATTTTACCAAACTTTTAATTAAAAATAGAATAAAAAACAAAAAAAGTCAGGTTAAACGGTAAACCAGGAAACAAAGATTATATCTGTGTTTAAACTAAATCTATCTACTTATATTAAAAAGATACGTATGAATTCTCCAATTTACCCCTGCTTAATTTTTTGACAAATCATTAGTTTAGGGTTAGTTTGTGTCTTTTATTTAAATCTAAAATTTAAATCTAAAAGTGTGTACAACAACTTCTTATTATTTGGTGATTACTCCTGTTTTAACTTCCACAGTTTTTTTTCCACGTTCAGTTATGTTTTTCACAAGATATGGTTTCCTTTTCTACTTCTTCAAAGCTACGGTTTCCTATTTTTTTTTTCTTTCCTTTCTTTCTTCTACTTCAAAGGTACAATTTCCTTTTCTTCTTTTCTTTCTTCTTCTTCTTCTTCAATTTTTTTCTTTTTATTTTTATGCTACTTAAATTTCATCTTTTATTTGTGTGTTTTTTATTCTTAGTTTTTTTCTTAATTTTGTTCTACTTAAAGTTTAACTTTTATACCTGTGTTTTTTCTTTCTATTCCATGTACGTTCTTAGACTTGCATTTTCAATAACAAACGAAGTTCATGTTGCATTTTTTTTTCTCCACTTTTTTGGTGCTATTTTATGTTTGGTACATCCTTATCTTTTTGTTCATACTACAAATTGATTTTCCCCCTTTTTGTTGCTAATTTTTGATTTTTTGTTAATATTCTGATTATACTTTATGACTTTTTTTCGTTCAAAATTACTTTTTGACCTTTTTCTACTTCATTTTCTATTATTATTTTTAAACTTTGTGATATTGTTCAAATGTAGAACTCACGATGTCAAGGGCCGTTGATGACATTAAATCTATAAATGATTCAAAGGAGTTATGGAAACTTGCTGTCAGACTTGAAGATATCTGGACAGCAACTAAGGGTGGACAAAAGCATCTTGAATTTCTCATATTGGACAAACAGGTATAATAAATTTCATATATTCTTCAAAACATAACCTTTTTTTGTTTGTTTTTCAACCATGATGAAATTTGTTTTGGTTATCAAGGGTGACCAGATTCAGGTACTTTTACCGTCTGAAATTTGCCCAATGTGGAAGACATCTTTAAAAGAAGGTGAAACATATGTCATGAAAAACTTCAAAGTTCATAAAAACGACTTTTCTGTGAGGTCATGTGTCCATCCTTTTAAGTTAGTCTTTGTTGGAGGGACCGGAGGTTCAAAAATCACTCCGTTACCCATGCCTGATATCCCTCATTATAAACTTCATTTCAAGCCATTTCCTGAAATCATGGTTGGCAAATATCGCCATGATCTTTTAGTTGGTGAGTCCACCAATGTCAACCTTGAGAATGAATGTGTTTTTCCATATTTTTTATGTATATATAAATATAGTAATAATTTAATTTGCTTTATTATTTAGACATTATTGGAGCTGTTTACAATATCAAACCTTCAAAGCAAAGTGCTGGAGGGAAAAAACAACCTACAAGATTTTCTTTGAGAGATGCAGAGTATAATATTTTATTTTTACATTGATTTCCTATTTTTCCATTTTTATTTAGTCTTTCAATCTAATAAATCTATTCTTTTTTCAATGTTATTTGTAGTATGAATGATTTACCCTGTACTTTGTGGGGTGATTTTGGAACTCAATTCATGGACTTTTTCAATGCAAAATCTGATGATGGACCAATGATCATTGTTATTAAGCATGCTCAAATCAAAGAACCCCAAGGTCAATATGATTTATGCATTTCAAATGCATGGACTGGAAGTAAATTAATGTTGGATCCTCATTTAAAGGAAATATGTGATTTCAAAAAAAGGTCATCTACACCTAACTCTCTTTTGTTATAAAATCTTTATAAACTCTGTTTTTATAAGATCTTTATACTGTGACATTTATTTAAATTAAACTTATTTTTTCATGTCATTCTATAGTTTGCCTGCTACCTTTGGAAGTCCAACTCTAATTGAAACACAAGCAATTTCTGGAAATATGCAGTCATCACAAAACTCTCAAGCTTCTCAGTATTCAGTTCCATCACGCTATGCCTTTAATGCACCTCCTAAACATATTTCTGAACTTATGAGTTGTGCTAATGTGGGTACCATTTCTACATTCATTACAATTATCAATATGTTTTTGTTGTACTTGCTTAGCCTCTCATCATCTTTTACTTACCATTCAATTTGTTTAGGATGAAGTTGTTACAACTGTTGGAACCCCGCACCATGTCTTGACTGCAAAACACGGTTGGTTCCTCTTAACGTGTGCTGATTGTAAGAAACAAATAATGACCACCTCTCCGCCATACAAATGCTCCAAACAGCATGTTACCCCTGATCCACAAATCAAGTTAGTTTATTATATGTTGTTTTTATAACCATTTTTAGCATTAAATCTTTCTCAATTTGTTGTTTACATAGCATCTTTTGTCACATTAATTGTTCCCTTTTCTTTGACAGATACAAAGTTCATGTTGAAGTCCGTTTTCAAGGTCATAAGGCAGAGTTTGTTTTTTGGGACCGTGAATGCCAACAATTGATTGGAAAAACTGCCGAGGAATTGAAAACCATTATGATTGAGGTATATGATTACATTATATTTATATGAATTATTCCCTCGACACAAATTGTTAATACTTTTTGTTATTTTTATTACTCTAGGCTGGCGAATTTGATCGACATGAATATCCTGCTGCACTGGATGACATGATGGGCAAGGAGCTTGCATTTAAAGTCAAGGCACAACCCCACTACAAACTTGTCTCGGTTCTTAACTACAAAACTGAGGAAGCTATTATTCAATATCTCAAAGATCAAATTCCAAGCAATGAGGTGATACAAATTATTAATCTATATTATTATAACAAGCTGGATCTCCATTATTATAGCAATTCTACATTTCAACCATACTTATAAGAATTACCAACAATGTCTAATAGTTTCCTATACTTTATTGTTATTACAGATTACGTCTCAGTTAATTGTTGAACCTCCACTCTCTCAAGAGGTAATTTGTAGAAACTTATTATTTTTTCCTTTACGATATCAATTTTAATCAACGTTATGTATCACTGCTTATAAAAAATTAAAAAAAAAAAAAAAAACTGTGTCACTAATATTCACTAAATTATTATAATTCATTTAATCTTACATAACCTTATTCCACTATTCACAGCAACTGACCGAGTCTACAAGCATGACACAAGGAGAGACAAGTTTCCCAACTGTAAGTCTTCAATTATTCATATGTTTCAAATGTCGACTTTAAAGATCGTCAATTACCTATTACCTTTGTCCTCAAACTGTCGTATTGTTTGCTACGCAGCAGGATCTATCTGCTACCTCTGAATCTTCAGATGTTGAAACTAAGATGAAAACTCCTGCAAAAAGACATGGAGAGAATTCTTCCCCTGATGATGCCAAATTATCTTCAAACAAAGTGATGAGAAATATCAAGATTGAAAAAATCGAGAAACAACGTCTCGAGATGTAATTGCATAAGTTGTTAATCAAATATCTACCATCTTTCTTTTAGTTTGTTCCGTTATTGTAATATTTATCTTTACCGCACAACTTTGACTACTTATTAGCTAGGAGCTTGTCCTAAACTCTTTTGATATGCCGAGAATGATAAACAATTGTCTCGATGTACTTACCACGATATTATATAAATTATTCTACCTATCATTGTTGTGTTATTTTATAGAGTGACAAAATTGTGTTATTTTTATGCGTACTTTCCAATTTCATTTTGATGTCGAACTGACTTTTATTAGACATCATACAAATTCAATTAACTTCCTTTTTAATAAATTCATCCCTTATTTAAAGGTTAAGAAATTGAAAATGCATTGAAAATTCATCCCTTCCTAATTCAATATATATTTCTATCATACTAAAAAGAACACGTGTGTCTTCAATTGAAAATCCACCGCCACTGTCATGCTAAAGACCGTCATACTACCATTGCCACATGTGTTTTTGGATATTTTGTATATTTCAAAAGTTATTTATTTCAAAAAAAAAATAATTTAATTTGATTGAAGAATTATACTTAATTACTTGTCTAATAAGATTCTAATTCAATATTTAGTATTGGAGATATCCATATATTTAGTTATGCTTATCTCATATTATTTAACACATTTTAATTATAAAAAAATAGGAACAATCAATAAATCTTCTACATTGTTCCCATCATAATACTCCATATAAGAGGCCACTGTTCCCTTGCCATGAAAATAAATTAAAAACTAGAACATGAAAAACCATAGAAAGAGAACCAGACTTCTCCTTTACAAAAAATTAACTTGTCACACTACTCACTTGGGCCACATTTCAAAGCCCACGACATTACCTATTTTTCACTATTTCACCGCTTTTTTTAAAACTTTATATTTTTTTTTTGTTTATAAAATTAAAAAATCATTGAAAACATATTTTTTATTATTTATTTTAATACATTATTCAATTTTTTTAAATTACAAACATATTTTTTTCATTCTTTTTTTTCACCTTTTATATTTGATTATTAACCAATAAATCAATATTCTATAATACCTCTTTTGGAGCGGCAACGCCGCTCCTCCCGTGCGGACGCACGGGTATCCCGCTAGTATGTTTAAAAACAAAGAAAGATTATAATTGTTTTTAAAATAGATTTGTTTGTATTTTTAAGGTTTTATATTTTTCTATAAATAGAATTTCTATTTGCATATAAAATTGAGAATTCTCAACAGTTTTGTTGTTGTTGTTATTATTATTATTGCTTATTCCCTTGATTTTGGTTGTCGTTCGTTTGTTTTACACATTAAAGTATTATTGGTATGATTTTATTGACGAATTCACAACACATGTGAATACGAGCTTTGAGGTAAAGTTCATGAAGCGGCAAGCGAACGTGGTAGCTCACACTTTAACTAGGGCAACCATATTTTGGTCTAGTCGCACTTTCTTTGATATTATTTCTTGTTGTCTTGAACCTACTCTTAAGAATGAAATGAGTTGAATGTGTGTCAATAAAAAAGTGAAAACCGTAAGGCGAAGAGTGTTTATATGAGCTATAAAATTTTAATAATTTTAACAAACATAATATGCTTTAATTTTATTTTTTTGTCAGGTAGTTTAGGGACAAGAATCTCACCCGTTAAGATGAATAAATGAAAAATTCTAGGTTTGAACCCTAACCCCCTTCATATTGTAATCCTCCCAGGGCCGGCCGTGATAATTTAGAGGCCCCGCACCGAAAATTAAAAATGAATTCTTTAATTAAAAAAACACAATTTTTTTATAAAAAATAATACTTTTAAATTATAAATAACGAAGAAGATACACGAATTTTTGTTTATTTTAAGACAAAACAAACCTTTTTTTATTTATCATTTTATTTTATAATATTTTTTTAATCATATTTTTTTAAGAGACATACTAGCATATAATATATTTTTTTATGCCCTTAAAAATTGGAGGCCCGACGCGCTAGGGCACCCTGCACCCCCTCAAGACCGGCACTGAATCGTCCTATCAACTAGGCAATGCTCACACACAGGTATATGTTTAATTTTAAATAAGGTTAACAATGGAATACAAAATTTATAATTTATTATGTTGGATCCGCTTTCCAAACAATGATTATGTTTCACACTTCCACTCCATTTCTAGCTATCCACAATCAATATTTAGATATGTTAGAATAGAAAATATTAGTTTTATATTATATTTGTTGAAAAAATATCTCTAGATTAAGTTTGTTTTTTTAAGATTTAGTTTATATTTAAATTTATCCACTTGGTTATAAATACCAAGGTAGTCGTGTTAATTTATTAGGTAAATAAAGTAAATATATTCATCATCAATAATATTTCTCTTTTTTCTTGTTTTCTCTTATTCTTTCCCCTAAATATCACAAATTCAACAAGGTATCAGAACCATGGTATCCACCTTAAAACATAATTGCGCTACAATTTCCTCTGAAAAAATTAACTCTCGATTACTTACCTTTTTGTTCATATTTGCTTTACTTACTTTTTTTTTTTTCCATATAAACCCTAGCCGTCATTGAAATTTCTTTTTATTTTTGTTACCCCTTTTGGTTCTTACTACTTAACTTTGTTTTACCCCTTTTGTTACCCTGACATATGCAGCCCACATGCCACCTTTTTCATGAGTGCCCGTTACCTTTAACCACCGTTACCCGTTTGTGATTCTTTAATCCGCGGGTCCCCGTTACCTTTAACCACCGTTACCCGTTTGTGATTCTTTAATCCGCGGTCCCGTTTGTGACACTTTAATCCGCGGGTATCCGTTTGTGACACTTTAATCTGCGGGTCTCCGTTTGTGATACTTCAATCCGCGGGTATTTTTACGTAATTTGATATGGATTCATGCTTCGGCCGCTGCTCAACTACGTCTTTGGTTGCTCCACTCGTTGGCGCTATCAAGGAATTTAAATTATTTCCAGGGTTTATTTTGTAGCAAGAGAGTGTTAGAATAGAAAATATTAGTTTTATATTATATTATATTTGTTGAGAAAATATCTCTAGATTAAGTTTGTTTATATTTAAATTTGAATTTATTCACTTGATTATAAATATTAAGTACCGTACACCAGAACAGAACAGTATAACTAACTATCTTTGTTCACAAATGCTTAGATATTTTGAACAAGCAAGTAATTTGTCCTCTTAATATGACAAAAGCATACATAAGCAATGAGAAAAACATGCAATGTCTACATTCTACAATACTACCACATTTCCTCTCGGGGTACACGTTTCTCCGCACTTTTCTTTAGTTAATTGGGTTTTGAAGAACTCTTAATAATTAAACACTTCTAGATATTGTTGGACGTAGAATAAAATATGGCAAATGCTAACATATCTTGAAAGTTATGTATTCAACTTTTTAAACGTTAAATTGTTATATTTTTCAATGCAATAATATGATTTTTGAATTTATTAACATGTGTCTTTAGAGTACACATTAACAAAACTCCTATGAAATATGGCTTTTTAAGCATGTTGCTTCCATCGATGAAGCTAGGTAGTGACATCAAATCACATGAGGCACTAATAATCTTATGTGTATATGTGTACTATATAATAACAATATATAACAAGTGAAATCAATCACACCTGGTGGCATGCATTTGAATGAATAAAATCAAGAAATGCAATACATAGGATTGGGGATCTTGAAAGTACGCTTGCCCAAACACTCTCCTTGTAGATCAGTCCACTGGTCTCCTACATTTCCACATATTCTATATCCTTCCTCTTCAATCTCCTTACGAATAGATGACTTGTATTTCACTGCACTTTGTCCTTTGTATTTCAAACTCCTGCCAACACCAATTAATTAGTACTACAGTAAGACTTTAAATATTGAGATCTAGCTAGCTAGCTAACTAGATTAATTAGCTGGTTAATTAAGACTTTTTCAATCGATCATGCATAATCCCAAACAAAAAGTGATTGTCGTTTATTTGTCTTCAATCGCAAATCAAGACAAAAACAAGTAAATTAAGAGGAAGCTTTCAAAATGTTTATTGAATTTGTATTGCACATTTACACGGACATTAATACATTGACTTGGACATTATTATTATTATACATACATACGCAAGCAGGCCAATTTTGGCTTTGTCATGTCAGCAGCGTGACATTCTAGACTTTTAGTTCAACCATAAGTTAATTAGGAAAAAATTACTTGTTGGAAGTTGACCAAGTCTTTCCCTCTTCCATTACTAGTACTCTTAAATACTCCCTCCAGTCTCATACAAGAAAAAAAAAAAAATGCACACCCTTTAAGAAAATGGATTAAATGATTAGGAAAAACATGCCACTTCCACTTTTACCCTTACTTTTTGTTTAAATTTAATTATTATTTATTATGGAGAAAAGTAAAACAAAGGGTAAAATTGAAATATACAAAATAAATGTAATGATTATAGTAACTTTTTCTTATATTTAAGACTTTGTAATTATTTTTTTTGTTTCTTATATATGAGACCGGAGAGAGTATATAAGAAAAGGTTAAGTTAATGAAATTATGTATTTAGTCCCAAAAAAATAACTAGGTGAAAATAATACTAAATCACTCATATTGTATCTCATTATCAAATTAAGAAATGAGTAGCCAAATACATTCCAAATAAAATATGAAGTAGGTCAAAATTATTACATTACATCAGACGTTATAATTAAGATTTGAATTCCGACCCATCTACTTATATGTGTAAATGTATAATAATTTTTCTATTTTGTTGGAGGAACTTTCCTGTATCCACTCGCCGTTTATAAAAATAGAAAATGCAGACACGAGATGCCAATGCTTTTGACAATGGTTTTTTTGTCCTGTTTGTAATTTAATCCTATCCTATAAACTTCCAACCAACCGGCCAAGTCTTTGCATGCTTTCAATAAAATTATTATTATAAACTATGAGATCATGTTTTTATTTATAAGTTTTCGTAAAATAATACTTGGTCCGTCCAACTGGTGTTTAATATAAAAAACAAATTATTTTGTAGGTTAATTAAATTGGTGTATGATATAAATCAGATATTATAGATTAAAATACATCAGTTTTTCAATAATTTAAAAAGTAATGAGCCTTGCTAACGAGTGCATTCGGGATCCTGTTTAAGCATTTCATTTAAAGAATTTTTTTATTTAAAAAGTTAAATAACACAATTTTCAATGCGTTGACTTTACACATTTCCATAAAAATTCTACAAAAAAATTACTATTTAAGGGCTTAAAAATGCCTCGGAGGCATTCGTTAGCCTTTGCCAAAAAGTATATTATCAGTCATTCATTTGTATAAATAATTGTTTATTTAATAATGTTAACTCCAAAATAAAATAGTGTACGTGTATAGACGTGCAATTATGCTTCATTCTCAGTGTTGTGTGTTACATCTCAATTTGGGTGAAATACATATATGCTACTCCTGTACTATACTTATATTGAAGATTGGATGAAGTATAAATAATATTGATAATGATAAAATTAAGGAATTTAAGGTCATATGCATGTTGTCTGTCTAGTAGTTGAAAAGGAATTTGACCCGTCGACATATTAGAAGATATTTGAGACATATACGATTGGTATAGTGGTGGCTTCTAGGAAGTTACTTACGCAGCTAGCATAACATAACATGTAAATAAAAGATAAACACTAATCGGTTTTCATACCAACGATTACGCAATCTAACCACCTGTTTTGTACAATGTCTTCTTCATTGTGAGATTATACCAACGTCTTATTAATTATGACTGTAAAGGGGTAAGTAAGTAAGGTTAGTTTTTTTATTTATAATAAATTATAACATAGGAGTACTCGCTATGCCTAATGAGACTTACGTCATAAATTAACATTTTTTCTTTATTTAGACACTAGTAGTAGTAGTATGTCCTAAGTGCACATGTTAACATTTCCCTCGTTTAAAAAATAATGAAAGATAGTTTTGTCAAAAATAAATAAAAGCTAATATAGAGTCGTAATTGTGAATTAATAATAATATATATAATTACCTCAAAATAAGGCGTTCGTAGCCGATGAATCCTTGCTTGTGTAAGTTGTCCATAGTGATTTTGGCAAGTGTTTCTTGGTATCTGCCAGTTAGTAAGAACACTTTGAAACCTTTCTCTATTAAGGTTTTAAACAATCTTAGTATGACAGGATTTGCAGGACACATTCCCTTGGTGATCCATTCCTTGAACACAGGCGAATCAAATGGATCGCATCTGCATATAATAATAATAATAATATGAGAGGCAGAGCAGAACAGAACAGAGCATAATAATAATAATATAAACATACATACCCATATCGCTTAGCTTTGTAATAAGGAATGTTAGATATACAAGTATCATCCACGTCCAAAATCCATGCATCTTGTTGAGTAGGATGAATCTGAGATGCATAAAACACAATTTCATCCACAATCATATTCAGGTCATGCTCGTATTGTCCACCAGTCATGTAATTCTCAACATGCTTGTAGCAACGAATTGGGACAGTTTTCCACGGGCGTACATTGTTGTTTGTCTCCACCGCCAATCTCCAGCTCAACCAGTACCTTTCATCATCATCAACCACCACCGTCTCCGAAGATGAATCTAATTCCGATCTGATCATCATCCTCTGCAGCTTCTGCCCCTGCAGCCTCAACACCAGGTTGCCCAATAATCCCAACAAAAGCATCAATCCCGCTACTACTCTTTGCACAATCTTTATCTTTAGCATCATCTTACACTTAATTAATAAATTATATGGAACAGATTTAAGCAAACAAAACAAAACAGAATATTAGTATTATTATTAATATTAATATAAGGAATTGGAAAAATGTGTGAGAGTTGGTTGACAATGGCATTAGTAATTAACTATCTATATATCCGCACGACACGAGAGGAGAATAATAGCATAATACAACAAGAAGAATATGGAGAAAAGGTATGGTAATGCTTGCTTTTCTTACATCGATGGATAGTTTGATGATGGGAGAGCATCCACTGCCTTTAAATCTTATTTTTTTGGGAAACTTCTTCGAAATTTTAAGGAAAGCCTCTTTTCATTTCCTCTCTTATCCAATAGTATATTTGAAAATTATTAATAGCACACCCATTTTTTTTATTATTATATTATATGCATTTCAAATTTGTCCCATATTTTTTCTTTTTAAATTTTAAGGAAACTGTATATTAGGTTCGTGAGTCGATTATTCATAAATAAAATATATATTTTGTGTGCAAATAGAAAAAAAATAATAAAGTCATTATAAACTCACATATCATTTTGGTATATTTTTGTCGGTTGAGTTATAACTTGTGGACGTGCATTCCTAAATTATGTATTAACACCCTACTACACTATTTTAAAACGGTTACTTATTAATTGATCAAGATAGAAGAAGAGGGTTCCGTTAATCCAGATTTCTTATGGAGATTTATTAACCACTTTAACTTAATGTGTTGGTTAAATTTGCATTAACTTTAAAACATTTAGTTTCTTCTTCTTATTAATTATTTATTTATTTAATAAATTTGCATTAAATTTAAAACATTTAGTTTCTTCTTCTTATTTTTTTGACACAAAATTTCTGCTTATTAATGAGTGCAATAAAAACTTGGTTAAATGATTATTGTAAAAATTAATTTTTGAATTATCATTGTTGTACAACTTCAACTTGTAGTATGATGGCTCAAGAATTGGAGTACCATTCCATAAAATAAAAAAGAATTAATTACATTTTTGATTTGTTTATTTTTACTCATTCACAAAATTGGATGATTTTAAAATAGAGGTATCAATTTCATTAAAATGTAAAATTATGTGGACCAAAACTGTAATTAGGTCTCCACCAAAAGTTGTTTGATCAAACTCCACCAAAAAAATGTAATTAGGTGAATGAAAATACTCAACAATTGTAGTATGACAACTCAAGAATTAAAAATATGTCATATTTAATTTGTAACATCTCATATTTTTCTTTTAATAGATAATTTTGTTTAGGAATTAGTACACATGGAGTTGTCAAGAATAGACTGAGCTGATGAGCCGATCCATTATCCAGCAATTTTAGATGGGTCAGGCCTAAAGAAAGGCAATCCAAATACAATGAGCCATTTTGGCCTATCCCATTTAGCCCAAGTGAAAATCAGGTTGGGCCAGACTAGTCCATTAAGCTTTGAACCGATCCACTATTAAAATAATTATGTGTTTTTTTAAAAATAATATCCATAAAAACGAAAAGTTATCGTCTAGTTGAAAAGCTATTGATAAAAATATAATTAAATATATAAGTCTAATAAAAATGAACATTTACCTAAAACTTTTACAAATTTTAAGTTTATAAATTATTAATTTGATTCAATTTGTGTTTACAGGAATCAAATTAGAGTTTAATCTGTATTTAGCGTTGATGTACAAATTATTTATACTTAAATTCAATTATATCTAAAAAAATTGATAATTTGAGTTACTAATACATCAAGACGACATTAAAAAAGTGATTAAATAAATTTTAAATGAAAATAGGTAGGGCTAGCCCATTAGTCCATATGGGTCGGACTGAATTGACCCATTTATTTAGTTTGGTCCAGCGGGTCTGACTGGATTAACTCATTGGACAGCTCCAAGTAATTATATAAATTCGTTACTTGATGCTTTTTATTGAATTAGAATGGATGTATGAATAACTACGGTTCCAGTTCCAGCCACATGCCCACTTGATCTTGCTCCTGACCTTCATCATGATGCCCATGCTCGTTGTCATGATCGAAATAGTGATCAAGGTGTGTGTATGATTACCAAGCAGAGGAGGCGAGGCGGTGATATCACCGGCGATTGGTAGGGATAGTAGGAAAACCCAAACCCGACAGACTCACACGAACTCAAACCCAAGTCAACGGGCGAAACCCGAGTTGACTGAGTTTGAGTGACACCCGAAACTATGGGTGTGGGTTTTGGATCACTCAAACCCACACCCGAAACTCATACACCAACCCGAATATATGTAAAATTACCTAATTAATCCTAAGTATGTATATTAGTGTCAAAAAAATTACCTAATTAACCCTAAGTAGATTATTGTATTGTATTTTGTCATTTGCAAACTATGTTAAACTATGTTATTTTGTCATTTCCTTGTATTTTGTACTTTATCATTTTACCAAAAAAAAGTCAGGCCGAGTTTTCGTAGTTAATTAATTAATTATGCATGTTTTAGCTACGAGTTTTGGGTTTGGGTGGAAAAACCCGAACTCAATGGGCGTGGACTTTGATTTGTCACCCAAAATAGCCTTTGGATTTGGGTGTTTGTTTCGGGTATGGGTTTGAGTATTGCAAAACCCTCACCCATGAACACCCATTAATTGTCATCCCTAGGAGAGGTGGTCGTGAATGAAGGTAAAACCTGTTCACATATGGTTTCCATTGAGGAGAGAAGACTCTCTCTCTCAATGGATATATATATATATATATAGAAATTTCACTTTCACCACGCCTTTTTTTTATGCTCTTAGGGAAGTATGAATAACTAGGAAAAACACATAGTAAATAAAGTTAATTGAGCTCAAACTCATACTCTTCGTTTCACACATGACACAATTAGGCTATGTAACCCTTTCATTTGTTGACAAACAGTTTCTTCTCTTTTTTTACTTAATTTTATAGGGAAACCACCATTTTGGTCCTTAGATGTGCAATTCGCTGTTATAGTAGTTTCCGACTCACACGAAAACACAAAATAGTCCATGACTCTTCAATTTCTTAGCCATATTAGTCGCATATCATGACTTATAAATAAACACTTAAGTCAAAACGTACGTTCATTAAAGAATGTTAGGCTAAAACTTGAGAATGTTATGCCTTCAAGGTGCACTGAGGAGTTCTGTTTGAGGAAGATTAAGAATGATGAACTCAAGGCTGAGGCTAAGGCCAAGGGTGAGGTCATAAGTACCAAGTGCAAGCCAGAAGGACCCAAACCTGGTTTCATGGTTGAAGGAGCTACATTCGAAATAGTTACTCCAATTCCATATGATGTTGTTAATGATCTCAAGGGAGGATACTAGTCATCTTATTTTGTTAATGTTTGTTAGACTTTCTGATTTTGTTTGGAATTTTATCATCTTCTGTTGTCATTCAATCTTCCTTAAAATTAATGCAGAAATCAGACTCAAGTTTTGTGCTGTTTATTTAGTTTGAATACATCTAGATTATCAATTATTCTCCTGATTTTGTGCTGCATATTGCTTTGTGTGCTACATGCTGTTTTGTTCGGCTACATTATATGTATGCCTTGTTGCTGATGTGGTTGAATATGTTATAAAAGATATTGAGCAAGTGATTTTCTTCAAGGCAAATTCTATGGTACATGTGATAATTCCTAATGTACTTGGGTTAAACAGCAAATTGGTATTTTGAACGAGGGTTTCAACTTGTATGTTTGTTTACCAAAAAAAGAAGAGATCTAAGCATTGTTAAGGAGAGGCCTATGCACGAGTTTTATTCCATAGAATAAAGATAACACTACAAGAAAACCTTGATTTTGTGGGAAATTCAATTTTAACTTAGTGGCCACTTTAGCCCCCATAAACTTTGTGGCGGCATAAACGGCCACAAAATAAGGAAAAACGGCCACTAAATAATTTTTTTTTTAATAACCGTTGCAGTTAACGACGGCTTAAACCGCCGCAAATTTTGCGGCCAACTTTACCGACGGTTTAAGCCGTCGCAAAGTTTCTTGGAAATAAAAAAAAATTCGCCAGAATTTTGCGGCCACTTTAGCCCTCGTAAACTAGATCCGCACCAATATCAACACATTTCTTCTCGGCAGAATCTAGATCTGTCTGAAGCTTTTCCTTTTCTTGAACATACTCTTCTTCAACACTCTTAAACCATCTAACACAAATTTTAAGTCTCTTAATAAGATCCCCCATCTACTCCATTTTTGAGATCTGGAGAAGATTGAAACTTAGTACCCAAACTCTCAGATCTAGATATAAACATTAGCCTTCTTGTTGTTTATCCCATTATCCATTCTTTCTTAACATCTCTAAATGGCTTCTAGTCTTTTTTATCCACACCACTACCACCAATAAATTTATCAATTCTTTCTCCTATGCAAAAGCAGAGTTTGGATCCCAAACTTTTTTTTTTGTTTTGTACTTTTGTTGCTATTTAATTTTCAGCGTAAATTTAGGATCTTTTGCTAGATTGATTTTTTTTTTATGTAATTTCTATTTGTAGATTATGGAATCTAACTTGCCCACGGGATGATTACAAAGAGGAGGAAGATGATAGGTGCCACCTAGTTACACCTACATTATGGGTTAGAACTGAGTCAACTCGGCTGTGGTGGTTTCTCACTGAGTCCACTTGGTGGTGCAAGAGAGGAGGATAAATTGAGATTGTGTGTCAATGGAACATAAAAAAATTGCAACTTTATTAAAGAAATGAAATAAACTCATGAGTTTGTTGATGTTGTGTTTTTGCAAATTCAAAAAATTGAGATTGTGTGCCATTTAATTTTTTAGATCTGGGAAGATTTGAACATGATGAATATGAACATGATTTTAAATTATTTTTTTTAAAAAAAAAGCTAACTTTGCGACGGCTCTGGCCGCCGATAAATTCACTGCAGCAATTGATTTTGTGTCAGTCTGCGTCAACCATTTTGTGGCCACTTGGGCCGCCGGTATATCTTTGTGGCCAGCGAAATTGCGGCCAATCACGGTGGCCACTAAATTCGCCACTTTTTTCATTTTGTGGCCATTTTTCCCACTTTGTGGCCATTAATTGTGGCAACTAAATTGCTGTTTTCTTGTAGTGTAAGGATACAAATGATGTTTAGTGGTCCCAAAGATTATTTAGGGTTTCAAACTCTACACCCACTTGGATGTTACATTCACAATAAAGTTGTGAAGAATTTCGTTGATTTACCTACATTAATCTTTACAATGTTGTTAGAGAATAGAGCATGCCACATACTACATTTGATACTCCTTCGAGTGAGTTATGGATACATACTTATAAGCAAACACTAATCTAAACCGCCAAAATGACGTGACCTACAAAATTTAGATTTGCATGGCTAATTACAAAGGTTGTGACATGAGGTTTTTCCGCTACTAAGGCATGCGGCGCCCCACATTTGGCTTTTCCTTGCTGTATTTCTTGTTTCTCTTATCCGCACATGCACTATCTCCTTAGATTTTTGCTCCGTAAATAACTATCTTGGTTAGTGGTGTTATAAACAACTAACTTAGGTAACATGCTAAATTGTTCAATTCCTTTAAACTTTGATGGATTCTAATATCTCTACGATCTTTACGGACCTTAGGCTCTGTTTGGGAAGGCCAAAAAACTAGCTTATAGCTTTTAGCTTATAAGCTAAAAGCTCTGTTTGGTAACGGTCATTTTACTATGAGCTTATAGTTTATTTTACTAACTTATAGCTTATTATCAAATGCTATTTCAAGTAGCTTATAGCTTTTAGCTTATAAGCTAACCGCCATTTTTCTCAAACAGAACCATAGTAAACTTGAGAAAGACTTTACTATCTTGTATTTGACTGTTTATATATTCACCTAATCTTTCTTCAGCGGACGGGAACTCAACTATCCCTAATTTTGACCGCTAGCCGATTTCAACTAACATTTTTTATTCAGCAATGTTATGGGAACACATTTTCCTACACCTAATACATATACATGGACTGTTCATGTTCATGTTATTTATACGGTGAACAATGTTTTTTATTTATTAAGGTTGCTTGTTAAACACCTCAAAAGAGAGGATATGTATATTTTAGTTCCCTTACTTGAGTTTTGTTTTTAAAATGATTTTTCATAGCAAACATAAAATTTTGGATTTTGAAATAGTATATTTTCTGATGAAATCTATAATCCTAAGTCCTAACATATTTCATTTCCACTTTCCAACAAATCATTACTTGTTTCTAACTAAACATAAATATTGGAAAATCTATACTTCATATGTTCAATAGTCATTGGGTAGTTTTCTTTCTTACACGAAACTGTGCTTATATGGCTTTCAAACTAGTTTTTATCACCACTCCTAAAATGCTAGCTTATTTTTGTAATAATTGCCACATGATCATGTCAAAGCATATATATATATATTGAAGACACTAGACTATATATTGGCATCAACACAAACAGAATGTGAATGTGAATCCCCATATTAAAAATCTTCACTCTTCACTTTGGTTGTTGCATAATTTTCAAACTGAAGTTGACACTCTTGCAAGGTCATCATCCTGATATAGTACTTTTTTTCTTCTTACAACTCCAGTGGCATCTCTCAGAGCAGAGGGAGTTGAATAAGGCAAGCCTTGTGGATTGAAGGGATATCATGGTTGAAGTAGAAGGAGCCTTTGAGAGAACAATTGCATAACCATCATCCATGTAATCTGTTCCATCAGGAAACAACTGCCACAAAAGGCTTCCAGCACCACTGCCTCCTTTCTTTGTAGAGTTTAGAATTGTCTTGTACACAGCATTTATAAGTGTATCTCTATATGATGAATTATACCCTGGATCTTTTGCAGATACACCAAACTCACCAAAAACAACTGGCATTCCAAGATACTTTTCAGCATCTTCTATGTGGGCTTCCATCCATGACTTCACAAATGGTATATGGCTATCACCAACTGATTGTGAAATCCTTCAACCAGGTAATTCATTCATTCATTCTTAGTTAGTTAGTTAGATAATAATGTCCTATTAATGTTAATATCATGGAAGATGAAACTTACCAAGAGTCTGGATATACATGAACAGAAGCGAAGTCGACACCTAGAACCTGGTGGTTTCTGATAAAATCAGTTCCAACCAGTTGTGCATATGAATTTGGGTTGAACTGAAATCTCTGAGGTGTTGAAGGTCCATAAAATCCTTCTAGGCCAATCTCCACTAGGTGTTTTGAATCGACGCTCTTAACATAGAACGCCATCTCTTTTATCCATTCCTAGAGAATATATTCAATCGAGTGTATGAATATATTAAAATTGGTTATTATGTTTGAGCTCTTCAAACTAAAATCCAAAATACTGAAAACTGTTTTATATAGTTTCTTCTTAATATGACATAACCTTCTGTTTTTATGGAAAACATATATACCTGTAACTTGTCACCTGAGGAGTCAGAGGAGCATCGAGGTTCATTCATTAGTTCCCAAGCAAATATTGTTGGATCTTCCTTATAAGTGATATTTGTGAATGTGTTAACTCTATTCAGCACCATCTACACAGTATATAGGAATCAAGTAAACCAGTTTAAAGAAATAACAAAGAAAAACAAGAGGCATTAATTTTTAGGTACTTGAGCATTAATTAATGCTACAGCACATGGAAAGGAACTTACCTTTACATGGTCCTTGTAATATCCTCTGAGAGTTGGGTGTGAAAAAAACTCATCATCAGAGGTCAAGTTAAGGCCAGCAGCATTGCCCCACTTGACATACTGTGCTTTGCCACCATATGCCTCCCAATTGTTAACCAAAGATAATATGAGCCTGATTCTGTATTTCGTTGCTTCACTCACAACAAAATCAAGGGCCTTGAATACTTGTTCATCATAAAGTGATGGAGACTTCTGAAGAGCTCTCCATTGGCCATCATTGAAGGCCCATGTTCTACAAACTGTCATACCAACCGAGGATGCACGTTTGAACACATCAGTGACCTTTCCTCTTGTGGACTCATCCGCGGCAAATACCATCAACCAATAAGTGTTGAATCCGTTTACATAGAAAGGTTGCTCATTCACTATAAATTGGTTTCCTTTCTTTTGTACCATCTGCCATTCAGCTTCCTTCTCCATTTCACTCCTTAAACCAAATTAAAACCATTGACATATATTTAATTAAGTTTCACTCTAAAGTTAATAAGAAAGCCAGATAGAGAGAAAGAGAGAGAGGGGCCGGGGATTATATAGTACTAATAATATATATACGTACCCATAAGTTAAGATGGAATTTGGAATATGATCAATATAGCTTTCCCAATCTTTATATTCATTGTCATCAAATGCAGTTGAGCTAAAGTTTTGAGTAATAAGAGTAGTGAGAAAAAGGAGAAAGGAAATAAGACATAATCGGAATCCCTTGAGTGGTTCCATAATAAGAGTTAATGGCTAGACCACATTGTCATTATATATACATACATATATTTGTGATCATTGTTTGTAATTGACACATGAAAGACAGAAGAGTAGTGTGCAAGTTGAGATGAAGTTGTAGCTATAGCAAGCTTTGAAGCTAAGAAAAGGTTAGACTAGAGATATATATGTATTCTTTTTTTGTTTGTTTGTTTATTTTGTTTTGTTTTTACCATCGGTATCGGTGGACCACCTAATCTGGTTTAGGAGTGGCATCAAGTGATTTCAGCTCCCTACCGATCGTAGTTACAGGGATCGAACCATGATCCTCCAAAATAAATTCAGTATCAATCACCACTGGACTGACTAACGATTGATAGATATATATGTATTCTGTTGTTAGTTAATTAAGGACAAAACAAAGGGTAAGAGTAAAGCAGCAAAAATGTGAGTGAGTACTATCTAAGTGGGTTCCACAAACAAGCAGAAAGAAGTTTCGGAATATATATGGATAAAATACAGTACAAGAGGGAGAATAGTGATATTAACCTGCGAAAATTTCTCAAGCGATCCCCTATTTTTTTTCTATCTTCAATATTTCAATTTTGCCTTTTCAGAAACTTCGGTTCGAAAAACCGAATTTTTTGGTAGTGCAAATTCAGAGGAATTTCGGTTTGTATAAAGCGAAAAAAAATTTCAAGGCAAAAAGAACTTCGGTTTCTAAAAACCGAAGTGTTTTACAAGTGTAAAATTGAAAATTCATGGGGTAGAAAAGAGATAGGAATCGCTTGAGAAATTTTCTTAACCTGTTCTAAGATACCAACCAATCTTTAGCACCGAGAAAATCTCAGTTTCAAAACACACATTAAAGTAGGGGTGTGCAGATAAATTGATTTTCACTATCCAATTTACTATCTAAATTGATCCAATTTTTAAAATCCAATCTAAAGTTAAAAAATATAAACCAGTGAACCATTTGTAATAAATCATAAAAAATGTTACCCAAAAATCCGGTTTCGATTATTCAATTGGTATCCATATTGATCGAGACGAACAACCAAATCATATCCAAGTAGGAATGTGCAAATAAATTGATTTTCACTATCCAAATTACTATCCAAATTGATCCAATTTTTAAAATCCAACCTAAAGTTAAAAAATATAAACTAGTGAACCATTTGTAATAGGACCAAACTTATGTACGGTTCCATATATATAGTTCTTACTGTACTAGATACATGAAGGTAGTTATTTTAATTTAAAAACAATTTTCTTTTATTTTTTAAATTAAAACAAAATGAAAAGCTACCTTTTTGTGAGAGGAACATCAAAAAATGCATCCAAAGAAATGCATATAAGTTTTGTCCTTTGTAATAAACCATAAAAACCGTTACCCAAAAATCCGGTTTCGGTTATCCAATTAGTATCCATATTTTTCAAGAAATATATTAATTTTTTTTCTACGAGTATATATGTATATATATATTTATTAATTGATTAATAAATATATATATTATTTCAGAAACATATTTAAGTGAGCCCAAATTTATAAAAAAAAAAAACTCAAAAAATGTTTGTTTAACAAAGCCCAAACATTAATTAAGTGAGGCCAGACATTCTTTCCACACCTCCCAATTACTTAAAGTTCTAATAATTTTAATATATAATTTAATTAAAACAATAGATAATACAAGTGGTGGTGGTGTTGACCGGTCAACGGTTTGGTCAATGCCAGACCTCCGACAATCGGTGGTTTTTCGGCAGTCCACGTGGATGACGGCAGAGCTCCGGCGACTGTCCACCCCCACCCTCCACCACTATTTTCATTTAATTTAATAATATATATATATATATATACACATATATTTAAAATACAGTATATTATTTCAGAAACAGATTTAAGTGAGCCCAAATTTATAAAAAAAAAAACTCAAAATATTTGTGAAATTTTTTTTTTCTACCCCTACAAACTTCTCTATACCCCTACACTTAATATTGAAATGACAAATTTGCCCTCGTATAAAAGGTAAAACTGTAAAAAAAAATTCATTTTCATCATTCTTTCAAAAAGTGTACCGAGCAGAAAATTTTTGGAAAACAGAGAGTAAGTGATTTTTTTCATTCCGGTACACTTTTTCAAGTGTACCACAATATACATTGCTAGCGGATTCAATTTTGCATTGCGGTACACTTGGTAAAAAGTATACCGCGCGTTTTGCATTGCGATTGAAAAATGCACTGCGGTACACTTTTTCTCAAGTGTACCGATTGACTAAAATTTTTTAACTGCGGTACACTTGTTTTGAAGTGTACCGCAGTGCATTTCGTGTTTTTTTTTTTTTACTTTTTTTTTTTTTATAATTTTTTTCTTTCTTCCATTTCAGTGGTGCGTACAAGAGGGAGAGACGGTAGGATTAGATATCCCGGCGTAGGACGTGGAGTTTCCATTCCTGTTGAGCAGGAACAGGAAATTGAGCAGCCTATGATGCAGGAGGATGACGATGTTGCGCAGCATGGATGGCCTGGAGGACCGCTTGATACGAGTATTCTGACGCGGTACTCAGACCATGTTGCTCGTTATATATGGTTTGGCACGGTATAAATTATCTTGCGTTGTTATTATTTGTTAATTATATTAATGAAGTTATCAACATAACTCTGATAATATTTTTGTTTAAATGTCATTCTAGTTGTGATACTGATTTCATTTAAATATATGTAGGAACGTATTGAAGGACCGAAACCTGAGCTACGTATAGCATCTCTTGGTGCCAAGCTTACTGGTTGGGTTCCTGGTGAACATCACCAAAATATTCAAGGCTGGTTGGATGATTCTGGGTTGAAATGGCTTGAGCGGACGAGTTTAAGTAAGGTGGATCCGCAGCTTTTATCAGCCTTTACTGAGAGGTGGCATCCAGAGACATCGTCATTTCACCTGCCGTTTGGTGAAATGACGATTACACTTGATGATGTGGCGTGTCTGTTACATATACCTGTTAGAGGTATATTTTACACGCCTGTACCGGTTTCCATGGAAGAAGCTGCTGCACTTGCTACTGAGTTGTTGGGTGTCCCGTATGAGGTGGCATATTTGGAGACATCACGACAGAGGGGAGGAACTTTTACACAACAGTGGCTATATGATTGCTGGCAGAGGAATCTACATATGTACCACAGATATGATTGTGCTGCCAGGGCCTATTTGTTGTTGTTGGTTGGATGTACCATTCTAACTGATAAGAGTTACACACGAGTCAACGCAAAATGGTTACCCATGTTTAGAGATTTGTCCACATTGAATAAATTTTCATGGGCTAGTGCTGCGTTGGTTTGTTTATATGATAATCTGAATGATGCATCCATGTTTACCACACATGCTCTTGCAGGGTATCCGACACTTCTACAGGTAACAATCGTATTAAGTGAAATCATGATTCTAATATATTGTATGAATATGTTCTGTTTTAGTGAAATCATGATTCTAATATATTGTATTTGTTTTTGTTGTTTTGTAATAGTGTTGGATTCATGAGTATTTCCCTACCCTTGGTAGACGTGGAGAGTCTGTACACCGTTGTGATGACATGGGTTACCCTCGAGCTATGCGGTGGGTATATAAGCAGGGGAAGACGAAGCTTCCTACTTATCGACCTATCATGGATGCACTGACTCCGTCTGATGTGATTTGGCGTCCATTTGAAGGTCATAGAGGTAGCATTCCTTCTGATCTGATTACCTGTTTCAGTGGTTACTTGCGTGGGTGTACCGTCGTTCCTTACTTGCCTGAGAGGTGTCTTAGACAGTTTGGATTCGTGCAGTACATACCACCACCACCACCACACCCAGCTCCATCATATACGGATATCGATACTCTGTGGTCTGGTTATCACACTTCTGTTGATCGGATACTTCAGTGCACACGTCCAGTGAGATTTGATGCTGAGACTACAGATGATTACCTGCCATGGTACTATACTGTATCACATCCTATACTGTGTCGTCCGCATGATGGCCCGCATGGAGCACCACCTGTTCCACAGTTTGTGCCTGCATATGCACCACCAGAAGCAGATCCAGTACCACAAGATGCACCAGCACAAGATGCACCACCAGCACATGCACCACCATCTGGTGAACAGAGACGGATGGATGCGATTGCTTCTGCGCTGGAGAGATTTATCGGACAGGTGGATGCTGGTAGAGACGATGACGTGTTTGAGGATTTTTTGTATGCATTGGATGTGGCCCGTGGTGATAGAGATATAGACTAGTTTGCTTATGTACTTTGAGTTTCATTATGTACTTTTATTATTGTTTATTTACTTTTATTATTTATTGCATTTGGAATAATATAGAAGTTTTATTAGTGCAACAACACATAAAATGTTTCACATAAAATCTTTGACAATAAAATATTTTGACGTAATAATTAATCAACAACAACAACACCAACTGAAGGTTTAACTGAATGATCTAGAATTCGCCAATATTGTAAGCGGTTGGTTAAATTTGACATCCAAGATGTTGCTTCAGGTGAACGATATTTCTTCCAATCGAGTGTCACATCGGGCAACGGATACCCTGGTCTCATTTTAACCTGCAAGAACAAACTAATAGGTTAATATACTTATATAAATAATTTTAAAATAAAATAGGTTAAAATACTTATATAAATAATTTACCGGAATCCAATGATTTCCACCCACAAAACCGATGCAATGAAATTTTGCTGACGATGAATATGAAGTCATCATAGGAAAGAAAGTCGTGCTAGGTTTACCCAATGTCACCAAAATGACATTATACCTATTTGCTACCAAGTAACCCATGGCAGGTATGGTGAACCATTTATCTTCTAACTGATCTCCTAAACTATCTATCTGCAGTAAATCTCTCACGTGTTGTAAATTTTGTCCAAATAACTTCTCATACAAATTGTTATTAGATGTCAACTCATTATCTAACTCCCGGCGGATAATGGGCCAACCATCCTCTGTGTAACCAAGTAAACACGCAATAGCTCTAAAACCACAATTTCCATCTGGATTTACTTCAATAAAGTCAATAATATGTGGATGAATATGATTAGGAAATTGTATCAAATACTTATCATTTCTCAGCTTCTGAGATGCCTGAGATAGTTGCTTCTGAGATGCCTGAGATAGTGCATTCTGAGATGCCTGAGATAGTTGCTTCTGAGATGCCTGAGATAGTGCTTTCTGAGATGTTTGTGTACACAACCTCTTCGATGTCGCTTGTGAATCATTAACTTCTCTTTCAACATGTTCAAAGTATGACGGGTCACGATACACATCATAATCCTTTGGTGCTTTGCTTTTATCTTTCTTCTTCACTCCTCCTCTAGTTTTTATTGGTTCAGGTGGTGGACACAATGAACTTGTAGATGGATAAGCAAGTTCAAACACTTTACTCTTCAACGCTCTTTTACCAACAATATCAAGTGTCGAGTCATTATTGCATCAAATGCAGGAGTCAAGTCCAACTCACAGTCATCCTCTGTGTCATCCTCTAGTGGAGCTTCCATAGTTAGTTTCTTCCAATGACCATGAATTGAATCTAACGGTATTGGTACACCTTTTAGTGTATACCCACTCAATTCACACGCACAAGGCAATTCATGTGTTGACCTAAGTGCACAACCGCAAAGGTTCTTATTAGTTCCAACAGCGCCTACCCTCTCAAACTCATCAGAAATTAGTGTCATAGCATCCCTGGAGACAAAACTTCTTAAATTCTGATAAAATGGACCACTATGAATGTGCTCTGTATAGTAAAAACTTTTTTGAAATGACGCCTTAATTTTGCCAACTTGTAGAATTATATTTTTATTCATGGCATCCAAATCATTGCATAAGTCACCTTTGCTGTGTTCCAACATTTGCTTTAGTTTCCAATGTGCAGACTCAGCTCTAAATATTAAATTGCACACAAAAGTAAATTAAATCATACCTAAAAACAAAACAAAACAAATTATTACAATTTTCAAACAAAACAAATCATACCTATTACTCGTTGTGTTTCCTAAATGCATCACTTTATTGGTCCATGCTGCAACAAATCTTTCTTTATAATTGTTCAACCATGAATTCTTGACATAGTCAAGAAACTTGCTTGAATTAACACATGCTTGCTCAAACTCATTCAAATTCAGCCCATACTCAACCTCATTTGAACTGAATACAACATTATTCCACAATTTTTTTACTAGATCACGCATATCCTTAGGTACAAGCACTGAGCATCTCGCAGACACATTTTTGTTTACGTGCCACGTACAAAGCAAATTAACAGCATGCGGAAATACAGATTCAATTGCATTCATCAAAGCAAGTTCTCTGTCGGTCACAATTACTTGTGGCAATATATCTTGCTTAGTAAACAAACCCTTCAGTTTCTCTAATGCCCAACGATAATTGTCCGTCTTCTCAGATTCCATATAAGCAAAACTAACATTAAATGTCAAGTTAGTTGACGTGGTACCAACAATTTCAAGAAGTGGTAGCCTGTATTTATTAGTTTTGTATGTGCAGTCCATCGTCAACACAGTGGGAAACAAGTTCAACAACTTTATCGAATCTGGATGTGCCCAAAAAATATCACTCAAAACATTAGAGCCATCATCTCTTCTTCTATTCCAGGTGACAAAATTAGCATCATCTAACCTTTGCAGCAAGTGTTGAGTGTCTGTTCTAGGACCTCTTTCCTCTTTTTGTAGTTTGTTTCTCTTCCTATATATCTTGTAATAATAATACTGACTTTGTTGGCAATTCCAACATCTTTCGCCCATTTAAGAACATCTTCTCGTGTATCAAATTTATCATTCGTAGTAAATACATCCGTAGTATCAACCGAGTTTTGACCTGTGTCGCCGGATTGCGCCATATCTGTTGAAAAAAAAAAAAAAAAAATTTAATTTTCACGTTAACAAACCGGTACACTTTATTAAAGTGTACCGGTTCCCAATTTTATGTTTCTAACCGGTATACTTGAAAAAAGTATACCGCAGTTTGAAAATTTTTTCTCCAGAATCGGTACACTTGTATACAAGTGTACCGCAATATAGTTTTAAAAAAAAAAGCATTCCGGTACACTTAGAAAAAGTGTACCGGTAAATTTGACGTACCGGTAAAGGAATCTGGTCTGATCGGTGCACTTTTCAAAGGGTGTACGGATTTTACCGGCAAAGTGATAAAAAGACAAAGTAAAAAACATAAAATATACAAAAATATCATAAGGGTATAACTGGAATATTTAAAAAATTGTAGGGGTATAGAGAAGTTTGTAGGGGTAGAAAAAAAAAAATTCAATATTTGTTTAACAAAGCCCAAACATTAATTAAGTGTGGCCATACATTCTTTCCACACCTCCCAATTACTTAAAGTTCTATTAATTTTGATATATAATTTAATTAAAAAAATAGATAATACAAGTGGTGGTGGTGTTGACCGGTCAACGGTCTGGTCAGCCAGACCTCCGGCGATCGGTGGTTTTCCGGCAGTCCATGTGGATGACGGCGGAGCTCCGGCGACTGTCCACCCCCTCCCTCCACCACTATTTTTATTTAATTTAATAATATATATATATATATATATATATATAATATCCATATGATCTGTCAAAAAAAAAAATATCCATATGAGGAGGGATCAATTGACTCCAGGAGTAAATTTAAAAAGTTACTCCAAATCTTAGTCATTAGTTAAAATAATAATGAATGGGTATAATTAATTACTAATAATCCTCATAGTAAGATTTGTCTACTCCTTCTCTTTAAACAACCCATACCCATAGGCTGCACTTGTGCGATGCAACCACAACCTATTTTGAAAACCTATAATAACCTAATAATTACACTTTCTTTCAATTAATAAATCAATGATGACATATACCATTCCTTCAATTTACAATTCTGCTCAATTGGTAAACTCCATGATTCCATCAATGACTATATGTTGATTTTTATTTTGATAAAATAATGGATACTTGATTTCAATTTATATGTTTTCGTACCTAAATTCCAATCTCCCATCGATAACACTCATACTTTCAATTTATATGATTTATTTATCCTAATTCTTTGAGATGGAAAGCATAGACAAGAGTGATATGAAGGTTTCTGTTTGCTTATTTTGCCGTCGGATGGTAGTGAGAAGGCTAACATACAATAATTTTACCCTAGAATTATTAGTAATTAATCATGACCATTGATTACAATTAAAATTAAGGGTTAAGGTTTGGAGTAAGTATAAAAACTTACTCTTGGAGTCAACAGATCACTCCTCTATATATATATATTTAAACTATTAATTATTTATTCTTAAAAGTTGAAAAAAATTAATTACTTTAATAAAATATGTTCTTTTATTTGAAAAAAATAGGTCTTTTAATTTTCTTTTATAAAAAAATCTAATTTTTTTGTTATAATTTTTTTTTAAAAAATTACTCATATTTTAAATAATAAAAAATGGTTTTAAAATAATTTTAAAGAAAGTTATTTATAAAAATAATAGTAATAAGTAGTAACTTTATGTAAAGAAAATAAATTTATTGTTATAAAAAAAAATCATTTATATGGTTTAAAATAATTATAATCATATTTGATTTATTATATATCATTGTATCTATTTTAGAATAAATTTAATTCAAATATAAAAAAATTTAATTCATTAAACTTTACAAAAATAAATATGTGACCATTAAATTTTATAAAATAGTTGATTAGATTGGATTCATCCATTATTATCTATTTTATAAAAAAGTTGGATAGATTTTATAATTGGTTTTAGAACCAGTTTAAATAATAACCGGTTTTTATTATAAACCAGTCCTTGAACCAGTTAGAACTAAACCATATTTGAATTGAACCAGTTTTTTGGTTTTAGATGAAAGTGGTTTTGGTTCAGTTCATAAACTAGAAATTTGGTTCTAATCTGATTCAGTTCATAACCATGCACACCCCCTACTTAAAAGATCAAAATTTGACATGTGAATACATCTATGTCTGCTTCGACACTTTCTGTATAGAAAATAGCCAATGCAATATAGAAATTTGTAATCACGATAATAACAGTCTAAAACAACATACAAAATCATAAAAACTAATGAAGAGATGACATCAAACTCTATTGAAATGAAACCAAAATCTTTACTTGTGATAAGCAATCATATTTGACCGTTTTAGTATTATAACTTTTTACTAATATAGTTTTAATAGCATCTTTAATGGTGATACCACTTTGGGTATCATATATTACTAACAAGTGGTTCGTACAATGTTATGTAATACATATGCAATTTCGGTTGACTAGCTTCTATTGGAGTGAAGGTTAGCCCAATGTTAACATTCAGATCCATTTTCAGCCTTGGCCCGGAAATGCCACTTCGTGCGGGCCCTGGTTTCATGTAGTTACCTTGGACCCTCTCTCGGTTGGTTAGTAGTACAAAGAACATGCCCGAGCCGAGTCGATAACCGGATTCTTCAATACAGATACAACAGCTCACTCATTCCGGAATGGTCGAGTGGTCCCTCCTATATTTATTTTTTTAACCGTCTAAATAAAATATGTTATATTAAATTAATGATACGGTACCTTAAATAATGTACTGTATCATCAATTTTAATACTCTATATGTCATGTAATGAAATTCTAGTGATAAATAAAAATAAGGTACGAGTTATTAGCCTATAAAACTCTCTTTTATACTTTTATTGGAGATACTCTAATATACTGATTTGGACAAACAAAAACGCAGTTGTCAAAACTTTTTTTTAATCAATTGAACTTATTTCCATTTATATTTTAAATTCATCGAACTCATGAAATCTTAAAAGTCCGTAGATTACATTGAAATCTTACAAATTTGTGGTATAACTCTATTGAAATCCTGTCTTAAAAATCCTGATTGTATAAAGTTTTTTGGAAAAAGTCTTTTAAAATCTCATGAAATCAATATAATCTTTCAAAATCTTTTAAAATCTTTAAGATTTTTTTTATCAAAATAGTCTTTCAAAATCCTAATCCAATATACACCCCTTTGGTTCAGTTCATGATTTTTTCTTTTAAAAGATGAAATTTTAAGCAAATTACCATGATTGACTATATGATTTTTTTGACTCACATTGAATATATGATATAGTATCTGGGTTTTCTTATTTGTGTGTATATAATTATAAATAAAGATAGATATATTGTTTGGGTATGAGCTACCTATTCACTATTTCACGTATACAATGTCGAAGCATAATGTTCTTTTATTCATCTTTGTGTCTATGATTTTAGCGTCAATAATTTTCTTGGTGTGTGATGGCACTGAAAGCAGTAAGCTTTATATTATATACATGGGCTCACTTCCTAAGAGCGCATCATACTTTCCAGCCTATCATCATCTCAGCATGTTGCAACAAGTCATTGATGGTGACGACGTAGAAAACCGTTTAGTTAAAAGTTATAAGAGGAGTTTTAATGGTTTTGCTGCCATACTCAATGATCAACAAAGAGAAAAACTTCTTGGCATGAGAGGTGTGCTAACTGTGTTTCCAAGCCAAATGTTTCACCTACAAACCACAAGATCATGGGACTTCCTTGGATTTCCTCAATCAATCAAAAGAGATCAAACTGTTGAGAGCAATTTGGTGATTGGTGTCATAGACAGCGGAATCTGGCCAGAATCTGAAAGTTTCAATGACAAAGGTATAAATGCTATTAGTCATAGTCAGAATATCATAACATAATTATCATAATTTAATTTTCATTTGTAAGAAATATTCATTGTGCTTAAAATGATTCATAGTTAATTAATTAGAATGAATTGTGATGATTATATTTAATTAATTTTCTCTTTTATGTAGATTTATTTATAAATGATATTTTTTTTAAATGGTTTTGGTCATAGGCAGGCCTGACCCAATAGCACGTGCAAAATGTGCGACAACATCGGGCCTCTAAATTATCGCAGAATTTTAGTCCATAAAATTTTGACGTCTTACATTAATAGTTATATATTGTTAATTTTCATCACATTTCTTATTTTATGTTATTTACAATGATAATTATTTTGTGTCTAATGTTATTTGTAATTTAAATAGAGCACGAGATTCAATTATTTTTTTTAAATAAAACATGTATTTTTATATATTTACTATCGGCCCAATTTTAATATTTAAGTATGGTCTCCAAATACTCAAGGCCGACCTTGGTCCTAGGTATCTAAAGACATTGAAAAATATTATTGTTTATAATGTAGGAAGAAAATGAAATATGATAAGATTGACAACATCTATATATATATATATATATGTTGAGTGTATTGATTTGTTAAAGTGATTTATTTTCTATGATTGATAGGTCTTGGTCCCATTCCGAAAAAGTGGAAGGGAGTTTGTGTAGGAGGTGGCAACTTCAGTTGCAACAACAAGATCATTGGAGCACGATCTTATAATGTTAAAGAAGAGAGTGCAAGAGACTATGGTGGTCATGGAACCCACACTGCATCAACAGCAAGTGGAAGAGAGGTGAAGGATATAAACTTTTATGGTTTAGCAAAAGGAACGGCAAGAGGTGGAGTTCCATCTTCAAGGATCGCTGTATACAAAATATGCGACGCAAATGGTAATTGTAGTGGAAAGGATATTTTAGCTGCATTTGATGATGCAATTGCAGATGGAGTTGACATTATCACAATCTCAATTGGGAGACAACATGCCATTGATTTTTTGCAAGATCCTCTTGCCATTGGTTCTTTTCATGCCATGGAGAAAGGGATACTCACAGTGCAGGCGGCGGGAAATTATGGTCCAGAACCAAGTAGTATTTCTAGTGTAGCACCTTGGTTATTTAGCGTTGCTGCAACTAGCATAGATCGTCAATTTGTTGATAAGCTCGTTCTTGGAAATGGAAAGACATTTATTGGTAAGTCAATTTATATCGTCCCCACAAATGGCAAAAAATTTCCAATAGCTGTGCGTAATGCTCAAACTTGCCCGGGTGAACATGAATCGCCTGAAAGGTGTGATTGTACAAACAAAAATATGGTGAGTGGTAAGCTTGTTTTGTGTGGTGATCCAGGGAATGAAGAATTTGCTTATGAAAATGGCGCAATTGGTTCAATCATTAATGTTACACGTTCTCAAAATGATGTTTCTGATGTCACTCTAATGCCTTCACTTAATTTGGATACAGAAGATTATGTTCAAGTTCAATCTTATACAAATTCCACTAAATACCCTGTAGCTGAAATTTTGAAGAGTGAGATCTTCCATGACAACAGTGCTCCCAGAATTGTCAGTTTCTCTTCTCGTGGTCCAAATACATTGGTTCCAGAAATTATGAAGCCAGATATAAGTGCCCCAGGAGTGGATATCTTGGCCGCATACTCACCTCTAGCGCCACCTTCAGATGATGTGGAAGACAACAGAAAGGTCAAATACAACATAGAATCTGGAACCTCCATGGCATGTCCCCACGTTGCTGGAGTTGCTGCATATGTGAAATCATTTCATCCAGATTGGTCACCTGCAGCTATCAAATCTGCCATAATGACTACGGCGAGACCAGTGAATGGTACTTATAATGATATGGCGGACGAGTTTGCTTATGGATCTGGGAATATCAATCCACAACAAGCTGTCGACCCTGGACTTGTTTATGACATCAATAAGCAAGATTATATGCAAATGCTTTGTAATTTTGGTTATGATTCTAACAAAATTAAAATGATTAGTGGAGATAATTCAAGTTGCCACAGAGCTTCCAATAGATTATTTGCGAAAGATATAAACTATCCAGCTGTGGTGATTCCTGTTGAGTCTCATAAACATTTCAATGTGGAGATTCCTAGAACAGTTACAAATGTTGGCTCTCCCAACTCTAGCTACAGGGCTACTATTATCCCAATTCAAAATATCAAGATTAGTGTGAAACCAAAAGTTCTCTCATTCAAATCGTTAAATGAGAAACACTCATTTGTCGTCACTGTTGTTGGGGTGGTAAAATCAAATCAAACTGTGTTTTCCTCCTCACTTGTTTGGTCGAATGGCACACACAATGTGAAGAGTCCAATTATTGTGCAGAAACTATCCTAAACCATATTGTTATTATATATAACAAATTAACTATGTATATGATTATTGAGTCTCTAATAAATTATGCGAGAAGGTTAATTAAGATTAAGCCCTTTAAACAACATCTGCTCTTACTAGTGTTTGAGTTTGTTGTCGCGCAAAAAATTATAAATTTATATGTGTTGAATATTGCCTTGAAATCGTAAAAATCCGAAAAAAAAACATGTTTTGGAAGATTCTGTCAGTTTACGCCCAGGCGTGGAGAGCTGGGCTCAATTCTGCCGGCTCACGCCCAGGCGTGGAAAGCTGCGCCTAGGCATAGCGCGCGCGAGGCTATATATAGCTTGTGCGTTTTCTGATTTTTTAAGGTGTTTTTTAGGGTTTCTAAGGCCAACAAAAGACTAGGGTTAATAGAGTAACATCTTGGGAAGACTCTAGGGTTGGAGAAATATTCTGTCACCTTGGGAAACACTTCTTGATTGAATTTCTTGGTCACGAGAAGAAATTCGGGACTTGGTAGAATTAGGGAATTGTCTAATTCTTGTAACCCAATTGGGATTTTATTGTAATCAAGTATTCTATTGATAGTGGAACGGAGAGGCTAACACCGAACTGGGTAAACAATATTCTGTGTTTTTACGTTTTTGCGGTTTATTCTTGTTGATTATTATTATTGTCTTGTTGATTATTATTATTGTCATTCTCAATTGTTGATTACTTTAATCGTATTACTCCACACATCAAAAGGTATTGGTGTGAGTTACTCGAATTCACAACAATATGGCAGGAAAAAAAATCCTTCTCCGCGATATAAATTTCCTAGTCATGCTGTGTACCTAAAAGTGGGTGTAAAATCTCCCCATGATATAAACTTCTGGAGGAAAATCCTTGCAGATAAAAAATGACACAAAATGCTATTGTTGTCTTGCACTAGATTTTGAACGAACAATGAACACTACCTTTGGTTAAAAAGTGTACTGATGAGCTCCTAAATTGGCAGGAAACTGAGGAAAATATCTTACAGCAACAATCCAAGATGGAGTGGTTAAAACTGGGGAATGGGAATAATAGATACTTCCATGCCTCAATAAAAACCACGACAGCTTCAAAAAGCATAAATGTGTTGCACAAAGATGATGGCACCCGACTCACTAACCAAGATGAAATTGAAGATGAGGTTCCTACTTTATACGATAAACTCATGGGCACAAATGATATTTTCCGTAACAATCTCGTTGAAGAATTGACTGCGGTCTGGCAAGTGAACCAGTCTGTCGTCGAGTAATAATTCACACTCTAAAAGTTAGAATGAGTTTGTATCCACAATGATCGTGCATATTTAGTTTCGTTTAGGAATTCTGTTAGTTTTGCGTTTGCTTTGGTTTTTGAAAAAGGTTTTGTTTTGATAAAACAATAAAGAACATAAAAGATAAAGTTAAAATATGAAGAATAGGTTAAGTGTAGTCGATTCTCTCCTTACTCCTGCTTGGTGTTTTTGTGTTATAAAGTTTATTCTCCTATTTATTATCTGGCAGATTAATTTACGTGGCTAATGACGTCTCCTATTCTGTGACACTTGTATCGAAACTGCTACTATCCTAGGACTACGGGAACCCCTGTATTTCCTTTGAGTTAAACTCTTCCATACAAGCTCTCAACGTTTCAGCCGCCTTCTAGTTCGGGCAAACGAGGTAACAAGCCGAATTGAATGTGCTATTAATCCTATGCATACATTTAGTACGTTAAGCCCCTAATTAGATTACTATGAGATTTCGGTTCACCTAATTAATTATGCCGTCCTTATGTCGGACCCTAGTTTGCGCTGTCACGGATACCGCCTACGTCTATGAGTTCATTTATAAATATTGGCCGATATAAATAAATAAAGCGTCAAATCAAGGCTAAGACATAAGCATAATATTGGAATTAGTGATTAATATAAACTTGAGAAATACCACATCACATGTTTCAAGCATTCATAAGGAGATTGTCTACTCAACTTAACCTAAAGCTACTTTAGCTACAACTAAGCATATTAAAACAAACGAGTAAAAGTATACATAACCATAACCTTAGTATCTTGCATAGGAAGTTACCTTTCCCAGGGTTGGGAAGGTTTCCTTCTGTAGAGAGTACTAAACTCTCTCTATGCTCCTCCTCCTTTGCTCCTTAGAGACTCCTAAGCTCCAAAATTGTTGAATGAATAATAGTGGTGGTGGAAAGCTATATTTATAGTTTTGAGGCTAATCGAATTTTTCCATCGTATCCTGTCGTAGCCCATCGTGCCACGATGGCTTCAGAATTGCCATCGTGGTACGAAAGTATTCATCATGGCATGATGAGATAATTTTTATGCTTGTAAGTTACGCTGATCTTCTGTGACATGATGGTGGCCATCGTGGTACGATGGGATTGCCATTTTTGTCCTTTTTTATGCAATTTTCACATTTCTTACTTTCTGACGTGTAACTTCGGAAATTTAGGCTTTTTGCTTGAATTTGGTCCTCAAGTTGACTAAAAGTATTAAAACCTATACTAAAAACTACCTAAAAATATCATATATTTGCGTGTCATCAAGAACAAAGATATATTTGAAACATATCTTTTATATTTTCTGCAGCAATCTTTACAAAATATATTTTAAAACCAAATATTTTATTCCTTGATATTTTATGACAATCTTAAGGAACAAGTAATACATAAACCGCATTCTGTAGGTTCTGGAAACACATGCGTCTTGGCCCACAATGGTCTAGAGTTCGATCCCCGCTCCCCTCACTTTCTAATTAAAAAAGTGGAATTTAAGCATATGGTAGGTGGGCCTATGCATTATCCACGCTTCAAGCCCAAATGGGCTCTTGCGTGAGAGGGGCGTGTTAGAAATAATATAAAACAATTGATGTGGCTCTATCCTAACAGTTTAAGCTTTTGGGATAATCGGTTATTTGACAGATGATTTAAAGAGAAATTTGACTAAAAGAACTAATTTTTTTTGACTAAAAAACAACAATATTCATTCATTCAAATTCATAGGGAATACATCAATCAAAATCATTACATATTCAATTTCGCTAAAAACTAATAAGGATGAATCTGCAAACAAGCTCACAGCATCGGAGTTAATAGCATAAAACGACCTAATGTCTAAGACAAAGCCTACCATTAATATGACAAACTTCAAATGTCCGGAATAATCATGTATCCGGATCTGCAACGTTGATAATGTTATAGTCATTGAATTTGCACTGAATTTGGATCTAAGCAAACCTGCAAATCTGAACAAAAAAACAAACACCATAAACACCGTACAAAAACTCCGTACTAAGACGGGAAATCAAAACAAATACTTCAGACTAAGACGGGATTAAAACAACAAAAGATGAAAAAATCACAACAGAGAAAACTCGGATAAAACCTAAAAAGTATATGGATATCACTTATTTAAATAAAAAGAAATAAAAAAACAATAAAGAGGGGTGATTTCATATCAAAATTGATCATAAACCACCCCTCTCTAATTGATAAACCAAGAGAAAGAAAGAAATTTGCCGGCGGCAGAGAGAGATGAGAGAAAGAAAGAATTAGGGTAACCAAATATACTAAATTAAAACCTAAAATAAATTTAACAAACCAAATATACGATTAAACCAATAATAACATACGGATACATTTAACCATTTTATGATACATTAGTTGTCATTTAACTTTCTTTTGTGTATAAATACAGTGTTTGAGTTTGAGGTATGTATTCACTGGGTCTGGTTGACAAATACAAAAATGGCCAGTATAATGATATTTTATTATTCTCTGTTTTTAGTTTTGGCATCAATAATTCCTTTGGTGTGTACTTCCAATGAAAGTGGTAAACTTCACATTATATATATGGGTTCACTTCCTAAAGTAGCATCGTATATTCCAACATCTCACCATCTTACAACAAGTTATTGATGGTAGTAACATAGAAAATCACTTAGTTCGAAGTTACAAGAGGAGTTTTAATGGTCAATAATAATCAACAAAGAGAAAAGATTGTTAGCATATCAAAGGTGTGGTCTCAGTTTTTCCAACCCAAAAGTTTCTCCTACAAACCACAAGGGCTTGTGCGGTAAAAATAGCTGATAGTTGATAGCTTATAGCTTATAGCTTATAGCTGATAAGCTAATTGAAGTGTTTGGTAAAATTAGTGGTTCAATAGCTTATAGATGTAAAATGACATAAAAGGACATTATTAATTAATAATAAAATCGGGTTTTAGTTAAAATAATAAGGTTAAAATTGGAAGAAAAAACAAAAAGCTATAAGCTATAAGCTAATTGAAATAGCGTTTGAAAATAAGCTATAAGCTAGTCAAAATAAGTTATAAGCTCGTAACGAAAAGACCGTTACCAAACAGAGCTTTTAGCTTATAAGCTAAAAGCTATAAGCTCGTTTTGGAGTCTTACCAAACAGAGCCAAGGTCGCGGGACTTCCTTGGATTTTCTCAATCAACCAAAAGAGAAAAAAATATAGTGATTTGGTGATTGGAGTCATAGATAGTGGAATATGACCAGAATCTAAAAGTTTCAAGGATAAAGGTATTTTTCAGTCACCATTATAATATCTTAACATTAATATTACATATGTGATTTATTTTTTTTGTCATAATCATATGTATTTTTTTTTACAAGAGAAAACTTAATTCATATCATTGATCAAAATGTTCTCGATACAACGAGGAATCGACTCAAAAATGACCAAACATAAAATATTCTACTCTTGCTAAGCCATAAGTAGTCATATTCGCTTGTCACTTTACGATCATATGTAATTTTTCATATTTGTCACATGTAAGAAATATTCACCCGTTTAAAATGAAACATTGCTAATTAATTAGAATAATTTGTGATTATATTTAACTAATTTGCTCATTTACATAGATTTATTTATTTAATGGTAATGGTCATGAGTATATTAAGACATCGAACAATATTAATGTTTATAGTGTACGAAAAAAATGCAATACCGTTAATAGGTTAGTAGATTGTAGTAAGTATACATGATGCATTAATTTATCTGTTAAAGTGCTTTACTTTTTATGATCAAATTAGGCCTTGGTCCAGTTCCAAAAAAGTGGAGGGGAGTTTGCGCAGGCAGTGATAACTTCAATTGCAACAATAAGATCATTGGAGCACGATTGTACATGAAAGAGATGAGAGTGCAAGAGACGATAATGGACATGGAACCCACACAGCATCAACCACATGTGGAAGAGAAGTGAAGGATATTAGCTTTTATGATTTTGCAAAAGGCACCGTAAGAGGTGTAGTCCCATCTTCAAGGATTTCTGCTATGTGACGTCTATGGTTTTTGCAATTTTGATGTTATTTTAGCTGCATTTGATGATGCCATTGCTGATGGAGTTGATGTCATTACTATTTCTATGGGTGCCGGCCACGCCTATGATTTTCTAGACAATCCTATTGCCATTGGTTCTTTTCATGCATTGGAGAAGGGAATACTCAACACATGCTGCAGGTAATGATGGTCCTAAACCAAGTAGTGTTGCTAGTGCCGCACCTTGGTTATTTAGTGTTGCTGCAACTAGCATCGATCGTCAATTTATTGACAAGCTTATTCTTGGAAATGGAAAGACTTTAATTGGTAAGTCAGTTAATACCATCCCTTCAAATGGCACAAAATTTCCAATAGCGGTGCGTAATGCTCAAGCTTGCCCGGGAAATGCATCCCCTGAAATGTGTACATGTATAGACACAAAATCTGTGAAGGGTAAACTTGTTTTGTGTGGAGCACTAAACAACTTTGATAGATATGCTTATGCAAACGGTGCAATTGGTTCAATCATTAATGTTACAAACTCACGTAATGATATGTCTTTCGTCACTTCGATGCCTTCACTTAACTTGGACACTGAGGACTATGTTCTTGTTCAATCTTACACAAACTCCACTAAATACCCTGTAGCTGAAATTTTGAAGAGCGATATATTTCATGACACCACTGCTCCTAGAATTGTCGGCTTCTCTTCTCGTGGCCCAAATCCTTTGCTTCCAGAAATTATGAAACCGGACATAAGTGCCCCGGGTGTGGATATCTTGGTCTCATATTCACCTATAGCGTCACCCTCACAAGATATAAATGACAAAAGACGGGTAAAATACAACCTATTATCTGGAACCTCTATGGCATGTCCCCATGTTGCTGGAGTTGTTGCATATGTGAAATCATTTCAACCAGATTGGTCACATGCAGCTATCAAATATGCCATAATGCCTACGGCGAGACAGGTGAATGGTACTTATAATGATATGGTGGGCGAGTTTGCTTATGGATTTGGGAATGTCAATCGACAACAAGCTGTTGACCCTGGACTTGTTTATGACATCAATAAGCAAGATTATGTGCAAATGCTTTGTAATTATGGTTATAATGCTGACAAAATTAAACTGATTAGTGGAGATAATTCAAGTTGCCAAGGAGCTTCCAGTAGACCCTTTGTGAAAGATATAAACTATCCTGCACTTGTGATTCCTATTGAGCCTAATAAACTTGTGAATGTCAAGATTAACAGAACAGTTACAAACGTTGGCTCTCCCAACTCAACCTATAGGGCTACCGTTATCCCAATACCAAAAATCAAGATTCGTGTGGAACCAAAACTTCTCTCATTCAAGTCATTAAATGAGAAACAGTCATTTACTGTCACTGTTGTTGGGGGAGAAGAATTAAATGAAACTATGATTTCCTCATCACTTATTTGGTCAGATGGCTCCCACAATGTGAAGAGTCCAATCATTGTGCAATGTCTATCCTAAACAATGCTATTGTTATATTATATCAACTAAATATGTAATTATTGAGTCTCCAATAAATAAGTATATTTTGTATCTCTATTCTTGTTATTGTTATGGTAACTAAACATATAATTACTGAGTCTCCAATAAAAATATAAATCTATATGGCAGCAAAAATTTCCTTCTTTGAGATATAAATTTCCTCTTGCCTACTGTGTGCCTGAAATTGTGCCCAAAAACTCCCCCTAATGAAACCTCTATATATTCCAATGTGCTTGTCCTGATGGAAATAAATACTCCGGATTAAAAGTGAACAATACTACAAAAAGTAAATGAATGGTTAACCATCTTGACACATTATCCATAAATATAATCCAATGCCAATTAGAACATATTCTTACACTTGAAGTGTTAGCTTAGTGGTAAGAGCTTAGCATTGTAGCCAGTGTGCCAAGTTCAAAGCCCCTTGGGGACAGTTGTAAAATGGCCATTAGTGCCACTTGGAAAATAAAAATGAAAAAAAAAATTCTTGTCTTACACTGACAGTGGACACTACATTTTGCATCAACAATGAAACACGAATACAACATGTCCTCAATCAAGTGTCTTTGCTAGAGTGCATCAACAAGTAGTTTTCAACTATAAATCTGAAAAAATAAAAGAATTAGTAAAAAGGATAATAATACTCACATTATCATCGTGCTCGTCACTTTCTACTTGAGCTTAATTTTGAAAGAACTGCAGCTGCCTGATCACCTCCAAGAAGAAAATAAGGATGTCTCAAAGCTGAAGCAGCAGATAAACGTCCTCTTCTTAAGGGACCTCTCTCAGAGATAAGCTTTGTTGCCAAGTCCCAACCTCTACCAGATTCGCTGTCAAGAATTTGGAAGTCGGGCCTAAGTCGAGTAAACTCCCTCCATTTTTTTAAATCATAACCACATGTTTTTATTTCCAAATTGAAATTCTTCAAAGCAGCGGGAGACCTTAAGGTTGGTATTGCCATTTGTAGGAGTACAATCCCAGCAGAATACATATCAAAAAGATCTGGGCTGTTTAACTGCAACAATAATCACATAGTTCAACTTTAGCACTTCTTTTAATCGCATAATATGGTTAGGGTACAAGTAATTAAACCTGCCATAGTATTGGAGAAAAGAACGCAGCAATTGGTGCTGGTGGAGGACTCGGTGTTTCTTCTGGGAGTACATATAGTTCTGGGGGGCAATAGTCAGGATCCAAAAGGGTGCGGTCAGGAACATAATTCTTTCCGATCCGAAGGTCAGTCGCTGCACCGAAATCAATGAGTTTAATCTGCCCCTTTTTAGTAACAACTAAGTTGGCTGGCTTTATATCTCTATGAACAATGCCTGTATCGTGAATTTTCTTAAGAGAAGTAATTATCTGGCGCATAATTTGCTTGATAATCAATGCATTTCGTCTAGAAGAATCAACACCTTGCAACACACGTCCAAACATGACAGATTCTAAATTTGAAGGGAAGTTGCGGTCTTTGATGTAATCGCCAAGAGTAAGATCTCCCTGCAATATGGACAACAGGTCTCTAATATATTAATGTATGTTAAGGAAGGAACAAAGAAGACTAATTAAGATGATAAATTAAGATAACATTTAAAACCACATAAATGAACTAGTTATAAAACTCTAAACAGTTAAGTAATTTATGCTAGGTAATCTAACTCTAAGTGTATTATTGTTACTGCAATAGAAATAAGAGCAAGGGCACCTCAAATTTCCAAACAAGCCATTTTCCACCTTTTGTGAACTGTGAGTTTGTTTTATCAGCTACAAAACTTCCAAGGAACTCAGCACATGTTTCAGGTGCTGCTCTAGATAGTCTGTAATTGAACCACTCCTCGAATTCACCAAATTCTTCAGCCCCTTTAATTCCAACCTTAACCTGCATATTCAATTAGTCAGCTGCAAATAGGCTTTCTAATCTTTTTCTCCTTAATCAAGACAAGCGAATTTTATAAGAGAGCATAACAAATAAGGAATCAACAATTCTCCCAAAAGCTAAAGTTGTAGGGCTTGAAGCATTCACTTTACAAAATATGAAGCAAGGACACTTCTAGAATTAGGCGTGTCCACGTTCTACACCTCCAACAACAAACCTCCAATGTCCCCAAAAGAATAAATTATTATTTGCTTTGACACACATTAAACACTCATTGCACACATCTTAGGCAACCCAGTGAAGGTGAAAGACTATATTGTATCTTGTTTTAGAATTTTTAATGAAGCAAATTACTCAATTTTGTTGCACAAATATATATACTGTGATTCTCAATTTAGATATTTTATAAATAATATTCGTATTTTATGGTATGGAATCATACAGTATAAATGTATAAATGAGTGAAATGTCAAATACCCCGCTGAAATTTCAAAATTCGTCAAATACCCCATGAAATTTGGAAATAGGCAAATACCCCATGAAATTGTAAAATGTCAATCAAATGCCTCATCCTCCGTTTACTCCGTCTATTTTGAGCCTTCAAAAGCATATTATTTGAGCCTTCAATCTCCTTGCAACCATGTGAATAACAAGGAACCAAAACAATAAAACTATCATCACCAGAATCATCCTCATCATCATTATCATTGCTTTCAAATCAGAACCAAGAGGTTTTAACCACCCAATAGACCAATCTGAGTCATCAAATTCAAAACTAGACAAGAAACACTCATCACCAACATCATACTCTTTATCAATTTTTGTCTCATCCATCTCATTAAAATAGACGGAGTAAACGAAGCAGGGGACAATTTGACTTGATGTTTTATAATTTCAGGGGGATATTTGGCTATTTGCAAATTTCAGGGGATACTTGACGAGTTTTGAAATTTCATGGGGTATTTGACATTTCACTCGGTATAAATATATATTTTGTCCCATTTTAAGCTACTTAGTTTGACCAGATACACTATTCACATCTCGACTTGACTGTGTTTTTCTACAAATAAATAAAAACAAATATTGCACCTAGTTCTGTAAGTGCTTGGGTTCAATTGTTACTTCTTCCTCGGTGCACGTTGCATGTGGTGAAGCCTCAGAATAGGCGAGATCGCAGGTCTGGGAATAGGAAGTCCTTACAACAACATCACACTTTGGGGTGTTTGGCTACATGGAGAGAACCAGGTGGTCTTGCCAAATTAGTTCATAGCGTGTTGGACAATTATGGTCGAGAGGGTCTAGGTTCTGGAAGAGAGAATATTGAGGAGGAGAATTCTAAGATGAACACTAACATCAAGCAATGTCTCCGTAAAGTTGCAGATGGACACTTCACAGCCGCTGTGAAGGTGTTGGGATCATCCGGAGTGGTTCCCTATAATGAAGACACCTTGAAAATCTTGGAGGAAAAACACCCGTACATGCCACCTCCCTCTACACCAACCACCAGGTTTGTTGAAGCTCCCCTTGTGGTTGATGTTGACATTGTTCTCAAGTCCATTCAATCGTTACCTAAAGGGACATCTTGCGGTAGAGATGGGTTGCGTGCCCAACACCTATTAGATGCGATGTGTGGAGAAGGTTCTCCGGTGGCAAGAGACCTTTTAGATGTTATCACGCTAGTGGTTAACTTATGGCTTGGAGGGAGATGTCCAATCAGTCTGTCAGAGTTTGTTGCTTCCGCACCTTTGACTCCGTTACTAAAGCCTGATGGTGGGATACGACCTATTGCCGCAGGTACTATTTGGAGGCGTTTAGTATCCAAGATCGCTATGAAAGGAGTCGGAAAGGATATGGCTAAATATCTCAATGATTTTCAATTTGGTGTTGGAATATCAAGTGGTGCAGAGGCTGTTTTGCACAGTGCCAACAGGGTACTAAGCCAACGACATGAAGATGGTTCTTTGGTTATGCTCACAGTGGACTTCTCGAATGCTTTCAACATGGTTGATAGGTCGGCACTGTTACAAGAGGTGAGGGTGAGATGTCCATCTATTTCCTTGTGGGTTGAGTTACTTTATGGTCAGGCAGCGAGGTTATACCTTGGGGATGGACATATTATGGCAGCCACTGGAGTGCAGCAAGGTGACCCGTTGGGACCCCTTCTTTTTGCTCTCGTGCTACACCCTCTCATTCATAAGATCAAAGACAACTGCAAGCTCCTTTTTCATGCTTGGTATCTTGATGATGGGACTATCATAGGGGATTCCGAGGAAGTGGCTAAATCTCTTGATATCATTAGAGAGACAGGTCCAGGATTAGGCCTTCATTTGAATATTCGTAAAACAGAGATTTTTTGGCCTTCTTGTGATGGAAGCAAACTTCGTAAGGGGTTGTTCCCTTCGGACATTGGGAGGCCCTTGTCTGGGGTAAAATTTCTCGGAGGCGCTGTTAGTCGAGATAGAGATTTTATTGAGGAGGTGGCCATGAAGAGAGCTGTCATAGCTGTTGAGTTAATGCATCTTCTTCCTAAGTTAAGAGATCCACAGAGTGAGCTTCTTCTACTTCGATCATGCATGGGTATCGCCAAGCTTTTTTTCGGCCTCCGGACGTGCCAACCATTCTACATGAAGGAGGCAGCTGCTTTGTTTGATAAAGAGTCGAGAGCGGCGATTGAAAACATCGTGGTTGGAGGGGACCCGTTCTTTGGAGACCTTCAATGGAGGATTGCTTCTCTACCCATTAAGCTCGGGGGGTTAGGGTTATATTCAGCAGTAGAGGCCACCTCATATGCTTTTGTGGCTTCTAGGGCCCAATCTTGGATTTTGCAAGATCATATCTTGAGAGACAGCGGGGAATGTGGTATGGACTTAGATTTTGTCAATGCTTTGGATGGTATTCGGGATAAGATTCCGACTTATGACTTTAGCAATTTTGCTATTAAGGACATCGTCCCCCCTAAAGCCCAACATGTTTTGGCGAGTGTTCTTTTTGGAAAAATTGTTCAGGACATGGAAGTGGATTTTAACATGACCATAAGGCAAAAAGCAATTTTTGGGTGTTTGAAAGTGGCACATGCTCAAGACTTTCTCCTCGCTATCCCCATCGATGGGTTAGACCAATACATGTCACCGGTTGAGTATCGTACCATCCTTAAGTACCACCTCATGATTCCAATATTTCCTAAGGACGAGATTTGTCATATTTGTCGTAAAGCGTGTCTCGACACATTTGGGGAACATGCAGTTCATTGTAGAGAGCTTCCCAGCTTCAAATACAGGCATGACTTGGTCAGAGATGTGTTTTTTGATATTTTTAGGCGTGCGGGAATCTCTGTTAAGAAAGAGGCATCAGTGAACTTTCTGACTGACCCACAAGAAGCGAGATCGACACTTCGGCCGACGGATGTCCTAGTGTTTGGATGGGTAGGTGAGAAACATGCTTGTGTAGATTTGACTGGAGTCTCCCCACTTGTGGGACTAGGGGTTGGTGATTTTACCGTGGGACGGGCAGCCCTCAAAGCTGCTTCAAGCAAGATAGCCAAACATGAGAAAGCATGCTCTGACAATCAACACGTTTTTATACCTTTTGCTTTCGACACTTTTGGATTTCTAGCACCAGAGGCTGTAAACCTTTTGAAAAGAGTTCAAAAGGTTATGCATTGTAATGTCGTGACGCCTAGGTCTAGGGATGTAGTTTTTCAAAGATTGAGTTTTGCTATTCAAAAAGGATTAGCGGCGCAGCTTATTGCCCGTCTACCTTTTGTGAATGTGTAATTATTTATTTTTTTATATATAAAAGACAATAAATAAAGAAATGAAAGTGAATATTAGCATAATAAGATGTTAAATTTATTTCGATGAGTATTTTCAAAGTATCAATTGTTTATAATTTTTATATATATACAATTAAAAATATTAATAATCAAAGTTGTACATTGGACAACAAATAAGGATTAATGATACTTACCTTTTTGAGAATGACTTTATCCTTAGATTTAGCATCCAACCTTGTTGTTGTTGTTACCTTGGATCTTCCTCTCTTGGTGACATCTTGATCTACCGTGACATTTTTAGGGACTAAAACACCAGAATAAACAACACCAAAGGAGCCTTCACCAATTTTATTTCCAACAAGAAAATCAGCAGTCTTCAAATTTCTCCTACCAGATAGATTGTCAAAACCAAGTTGAAGAGGAGCAAGAAGGTAAGCATCGATAGCACCAATAAGAACACCTGGTCTTGATGTTAAGTAAATCCATATTAGACTGCCAAACAAAACAGACTCCCATCTTTGCATGTCTGATAAGTCTTCAAACTCAAGAAGTAATGATCGGAGGAAAGTAGGAAACTTGTCCCCACCAACATCCAACAAACTGTTGACCACATTGTAATCAAAGAATGCATTACACTTTGTAGTGTTGGTGTTTAAACGGTTAGTGTTAGTTAAGAAAGAAACATTGTGTGGTGGAATGGTGGGTTTTAAGGAAGGATGGTGGTGGTGGTGTTTAAGTGTAGTGATAGCAGTTGGAGTTGGATTTGGGTGGAGCAAAGAAGTAGCCATTATGCTCAATGCTCATTTCCAACTTCGTTCGTTCGTTCATCCCAACTACAACTACAACTACAAGAGCAGAGGCACCTCTTTTGCCACGTGTTTCTCTTTCATTTTATCTAACTCTTCTTTCTTTTTTTGCTTGGTCCAAAACTAAGGCCTCAACCTTACCCACCTAGATCGATACTACATGGTTCTCATAGCTTTTTTTTTTTTTTTTTATATTATGAATAGTAATTTTCAAAAATTACTTAAAATAAGTGATTAATAATTTGCATTTTTTTTTTTTTTTTTTTTTTTTTGGTCAAGTAGCCTAGTGGCTAGAATTTCACTTTCTAAGGGTGAAATAGTGGGAGTACCAGGGTTCGAACCCCGGTCCCTGCATTTTACATGCAATGTCCCAACCAAGGGAGCTATGCTCACGGGACAATTTGCATTTTTTCTATTAATGAAATAGCCAAAATTTATCTTTTTAACCAAATATCAATCATCTAGCTATTCAAATTTCAAAAATAGAGTAATCTTTTCGTTTGTCAAAAAAGAAAAATAGAGTAATCTTTTTAAACAAATTTATCAATGAAATTTTTATATATATTATTGATTCAATTGTAAATCTCATGGATTCAATAGTAAAAAAACATTTATATATGATAAAATATTTGTCTCGCGTATTTATACACTATATGGTCCGTTTGATCTACAAAATATTAAACAAATTTTATCTTGTTCAATTCCGTTTGATAGACAAAAAATTATTTTGATAATTTAAATAACTTATGTAGAGGATAAAAAGTTGTCATTTGGTTATAGGTGACAAAAACCTTTGTTTTTGTCTAATTCCTTGACCCCGTTTATTCAATCCAAAGTATTTTGCAGGGGTAATTCAAAACTCGTCAACTTTGCAGGGGTAAAACCCTATTAACCTATATCTCTGTCTGCTACTCCACCTTAATTAGGTCCAATTCCAGGACGAGGTTGCCTGAATGTGCTTTCGCTTACTACTGTGCAGTTGCTTGTTACTGGAGGCTCTTGTATCTCCACCTTAACAACGGCTTAGAGGTAACCAATTCTGAGGTATCTTTCATTCACCAGCTCAAATCATTGCAATTAAAGGTTCCACCGCTGATTGCACATTATCTAACTGGTTTTGGCAATACTACCATTCCAAATGGTCGTGAAGCCAAGTTCAGGATGCAGAAGGTTCCTGCATATTGCAATGCTAGTAATACTACCGGTTGGTTTGGCAGTGTTTCACCTGATACTCAGCCCTTTTACCAAAATTATCCCTGCCTCGCAGTTTATGTCGCCAGGATGTTTGCTAGCCTTGAGGGTGGAAAAAACAGTTGGTGGAATTTTCCTGCCGAAATCTAACCGCACATTGCTGGCGGTTTTGGTCCTTCGCTTGCCTGTATAGGCTATGGCCCACGTGAAAAACTCTCACACGACCAGCGCATTTTACTTGAGCATAATGGGGTGCTCGTTGGGGAGCAATTTCCTTCTTTCAACCAGGCTCTTCCTATCAACATCAATCTCCTCACTGCTATCCACACTGAGCTTCGCGCTCAAAGTGGATTACAGCTACTCCCCCTTCCCGAAACAGTCATTGGTACAGTAGGTCAAATTTGCTTCACTGTCATTGAAGGTGAGCATAAGGAAGGAACAACTAGGGCCACTCCGATAACCTCAATGAGCTTGTGGAACATTCCGTGGGAGGTTTCTTCGTTTGCCACTGCGATCACATATCGTGTGCACCATGCCGTTGATGAGGCAGCCCAGGAAGAACTTCCCCGACAACCATGGGTGGTTTGGAGGTTTGGCGAGAATGCACCAGCTGATTGGGCACAACTGACTGCTGCTGGTAACTCATTCAGAGAAAGTGAACCTAAGATCTTGACCTTCAAGGGGTTTACCACGGCTCCATACCAGATCCGTTCCAAATTGGAAGCACTTGAGACGTCTCTTAATGGGAAGATCTCTTAAAATGACATCTATCCAATCGTTTTGTCAGTATCGAGAACAGGCCCTCTTCTCCTTGATCAAGGTTCCAATGTAGGTCATTAAATATTAATGAAGATTTTGGTCAAATTCGCAATGTATTTTCTGATAAGACTGGAATATTACTCGAATAGAGTTGATGCCAATATAATATACGATCTGAACATGATGTTTTATTTAACTTCCATTTTCTATTTAATTAAAATAAATGTAGTGATTGACCTATTGATTATGTCTAGTTCATACCTAAAACTTTGTTTTTATTGTATGTGGGAATTTCCTGTCTTCATTTTTCAGTATCTTCTTAGAATTTCCTGACGACATCTCTATGCTCTTCAATAATTTTGCTATTACGAACCTCATAATTTTGTTATATATCACGATCCAAGTCACTGGCTACACGATTACTCGTCATAAATCATTGCCAAACTTACGATGTTTTGTCAATTTTGATGATGCATATGTATCACGGGGCTTTTTTTTTGGGTGAAGTTTTGCAGCAAATGTTTTTAGTAAATGTAGGTGGGAATTCAAATCTGAAATTGATGTTGATTCCGAATTGATAGCATTGTTGTGTAAAGAATCAAATACAAATGAAAGATATTGTTGCTTGTGAGTTTTTCCTTACATTAGTTGCTTCACTTGCTTGTAGTATTGTGACCTTATGCTTATTGGCAGCAACATGTCAAATTGTAGACGAGCGAATCAAATGAACATATTGAAAGTATTGATTACTAGGGAGGATTGCTTGATCAACAGCCTCTAGTTTTTGTCGCCTTTGCATATAGATGTACAGATTTTTTAGCAAACATCCAGACATATCTTTATTGACATCTTTGTTGAGAAGCTCAGGTTAACAGTGACTTACATTTAATGTATGGATTCTTACTGGTGATAAGTAAGAGACTGCAATTTCATTCGATGTTTCCTGCAGACTTCTCAATGCAGAAATGCAGAAGATAATATTAAATGGTACCTCAGAGTTTTTATGCAGAAACCTCATGGCTGATGCTAGAGAAAAATTTGGTGACAGATCGTCAAGCGGAGAACATCAGAATCTAAAGCACAAAACCAATGCGACACAGTGATCTTGATATTCCCGATGATACAATGTCATCAAGCATGCCCAAGTAAAATCTAGGAAAGGCAAAATGAACCATTACTCCATTGGCACTCAAAATTGATGGAATTAGTTTGGTCTATATCTTGGACAAGGCGAGAAGTTTAACACCCTAATCCCTTAAGCGCGTATTTATTAAATATAAACAAATAAACACCTAGCAATTAAGGCATTACATGGAAAATAAAATGGAAACAAGCATGCAAAACATTTCATCATGATTATCAAAGAAAAACCACAGCGGAATACAATCCGATTACCATATATTAATCATCATGATAATCGTAACATATTCAGAGGCTAGTAGTTATCATACAAGCCATATAATTACATCCAAGTTATAGTTTACAAATAGCAAGGTCATCAAAATAAACAAGTTATAAACGAGTTCAAGCGTATAATCCCCGACTCGATGTTACAACTATCAGAGCAATTGCTATTACAACCCAAAAGATAATGCTAAAGGAGTAGCTTAACTAACTCCTCACCAAAAAGTATGCTAAGAATAGCACAAGCACGAGCTCCTAATCCTGAGCGGACTTCTCAACCTGGTGATCTGAACCACCCAACGGTTCAGAGGTACACAAAACAGAGAGTTAGTAAACATAACCAATAAATAAGTGTAAACACTAAGCTCATACTTCATGTATATATGTTATCATGCATAACTAGTTCATATATACGTCTTCATTCTTTATTATAAACAATCAATGCAATTGAATCACAATTGAGGGTAAGAATTAATGAATACGAATTCATCCAATTAACACACACACACACACAATGCCATATACCAATTATCAAGTACATATATGCATAATTCCCTAATGCAACTAATGTCAAGTTCTCATGATATGTCATCCTAGACATCTCTAATGCATGTGGTACCATCGTCTTTATTAGAGTATCTCACCTCTAATATCCGTCTTTATCGAATAAATATAATTCGATATCCGTCTTTATTAGAATAAATATTCTAATATCCCTAACTCAATTCATGAATGCATGGATGACTCATGAATAATCTCAAATAATTAGCATTAAGCTATACTCATGTAATATGAAAACATTATTCATATTCGTCTTTATTAAGATATCATACATCTCAATATCCGTCTTTGATATTTCAAAAATATCATCCACAATTTATATCATTCATCATCAATCATCAAGATACAATTATCCACAATATTAAAAGTATAGAAAACATACAAAACATATAAGAAAACTTCATAAACCAAGCTTCATCTTATAAAACTAACGTCGGAATCGGAATCTACGCGAAAAATCGAGTGAAATAGGTTCCGGGTGTATAAACCGTCAAAAAGTCAACAAAAAGTCAACTCTGGTCAACCAGGGATCAGTCTCCTGCGCGCCGCGCAAGGATCAGTGAAACAGTTGAAAAAGCTGCGCGCCGCACAGCAGTCAGTCTGCGCGCCGCGTAGGGATCAGATTTGCCTGCAGAAAAGTGCGTTTTTGTGCGAAAAATCACTTATTTGACCCAAAACCACTTATTTTCAGTTTCAGAAATTATACCAAGCATGGGTTATGTTCATACATGTTTAAAACACATTAAAAGTAACTTATTAACATTAATAATCACTTATTTCTCATGGATCTTGACATATTTGTAAAAACTCATAAACATTCACAAATCTTAACAAACATCTACAAATACCCATTTTTACCCATTAAAATTGTTCATACATCATGTTAAGAGTACATTAAACATACTATGAACATGAGTTTTCACTTTCATTAAGAAAAATCATCCCAAAAAGCCCACGAAAATCAGTGGAGAAAGTTTGAGTTCGGAGAAATAGACATTCTCCCCTTTCTCTAGCCACTCACAATTATGAAAACTATCTCTCTTACCTTGGCTCTATGAATTTCGGATTTGGCTTGATGAATCTTCAAGAATTCCTTTGCCCTAGCACACAAATGCTCTTCCTTCTCTCTACCTCTCCAAAGAACACAAGTTTGGTGAATAGTGACTTTCTCTCTCTCTAAAATGCCTTATAAAGGTCTCCCAATTGTGTGATAACTTGGGCCCAATGCCACAAGGCCCAATAGCTCTTAAGCCCACTCTCGTGTAATTCTCACAAACTCGTCTAATTAACTAATACTCTCGCTTATTAATTAATTATCGCTTATGAAAATATAATAATAGACATAAAATAATATAGCAAGTAAATATACTACGAATAATAAAAAATCGGGTCGTTACAACTCTACCCCCTTAAAAGAATTTTCGCCCTCGAAAATTACCTGAAAATAACTCCGGGTACGAACTCTTCATCTTACTCTCCAATTCCCATGTTGCATTCTCGCCTGCGGGTCCTCTCCAAATTACTTTCACCGAAACAATCTCTTTATTCCTCAACTTCTTCGTTTCTCTTCCCTCTATTCGCAAAGGTATCGTCTCGACGGTTAAGTCATCTCTTACTTGAATATCATCCAACTGAATCACATGCGATGGATCCTTCACATACTTCCTCAATTGAGATACATGAAAAACATCATGCAAATTTGCTAATGATGGCGGCAAGGCAATCCTATACGCCACTTTTCCCACTCTTTCTGAAATTTGAAATGGTCCAATAAACCTTGATGTTAATTTCCTTGACTTTAAAGCTCGTCCCACTCCGGTAGTTGAAGTAACTCTCAAGAAAACATGATCTCCCTCTTGGAATTCAATATCCTTTCTCCTCTTGTCATGGTAACTTTTCTGACGACTTTGAGACGCTTTCATCTTCTCCCGAATCATTCTAATCTTCTCGGTAGTTTCATGTACAATCTCCGGTCCAAGTACCACATTCTCTCCTGATTCATACCAACAAAGCGGTGTCCTACACCTCCTCCCATACAAAGCTTCAAACGGTGCCATTCCGATACTCGAATGGAAACTGTTGTTGTAAGTAAACTCTATCAACGGCAAACATGAATCTCAATCCAATCCTCGGTCTAAAACGCAAGCTCTCAACAAATCTTCCAATGATTGAATTGTCCTTTCCGACTGACCATCTGTCTGAGGGTGATAGGCCGAACTCAGTCGCAACTTAGTTCCCAAAGCCTCTTGCAAGCTTTCCCAAAATCTCGAAGTAAATCTTGGATCTCGATCCGAAACAATACTCGACGGAATACCATGTAGTTTCACAATTTGATCCACATAAATCTCGGCTAACTTTGGCACTAACGTCCCCTTCTTAATAGCAATGAAATGAGCAGACTTCGTCAAACGATCTATCACTACCCAAATCACTTCATTACCTTTTACTGTCCTCGGCAAACCTCCCACAAAGTCCATAGCGATGCTATCCCACTTCCATTCCGGCACAAATAACGGTTGTAACAAACCAGACGGTTTCTGATGCTCAATCTTCGACTTTTGACAAATTAGACACGCATAAACATACTCAGAGATCTGCCTCTTCATTCCCGGCCACCAAAATAATTTCTTCAAGTCTTGGTACATCTTTGTTACTCCCGGATGAATACTTAATCCGCTTCTATGACCTTCATCCATGATCATCTTCTTCAACTCCGGTACATCGGGTACACACACTCTTCCGCGAAATCTTATAATTCCCCTTTCATCAATTTTGAAATTAACTTATTTTCCTTCTTCAACAACAAGTGCCAACTTCTCCATCAACTTCTTATCGGTCTTTTGACATTCTTTGATATTTTCTAGAAAAGGACTCGTCAATTTCAACATTCCCAACTTCACGCTCTTTGGAGTAATTTCACAAACTAGACTCAAGTCTCGAAACTCTTCAATCAATCCCAACTCTTTCACCATTAGTGCTGACATGTGTAATGACTTTCTACTTAATGCATCTGCCACTACATTCGCTTTTCCCGGGTGGTAACTCAATTTGAAATCGTAATCCTTTAAGAATTCTATCCATCTCCATTGCCTCATGTTCAATTCCTTTTGATCGAATAAATACTTCAAACTCTTGTGATCACTGAAAACTTCAAACTTTGATCCATACAAATAATGTCTCCATACTTTCAACGAAAATACAACTGCGGCTAACTCAAGGTCGTGCGTCAGATAGTTCCTCTCATGAATCTTCAATTGTCTCGATGCATAAGCCACAACTTTTCCCTCTTGCATAAGTACTCCTCCAAGTCCCATTTTTGATGCATCACAATACACAACAAACGGTTCTTTAGCATCAGGTAAAACCAACACAGGTGCAGTAGTCAACCTCTTCTTAAGCTCTTGGAAACTTTTCTCACAATTCGCATCCCAAACAAAAGCTTGATCTTTCCGAGTCAACTGTGTCAAAGGCAAGGCTAACTTTGAAAATCCCTCAATGAATCTTCTATAATATCCAGCCAATCCAAGAAAACTTCTAATCTCTGAAACGGACTCAGGTGTTCCCCATTGCAATACCGCATCAACTTTCGCAGGATCGACAGCTATTCCTCCACTCGAAATCACATGACCAAGAAAACTTATCTCTTTCAACCAAAATTCACACTTCGACAACTTGGCATACAACTTCTTCTCTTTTAGGACTTCCAACACGATACGCAAATGATCTCTATGCTCCTCTTCGGATTTTGAGTAAATCAAAATGTCATCGATGAAAACCACCACAAATCTATCCAAGAACGAATGAAAAATCCGATTCATGTACTCCATGAAAACTCCAGGTGCATTGGTCACACCGAAAGGCATAACTGAATACTCATATTGTCCATACCTCGTCCGAAAAGCAGTCTTTGGTATATCCTCCTTCTTCACTCTAATCTGGTGGTATCCGGATCTCAAATCAATTTTACTAAACACGCAAACACCAACTAATTGATCCATCAAATCATCTATCCTCGGAAGTGGATACTTATTTTTAATTGTCACTTTGTTCAATTGACGATAATCAATACAAAATCGCATAGTTCCTTCCTTCTTCTTAACTAACAACACTGGCGCTCCCCACGGCGATACACTAGGACGAATGAACTTCTTCTCAAGTAACTCTTCCAATTGTTTCTTTAACTCATTCAACTCCGATGCAGACATTCTATACGGCGCCATGGATATCGGGCTAGTACCAGGTACCAAATCAATAGTAAACTCTACTTCTCTTTTTGGAGGCACGTCTGAGATATCTTCTGGAAACACGTCAGGAAATTCACGAACCACTGGTAACTCGTCCATCTTGACTATCTCATCTAACTTCAAGGATGCAAACAATGCAAACATCTCCACCGGCTCTTTCAAGGATTCTACAACTTCCTTCTTACTCATCAATTGGAAACTTTCCTCCGGTTTAGGAAATACAACGGTCTTCTCACAACAGTTGATATGAACTCGATTAAAGATCAACCAGTTCATACCAAAGATCACATCTATACCACTCAGTTGGATGCACACTAGGTCCATACCAAAGTGTCTATCAAATACAGTTACAGGACAATCACGACATACTAAACGGGTAGTTACGGAACCACTAGCAGGGGTTTCTATTTCCATACGACCAGACATTTCTGTCACAGGGATACTAAGACGTTTCACGCAATCAACAGATATAAAAGAGTGTGTTGCTCCCGTATCAATAATCGCAATTAAAGGAGTGTTATAGATGAAACACGTACCTCTAATGAGATTATCCAATTGATCCGCATTTCCTCCATTTAAAGCAAACACTTTCCCCATCGTCTTCTTTGGTTTCTTGCACGCTGGACTCTTGTGACCCTCTTCACCACAATTGAAGCAAGTCGGCTTCCAATCACAAACATCGGACCTATGTCCCAGCTTTCCACAATTAAAACACTTGTCTACCTTCTTTGGACACTCAAAAGACTTGTGACCCATCTCTCCACACTTATAGCATTGTCCGTTGTTCCTCTTCTTTGTACCACTACTCTCAACAACTTTCTTCCCTTTGTCACCATAAGGTTTTCCACGGTCTTGCCCCTTTCCTCTTTTCTCGGTCATCGCCTTGTAGTAACTACTCTTGGCCTTTCCATCCTCATCACAAATTCTGCTCTTCGCCACTAGAGTGGCAAAGTTTCGGATCTCTGAAAAACCAATGAGATGCTTGATGTCAGGACGCAACCCACTTTCAAACTTGACACACTTGTCATGCTCAGCTTCCGCGGTGTTGTAATATGGACTAAAAGCACACAACGATTGGAACTTTGCAGCATACTCCACAACCGACATGTTCCCTTGCTCAAGTTTCATGAACTCCACAACTTTCTTGCTCTTAACATCTGCCAGAAAGTAATTCCTCAGAAACTCCCTCTTAAACATCTCCCAAGTGACCATCATTGCACCAATTCCTAGCCTGAGCTTAGCACTCTTCCACCACTGACAAGCTTCCTCCCTTAGCACATACGTTGCCAAGGTAGTCTTGTTCACTTCGGAACATCCCATAGCTTCAAAGATGATCTCTAATTCTTCCACCCACTTGACAGCAACCTCCGGAGCATACCCTCCAGTGAAGAATGACGGTTTGTGCTTCAGAAATCGTTCCAACCTTTTCTCATCTTCTTTTGCAGGATCATTGTCTCTAGCCATAAGGTTAGTCAGAACAGTCAAAGCCTCTGCGATCTGAGCGCTAGTTCTTCCAGCCATGATTCCTGAACAATTAATCAACCCAACGACAAGCTTAGCAACTAATATCCACAGTGTTACCTCTACACATGTTGAATATATATGGGTAATAACTCCTAATTGGTTCCACATGAACCGACCTTGCTCTGATACCACTATTTTAACACCCTAATCCCTTAAGCGCGTATTTATTAAATATAAACAAATAAACACCTAGCAATTAAGGCATTACATGGAAAATAAAACGGAAACAAGCATGCAAAACATTTCATCATGATTATCAAAGAAAAACCACAGCGGAATACAATCCGATTACCATATATTAATCATCATGATAATCGTAACATATTCAGAGGCTAGTAGTTATCATACAAGCCATATAATTACATCCAAGTTATAGTTTACAAATAGCAAGGTCATCAAAATAAACAAGTTATAAACGAGTTCAAGCGTATAATCCCCGACTCGATGTTACAACTATCAGAGCAATTGTTATTACAACCCAAAAGATAATGCTAAAGGAGTAGCTTAACTAACTCCTCACCAAAAAGTATGCTAAGAATAGCACAAGCACGAGCTCCTAATCCTGAGCGGACTTCTCAACCTGGTGATCTGAACCACCCAACGGTTCAGAGGTACACAAAACAGAGAGTTAGTAAACATAACCAATAAATAAGTGTAAACACTAAGCTCATACTTCATGTATATATGTTATCATGCATAACTAGTTCATATATACGTCTTCATTCTTTATTATAAACAATCAATGCAATTGAATCACAATTGAGGGTAAGAATTAATGAATACGAATTCATCCAATTAACACACACACACACACAATGCCATATACCAATTATCAAGTACATATATGCATAATTCCCTAATGCAACTAATGTCAAGTTCTCATGATATGTCATCCTAGACATCTCTAATGCATGTGGTACCATCGTCTTTATTAGAGTATCTCACCTCTAATATCCGTCTTTATCGAATAAATATAATTCGATATCCGTCTTTATTAGAATAAATATTCTAATATCCCTAACTCAATTCATGAATGCATGGATGACTCATGAATAATCTCAAATAATTAGCATTAAGCTATACTCATGTAATATGAAAACATTATTCATATTCGTCTTTATTAAGATATCATACATCTCAATATCCGTCTTTGATATTTCAAAAATATCATCCACAATTTATATCATTCATCATCAATCATCAAGATACAATTATCCACAATATTAAAAGTATAGAAAACATACAAAACATATAAGAAAACTTCATAAACCAAGCTTCATCTTATAAAACTAACGTCGGAATCGGAATCTACGCGAAAAATCGAGTGAAATAGGTTCCGGGTGTATAAACCGTCAAAAAGTCAACAAAAAGTCAACTCTGGTCAACCAGGGATCAGTCTCCTGCGCGCCGCGCAGGGATCAGATTTGCCTGCAGAAAAGTGCGTTTTTGTGCGAAAAATCACTTATTTGACCCAAAATCACTTATTTTCAGTTCCAGAAATTATACCAAGCATGGGTTATGTTCAAACATGTTTAAAACACATTAAAAGTAACTTATTAACATTAATAATCACTTATTTCTCATGGATCTTGACATATTTGTAAAAACTCATAAACATTCACAAATCTTAACAAACATCTACAAATATCCATTTTTACCCATTAAAATTGTTCATACATCATGTTAAGAGTACATTAAACATACTATGAACATGAGTTTTCATTTTCATTAAGAAAACTATCTCTCTTACCTTGGCTCTATGAATTTCGGATTTGTGTTGATGAATCTTCAAGAATTCCTTTCCCCTAGCACACAAATGCTCTTCCTTCTCTCTACCTCTCCAAAGAACACAAGTTTGGTGAATAGTGACCTTCTCTCTCTCTCTAAAATGTCTTATAAAGGTCTCCCAATTGTGTGATAACTTGGGCCCAATGCCACAAGACCCAATAGCTCTTAAGCCCACTCTCGTGTAATTCTCACAAACTCATCTAATTAACTAATACTCTCGCTTATTAATTAATTATCGTTTATGAAAATATAATAATAGACATAAAATAATATAGCAAGTAAATATACTACGAATAATAAAAAATCGGGTCGTTACAAGAAGCAACTGGAGTCAGAGGCAAGATTATCCTTCCTCGTATGAAGTTTTTGTTTGGTATATTTTTATGCATTGCAGCATTGGAAAACTAATGCTTGGGTTAATTTAGGTGCATATACAATTGTTTTAGATTGAGAATACTAACTGGTTTCCTTTCAACAGCTTCAGGTTTTTCTGTGACAATTTCTGTTTTTGAAAAAGATTACTATTCGTTCATGGGGACTTGAATTATCAGTGTGTTTGGTTATTTAGTTTTGTACAACTTCTATTACAGTGCTCTTTTTGATTTGATGCTATTATGGTTTGTATAGCTTTCTTTGGATGCTATTGTCTCAATGATCTTTCTTTTAGCTTTTTTGTCCGATATAAATTTATAGATCTTTAAGAGCAGACTGATCTTCCAGTTATATGCAATCCCTTTCAAATGTTTGGGTGTATCCAATTTTTGGGCTCAATGGTAGAAGTTATGCAGTGTCTTTCTTGTCTGTAGGTATATATTATGTATGTATATTTCTTTTTCCACAACCTCTGCATTGACTGATTGGAGTAGTTACCTTCTGTGATATATAAATTGTCCTCTACCATCTTTGTTGGTGGTTTGGACAAAAACTTGAACCTTAGAACACTATTGTAACATCCAAAACTGTGTGGTTCAGGTCATAGGCAAGTGGCTTACAATATGCAATTATTTTGGATCACAGTGATCTACACATTGTGGCAGAGCCTTGTTTTATTCTACATTCCCCTATTCACCTATAACTATAAGGACAGTTCCATTGATATATGGAGCATGGGAAGTTTGTGGACTATTGTAGTTGTTATCCTTGTAAATGTATACCTGTCTATGCACATCAATCGTTGGGTATTAATTAATGATGTTGTTGTTTGGGGACCAATAATCATCGCATATGGTTGGATTCTATATCTGTCTTTCCTAACTACTAGTTAGTCACACATGTGTCTTCAAATAAGTATATTATATTAGATGATACAGTATAGCATTGTATGATGAATAGCAGTATATTATATCAGGACAATTTAGCATTTGGCAAACAACTTGATGATTTGCGGTTAAGGCAATAAGTTTCCCTTTAACTTGTGTAGCTGTCTTAACTTAATAGAAATTAGAGAAATCTCATTAGGAATGGGTTCCATTGTATTTATCTATGCATCACATTATTGTGGCAGTTATAAACACTATTATGGACCTGTGAAAATTATTCACCTTAACGGTATATCGGCACATATCTAAATAAGATTTGTATCGAAGAATTCACTTTTCATTCTATAGTTGTTTGTTGATGAATGTAGAGTAATTTAAATTTTATTTTATTTTTTAGTCTGACAAGTCATTCTTCTCAAATTTGGACTAATGACTTAATTATTAAAAATCATCATAAAATTATTGAAATTTTGGGTACAAAATATTTGATCAATACTTATCGGACAAAGGATACAAATGGTTACTGTGGATAACCAAATATACGTAAAAATTGGATTTAAATTCTCTAAAATGAAGGGTTATAATTGCATATCTTGTAGTTTTGTTACGCGGCGGCCGTAATTGTTCACTTAATAATAAATCTTGACATAATCGAAAAAAGAAAACCAATAGTATGAATAATATAAAGAAAAAGTATTTACTTTTTTTCATGGTGAAATAATTAAATAGGATCATATATTTTTATAAAGAAATTAATACATAAAAATTTGAGGAAAGTCTTATATATAATAGCAAAAAATTAGCATTTGTAAAAAGTCTTATATGTTTGAGTGGGAAGGAGTATAATTTGGTGTTCTTCTGACTGAGTACATAGAGACAGTACTATAGTATATAGACCAAAAAAGTTCAATTTTGTCTGCAGAAGAAAAGAGGAAAAATTTTGTTTAAGATACGCTGTTGATTGACTTTAATTTGTAGTGTGTGAAATGAAATGGTACATAACATATGCATGCATGCGCATCTTAGCTGAACTTACTACTAGTATGTATGGATGACAACTACCTGTTTTTTGTCATTTTACTAGATCCGCATTACACGGGAGGACAACCATTTTACTGGCTGATGACGTCCATCCTATGACACTACCACCATTACATCACCTTATCCATGTTCACACACGTGGCACATCTGTTGTCGTTGGATCACTAATTTGCCAAAATGGAGTTAGACTTTCTTAATTATTTTAATTGCAACTCAACTCGTATTACTTTACTTAGTTTTAAAACTTGCAAGTAGCAATACCAACATGTAGTTAATGTGAGTGAGAGTGGTTAATTAAATATTAAATTAAAATTAGCACACATACATACATACATACATAAAATTAAGAGCTCACTGTACATAGGAAGAAGGAAGGAAAAGGGAATAATTTTTTTAATAAATAAATAGTAATAATATGATAATACTACTTGATATCTATCTATCTATATCTATCTAGCACCCCGGCCCGCTTAAAATGGAAATGAAGCTAGAAAAGGAAGAGAGATATATAGTAGTATAGTGAAGTGAGAAAAATATTACTAAAATGGATCATGATAGAGATGAGGCAATGGAGGAGCTAGTGAGAGGGCGTGAGTGTGCAAACAAGCTTGGACAAGTATTAGCAGCAGTCATGAAAAATAATAGTAATCATGGTGAGTTGGCAGCATCAACCTCATTAGTAAACAACATTCTCAACTCATTTACCAATACCCTTTTCCTTTTGAAAAAACATCATCAGATGCAACTAAAAAGGGGCTTTTCCTTCATCACTCCAACTAAATCTCCTCATGAGGACACTTCCACCGCTGCTGCTGGTAGAGGATCTTACAAAAGAAGGTAATAATCATATATATTTATCATTTATTTGAAATAGTGATCTTGGAGGGGTAATGAATCCCTACCCCCAAAAACGCTAGTAATGATTAGATCTCCCACATCCTTTTTTTTATTTTATTTTATTTATCTAGATATATACTGTACAATGTTTACTTGTGATCTTGTGACTATGCCCTCTAATTTGTTCAAGGGTCAAACATCATTACATATACATAATTTTAGCCAGCTATAAGTGAATCATGAAAATAAATTATTTTGTGGTACTTGTTAATTAAAACTCAAATTAAATTTTCATTGATTAAGAGAGTTTATGCAAAATATATAATTAATGGAATTTCTTGTTAATTAATTAACAGAAAAACTACAGAAACATGGGACAAGATTTCAGAAAGTCCAATAGATGATGGGCATCAGTGGAGAAAGTATGGTCAAAAAACAATCCTCAATTCCAAATATTCAAGGTATGCATGTGTGTGTGTGTATCAATGAGTCGATTCAATTCAATTATTAGATCTGTTTCCAATATTGAGTGAGTTGAATTGAATATATATATATGCAGGGACTACTATAGATGCACTCACAAGTTAGATCAAAGATGTGAAGCAACGAAGCAAGTGCAGAGAGTTGAAGAGAAGCCTGCCTCGTATAAAACCACCTATTACGGCCACCACACTTGCAAAAACACAGATGAAATTATATTTGAACCTACTTCTCCTCTTTCTCACACTAATTCTTCCTCCATATTGCTTAGCTTTAACAATGCATACCCAACTCCAAACAAACAAGATTGTCCCTTTTTATCATCCTCACCCTCTCAGGATGAATTCATGTCCTCCCCTTTAGATACTACTAGTACTTTATCATCATCATCATCATCGGCTAAACATGAATCCGATGATCATAAGGATATGATGATGATGATGTATGGTCTCTTGTATGATTCTGTTGATCAGCTTGACCATCATGATCATTCCTTTCACCCTTTTCTTGGTCTTTTATAGGATCAATCAATTGCATCCCTATGTTTTATAATTTATTAATTTAATTAGTCTCTAAGTTCATTTTTATATATTCTTGTCAAAGGATTGTTACCTAGCTAGCTAGTACGATATGTTAATAAGTACTAATAATAGATAAATGTCCATTCCATCTTTTTGTTATAAAGTTGCAAGATGTGTTGATGAGCTAGCTTTTGATATATTGTACAATGAGAAGAGAATAAGAAAAGGAGTTTTGTAACGTAATTGATTTCTAGATTTTGATTTCCACAAGAAATCGATCTTAATTGGGTTCGTTCGAACGATTCGTTTTAGAAAGAGCTTTTAATTTACAATGTTGTAAATGAGGATCAAACATATGATCTCATGCCTACTACCTAAATCTCTCAACACTAGATTAAAAAGAGTTGATGTCCAATGACTTGATTGGTTTCCTTTGTTTTGGATTCGACTATCTCTCACTCATCTTTTATTTTATTAGACCTCAAAAAAAGTATAGCAGCTTATAGTGCAAAAGTTAAAATGGAGCTGAATACAGCTGAAGTGATGCATCACCAAACCCAAAACTATTTTCTAGTTCAAAAATTAATCATCGGAGGGTGGTAAGACGGGTCAGGCCTATCGGGCTGGTCTCGTTTAACCTGCCATTTTTAGCGGATTAGACCTAAGTTTTTGGCTCAATGTCTTAAGTTTGTCCGTCCAATCTAATCCGCTAAAAAAGAGGGTCGGATGCGGGGCAGATCAAGTTGGGCCGTGGACATTTTAGTTTAAATTTTTTTCGTTTTTTCTAGGACTTGAGATGAAAAATGGAGGAAGGAGTTAAACTTTACGGTCCATTTTTTTTCTTTCATTTTTGCATTTTAGGACAAAAAAAGAAAGGGTTAAACTAAACTTTACTTCCATTGTTCTATTTCCAATCCAATTTATTTTGATTTTAACACTTATTTAGGTGATTGAATATATCTTTTTTCATAAAAAATATTAAATGATATAGGATATCTATAGGTAAAAATATTTTCTATTATGCGTCTAATATGAATCTCTCAAAAGCAGTTTAAAGGTGATCATTTAATAGTTAAAAATGAATTTTATAATAATAACAAATAAAATAATATTTTATCAAAAATAGTAGAGTTTACTTTTGTTACGGATTTATATATATATTTTTTAAAAGGGCTAATATTAATAATTACTAGTAGTTGTTAGATTCAAATTGAGCTAGAGGGAGTACTAGTTATTAAAAATATTGATAAATCCTTTTCAAACCTATCTAGAATGCATGACAATCACCTGTTTATGCTCAAAATGGCAACCTATGATGCTTTCACCCATTAAATTGAAGAGCTTAATTTGCTGGAACGGGGCCCTCATTTTTCAATCCAACAAAGACTTGATTATTTTATCAGCGTTCACACTTATAATTAAGAATTACTAGTAAAAGTTAGTTGAATGATTGAGTATTTTTGGAATTCAATGACCGAGTTCCGAATCTTTCTACTTGGGGATAGATTCTTGCGATAATATCCACTCTCCCAATTGACAATCAATATTATTACTTTACTCTATCTTATTATAAGTACAGTATTATTTTTGCAAATTTTCAAATGAGACGTCTAATATGAGACGGATGGAGTATCAATCAATGAGTTTTCAACTTTCTTCTAGCATGTCGTCTGTGTAGAGGAAAATGTCACTAGTGGAAAAAATACATTTGATGAAAAGTTTTCACATCAGGAGATAATACATGATTTGAAAAATATCTCTATGCCAACTATTGCTCAAGTTATATTTTGGTCAAGGACACTTGGGTGTGGAATCTTATCTGAACTGAAGTAAATCATTATATTATTATTTTTGGGAACAACAATTAGAGTAAAATCTCTTATCATTTATACATGGAGTATCTTGTTCTTAGTAGATGATGGTTGTATCATGGTTTGTGACATAAAAAGACATTACTCGATAAACATATATTCATTGTTACATATTAGGGATGAACAACAAGAGAGTTCGGGCAAATTGAGAAGCATATTATAAAGACCAATTTCTCTTGTCAGCCAATTCAGACAAACTGGGTTCCGATTTTGTTTGATATATGGTTTACTCAACTTAGTTGTAACGATTTGAACCAGCAATAGGTTGGTTTGTAACCAAAACAAAAGAAAGGAAGATGAACAAAATACTCTAACAAATATTCTTCTTAATTTATTTATTTTGCAAAATAGTAACACACTTCGGGACATTCGAGAAAGTGGAGGAGTTGGACACAAAGCAACAACAATGTGGATCCCTCATAAAAAAAAACATCAAATGGGAGTCTTGTGTAAGGGTTCTCAAAATTGAGAGTATGAAATATTGATAATTGTAAATTGATTATTGAATTAAAACTAAAATTGATATATAAGAACTCAATTAGAATTGGTGTTCTTAGTACAAAAGAAACATTAAGGAAATATAGAAGAAGATTAAGTCTAAGACTTAACCATTACTCTACTAGATAGTACCAAAGGGAGAGAGGAGAGACTTCATCAATTTTCTTCATGCCCATGATTGTTCATTCTCGCCCTTTTTATACCAAGTCACAAGGGAATATTCCTTTGGCATTTATCTCTCTTGCTTCTTATCACTCCTAAGAGTGTGGATCAATTGCCATTTGTCTTGTTTTCTCAACCGATTATGTTTTGTTAAGTATATTGGCGCATGTGCTATTTCAAATCATAACATTACTCCCCCCATTAAAATCAACCTTGTCCTCAAGGTTGTGATCCAAAGTGGCAACTAAAATCAAGTTTACCTTGCTAAGTAATAATAAATGTTTCCCTGGATCCCACTGATTGAAATGTAAAATCTTTACAAGTGGAGGGTCTGCCACTTGTGTAGAAGATATTTCCCTCACAGTTTTACAAACCCAAGCTATATGCCAGTCAGCTACATGATAGTCATTATACTCATAGTGTGCAATCCAAGCACCAACAAAATTGTTAATTGCACTAGTTGGCCCAGGGTCAAGACAGAAGAACCTATAAACAAGCACATCTTCATAAAACTCTTAGTTTGAGACTTGTCATCGATAACATCATCAACTTTGCACAAATTGATTGTTAGATCAAATAATGCCCATGCTCTAATCTCACACATGTCAAACATTGTTGAAAAATCATAAAAATGAAGTTCAACACAAATGATATTACCAGCATTTGTCATGAAAGAATGAAAAATAGGATTACCAACAAAAATATATGGAGTTGTGCATGTGATATTTCCATGATTGCCACTTAGTTTGAATGCCATATACTGAATTCCAACATTAGAAAACCTTTTATTGATGCCGAGGCTTAGTGTCATAGCGATAATTAAACCTTCTGCAGTAGCAGCAACAACACAATTTGTAGCAGAAAAAGAAATGAGTCCCACAACTTCATGCATGTAGTAGCTCAAAAGGTGAACCTGTCTATATCTCATATACAAGAAACCCTCAACAATAGCATGTAATTGAACTTTATTGGGTAACAAGTTTTCCAACACCTTCAGGACATCAACTAAAATCTCTAATTGAATTAGCCTCCAACAACTAGCATAAACTAATCCAATAAAAGAAACACAAGTAACCAAATAAGTGTGACACATTGAATATTCCAGCCTTGTTAGGTACCCAACAGTTAATGCCAAGTGTGTGAGATAATCATGGACAATTTTCTTTAGCAGATCCATTTGTTGGGTTTTAAGCAAACAAACTCATAGAAATACACAAGGTAACACACAATCAAATAATGACTCTTGTTGATAATGCATAATTGATTTGCAACAACTGATAATTAGGCTCATATTTCTCTCCCTTTGTTGCTTATCAATCAACAATTCTATCAAAGTCACACCATAACTATAAAGGGCAATCATATAGCCATATTGGGAAGCAATATATCCAAAGGGGATGATAACTAACACGGAAGAGAGACTGAAATTACCATTATCAACAAGCTTAGCCAAGTCAAGAACAACAATAGAAAGTTCAAATGCAGAGCTAAAGAAATAGCCACAAGAAAATTCCTTGCATTTCAATGAGATTTCACTATAATTTTGTACCAAAGGTTCAAGGTTTGGTATCTCCAATAGTAAGCTCTCAAAACTTACACAAGAAAATTGAACACTGTTGAAAAAGAGCTTAGGTTGAAGTCTTGCAAAAATGGTTTTCATGTGTTGAAAGAGAATAATGTTCCAATGGAAGTTGGTTTTTAGGGGACTTTCTACAAACAAGTGGTGGGTTTGATATGAAGATGTATGGTCATCAGATATACTTGTTCCAAAATCAAATAATTCATCAATACTAATGAAGGGAATTACAAGAGAACTAGCAGTGATTGAATTTTCCCTCATCGTGTTAATCACTTGAAGAGAAATTGGATTATCAAATTGAGATGGGTTTCTAGTTAATACCTCATGATCAAGTTGAGAGGAGTTATGAGTATTGTTTTCAATGGTCAATGGTGGTAAGTCGACTGGTCCAGCGTAAATTAGGTGATGCAGCCATGGTGGCGCGAGCGGCGGCGGCGGCGGAGCGGGAACTAAGTCCGGTGGATCCGATAGAAGGATATCAAGTTGTCTCTGCACAACAATGAGGTCGCAAACCTTTGGGTTGCTCAATACTGAAGAACCATGACGATTGATATCCATAACGAGGGTTGCCTCTTTCTCACTACAACCATCGCGTTCCATGACAGAAGAAGGTGGACCTTTAAGCACGATATGCATATCAAGATCAACAATCAGTGGTTCAATATCACTACACAAATTAAAAGCATCTAAAACCGGGAAGGCTTCGTTCAACTCTTTTGGACTTGTCAAGTCATCAGTGGTGTATGGAGTTTCCGCAATCAGAGACTGTGGAGATGAGTTCGAACCACCATTAGAAGCGGAATTCACTTGAAGTGCAACCAATTTCGCCTCAATTTGATCCATACGTGACAAGTTGCCTGAGCGTAACCGCAAATACTCAATGTGGCTTAATTCTTTATTTTGCATAAATTTCTTCAATGCTGTGTTGATGCTTTGAATGGTTGCCTCCAACTCGTTCATGCAATTATCATCTGCCATGGTAAGCAATGAAAGCACCAATGTAAGGGTTCTCAAAATTGAGAGTATGAAATATTGATAATTGTAAATTGATTATTGAATTAAAACTAAAATTGATATATAAGAACTCAATTAGAATTGGTGTTCTTAGTACAAAAGAAACATTAAGGAAATATAGAAGAAGATTAAGTCTAAGACTTAACCATTACTCTACTATAGAGTATCAAAGGGAGAGAGGAGAGACTTCATCAATTTTCTTCATGCCCATGATTGTTCATTCCCACCCTTTTTATACCAAGTCACAAGGGAATATTCCTTTGGCATTTATCTCTCTTGCTTCTTATTACTCCTAAGAGTGTGGATCAATTGTCATTTGTCTTGTTTTCTCAACCGATTATGTTTTTTTAAGTATATTGGCGCATGTGCTATTTCGAATCATAACATCTTGTCATTTATAAATAGAAGGGTAGTTATTTCAATGTCATTTAATTAATTAAAGAAAATAATTAATTGAAGTGGAAAAGTCATGTGTCTTTTAAGCAACTTCCTCTGTCCGATAAATCAAGTGTTCCATGTTAAGCCATGTGTCCCTTTTTAAAATAAAGTGGGTGTAAATTAACAAAGTGGGTGCAAATTAAGGAAAATTTTAAATGAAAGTTACAAAACTATCCCTCGAGTTACTAGTTTTAAATAATAAATATGAATGATTTTTTTGTCCAATGTGAAAAGATGCACCTTACTAACTTAGACCTTCATGGTTTTAGGTGAGTCTAAGTTAGCAAACTCATATATATATAAAATATGATCTTAAACTAAAATTATGTATATATACCTATAAAAAATGAAAAATTTGAAACTTTGGGCGGATCATGACTCAGCCCCTTAAGTGTTTTTCCCTGCCTAGGGGTGGACACAAATTTAAAACCCACCCCAAACTGCTTCTCCACCTTAAAACATTTGCCAAAGGAAGATTTGGAGCTTGAGTCAATAAAAGGTAAAAATCGAGTTAATTTTGAATCGATTTGATAAGAATAAGATGTCCAAATTTGAGGGTTTTGAGATACTCAATGAAAATTGTGGTCTAACACAAAAACAAATAATGTTAGTTTTCTCTACCAAAAACAAATAGTTTTGCATAAAATATTATAAAAATTGGATTATTGTTGTCAATGATATTCAAACAATAGACCTAATGTTAAAAGTTTCAAATAAACAAGGACTCTGCAATAGTGACACAATTTTTTTTCTTAAGGATCATTAAGAGAACTCCGTGGGAAACTCGTAATGTATATTATATAGATTTTACATTTTTAAAGTTCATTATATAATTAATGTATATATGTACTATAATACAGTTCAAATACATTAATTATGCGATAAATCTAAAAAAATAAAATTTACTTATAAAATGTCACGAATGGAGTATATACTTGGTTTTAGAAAAGAATGACGAGGTTATGAATAGTTTGAGGGTGTAAAATGAAAAATTAGGGGAGTATAACGTATTTGTTTTAAAAATCAAAACACGATTAATGTTTGGAAAATACGTAATACTCCATCCGATCACATTTATAAGCAAAAAATCACTTAATATTTGGTCACTATTATAAGTAAAAGTTAACTTCTTTTAAACTACTATTATTCTTAATATACTCTTACTTTTCAAAAGGTTTATGTGATTTCCAAGAAAAAGAATGATTATTTGTATAAATTTATTCATGTTTTATATTAAATCAAGAAAATTAATTACACTTAATTAAATTTCTTAAACACCGCGTAGGTAGGTTTTTTTGCATATATATGTGACCGGAGAAAGGACGGTACAAAATTTTAACGTTGGGAAAAGAGAGAGAAAAAATAATTAAAAAAATTGAGTAAAGTTAGTTTAGTGGTGGTTGCTAAGGTGGCACGAAGTTAGAGAGTGATGAGAAAGTGAGTCACTCGCACTATTGACTGTGAAGTCTCAATTGTGAATGAATGAATTGCAATTAGCAACACAAAACAAACATTAACCTAACTAACTAACTTGCTCCAATCTTCTTAGTTAGTGTTGTTGCTGCTACTGCTAAATAATCACGATGATCTCCGCAGTGTTTGTGATTCTTGTGATGATACAATTAGTTAATGCTTCAATCCATCATTACTCCAATCAACCTTTCACTCATCGCTCCAACGCTTTCTTCTTCCACGCTGGCACCGAAGCTCTCTTATCTCCTTCTTCTTCTTCTTCTTCTTCTTCTTCTTCTTCTTCTTCTCATTCCCCACACAATTCCTTCATCAGGTTAGTTACTATATAATAATGCATGCACCAATCTTCTTTTACTTACTCACTATCTATTACTAGTATCACTATTATTATTATTATTAGGGTTTCATTCTATTATATTCTATTTCATTTCATTTAGGTTTGAAACGGTGACGTTTACCAGACCCAAACAATCCGCCATCACCCACGGCCCAATGCAGCAAAATACCGGTCTCGTCGAAGCAATCATTCTTCAAGTTAAAGACAGAAACAGAATCGGTGGATTCCATTTCACTCCCAAATCCGATTTAATCTGCTGTGATCCTAATCTCTCCAGAGAACATAACTGCAACCTCGGCCAAGTTATCATTCATAATAACCCTAACAACCCTCATTTCCCCAAACGGATTAAAACTTTCTTCCAAGGAACAAATGAAATTGTTCACATGGTTCCTCAAACTGTTAACATCAATACAACTGGCATGTACTATCTTTACTTTATGTTCTGTGATCCTAATCTTAAGGGCACTACTGTTACTGGTACAACTGTTTGGAGAAACCCTCATGGTTATCTTCCTGCTAAAATGGCACCTCTTATGACGCTTTATGGTTTCATGTCTTTGGCTTATCTTTTCCTTGGTCTTTTATGGTTTTTGAGATTTCTTCAGTTTTGGAAGGAGAAGGATATTGTTCATGTTCATTTACATTATCACATTACCGCCGTTATTGCTCTTGGAATGTGTGAGATGGCCCTTTGGTATTTTGAGTATGCCAATTTCAATACTACTGGTACTAGGCCTATGGGAATTACCATATGGGCTGTTACGTTTACATCTGTTAAGAAGTCGCTTTCCAGATTGCTTCTGCTTCTTGTATCTATGGGATATGGTGTTGTTCGTCCCACCCTCGGTGCGCACGGGGTTGCTTATAGAGTTATGCTTCTTGGGGGATTATACTTTGTTGCCTGTCAAGTGTTTGAGCTTGTTGAGCATTTGGGGAACATTAATGACTTCTCTGGGAAATCTAAGTTGTTGTTGGTTCTCCCTGTTGTTTGTCTTGACTCCTGGTTCATTCTCTGGATCTTCTCTTCGTTATCTAAAACCTTGGAGAAACTGCAGGCAATTATCTAACTTTTATGATTGTTAATAATAATAGTCGTCGCGTGCGTAACATTTCTATTTATTCTCATTTTCTATTTGTTTTTTATATGAATGTAGACAAGGAGAAACTTGGCTAAACTGGAGATCTACCGAAAATTTACAAACACCCTTGCAGTGTCTGTGCTACTGTCCATTGCATGGGTTGGCTTTGAGGTAGTTCTTACAAAAGATATTTGAGGCATTAGAATAAACAATTTTAGAAATGCAATTATATGGGCTCCCTGGAGAAGTATCCAAGCATTTTCTGATTTTTCGTTTAATCATTTTTTTTCTCAAAAAAATCTAATAAATTTGAGATAATATTGCTAATGATCAGTTGTTACTGTGTGCAACCAGCTGTACTTCAATGCAACTGATCCTTTAAGTGAGCTGTGGCAAATTGCTTGGATTATTCCCACTTTCTGGTCCCTGCTTTCATATACTCTCTTGCTGGTGATATGTATCCTTTGGGCTCCTTCTCATAACCCTACTAGGTATGTCCTTTCTTGGCTCTTCATGAATGGTGTTATTAAGAGAGTTGCATGGTTGTTTTATGCTAATATTATATAAAACTTTATTTTGAATGTCAATGCACTGCTAGTTATGTTATTTGTAATATGTAACAGAAAAAGTTATTTTGTGGGTGGTTATATGATCTTGTGTGTTTTGATGAAACTTTTTGATAAAAATGCTAGTTTCCATTTGATATCTATCTTTATATACCTTTCTTTCCAAGACAATAATAAGTTTGTTACTAGAAAAGCAGGGAGTACTAGTAATACATATCTCCTTTTGACCAAATGCCTTATTTCTAGCTAGATGAACCTGTAATGTCACTTTGGAGTTCAATTGTCAACTAATATCTTTTACAAAACTTCTCTGCCTATACATACCGTTCGTGACAGGACTTTAGGTAATTTGATCAATGAAACTGATGAAAAAGCTTTGACTATTGTTATACTAGTCTCTAGCCTTATGTCAATCTTGAGAAGATTTAGAATAGGTATTTGTTGCCAATTGAACTGAAAAGTGGCATGGAAAAATTCAAGACTCCTGAGAAGTTGCATTAGTAACTCCTTAGGAATAATATCTTTTTTTACTTACCTACATCGTCTGATTCATTTCATTATCCCTCTAATGTTCCTGATGCACTTGAAATGAATGTTTGTTTGTTTGTTTTTTGCTGGTGTCTACCTGTAAAGGCTGATTGCATTAATAAATTTTATTTCTAGATATGCATACTTAGAGGGAACAGATGACTTTGATGAGGAGGGTATCTCTCTTACAAGCGGTGTAGCAAAGATGAGCGGGGATGTGGCAGCCATGCTGGAGCGGAAAGAAAGGATAGGTTCTAGTGCCACAGATCTTACATTTGGAGATGATATTGAAGAAGATAAACGAGAATAATGTCACCCAGACTTGTATAGTAGTGTTTCATATGACTTCTATCTCTTAGAAGAGGTCTGTAAATATTCATATATACAAATGGTTTTAGGTAGTAATGGGGAAATAGAGAGGCAGTGTCACCTACTACTTGGGAACCGTTCTCCTTAACATACTAACATTTGTTGTGATAAAATCATTCCCCAGTTTAGTTTTTAGATGATTATCATCCTTATTTCTATATACCTGCTTCCGATTTACATGCCCTTTTGTTTGGGGGTTTCCATAGTATAATTTCTGGAGGCCTTATCTGCAGTTAGTAACGAGTTTTAAAATTATAGGTTTGAGTGAAGTATACTTTAATAAGCACGTACAAGAATCGATCATCACCATCCAGGTGGTGGAAACAGATCCCTACCCTATCTTCAACTGCTTTGGGGAAGAATGGCCCTGCCTCTAGATAAATGTCATCATCACATATATCTTAACACATTAAATCATTCTTACTCTCATGGCCAGTCATCCATTCCCAAATATGTATTTCAATTTTTCTTCAATCCTTCTTCCTTAGAAATGAAAAGGTTCTGACTTGTTGCGTATATTATATATTATATTATACTATGATTATGCTTGCTGAAATATTATTTTACAATAATAGTTTGTGTCTAGACTTGTCCATTTCAACTGAATCAAGTGTTTCGTTTCTTCAGATATGTAGTTTCATTGCATGTAACAAACATGATTTTCTTGCCAAGACAAGTAGTTCTGCAACATAGTTGGTTCACTGTCCAATTAATTCAACAAGTTAGTCCAATCTCTTTTTCCTTTATTTTTTTATATATCAAAATACTATTATTTAAGTGTATATATCATTAGAAAATGTTATAATTATGCATAAAATTTGAATAAGATGGGTAATTATTCAAAAATAAAAATCATATCACTTTAAATTAAAAACAAAGTTACAACAATTTTAGATAAAAATTAAAATTTGATTTTTATTTGTCAAGAAAAATTCAATTTTTTTTTATAGATAGACAAAATGACAAATTGACAACGGTTATTGTGGACTATGGAAAAAAATATATTTTAACAAATTATAAACATATCAAAATATAGGACTATTTGCAACATTTCTTTTTTTAATTCTCATATCTATTTTTTTTTTAAAGGAATAATTTTCATATCTATTTTTTAAAGGAATAATTCTCATATGATATCTATTGAAAAAGATAACATTGTTGATAAAAAAAAAATTAGAAATAAAATAATATTGTTGAAAGTTGAAATGATAAAGTTGGTTATCATGTTTTAAAAAAAAAAACAAAAAATTGGTTATGACAATACTAAAGAATGATAAATTGGATTGCATCAAATTTGTAAAGTGTATTGTGAATTGGATGAAGTTTGTATTTGGACGGTGATGATTTGAATGTAACTAACTAACACTCATCCCATTGCCCATTTCTTTCGCCATTTGGTTTTGCTTTTGTTCTACTATCATGCATCAACCACAAAAAATCCATTCTTTTTCATTTTCCTGATCTGGGTTTTCTTCTTCACCCTGCTTTACATTAAATCACATTACACTAAGCTTATAATAACACCTTCATTTCATCACACACTGATTCAATATTCAATGAGGACAAAGCTAAGTTTTTTATGGTGTGTTTGGATTTACCTTTGTGGGTCTTGTGTTGGAAGATTTGTGGTAGAAAAAAACAATTTAAAAATAACTTCTCCAAAATCATTGAGAGGTATATATGAATGTGCAATTGGGAATTTTGGTGTCCCAAAATATGGTGGAACCATGATTGGGACAGTTGTGTTCCCAAGGTATAATCAGAATGGATGTGCCAAATTTAATGATGCAGATACATCCTTGAGTTCCAAGCCTGGAAGCTTCCCTACCTTTGTTCTTGTCGATCGGGGAGGTTAGCTACACTCTCAAACTCCTCACTCTTTTTAATCATTAAATGCCAACAAAAAGTAAAAATTATGTTAAATATTTGGGATTTATTTAGAGGTTGTTTTAATTTGTTTCTAAAACATGGGTTTATTAAGTTGGTAAACTTGTACTATGTTACTTTGTCAGCAAGGTATCATGGTGTGTGTGTGTGTGATTTTGCATACAGTTCCATGGTGTGTTTTAGTTATGGATATTTTTAATATTTTCTTTTGAAGAAGTACTAACTAACAATACACTCTCGCATTTTATACATTACCACTATGGGAATATGTCCCCAAAATAGGAGACCAGTCCCACATGATTGAGTGAAATTCATACAAATTTCATAGCGAGTGTTGAAAAGACAATGTTAGATAACATGTTTGATGCTTTTATTGAATTGGAATTCTTTCTTTTGTTCTATTCACTTACTTATGTAATGATGATGCTACATGTTTACTCTCAATGTGATGTAAGTATGGAATATTCTACCGAGGTCTAACGCAAGTTGTTGCACTGCAGTGTGTGAGTGTCGTAAACTCTGGAGTACGAGTTTGATCTCTACTGATTAAAAAATATATATTATTGGTAAACACATGGTATTAATGTAAACAGGATACATAGTTATTCACCTAGTAGTTGTGAAACAAAATCCTCATTCTAGTACATATATATATATATCCTCTCTAAAGAAATAAATAAAGAATACAATATATATATATATATATATATATATATATATAGGAGTTCAATCTTGGAGCCTTTTATTCATCATTTTTTTTATTATGTGGTGATTGTTAACACAATGATGATATATATCATTTACTATATTTGAAACATTCTGATAGAAAGGCTCGAGTGTTTAAAGCATCATTTTGCCATTTTGGTAGATTGTTATTTCACATTAAAGGCATGGAATGCTCAGATTGGTGGAGCAGCAGCTATTCTTGTTGCAGATGACAGGGTAGAACCATTGATCACCATGGACACTCCTGAAGAAGGGAATGGTGCTACCAACGATGATTATATTGAAAAGATTACAATTCCTTCAGCTCTTATCAGCAAATCACTCGGAGACAATATCAAGTCGGCTCTCAAAAGTGGAGCAATGGTGAACGTAAATCTTGATTGGAGAGAGGCACTTCCTCACCCTGATGAGAGAGTCGAGTATGAGTTATGGACAAGTAGCAATGATGAGTGTGGTCCAAAATGTGAGAGTGAAATTAATTTTTTGATGGGTTTTAAAGGTGCAGCTCAATTACTTGAGCAAAAAGGGTTCACTCGGTTTACCCCTCACTATATAACTTGGTATTGTCCGGAAGCATTCATCTTAAGCCAACAGTGTAAATCTCAGTGCATTAATAATGGGAGGTACTGTGCACCTGATCCGGAGCAAGATTTCAGTAGAGGGTATGATGGGAAAGATGTTGTTATTCAAAATTTACGCCAAGCTTGCTTCTTTAAAGTTGCAAATGAAAGTGGGAAACCATGGAAATGGTGGGACTATGTTACCGACTTTGCAATCCGCTGTCCAATGAGAGGGAAAAGATACACCGCAGAATGTTCAGATCAAGTTGCTAAATCTCTTGGTAGGTTGGATGTTTTCATGTTTCATTGCACATATTTGGCCTCTTTTCTTCGGTGGTGTTTGATTAATTATGAGTGTCTTGACAAAACTTAACATAGGTGTTCAATCTTTCATGATTTACATGATATAGGTGTTGATATGAATAAGATTAAAGACTGTATAGGCGATCTCCATGCAGATGTTGAAAATCCTATTCTTAAGGCAGAACAGGATGCACAGGTTGGTTTTCCACAACGATTTTTTTATGGTATTCTTTTAGGTTTGTTCTTTTATTAAAATTTCCTATAGTTTTGTGATAGTTATTGTGTTTTGCTTCTACTTTGGTTTCAGATTGGCCAAGGGTCTCGTGGTGATGTTACTATACTGCCTACTCTTGTTATAAACAACAGACAGTATAGAGGTTTGTGACAACCTTCCAAGGTTTTAAATTGAAATTGCATATTCCAGTTACATGATTGCGAAAATCAAAAAATTAATATTGCACCTGCAGTTTCAATTAGAAACTTCGATTTAAAACATTGAATGATGGCCTTTTAATTTTGTTTATATTGTAGCATAATTTATTTAATTTTATCTGATTTTAGGCATGCTGTCAAAAGCAGCGGTACTGAAGGCACTCTGTGCAAGTTTCCAAGAGACCACTGAGCCATCAATATGTTTAACTCCAGGTCCCTTATACTCAATTCCTTTTTTATTCTTCTTTTCTCCATAACCTTATATTATCAAACATCCTAGGGGATGAAATCTTTTATGTCTTTCTTTATATTGGATAAAATAATTGATATCTCGTACTCGTACATTTGATTATTACTATATGAAGACATGGAAACAAATGAGTGTCTGGCAAACAATGGTGGTTGTTGGAAGGACAAAGCTGCCAACATTACTGCATGCAGGGTACTTGGCTAACTCAATCATGTCTGTGTGACACGTTTTGTTAAATATGTTGGTATTTGCGTTTTAATTCATGTCGGGGTTGGTGATAATATTCCTAATAATAGGACACTTTCCGAGGAAGAGTATGTGAATGCCCTATTGTACAAAATGTGAAGTTTGTTGGTGATGGATACACTCACTGTGAAGGTAATTTAAATTGCTTCATCTCCAAGCTACTGATTTCAAAATATGAAGTGAAACTAGAAATAACCTTTTGCTTACAATTTTTAAACAGCTAGTGGACCCTTGAGGTGTGCAGTCAACAATGGCGGTTGTTGGCAGGGATCCCAAAATGGAAGATCTTACTCTGCTTGTATTGTAAGTATTCCTCTCCTCTTTTGCATCCTTGAATGCATTATACGTCGCCTATGCCTTTATTGGGCGGGATTGAACCACCTTGAGAAACAGAACAGCAGCGATTGGCTTACTTGCTAGAACTGTACTGCTTTTATTATCACTGAAACCACTGTATTGTATACCCCCCAGCATAACCTTATTTATACCATTCCAACCCCAAGTAAGTAGGTGGTGGCTCCGTTACGTAGTCGTTTTGAACATGCACATTTTGGGTGAACCAGACGATGCTGAGCTCCTGTCCTGAGTCGGTGAAGGCGCCCCGAGTGGCGATAGTGAATACATGCTTTTGATTATATGCTCTCTTTCTGAAAAAATAAACTAGAAATAAACAAAAAAAATGTTAGAGATTAATTGTCTTTGTTTCTTAAATGATATTGCAGGATGACCATACAAAAGGATGCAAGTGTCCACCTGGATTCAAGGGTGATGGATTCCACTCCTGTGAAGGTACTTTGCCACCCTAAATTTGTTTGAACCACTCTATTATCTAGTGCATGAAAAATATGCTAGTGATATTTGATTTTTGTTTTGACCATGATCAAGATGTGGATGAGTGCAAAGAGAAATTGGCATGCCAGTGCCCAGAGTGCGACTGCAAAAACACCTGGGGGAGTTACGAATGCAAATGTAGTAACGGTTTGTTCTACGTGCGGGAAAGTGATATGTGTATTGGTGAGTCAGGTTTTCTTTAGTTTTTTTCTAACTAATATATGTTCATCCTCCTTGTACAGCCATTGAAACTTGAAAAGGAATCATTTGTAGTATAATTATAACTTTGTGATATATATGTTACAAAATGCAGGTAAATACAGCGCTTCGGTGTCTAGTGGGGGATTTGTTTGGATGCTTATACTGATATTGGGTATTGGTGGAGCTGGGGGATATGCATTTTACAAGTACAGAATCCAGGTATCATTTTTTCTGAACTTAATGTCTTGTTCTTGATCAAATGAGGTTTCAAAATGAGAATTATGCAGAGATACATTTCCTACCTAAAATTGTTGAAATTAAAAACAAAAAATGATTTTGTGCAGAGATATATGGATTATGAGATAAGAGCAATAATGGCCCAATACATGCCATTGGATAATCAACCGGAGAACTCAAATCAAGTTCAGCATGCAGTCTAGAAAGTAGAAGAAGAAGAAGAAGAAGAAGAAGAAGAAGAAGAAGAAGAAGAAGAAGAAGAAGAAGAAGAAGAAGATGAGGGAGATTATTATAGTCATATTTCTATGCAAAGATCAATTGAAACTTACACTGTCTATTATATAGCTAGCTGTTTAGTTATTCATACATTAATTAATACATAGACAGACAACCTATTTTATCCAACAAGGCTCAGTTAGTATCATCCTTAAATCAATTTGGTACGGAAGAGAATAGTTTGTGGATTTTATCGATATAATAACAAGAACCAAAGAAAGCAAACATAAGCTAACATACTTTATGTGTCTATAGTCTGTATAATGACATACAGAATTAATTCTTGAAACATAACCAGATATAAAATAGAACTCAGTGCTAATGAATTTCACTTGCATGTGTGTTTTATTCCTCCTGATGCTCAATATGGTAAAACCAACTTCTGCTTTCCCTTCTAGTAGTTCTTCTTGTACTTTTTTGCTTTCTCTTTCCCAGCTATTTATTTTCCTTTTTTTTCATTTTTTATATGTTCTTGTACTCATTTTATATATGAACATACAAGGTTTATTTAGGAGGCTTCTTTGTTTCAGTTTTAAAAAAATGAACTTTTTCTTTGTATTTTTTAAAATAGATTTTGTAAATCCATTTTTTAAAATATTACAAGTTTTTTTGTATTCGTTTTTTCTAAATTGAAACACTAATTTTTACATCTTATAACATAAATGTACATTATTGAAGTTCAAACCATAGTCAAAATCGCTATTTTTTCAAAAAGGGTAAATAGGGTTTTACCCCCTGCAAAATGAAGATTCCATCAATTACCCCTCTATGTTGACAACTAGGATATGGAATATTCATGTTTGCTGATGTGGCATGTCTAGGTGGCTTTTATTTTATTTTTGATTAATTTAACGATTAAAATATTGCCAAATAATAATTGTATTTGAAAAAAATTAAATGTCAAATGTCAATTTAAATTCAATTATTTTAAAAAAAAGATTGTCATTTAAAAAAATAATTCTGATTTTTTTCCTGATTTAATTTTTTAAAAAATATCAATTTAGATATATTTCCTGATTATTTAAAAAACTGTGAATTTTCTAATTTTTTTAATTCAATTATTGGAATAAAAAAATTCAGTTTCCTAATTTTTTTAAACAAAATGTCAATTTAATTTTTAAAATTAATTAAATTGACTACCCTTTTTTTAAATAATTCAATTTAAAAAAATCAGAAAAAAATTGAATTAAAAAAAAAACAAATTGACTATTTTCTTAAAAAGTAAATAACTTTAAAAATAAATTGACATTTTTTTAAAAAAAATCAGAACTTTTTTTAAATAATTGAATTTAAATAAAAAAAACCAAAAAATTGAAATCAGAAAGAATTTTAAAATTGACATTTTTTTTTTAAAATAATTGAATTTAAATTGACATTTTTTTAAAAAAATATCAGAAAATTGAAACCATAAAAAATTAAATCCTTTTTTTTTTACTTTTTAAAATGTATTTTTTCTGATTTTTAAAATAAAATGTCAATTTTCTAATTTTTTTTAATTCAATTATTGGAATAAAAAAATTTCAATTTCCTAAATCTTTTAAAATTTTAATTTTTTTAAATGACAATATTTTTTTAAAATAATTGAATATAAATTGACAATTTTTATAAAAAATGAGAAAAAAATTTAAAATTAAAATTGACATTTTTTTAAATAAAATCATAAAATTGAAACCAAAAAAAAATAATTTTTTTTTACATTTTAAAAATAAAATGTCAATATAATTTTTTTTAAATACAATTATTATGTGGCAATATTTTAATCATTAAATTAATCAAAAAAAAATAAAAGTCACCTAGACATGCCACATCAGCAAAAATGAATATTTCATATCTTAGTTGTCAACACAGAGGGTAATTGAAGGAATCTTCATTTTGCAGGGGGTAATCCAAAAAAAAAAATTTGCAGGGGGTAAACCAAAACTTGCATACTTTGCAGGGGGTAAAACCCTATTTACCCTTTCAAAAATGATTTTTGTGAAAATCTATTTTGAAATAGCTTCAAAATTAAGTTAGTTTTTGAAATTTTGATATCCAAATTTTTTTTCAATAAAATTGATGAAATACTTATAATAGCATTTTAAGAATAACTATTCAAACAAAATTTTCTTTTGAGCTTATAAAAAACTTCTTGGTAAATTTTTTTTTAACATTACAAAATCTATTTTAAAAAAAATCTAAAACAAACGGACTTTAATTTTAGAGCAAGTACTAGTCATAACACGATGACGCACTCAAACATATTTTGGTAATTTTAACTACCAAAAATTGACTTTCTCTTTCCAAAATCAAATTCAACATATAAACTCTTTCTGTCTCCATTAAATTCCCTATTTTTATACCCACACTATCTCTTAAACATTAAACAATGCATAAAAAGCAATAACAATATTTGAAAAAGGACTTTGAAAAATGGAATCTAAGTTAACCAACACATTAGACTCAAGTAGTTAATAAGTTTTCCCTATGACGAATCGTTTGAAAGAACCTAAGTTCGTTTATAGAAACACAATTGAAATCCAAAAAGACAAATAGTACATCATGGTAAAGTGTAGAACATGCATAACCATCTTTAATACAAATTCATACAAAACAAATTGTACCTTTTGAGATGAGAGCCACACAAAAATGAAAAGGGAAAAAGCTTAAACCACAATGAATAGTTATGTAACTGTGTGTCACCATTACCCTGTTGATTTTAAACCACAATGAAAATTTTAAGCCAATAATCATCTCATGCTCATAAAAATAGAGGGAAGGGCTAAACTCACAATATAAAAAGTCCATACCAAAATCAATGTATCATTTTTATATATTGTTATAGATAACATATACAAAAAAATTGATTATAACAGAAGCCAAAGATAAAACGTAGTAGGCATTACAACAGAGGAATGAAACCCAACACAACACAACATGTCAACATGTTAATGTAATTTTTTCTAAAAATAAGATACATGAGAAATTAACAAAATAAGACAAAAGAAAAATATATTAATGAATACAACACCTTAAGACCCCTTGCACTGCTGGCACTACATAATGTGGCTCTTTTCTCTCTATCTTGGTCACCTCTCCATTCCACCGATGTCTTTCATCGTCTCTTTCTCAATTGGTATTGATAACTACATTTCTTTCTATCCTTTAACCAATCATTTTCGTTCATCTAAATATTTTAATTTAATCATTTATATTGATTTATAATGATGCATTACCATTGCAAATAAGAAGCACAAAAATCACCTTAACTATGAGCAAAATAACTCTTCAAAATCCATACATAGATGTCAATGCCATATGATATCGTCATGATAGATAATCCTTTCTCTTTTTTCATGATAGATTATCTATCCTTGTCTTTGCTCTTCTATCTATCTCTTAATCCTTGTCTTTGCTCTTTTACCCTGCAATTGAAAACACATAAAAAAAAACCATCAAATTTTGAAAATAAATCAAATAGAAATCAAAGTATAAAAAGAAAAAAGAGAGATAGGAGTAGAAGATAAACAATGAATAAGAAAGAGCAACATATTTTTTATATTTGTTCAGGCCATAATTCCCTATTTCTTCATTTGTTGTCTATTTGTCTATACGATCCCATTTCTCTTGAATCTCTAACCCATGTAGGATCTCTCTATCTGATGTGCAAGTGATTTAATTTAAGAAAGTAATTTGTTTCAAGAGGGTGAGGAGAGAGTTGAATGAGAGATGGGAAGTCGGTTAGAAAATTATTTGCTTCCATTTTTCCCTTGAGAAAGAAACCGCCAAAAGTTATACATATGGTATATGTGTTTTAATTTGAAAAATGAGAATAGTTGTTGTTAAGTAACCGTGGCACATAGGGGTATAAAGGGAATAAAGAAAAGTCTACACCAAATTGTGGTATCCCTTTTATCTATACTGCTAGCGGGCCAGGCGCGCGACGCGCCTGCCTGTGTCTAACTTATGTAAAAAAAAGACATGTCTTATATTATTGTGAGTTTGTTAATAAAAAAATTTTGCATCAAAATGCAGTTATGTTTTTTTATTGTTATAGTTGAATGAAATTTTTTTAAAGGCCAGATTTGGAATATGAAAAATCTACACCAAAACCAATGTTTTATTTTTATATATAGTATAGAAATTTTTTCGACTCACCATTCACGTGTGAGTTTACAATTACTATCGTTAGTTCATCTATCTATAAAAAAAATTAAAAATAGATTTGATTTAATTTTGTAATTCGTAATTTTTATACAAAATTTGATCCATAAAACAATTTTAAAAAATCCATGAAAAAGAAATTGATATAATTTGGTTCAATCAAATTGACATTTTAAAACAATATTTTAATATATTTTCAGATACTATACTATACATTTTAATATACATTTTAATATAGTTTCTAATTACTATTTTCAGAATATTTTGTTCCAACAAAATCATAACCTTCTAAGTTTTATACTCTAAAACATAAAAATGCACATTAGTCAAAATGAATCAGCAATCTTATTGAAGATCTACAATGAAATTTAGGTCTAATTTACCCAAGTCACAGCCGCACGAACAAAAGACTTAGCCATGTGTACTGTACTTTATATATTTACTTTGATTTCAATGTAGCTTTCATCAGCAAAGTAATATGATGCAAACTCACCATCATCATGCAAAATTCTTGTCAATGTCAATTGTTACCATAGTTGTAAAGTTAACTCATTGCAAATGCTTCAGAACCCAACAATGTTTTAACAAAAAATCTTGAATTTGAGTTTACCAACATATTATTTGAATATCTGTCACCACTAAAAACAAGTTAATATTAATTTTTCCAATTTTTTATTTAATTGAAAAGGGTGGTATTCACACTCATTTCAACAAGTTCCATCAGAGTATAAACTATTTTGCAGATTTAATAATTAATAAGCATCCAAAAATTGAGAAACTAAGAAAAGTGTACAAACTAACAACAGAGAAAGGGTTCTTTCAATATATCTTGCTAATTGTCATTGCAGCACAAAAAAATAATTTAAAAAATCCCAAAATTTGGTATCTCAAACACCTGCAGGAAAAAAGAAAAAAAAAACTAAGTTAAAATACACAGATAGTTCCAGAAAGTTTTAAGATTCTGATAATGAATTGTTTAGGAACATTACCTTAAGATTGCGTTTAGCTTTCATTTATTAAAGAACCTAATTCTTGACGAAATGATGGAATTTTGTCTGCCTCAACAGCCATGATTAATCCCATTGACCTGTAATTCTTCAGCTGTAACAGGAAGAAAATGTATAATTCAGAAACAAAGAAGTAAAGTAGTAAACAAATATAGTACTTAATTATTTCTCCAACTAACAGAGGTAGCACTATGTGTTTCAAGTTACATTCAGAAATTGACCAAAACATGGTAAATTTTGGCAGGTTAACAAAAACATCACGATAATGGTATATTGATATGAAAGAATCATATAACTTGCCTCATGAGGTGCAGGCTGCTCGGAGCGCAAAGGAAAATAGAAGGACCACGAGCTTAACTGGAAATTATTTTGGAAAATAATCAATAATCAAAGACAACAATTCAAAATGATTGCATCAAGATAGTAATAATACCTTGTGAAAAATTTCATCCTCAGGCTTAGCATATACTATCGCCTCAACACTATCATCGCCTAATTTTCTATTCTGTTCTGCGTGCTTGTGCTATATTTTTAAAACAAGGAATGAAGTAAAAAATCACAAAACAAAAGTGGAGCAGAAGAAAATGATCTTAACCACAAAAGCTTGAAATGATGAAATATCAATAAGAGGGCAATAATTAGGAAGGAGATACAGAAGAAGCATAATACCTTGTAAATTTTGCTAAGCATTACATAATGCTTAAACCGGAAGGAATTCCTGAGGTCCTCTGTTGGCTGTTAAGTGAGAAACACAACAATATAAGTTCTAAATAGAAAATTAGTCCCCACCCAGCAGTCAAAAGGAAAAACATTTTAACACCCTCACCCATACGATATTATAAACATCTAACCTCATCTTCTGTGGCCCATGACACTTCGTTAAACAGAGAATCATAAAGAGGTGGTAAAAGCTGGGGAGGAAGGTTCACCACACGCTGTGATACCAGGAGACCCACATCATGTGCTTGTTCCCCCAAAAGTAATCTCAACTGATCAGCAACGCCCTTCTCTTGGGATGCTTTAGCGAGGAAATGGTCCTTGAGTTGGATAATACATTTTTGTTCCTAGCAAAATTATTAGCCTCAATTTAGATTAGCTTCTAGGAGTTTCTCAAATAAAGTATGTATTTGGATCCAAACTTACAAACAAATAAAAACCTTATGAATTTAAATGTGTTTGTGGTCAAGTTAAATGACGAAGCTTCTAAAAAGGTTGAAGGGTAGATGTTAATTTCAACTTATGCAGGAAATAGCAAACTAGCTCTTAGTTAAGTTCTTATGACTGTTGAGATGTTAAACCAGTCATAAATAAAATTTTCAAATGTATGTGTGCCACCACCAGTCAATGAACCAAAGACGTTAAAGCGAAAAATTGGAGATTGAAATAAGAATGAATTGATTAAGGTTCAATTTCCATATAAAATTTCACATACAAATTCCATTCACTCTTGATTATCAAAATACACATGATTAATATTTTGGTGATGGAGCTTTCGGCAACAAATTGCTAACTAGTAAAATTGCATAAGGGGGAAAAGAAAGAAAAAGGCACAAAAAAAAACACTCAAGGCACACACAAAAAATAAGTAAAAGAGAAAAAAGGCAAAAACATGAGTAAAACATCATATGTGATATCATGTGACTTACCCTATACCTCCATAAATTAAGAGCAGTAACAAGAGCGAAAATTCCTTCGTCCTCATCATCCTCTACCTTCACAACAGTCCCAACAGTGGTCTGTTCCAAAATCAAGTCTACAAAGCCACTCAAATCCCACTCTTCAACATCCAGGTAAGTTTGCAGCAAAGTCTTAACTCCATGGAAATCATTGGGTTTAGGATCAAAAAAGGCAAAATCTGCTTGGACAACTCCCTTAAACAACATAGACTTCATATTAACCAATTATACTTTTTTCAATGATACAATCTTGCAATTTAAACATTTCAAAATATAATAACAAAAGTGATCATAGAAATAAAATCAAAGCGTAAGAGATATTACATCAAACTCCCCATCCGATGACTCAGACCCGTCTGGTTTCTCATCCAAAGGGTGCTTGATGAATCCATTGCCTAGAAAGTGGAAAGCATAAAATGCACTATGAAACATGGATTTGCAAGATTCGTGAAGATTTAAATTATAAAAGGAAAAAAGTGTCTTACTAGCAGATGAAGGTGTGTGGTTCTCAATGGATTCGGAATGACACTTTGGCATAGAAACCGAGCCCATACGAGCAAGAGCGCGACCGAAAGGGGAAAATGTAATTGGCCAAGATTTGAGTCGTTGATGCCTTGTTGGTCTTCGAGGCATTTTGGTAACACTGCAACCATAAATATTTAATTACATCATGTCATGTAAACATTAAATTCTTAAAGCAAATAATCAAACACAAAACTAAGATGATATGCCATTCCTTTTAGGTTTGACGCGTACACAATTAAATATAAATGATAAAACTGCACTGTAATGGATAATGTTGCCACTTTAAAACCTTTTAGGAGCTCAAGTATTGAACTTCGATCAAAACAGTTGAAAAAAAATAACAGTAGTTGAACAAGGAATTACACGAAAAGCAATGGAAGTCAAATCCAGTGGCGAATGGCGAGAGGGATGTAGTCCAATCCAAAGAAGGTTTTGGTCAAATGACTAAAGTAGTCAGCCCAATCAGATTAATACGGGTTAATTTTAATCGCCGCTATACTCATTAGTAGAAACTTTAAAAGGTTAACCCACCTAGGAGTTAAAGTAGATCAAGGCAGACTAAGTTTTGTCCGAAATAGGTCTTGCTTCTTGGTACTAGTCCGGTCTATTTTCCTAAATTTAAATTCCACAAGTTTGGCCTACTACTTGAGAAAGCTTTTTTTATGTCTTTCATAATCGATTAGCCTATTAAACATGATATTTTACATGAATGCTTTTAAATAGGACGTTACTTCTATCTCATAGGTCAATAGGCTAAGCCGCTAAGGGACTTAAACAACAATAATACAAGATAAAGCCTTTTATTTTTCAAAGATAATCAAAAGCTAAAAATTCTAAATAAATAAATAAAGAAGACAATATTATGAACTGAAACATTCTTAACTGTCAAATTTGTGAAACTACTGCCAAATGCCAATGTTATGAAACATGTTTAAGTGATGGAAATATGGATGGTTTAGCGGCATAACTTGTTGTCTGCAGTGGCGGAGCCAGGATTATATCGGAGCCTGGGCACAATATAACAGTACAGCAAGAACAAATAAAGAAGCTACACAAACTAGAAATTTTTCCAAAATTGATTGTGTTGGACCCTTCAATATATATGCCCTTCTCATTTGGTCTTGAATATCCGTAGCATACTCATTAATTTGTTTCCTAAGACCCGGATCACGCACAATTTCATTTAAATTAAACTCATTAGCCACATTACTAGGCGGTGGTTCTTTTACTCCGGCTTCCGATTGCACAATATTCACATTCTCAATACTTGTTATAGGAACGTAATACTTCCTCATCTAAAATTAAATGATGCAAAATTAATAAACAAGTTCATTCTTATTTGATAAACTTAATAAACAAGTTCATTCTTATATTGCTCCAAAACAAATCTGGTGTATCCAGTCTGATATCAAAACATAGGCTAAAAGAAATTAAAGCTCAGTTAAAGAACAGAACAAATCTGACCTAAGTATTCAAAATCAGATGCACCTAAAATTAAAGACCCATTTTTCTATTTGCAACATCATCAGATTAAAAATCTTCAAACAAAGTAACACATGTTTATCTAACTTAAAACATTACTAATCAAATCAAAGCAAGAAAAAACAAAAATCATATTCAAAATCTTCATTCTAAAATCTAAACTACCCAGAAAGTTATCACACAAACTCAACCTAACAACAAGTAACAACAACACAAAAATTATAGATTAATTTAAGCTTGAGATTTGAGAATACCTAAAAATTAAGATTGAGCAGCTGAGAGAGAAAGAGGGCGAGAAGGAGATTGAGAGTCTGAGAGGGAGATGTTGCGAGTGAGAGTGAGAGGCGGTTCTGGGCGGCGGACGGCGGTTCTGTCTGAGCAGTGGAGGGAGATGAATGATTAGCGAGCGTGTTCTGAGAGAGAGAGCGTGAGAGCGTGTTTCTGTTTTTGCGAGCGTGTTTCTGTTTCTTGTTATTTTAAAAAATATATATATATTGGGCGAGAGCCTGGGTAGGGCTGAGCACGGGTCGGGTTCGGGCGATTTCGGGCCATAAATCCCAAAACCGAAGAACAACAGACAACAATATCTGAGGTCCGTTTCCGACCATGCACGTGTGCGGGTTGTTTCAAAATTCGGGTTAACGGGCGGGTGGATACGGTTAGCACAGATTGAACAGAAGAAAGAAGAAAATGGAGTTTGTGCACCATGAGAAAGAAGAAAAAATGACAATAGAACATGAGAAAGAAGATGAAGGACATGGTTGTTTAAAAAAATGGAGTCTTTGTTTTTGTTGAACAATAGAAGAAGGAAATCATGATATGGAATAGAGAGAGAAAAGTGAAAGCCAAAGTAGTAACATACTGTATTCTTCAAAATTGAAACTATTTCTTTGCCTTAAGTAATAATAGATTAGTTTTATAAATAAATAAATAAATTGTATTAAAAAAAAGCAGCTAAGTACGAGTAACCGAGTAAGTTACTTGTACTACTGATAAATAATACAGTAGTAATGATAATTTATGTCTAGTATAGTTTAGATGTAAATTATTACTAGTAGTAGTAGCTGACACCCTAAGCTAAAGATGATTTTTCTGGCTTCTCTTAGCATAGTGATGTGACTTGACAAAGAGAAATAAATAAAGTAAATAAAGAAGTATGTCAGGTAAAGTAAAAACACGTGAGCACATATGTATCTCAAAATATTTGCATATAAATTGCTAGCAATGCCTCTGTCTCGGTCGGACTCGGTCTCCGACGGTGTTTTATTTTTAAATCCGAAACCGACCAGCAATAACCGTGTTAAACTGGTTTTTTCAATTTTGCAGACCCGTAGACCGACCCACACCCGCCCATACGGTTTATTTTCTATCGGTTTTATCGGTTTTCGATCGGATTCGGTAAATCTGCTCACCCCTAAGCCTGGGCACGTGCCCAGGCTAGCTGGGCCTTCAAACCGCCCCTGGTTGTCTGTCTGTCTCGCATTCACGTGTAGTTATCTTGATAATATATAACATTAATTAATCTACCAGCAAACTAATGCTACAGTTAGAGAGAAAATAAACACTAGGGATCAATCTTACGCCTTCAATTCTACAGTTGATATATACAATCAGAGATTCAGCACCACCTTGAGTCTTTTATTATTATGATGAGAAGGAGAAAACAGAGGAACTTAGCTGAAGGTAATACCTGATGCAGTGTAGATGTGGTGGCGTATGGCGTTTTCCTGACTATGGATGGCACGGCGGGAAGTAACGGCGGAGCAGTGGCGGCAGAGTAGTTTCGGTGTTATTTCGAGGGAACAAGAGGCACACGTCTAATTTGAATACTCATAAACCCTAACTGATTAAGAGTTAGTGCAGAAGCAGAACAATGCGAGGGATTCTAATTTCTAACAGAGAACAATGGCTCACTTAAAACCCTAATCCGAGAGAGAGCGGTGGCAATCCAGGAACATAACCCTAATCAGATTCTCCGTCTATTGTTTTCTTGGTGAAAAGGTTTTCCGTCATTGGTTTAAGGTTTTTTTTTTTTTTTCTCTCTTTCAAACAACAAAAAAATTGACAAAATCTTTTCAATGCGGCTACCTACCTCTATATCTAACTTATGTAAAAAACAAAAAAAGACATGTTTTATATTAAGGTGAGTTTATTAATAAAAAAAATTGAGTGAACCGTCAAATTGGTTCCTGACTTTGTAACTCACTCTCAAATATGTCACTGACTCTTCAATATTTCAAATTAGTCTCTGTCAAACGTTTCTCAAATTGGTCCCTCCGTTAACTTCTGTTTGTTGACGCCGTTAACTCTGCTGGTGTGGACTGTCAAATTGGTCCCATCGTTAACTTATGTTTGTTGGTTATATTTTTGGTTTTGTAACTTATAGCATTTTTTTAGTTAACAGAGGGACCAATTTGAGAAACGCTTGACAAAGACAGAGACTAATTTGAGATATTGAAGAGTCAGAGACCTATTTGAGAGTGAGTTACAGAGTAAGAGACCAACTTGGCGGTTTACTCAAAAAAAATTGTACCAAAATGCAGTTATGCTTTTTTTTGTTATAGTTGAATGAAAGCATTTTAAAGGGCAAATTTGGAAATATAAAAAATCTACACCAAAACCAATGTTTCCTTTTTATATATAGTACTAGTGGGCCAGACAGGCGCGTTCCTGTTTGTGTGATCCACATTCTCTATTGTGTTAATGTAAACTTTTCTTCATTGTAGTGCATTTCTATTATGATATCTTTATTTTCTATGTTGAATTTATTTAATTAGGATTTATAAGTTTCTTTGTGTCCCCTTCACCACATACTCCTTGAAAAGGAAAAAAAATGAGACCAGCCTATAACATAGTGAGGAGAAAAAAAAAAGACTTAGAAATGAACATAAACAAAAACTAAATTAATCAAAGAAAACAGTAAATGTTTTTTATTTAGCTTATATCATAAAATCTCTAAAATCATGATGTAAGAGTACCTCTATGCGTTTTTGTGATTTTCTCCTTTTACTCTTCATTCCCTCTCTCTCCGGTTTCGAATGTGCACCCCTAAAAAAAGTGTACAATTCTTTGCAATCTGCATTTGTCGTAAGTTACAAATTTTGATTTGAAACCAACTCATATCAAATATGTAAAATGTGAAGAAAATTAAACAACGACAAAAAATAATGAAGACAAAATATAAGAAGAAATAACAAAGTGATAGAGAATTTGTTTTCTTCTAATAAACAATGAAAATTAAATAAGGCGGGAGAGAGAGCCCCATTTTACCAACATATATGACGCTCATGTGCAGGGGCGGCCCTCTACCATGTGCAAGATGTGCCATGACATAGGGTCTCTTAAAAATAAGGGCCTAAATTTTTTTTTTTATAGAAACACAATTGAAATCCAAAAAGACAAATAGTACATCATGGTAAAGTGTAGAACATACATAACCATCTTTAATACAAATTCATACAAAACAAATTGTACCTTTTGAGATGAGAGCCACACAAAAATGAAAAGGGAAAAAGCTTAAACCACAATGAATAGTTATGTAACTGTGTGTCACCATTACCCTGTTGATTTTAAACCACAATGAAAATTTTAAGCCAATAATCATCTCATGCTCATAAAATAATTGAATTTAAATTGACATTTTTTTAAAAAAATATCAGAAAATTGAAACCATAAAAAATTAAATCCTTTTTTTTTTACTTTTTAAAATGTATTTTTTCTGATTTTTAAAATAAAATGTCAATTTTCTAATTTTTTTTTAATTCAATTATTGGAATAAAAAAATTTCAATTTCCTAAATCTTTTAAAATTTTAATTTTTTTAAATGACAATATTTTTTTAAAATAATTGAATATAAATTGACAATTTTTATAAAAAATGAGAAAAAAATTTAAAATTAAAATTGACATTTTTTTAAATAAAATCATAAAATTGAAACCAAAAAAAAATAATTTTTTTTTACTTTTTAAAAATAAAATGTCAATATAATTTTTTTTAAATACAATTATTATGTGGCAATATTTTAATCATTAAATTAATCAAAAAAAAATAAAAGTCACCTAGACATGTCACATCAGCAAAAATGAATATTTCATATCTTAGTTGTCAACACAGAGGGTAATTGAAGGAATCTTCATTTTGCAGGGGGTAATCCAAAAAAAAAAATTTGCAGGGGGTAAACCAAAACTTGCATACTTTGCAGGGGGTAAAACCCTATTTACCCTTTCAAAAATGATTTTTGTGAAAATCTATTTTGAAATAGCTTCAAAATTAAGTTAGTTTTTGAAATTTTGATATCCAAATTTTTTTTCAATAAAATTGATGAAATACTTATAATAGCATTTTAAGAATAACTATTCAAACAAAATTTTCTTTTGAAGCTTATAAAAAACTTCTTGGTAAATTTTTTTTTAACATTACCAAATCTATTTTAAAAAAAATCTAAAACAAACGGACTTTAATTTTAGAGCAAGTACTAGTCATAACACGATGACGCACTCAAACATATTTTGGTAATTTTAACTACCAAAAATTGACTTTCTCTTTCCAAAATCAAATTCAACATATAAACTCTTTCTGTCTCCATTAAATTCCCTATTTTTATACCCACACTATCTCTTAAACATTAAACAATGCATAAAAAGCAATAACAATATTTGAAAAAGGACTTTGAAAAATGGAATCTAAGTTAACCAACACATTAGACTCAAGTAGTTAATAAGTTTTCCCTATGACGAATCGTTTGAAAGAACCTAAGTTCGATTGCTGTTGGGAACAAAATAAATGGAATGGAAGTTATTGAAAAAGAATGAGTTAATTAATATTATGAAAAATGTGAAGTAGAGTTATTGATAAAGTAAGGGTATAATTGACAAATTATATCTTAAACTATCAAAACGACAGTTAAATAGGACAAAAAAATCTTCCTGGAGGAAATAATATGTAAATATCTATGGAAATATACTTTAATGCTTGAGACTTTTTTTAAGGGGACCAAAATTGCTGATTTAGAAATAGGGGTACCAAAATCCAAATTTTTTAAAAATAGGGGTATCAAAACTACCATTAAGCCTTTTTAATATTGATGAGAAAATCCAATTCTCACCTAAATTTTTATCAATAAAAATAGGGCACCCCATCCCTAATTTTTAACATCTTACATTCTTTCCCTAATTTGTTTTAACATCTAACCCATGTCACATAATTTTTCAAAAATAAATAATCATTCATAATCTCTAAATGTATTAAAATAAATTATAAAAATATCCCTAAGTACCTCTTTTATTAGTCATTTTATGAACAAAATTGACTAATGAAAAATACAATCGAATCTCATATTATATAATTAAAATAACATTTGAAGATTAGATTGATAAATGAAAGATAGATTTAGAAATGTTTGTAATCTGATGATACATTCAAGAACTATTTTAACAGTTTCACACATTTAAGGATTATTAATGATTGGAAAATACTTATTTGCAAGAAAGTGTAAAAACAAGAAAGATAAGAATAAATCTCAACCAAAGGTATTAACACCTAATTTTTAACATCATACATTCGTTCCCTAATTTGTTTTAACATCTAACCCATGTCACATAATTTTTCAAAAATAAACAGTCATTCGTAATCTCTAAATGTATTAAATTTATAAAATTATCCCAAGTACCGCTTTTATTAGTCATTTTATGAACAAAATTGACTAATGAAATACACAATCGAGTCTCTTATTAAATCAGTAAAGTAACATTTGAAGATTAAATTGACTAATAATAATGAAAGATAGGTTATTTGTAATCTAATGATGATACATTCAAGAACAATTTTGACAGTTTCGGATCAAAATGATTTACTCAATTTTTTCACTTACTCAATTCTAATACTCTTTCTTTTTAACATCAATATAATTTTCACATTTAACGAAATACCAAGAACTGGTACATTAGGTATTAACACTAATAATATAAATATAAGGAATTTATAAGAATAAATACAAATAAGACCTTTTAGTTTGCATTGGCAAGTCAGTTCCAACATGTTCAATATTGGGTCCTCAAAAAAATCAGATTCTTATTCTTCTTCCTCTCCACCATCATCTTCTTCTTGTTATTTAGCAAGAACCTTGAAGACAAATCGTGGCAAGAATCTCCATCCAGCAACATGGAGTATGAGTTCTGTGCTGACAACATTGCCAGAATCTCCTCCTCCTCCAATTTGCAGCCATCCTCTTCCTCTTCCTCCCTCACATGCAAATACCTACATAGACAATGCCACTGACTTCTCCACTCCAAGAAACCAGGTACTTTCTTTCATATTCAACAATATTTTTCTTGGTGACAATTAGTTTTACTAGTTACTAGTACTTTCTTTTCTTGGTTCTTGAAAATGTATGAAATTCTGTGACAATGTTTATGATTCTTACAATTAGTATTCCAAATATTGCATTAATACTTAACGTTGATAAATGAATGTTGAAATTATGTCAGAGATTAAGCATGGCCTATAATGAAAATGACAACAACTCCAATTGTTTCTTTGAAATTGATGAATGGTTGGAACATGCCAATAAGTTCTGCAAATCCTTCAACCATCACACTGACGATCATTTTACTGGTTAGTTAGTTTGTTTACAATATAACACGATCCATGTCAATATGCATATTGCATGGTGGTAACAGATGATTTTGTGTTTGATCAGAAACAAGGGGTAATGGAAGTCCAGATCATGAACAAGACATGAGAATATCAGCAGTATGCAAAAACTACCTAAAAGCTCAAGAGCATCAACTTTACAACATAATATTACCCTCTGTCAGAGAAGAAAGTCCTGTTCTGCAAAATATTACTTCCTGCATAAACAGATATGAAGGAGGAAGCAGTAGCCAACACACAAAACTCATCAGCAGGCCAAAACCTTATGATGAATTCTTAAATGAAACCAGAAAGAAAAAACTGGCAGCTGATAAAGATGCACGTAACAAGGCCAAGCATCTTCAACTTATGCAAAGGTCACACTCAAACCATCAAATAAAAGCGTTGATATATGACTATGAATACGATTGAGACACTAACAAGACAAATTTTGATAGGTTGAGAAAAAAAGAAGAAGCTATAAATGATTGGGAAATGCACGAAACGATGAAAGCCATGGATGACATGGATAAAATTCAGGCATGTAACTTTATCATTTACATGCATGCATCATAGACACAAACATGAACCTGATTCTAAGCATCTTTCTTTACTTATTTTGGGCTGATGGATTTGTAAATACATGGCATGATTTCAGTTTCAGTTTATCATAAAATAATTCTGTTATTGCAGAATGAGCTTGAAAGAAAACAAGTAATGGCTTCCGTAAAGACTCAAAAGAAAATATGCTCAGTGAGGGATAAGGCAGAGAAGCAAAAGCTGAAGTTGAGGCGATCAACAATGAAAAAGTTTCAACAACTTCAAATTCATGAGATTCACTCCCCTTCAGATTCTACATGGGACTCTCACTTACATATTTGTTAGATCAATTTGGAAATTTTATAGATTGTCTAAAGAATTGTGTTCATTGTATTGTAGCATGGCATATAGTCGATTAGAGTTTAATGTAGCACGGGACTCTACACGCTACATGATGTGTTGATGTAAAAGAAAAGTACCAACTTAATTAACCCTTAGGTCAAGTATTATAGTATTTGGTTAATTACTAAAAGCACTTTGGGAAGACATAATCAGACGGCATTTATGGTCTGGAGAAGCTTGCTTGCAAATAGTTTTAAGTTCATAAATTAGAGGACTTCACTGAAAATATATCATTTACAATGCGTAATATACAGTGTATATTGGATCATCGAAACAGTTCATAAATATCCCCATCTAAAAATGGTTAGTTATGAGATAGCTAGCCTAAACAAAAATAATAAGACTGACTGACTTTGTGGACAATCAGACCCAACCCGAGACCATACTCTCATCGACTGGTTTTGGACCTCCACAAGATCTCGAGACGGATTCAAAAAGCTTTTCAATCTCTGGTGCGCACCTTATGAAAGACCGGTTCCAGAAATTATACCTTAGATTCTGGCAATGACAAGAAAAAAGATATTCTGTTAATTGCAAGATACTAATAAGAGAAGTACTTAAATAAGCAAACCAACAAAAATGAATACCTTGATCAACTCAATGAAAGTGATGAGGAGTCCCCAGGGATGAGGTCGGTTTACAATGAGGCGTTCCAGCAAGACTCTTGTAATTTGTTCTTGGATAATTTCCTGTCATGTCACAAGACACAAGGTGTTAATACATTGCCCAGAACTTCTAAACAAATAAATCTCTTCAATGCCAGATAATATATTCAAATATAAATGGAAATGGAATTTCATTGCAAAATTTAAAGTTTATGTGAACCTGGTTTAATTCCGCAAACAAATAAAGGATGACGAAGGAAAAGTAATGTGTGTGAGTATTGGGATAACGTAGTTGGTTAGCAACAGCATTTAGGAAAAGGTAGCGTCCTTCGGTGTCCAAGTCAACAATTAGTGCCTTGAAAATCTCCAAAGAAGCATTTGTAGATGAATTTGTAGCAGAATATAGATTGAGTGCATTTGTTACTGATTGTGCATGTTGATTTCGTACCTCGATATCCTGAATTGCCTGAAAATTAATAACCCAATCAATGTACATTTTAAAATAAAGAACTCCATGTCACGGAATGTTCGCATCATTTTGACTAAAGATTATGTAAATAAACAAGTGTAAGAGAATAAAATTATCAATATGCACATGACAAGACAGTGAATGACATGCTTTGAACAAAAAGGTAATATTGAAACTCCAATCTAAAAGTTCAATCTCAGCTGAGAACACATGTGATCATTGACTGGTTTGAAATATGTATATAAGTTTCAAATTTACAGCACCTGCATTCCGACATACAGTACAAGGGAGTTGATCAATGGCACATTGTAACGAGTGCCGGCAGAGGCAGCTTCATTGGGTGAGAGGAGTAGCTTTTCTTTTAATTCAGATAAAAATGGAGTACCCTGTTCGGTCTGCAGAAAGTTTGATTGAATAATTATGATAATAAATAAAAGAATATAGGAATAAATTTTAAACTACAAAAATTATGTGCATTTGTGCAGCCTACTCTAAGAAAAAAATAGATATCAGTAAAGGAATAAAGAAATAAATGTCTGCAAACAGTTGAATATTACAGAAAGTTAATTTGTAAATCAATCACAAATTCACAGGCCAATTTAAAGGGACCTTAAGGTATTCATCTATGTCAGCCTTCATCTGCTTTGCTTTCAGTGCTGCCTCAACCTCAGGAAGAATGCGAGGGGATTGAGTTATTTCTTGAAGCAAATCAATCTGCATACAAAAACACAAGTTGATGAAGCAATGCCAATTTATTGTTCCTTAACCTCACAAATTTCAAAAGATATATGGGATTCCAAGACCTTTAAATTTGGAGTTGAAGGATCTGGTAGTCTCATACTACGTGGAAATGCACTTAGGATGATATTTCGCATCTGAATGCAACTTGGAGGGATGACATCACAGAAGGTAAAGTGATAGTCACATAGAAACTCTGGGAAATCATGAAGTAGCACCAAGAGCACCCTAAGTGTGCCTTTATAGAGAACACGGACCTAATTATAACAAAAAGAAATGTGCATAAGTAAGAACAATTGGGCATTAGACCGAATTGAGACCAAAATAATTGGTTAAGAGACAAACCGGGTCTCCTAGTTCTGCATGCCTCAAAAAAGGCTCCATAAATTGGAACAGATCTACAAGCAACCTTTGGATATGACCCCAACCTTTTTGACCATTACCAGTCAGCATTTTAGGCATAAAGCTCCTATGACTAACCAACTCCAGCCAGGCAAAACTGAGGAAAAATTCCACATGTCAACCAACTAATATATAGTAAAACTAGATGGGCTTTATGATTGATTAAACATAAAATTAAACAGAGTATAAAAAACAAAAATACATGTGAGTAAATGATTTATCAAGTATATGCCCATCCTCCACAAACAGGAATTCTTAATAAATTCAGCCATATCAACATTTTCGTACTAAAAGCACAAATAGTTTAAAAGCATAGATACAAATATCGCTCTGCTTAAATTATTATCATTAAACTACTAATCAGCCAACTATCAACCATAATTACACAATTCTAAATCTAACCTGAATCCAGGAACTTTGAGTGGCTGTAGAGCATGAAATGCATTGGCAAAAGCAGTCAAAATCTGCAATAAATGTAGTAATTAGTATTAGTCACATGCACACAACTGTTGTAGAGTGAATTTGGATTCCGTTGCTTGAAATCCCTTAGTTTCACTCAACAGTATTATGAAATAGAAGTCATGGGGCTACCATAGAAGATATGGCGGATTTCTAGCATTTCATCATGGTCAAAAAACTCAATATGAAAATAATTTCATATTACAATTCCATAAACTGCAAATTTTGGATTGAAAAACAAAACGAAGGCTTTTAGATAGCAAAGAACATGGCAGGACTTGATTGGAACAATTTAAAAGGTTAAGAGGAAATTTGAGCAAAAATAATGTCAAAAACAGTTGAAGGACCAACCAAGCAATCAAGTGGATATAATGACATTTTAAAAATCACAATGCCAGATTCAAAACAGAATTGATTTAACAACATCACTATGAGTTGTGAAATTAACAAGGGATTCACCACTCTAAATATTATTATCTTTTAAATATCTTTAAAAATTCATCTCAACATATTTTGTACTGGAAATCTGAACTTCCAATTTGGATTATAAATCTCACTGATATGAAAATTTACAAATTTAATATATGCAAGATTCTAATCAATGTTATGAGTTACTTCATGACATGAGGCCTATGTTCACATAGCTTTTTCAATGACTTTCAGTTTTATTACAAAAGGCAAATGCCAAAGTCAACAGCAAGAACCAAATTATGACATTCTAAAATAGAAACTAATGGAGAAATGGTTTTAGCCTAATCTTTGTATCCAGAATGACAAAAGAGAGAGTAATGAGGGATAAATGAAAGTCACAAACACCTGGAGATTTGCCCCATCAGTAACAGGCTCAAGTGAGCCAAGATCCAAAAGCAAATTGATGAACAATCTGAAAAATGGTCTTGGATTAAAAGAGACCTTCTTCTCCTCTGCATCTTTTACAATGAATTTGACAGTAACTCCCAGAATCTGCCAGAAAGCAATATACAGATTTAGACCACCATAACAGTATTAAAAGAGCCTGAGAGGGATACAGACAGCATTTGATGCTTTAGATCATTGCATACCTTGTTGAGAAGAAGAAGTTTGCTTGATCCCTGTCCCAAAAACCATCCAAACTGTTAGTAAGATAACTACTCAAAAGAAGATAAAGGAAAAGAAGTGTACAGTTGACAACCTTCAAGATTGAAAAGACAAGCTTTGCATAAATATCAATTGTAAGAAATGACATTGTCGGCATCTGTTGAGGAGATTGCAAGGCCCCTGAATTAATCCCCTCGGTGGATAAGCAATGTCCAACCGCAATTTCCTGGAAAGAAGATGATAAAAAGAGTATTAGTCAAATTGAAAATCCTGGCCAAAAGTATGAAAAAATAATCTCCATGAAGAAAGAAATGCCACCATCAACAGACTGAAAAAGCGTTCTGTCATATCATCCCCCTTAAGCAGCCCACGCTGGTGCAACTGTACGATGAAGTGGGCAGGAGTTGTATCATTGGCACCGGGAAGTTCACATATCCTATACCAATCAGAAAACAACAAGGAAGCCTGCACAGCATACATAACAAGTAATGATTAAAAGTTTCAATTTAAGCTGGTACTTTTGCTTCATATAAATCTCCAACATTGATATCTATACAGTATCAATTTGAGAATGGGACTTAAGCACTGAACTGGATGACATATATATAAAGAAAATACATAATACAATTTACATGAAGACTAATTAAGCTTATTCTGTTTACTAATTTATTTGATGGTTTATTTCCAACAGCTAGTGATTCCGCTTAAAAATAATTTGAGATTGCATTTACGCTAATACAGGGGAAAAAATAGCAAGCAATAAAAAAAACTCAATTTCAACCATCATGTTACTTAAGATTATATAAAATAAAATGATTCATAGTATATCAAATTAAACTGCAGATACCCATAGTCAACATAGAATTGGTAGATAAAAAGAATGATATGAGAGAGTCTACAATGCAAAAATGAAGATTCCGTGCTGCATTACCACTGATGGTGGGTTCTTGGATCGGTGGCAGGTTTGTAAAAACTCAAAAGAAACTCGAGTATTTTTTCTTAGACGGCGCACTATGTTTACGGAAAAACACAGGCTACATCGTCTACATCACCTACGATTGCAATTGTACACTCCGTCACAGCCTTCTTCCCATGGCAACGCGACGGGCCAGAGCATTAGAAGGCTTACACTAGAAAGAAAAGGATGCTTGACAAGTAGGGATGAGGGGTGTCACTTACAAAATGGACGAAGGGAAGTTGGGAAAAGAGTGGGCGATGATAGTTCTAGAAAGAGGGCGATCGAAGAGAAAAAGCAGGGATATAACTTATGGTGTATGGCCAATATGGTGTAGGCTCTTAGTTTTGGGAATTAAGAGATATTCTCCCTAATTTACTTTCTGTTATTTCTTGTTGTCATTTCAGTAAAGATTCTGATATTTCCTAAATCAAAGGGGTATTTCATTTTGTGCGCGTTAATTTCTATCAGACAAAATTAAGATTTGTCAAATAATTTCGAAGCCGAGATACCTGTTCACAGAATTCAGCAGGATCAGGTTCAGCAGACTCTACCCTGTTTACAACTAGCAGACCAGGAGCCTGTTTTTAAGTAAAACAGATAAAATATCATTTTCACGAAGACAAAAAACATAAGTAAAAATAAACGCATGAAACAACAGTGCAGTTGAAATGTTAATCTCATATGACCTTATTATCTCTTAACTGCTTCGTCTTATCCTCCTTTCCAGCATTACTAGCAGATAGAGCAGCAGGATTCTTGATCATCTCAATAAGTTGTTGTAACGATTCAGGGTATCCAGGCTTTATAGCGAGCTGAAAATTGAAATATGGTAAAATATTGAGGTGATGGCAACAAATGAAGCCACTCAAATTTGTAATTACAAACCTTAGCCAAAGCATCAATAAGATTGTGAAGTTCTGAAATAACTCTTGGTTCCTCGATGACCAGTGTTTGAAGAAGAGAGATTGAAAACTCTGTAGCAGCCTCTGTACATTTAGCCAGTGAAGTTGTTAGATTTAAACGTATAAAACGGGCAAAACAATAAAAGGTGTTTTCTTTGACATACTATTTCTTCCCCCGTCAATAAGTTTTGCCATATGAACATTGTACTCAGTTAGATTTAGCAGTTCACTGCGGATGAGACCAACAGTAATATCTTTATTATATTTCCTTTCTTCGTCCGAGTAAATTACCTGCAAGGAATAGGAAATGTGTAAAGAAATCATATAAAAATCACTGTTGGAATATATGCCGTATTTCGACTGTATTTTGTTTTATTTCTGTAAATTAACTAGTTATTAGTTCCTTGTTTATTGGTTGTGTCAACTATGCCTAACATCAGTGTCTCAAAAATCGAGTTTGGATAGTATTAACAGCCAAACAATTTGAGATTTGGGTCGTCTAAAGTGAGTGTAGTATAAAGTGAGAAAATATACCTTTGATTTATTAATTAATGGTTGATAAATATTACTCACTTTACACTCTAAAGTAAATAAATAATGGTTGATATTACTCACTTTACACTCTAAAGTGAATTGCTCACTATACAGGAGCCATATCGCAATTTCTGTTATTCATTTTTAAATTTTACTTCTTTTCTTTAACAGTTAGCATTAGAAGAAACCTAAACCATCACAACTATAGAATGAAATTCAATAAATTGTCAGAAAATAAAATTTTCATTACAAAAACTACAAGTGTATATAACTGAGAGGTAAATATAAAGTGATGCCAAAAAATACATTTAACATATAGAATTTTAGTTAACAAAACATACCCAACTAGTAAGCTCCTTGACAGCAAGCTTGCAAACATCACGGATGGCAGTCAGGATTGCAAGATAAGCACAGACATGAACGTTGTTTGAAGCATTGTCATATAAACCCTTGAAAACCTGTTTAGATATTAGAAAATTAATAAATAATAAATGGTAATTTTCAAATAGAAAACACTTAAATACCATTCTTGGTCCTTCAACGGAAAGTGGGATATCAGACATAAGGCACACAATTAAAATACACTCTACGAAAGAACCAAATACTGATTAATGGATAATATATCTCGTATCGACACATTCAGTAGTATAATTCATGAATCACAGAACTCTCTGAAGAAGAAAACACACCTTTTGAGCCACGGCTAAAGCTGCCTCGTCTCGACTAACACATCTGAGTATGATCTCAGGTACCTCAGAAATGACTCCCTAAACATAAGTAGAACAAAAACAGATATTAAAACTTGGGGACAAGACCTATTTAGACGGAAAAAGAAACTACCCATGCAGAAAAAAGAAAATTTATAGCAGTGATGTCTATACATGATCACATATTAGCTTAAAAAGAATGTATAATTAAGGAAGTACCAAAACTGAAGCAAAACATATACCTGTATTTCTGCTTCCCTCGAATCATTGTTAACCAAAGCTTCCAACTGACAATGGTACACAGGCTGTTAATAAACATCTATAACAAACTTGATATGAAAATAGGCAAGCAAAAGAAGTAATCAACAAGTCATGGCATAACTAGTGGCCCTGTTTCAAATATTATTTTATAACAATTCTGCATGAAAAAATGTATGATTTGCTTCAAGTTCCTACTGGAAGATGTCCGGTAAGCCTCCCCATGGATACATAACAACTGTATCCCCATTGTCAAAAAATGACCAAAAAGAAATACAGAACAAAAATTGGAAAACAAATTTCAATCAACCTAAGCTGCACATTCTTTTAAATTTGAAAACTTAAACAAATTATAAAAAAAATCAAATGAAAGACACTTATAAAATTGTCCAAAAATGGCAAATGCAGCAAGGAGTCGTGAACAAAGGATTATGTACTAGATTTCTAGAACCACAAAATTGTCAATTCACCAATGATTTTAAAAGCCTAGCTTGCTAGCACAGCTCTTCCCTCCCACAGCAACAAACATTATATTATGAAGATTTTCAAATTGGTATTCAGGATGATGCACTATGATAAAGTATACATGACCTCTAGAAGAAACTTAACAGACCAAACTACCAAAAGCACAGTCGGAAAAAATGAACCATCTGCCACAAAATGGAGTACAACTCTGAACGATTATTCGCATCCATGTGTACAGTTATATGGAGATAAAATATATTAGCTATAATAAACTCCTAAAATAGGACATAAAAAACGAATATCGCAAATAGCTATAAAGATCAGCAACAACCTTCTGTGCAACAATTTGGTATTTATCCAGAGCATCCCTTGTAGTGAGAGACGGTTCCAAGAAACTACTTCCAATGCGATCCACGGCACCTGATGAAACCAGTGGCAGTGAAGAAGCTCCAGGTTCCTTACAATATATAGAAGCAGATTTAGACAACAATTTGGATACATTATATATGCAGTTATGATGTTCATATAAAATTCTCACTTTCACAGCATCTGAAGAATCCACTGTGTGCAACTCAGGAGTGGAAGCAGTTGAAGGAAACGAAGCAACAGAGTCGTTCTCCCTACTATGCTGAGAAGCATTTCCAGCTGCTCTAATGTGAATTGAGGAAGAACTGAAATATTAAATGCAGATTGTAAGTAAAATTAAACTTGTAGAATATAAATACATCTACAAGCTGAACAAAAAACTGGGCACCTATAATGTGGAGTAAAATTTGATTCTGGCATATCATCTATTGGTCGAGAGACCCCCTCATATCCTGTGTTTAGAGAGTAACCAAGGTTTATCTGTCCTGAGGCAGGACCACTGGTGCTAGTGAGACCACTATTAGCAGATTGAACAGCATTACCACCAGACATTGAATGTGAGCTCTGGCTAGACTGGTTTTGCCAAGGAAGCCGAACAAAGTCCTAATATGAATAATGAAAAGCAGTTGAAATATGTAGTGTTCTTCAAGGCTCTAAATCTCATCAAACATTTCAAAAAATAAGGAAAATTGAATACCTCATAGACACGCTGTTGTGACAGGGACAACTGACCAGGTTTGGGGCGTAGGGGCTCGGGAACACCACCCATCGAACCTTGTGGATACAAGTTTGTATCAAAATATGTAGAACCCATACCTTCTCGATGCTTCTTTCTCAATGAAAGTTGTTGACTAATCTCTGTATCGATGGTGCTTATTGCCTACAAAAAAGCGTGCATTGTCGAAGTCAACAAGCAAGTAAACAAAGACGTGTGAAATTCCTAGAAAGGATTACAATTAACCTATGTTTACCACAGCCACTGGTATTAACCAATTATTAACTGCGTACGACATTTATCCAAACTATGAAGTTACACACAAACAAAATCGGGAGACCCAATGCACCAGGCTCCCACAAAGCAGGATCTGGGGAGGGTAGATTTACGCAGCCTTAACCCCTATCCCCCAACAAGTGGAGAGGAAGTCAAGTCACAAGGCAGCAACCTTACCATTTCACCTAGGTTTTTCCCTCTATCAAGTCACAAATATATATATATAAATAAAATAAGCACCGGGCGTAGAAAGTGTACTTCCTCCTCTCTAGCATCGACACTTATGATCAAACATGTGTCGGTGGACAACAACACATATAATGTAGGAAACATTTCACAGGATAACCAAATAATCACATACAGGAAGGGGGACAATTAGTTAAATACTCATTACAAATCCAAAAAAATATGCATGGGCGACTAATTGATAATCCAAAACTACAAATTATACAACTACCATAATTTTCAGTAATTAAAGTAATAATGGATACATCACCTTAATTGTGGTCCAAATATCTCTAAAATTAAATGTTATATTAATATAAGCTCAATTTTCCTTACTAACATCACTGCACAAATAATCATAACTACAGGAAAAGCCATCAAGAAGAGCCAACCTTGTCAGTAGCGGCTTGTTCAATGACTGCACAACCAAGATCTAGATTATCATTGGTCACAAGCTGCACAGCTTGTTCCAAAATCTCATTTGCAATACTTAAACTCTGAACTGAATTCCTCAGATGAGTTGATATTGATGTCCGTAAAGGTTCCTGGAAGAAATAGATTAAACATGTAGAAGATAATTAAAGCCAATAAAATATATCATCCTAATTAGCTCGTATATGTGTGTGTGTGTGTGTGTCTATATATATATATATATATATAAGAAAAAGATGGATTAATTGCCATATTTCAGTGCATTACTTTGCATGTCACATGAGCCAAACTCCCAGCCAGACTAGCAACCATCAAGTGTGCTGCATTTTTTATACGTTTCTCCTCTGATTCCATAGCATAATCCTGCAAATGTATACGTAAGTTAAAACAACAGATCAATTTGAGTACAAGCTATTTCTGAATGTGACTACCACTTAGAACTTGAAACAAGACTATAACAGCTGTTTCTATATGCCATGTAATCGGCGGCAATGATGCATTAAGAACTTTATTAACTTGCCACTAATATATGTCCACCTCACTCACCAAATGTCTATAAAAAGAAAGCTATTATCATAATTAGAAAAGATATAATTTACAAATCACAACATTGCATTGCAGTAAAACCAAGCAGTGAAGAGTGAGGATTCAGCTCCTCTAAAGCGAGTAGTTCACTTTTTTTTAGTTTAAAATAATAACAACCTTTGATCAATAATCAATACTCTCTCGCTCCTTTTTAAGTGTCGCAATTTGACCATGTGCACAATTCACATAATCTGCTTTGACCATAATTTTTATTGATATATAAAAACAAATGTTAGCATATAAGATATTGTTCAATTTGTCTCAACGAATATTTTCAAAATATAATATTTTCATATTTTTTTATAATAGATAATTAAATATACTAATGATCAAAGTTGTGCATTGGCATGTGTGCAGTGGTCACAAGTGACACTTAAAAAGGAACGAAGGGAGTAGTTATTATTTGAGGCACTTCATAGAAATTCATGAGTTTGTTGAAATAACAACCCTTGATTTTCCCACTTTACAATTTGCTCACTTTACAGGGACCCAAATCTGAGAAGTAAGGTTTCACGGAAATGTCAACCTTTAAAACAAGTTCCTTAGTTGTCTGGGTTGCTATGGAAACGCTACGCTTCACAATACTGGACACTATTTCTTTGATGGCTCTGTCCATTGCAATGGGTACCGCTCTGTAATAGAAATATAACATTAGACCGCCACATACATTCAGAGAAGAACCAGAAGAATATAGCAAGCACACCATACCGTTGAAAATGCAACTGTAACCCCAAATGATTGCTGAGCTTTGGATTTATAACAACATGAGTTCCAATACTTTGAATCTGCGGTGGGAGCTATAAACATAAAGAATCATCAATTATGCTTTAACCATTTGAGTATACATGGTCAAATAAAGAACCTCAAGTTTCAATTTTAACCTTTTAAGTAAAAAACAAAAAACAAGTTTCAATATTAACCTGGAATGGTGCTGGGGTAGTATTTGCTTGCAACAGTCCTTGAGCAGAAGGTAGTTGATCAGACAAGCCCAGAGGTGGTATTTTCTCATCATCCATCAGTGCTCCCGTGGAAATATGATGTGAACCAGCATACTATCCACCCAAGAAACATTAAGAAAAACAATTTATTAATTAACAAAAAAAGTCGTCAAAGCTCCAGATGAAATAAGGAAAACAAACCTGAGACATCATATGTGGATGAGCCCCGCTATTGGATGGATTGGTGACTTCAAGCGGTAGCTCTACTTGATTCACCGGAGGAACAAGGGGGGGCGGCTTCTCGGAAATCATTTGTGATTGAGATGCCCCAACATCTTTATTAGAGAAATCAGGATTTCCTTCTATTTCTCTTTTACGATCCTTCAGGAGAGAAGTTGGTGTGACATCCTTCATATCTACACCAAGATTTTTGTATAAAACCTGTATAACACAAGGATTTGAACAAATAGGTAAAGGAGGAATGTAACTATGACAACAGCACATTAAGAAGGAAATAATAGATAGTGACCTCTATGTCAAACTTGAGGTTCATTTTCAAGTTTGGCATTGAATAAATCTCAGCAAGCAATCCTAAAATGCCCATGGTCCAAGGATTAGGAGGTTGATATGCAAGACTGTTTTGGCATGGTTCAAGGACCTACAGCGTGAAATTGAACGATAAATTTAGCACAAATTAAATATAACAATCCCAATAGATTATCATCACAATTAAGAATTCTACCTTCGAAGTAAATGGAATAACAGCAATCATCAGCCCCTTCTCATATGCCTACAACACGGAAAACACCTTGATAAGTATACTATAAACTGAAATGCTGTTGCATCCTAACATATATTCAATTTCGGATATTACCTCTATAATCAAAGATTTTGGATCTATTTCACGAGCCCTCAAAACCTGATTCCGTCCAATTGTCAACTTTCCGAGCCAGCTCCCAAGATTTTTAAGCAAAGAGCGCTCTTCTGAACTTGACTTTATAAGCTCTGATCCTAAAAGCACCTGAAGAGTACATACAGCATGTATTATTTCAAACATTTTGCACATCTTCACTTCAATCAAGCAGGGAACAGTAACAAGGTTCAATACCTTGCAATTTTCATATGTTGCCTGGACAATCTCTTTGTTCAAAGCCTTTGAATTAACTTTATCAAGGAATTTCAGGTACATGTCATGGAAATTTGGCTCAATGCTAGCTCTACGAAAAATAATCAAATTGTATAAGAGAAAGTAAATAAAGCATACATCAGCAAATACGATAAAAAGAAAAAGAAAGGACATTGTATGCATGCACATAAGCCATGTAAAATACTCCTAATTCCATGTGTAAGCTGAATCAGCAGATCAGTTATTGATCATCAGTTCCGTTAATTTGGTAGGTAAAATTGATTAAATCCTAAATAATTACAAATTCAACATAATTCATAGAACAAACATACAAGTGAGTTTTTTATTCCAAGATCAGACACTGACACTCAAGTACAGTGTAACATAATAAAACTTGTCCAAACCAAATTACGGAGTTTCTAAAATATTTGTTACATCATTAGTCAATCATTAGCTTTCTTGAAGAACTTAATCTCTATGAAACCCCAACTATACTTATTGCCAGCACATAACACCCCCATGTACAAGTTTACATGAATAAGAATTTTCCTTGAACTTAATCTCTATGAAACCCCAACTATACTTATTACCAGCACATTACACCCCCGTGAATAAGTTTACATGAATAAAACTTTTTCAAGCAATTACATGATCCAATTACAAAGTATGCATACCTTTTCATAACCATATACTGTGCAAACCATGGATGGTACTGCTCTTTCAAAATTTCAGTGAGCTCTTTTGCTTTGGCTTCAAAATTACTAGACGAGATATTATTAATTATGAATGATATTTTGTCTTGGACCTCTGACCCTGGAGCCTGTTAATAGCAAAGAAAAAGGATAGAATGAATGCAAATAGAATAAATGCTAGTTACATATATACAACCAATGAAACTGACATAAGCAGAGGATGGAACACACAACGATACTACTACACTCTTCGCAAGAACAAAATAAAAATGGTTGATGATCTTAAAGTACTGAACATAATTATAAATAAAACTCAAGAAAAGGGCCAATCTGATCAATTTCTTGTAAATAAATAGAGCACCTCTATAGGAGTTTCTCTTTTCTCAGCAGCAGCGACCAAAGTCTCAATATTCAAGGCAGATCCAAACCCTACATCAATCGACAGATTGAAGAAACACAGCATAAAGTTAGAAAATAAAGCAGAAAGAAACGCTAACACTTAATCAACAGGAATTGTTCACAAGTAACAGAAAGATACTTGTAGAAGTAGTTCCACGCGGCGGACGGACAAAACCAGGAGAAGAAGAAGATAACATTGATGAGGCACTGACTGTGCTTGGTGGCGGCTGCAACAGTAGCACAAAAACAAAGTCACCGAAACATTAAAATAATAATACCAAAAGACAGAGAAATAGAGAAGGGGGGCACAACACCATTCACATCACGCTCTAGAAATATGATGCGAGTATGGTACCTTGGGACTAGAAGTATCAGCCAGTGTAATCACTGGAGATTGCCCTAGAGAAGCTAATGGTGGTCTCATATCAGTAGATGAACCAACAGGGGGCTTGTGACGATCATCCAGAGGATTTTCACGTCTCTGTTGAAGCTGCAGTGACAAATGCTGTTGTCCGGGTTGTATCATGCTAGAGCCACTGAGCTGTTATAAGGACAGTGCATATAACAAAATCATTATATCAAAACAGAAAAATGAATGGAAGGACAAGAATAAACATGGTGTGCATTTCTGAATTTTCTCAAATTGCTTGTTTATCTAAATGTGATGTTTTGCAGGAGATACTATATTTTATCCCCCTATTTGTACTTTTCCTTTTTATTTCTACTATAATTTCTACTCTTTCAAAAAAATATCCATGCTGCTGATTGACAAATGTCAACTAAATCCATATGACCCAAGTACAACCAGAAGTAAGATCATACTGAAAAAAAAAATTATAGCTACATGTTAATGCAACTATAAATATCTGGTCATCGAGAAAAGACATAGGAAAGTTCAGAATAAAACAAGTAGGTTTAGAACAACGAACTTATGCAACTGTATCAATGTATAGCTACATGTTAATGCAACTATAAGTATCTGGTCATCGAGAAAAGACTTCAAATAAAACTATAATTGCCTGGCCCATGATTAACTGCACTGACCTACCTCAAATAAAAACCAAATTCCTAAATCTGAGCCATAGCTATAACAAAATGACAGAAGTTACAAACAAAAGGGGGGAGAAGGGTTTGAATTTTACCTCTGCATGACCTAATGCAGCCTGTGCAGAACTATGGTTACTGATAACAGAAGCATGGCTTGTCCCATCTACATCTGTATGACCAGAGGATATCCTAGCAAGAGCCTGTTCAATGAAAGCAACAATTTCGGAATGTGTGCTGCGCAAATGGGAAATTTGCAAAATGTGATTGCAATATTGGGGCCACTCAATAAGACGATCCACAAATTGCTCTAGTGCCAAACTTCCAAACATAAACATCTGTAAGATATGAAGGCACAGTCAAGCAGACATCAAATGGAATTTAAAAGAAATCCACTCTACAAAAAAACACAAACTTTAGAATCTGCAGGCTTGCGCAATGCATCAAGAACATATCGAAGCGCTATTCCGAGAGAGAGATGCGTCACAAGATGATACTTGATCGCAGAACCTGATACATAAAAAAATAAAATCACTGTAATTGTAATAAAAATAATACATAATAACCATATAGTTCCAAATCTGTGCATAGTGAAATGTCAACTAAAGTAGCAACCAGTGTACACACTCAAAAACATCATATTAGAGTTTAATATATGTACACCAAAATGATGAAGAAATCAAGAAATCTTAATTTATATGCCCAGAATACAATAATTTTGAAATATAAGCATTACAGGTATACAATTAGTTCAGATCTAAACAATTGTGAACAAGAAAGAAAATCCATTGTCACTAACAAAAGAATTTTCTTAGAGAAACTATTTAATGGGCACCATCTCATGCTCACCCTCACTCTTTAATATATTTTGTCAGCAAAAACAATTTATCAGAACACATTAATTTCAAACCAAGCTGGAAGAGAACCCGTCTCAAATTCAAATTCAGTAATTCTTGCCCAGCCTCAATACCAAGTATTAATATGTTGTTATTCAACCATATTTTCCATATAACAGGCAATTCACTACCCCATATCTAATGTTGTCAGGTAGAAACACAGTATAGTCGATAAATAATATTGAGTTAAATTTTATCATTTGCAGTACCAAAAGAAAAACTTACCAAAGACAACTCCAGCAATTTTGAGTTGCATTTCTGGATACCTCGGATAAAACTTATACTCATCAAACAAGTTTGCAATCATGCATTCAAAAATCAAGTTATCCCTGTTAAATCAGACAAACATTGCCAGGATATTAATATTTAGCCATAGATTGAATGAAGTTTTTCAGATCATACACTTAACAACAGAGACACCAGATAATCATTACTCGCACATTTACACGAGTATAAATTCTTGCAAACTTTCCTTTGAACATAACTAGACATACATAAAAGAAAGAACTCCTGTATATTAATACATAAGCTTATTATTCTTATTATGAAGAACATAGACAGGTTCACAACTAAGAACAATGTAGTAGGTTGAAATCTTGCAGTTTTGATTCTTAAATTATGATCTCCAAAAGGTTTAGAACTGCGTTGTTTTTATGAATGTTTTCTGGTAATTTATAAAAGTAGATAGTTCTACACAGTATCTAAAGTGGTATCTAAAGTGGTAGACATGAGATGACAGGGTACAAGCTGCCATTGAGAGAATTTTTCAAACGAGGGACATGATAATTTGCATCTGAACCTGACCTTGAAAATTGAGACCTTGTCATTTATTTTACCAATGGCAATTGAAGGTTTAAGATTATTACAGATAGAGTGAGCTAAGATAACCTTGATAAAACATGTCTATAATAGACATAGGTCAAGATTATTACCAAAAAAAAGTAATGTTTCTATACCAAAAAAAAAATATCAAAAAACACCTGGATTAGTCAGCTAACAAAAATCCAGCACATAGGTCAAGTGCAAAAAATTTAAAATATGTCACCTCTTCACAGAAGATTCCTTGAATCGGATTAGCCTTTGCACCACATTAGGGACAGGTATCTTATCATGAAACATATCTTGGAAGATATCGTTTGCTTCTTCTTCAACATCTTTTGGAAATCCATTAGAAGCAGATGAATCAGTAGTCCTGCTATTTTGAAGACTTGCATTTGAATCTATAATAGATATATGCAACTTCTCCAGTTCCTCAACTTCTCCAGAGGTAACCAGGTCAGTATGAGATTTGAGAACCTGTAATTTGACAAAGTCAGATCCCAAATAAAAGTGAAAATTAGATGAGACCAGCGTAGGAATAAAAACTGATTGATTCAAGTAGAACCTTCAAGAACGTAGCAGTTGTCTCAGTAAAGAGATTCAGAATGCCACCAGACTGATGAAACGTTTGGCCAGATAGATTTTGTGATCCGCCAGCTTGGACTTCCTTCAAGAACTTCAGGCACTCCTGCAACGTAATCCTATATATGTTATCCACTATTCTGCTGCGATATATTCTGAAGAGTACTACTCTGGACTTGGTTATAAGCCAAAAAATTATTGAATTTGTTTGACTCAAATAAAAGGAAATGTCAACTAATCTTTATTTATATTCACATTTAATGTTATTATTTAGAGAATATCCTTAAATCAATTCTTAGAGCATCCACAATGGTGAGTGCTTCAACTATTTAGCACCAAGCTAAATAGGCAGTCTCAATGTGAAGAAGGGAGGCTATGGATGCACCCCCTCTCTCTCTCTTTACTTTTCGTGCGCTCCACTTAATAAACTGTATTAAATTAAATGAAATTTATAGAAATATAACAAAATAAAATTATTTGTGCAACCAATTTTGTAAAAAAAAAAATAGTGCCAGGGTTGGAGAGATTGTGTGCTTATTAAGTGGTAACATTAAAAATATATAAAATGACTGTTGAGTACATGCTGGTTCCATTTGAACACCAAAAATGGGGAGCTCTATTGAGAATGCTATAAATGTTGTGAGGAGACGACCATTACAATTAGGGGTAGGTTAGTAAACCCATTTCCTTTTTAACATGAAATCAAGAAAATTAAATGCACTTAGCTATGACCCTTAATATGCGTAAAAGTGTTTTTTTTAGTACAGAGGGAGTACAACTTAAATGCAAAATATGAAAAGACTGCCTAAATTTGTACTGCTGGTGTCTTCATAAATCAGAAATCTATGGAGGTAGCAAAATTACCTCAAAGAAGGCATCTTTGTATGTAGTTAAGTTGTTACTCAACCACTTCTCAAGATCAAGAATTTCTTTTCTTGAAGCAACAGCTGCTAGCCTTATACTATAATAAGAGGGAATAATTTCCACCACTGGTGATAGAATCTGTAAAATAAACAGTCAAAAAAGAAAACAACAATAACAAAGTTGATAAATCAGCATCTAAAAAGACAAGTTTACGCAAAGGTAACTAACTGCCTGAAAGTAAGAATTATTCATTTTAAGACAGCCAAATCTATCTAGTACGAAAATGAACCAGATGAAAAGTTCACACTTTATATGAAAACCACCTTAAGCTCTTGACAAATGTCCACAATTCTCATAATGCTGTCTACATCATGGTTCTGAGAATCCATAAAGCCTCGCAGGACCAGATTGGGATTTATGTGCCAAAGGTGTAGAATCATTCCACTGCCAACATCACTTTTTACTATCATGGGAAAAACAATCAGAGATACTTCTCGCTGGAAGAGGTTGTAAGTAGTCTGCAAGAACAAATGCAAACTTCATAACAAGAAAAGACATGAAAAAAGGGACACTATGCAAGAGCAATGAATACAAATATATAAATTTGTACATTAACATGCGCAATCCCAAGAAGCAAGATTTCTGGACAATGTTTAAGGGGATAATCAAGAATCGACCAAACAACACTGGCATGACCCTTCTCAGCTAGCTGGCAGAGGACATCCAAAAGGTCAATACACAGCCATGCATGATTTGCATGTCCATTTTGAAGTTTGTGTCCATTAATCGCATCAACATACGCCTGCGTAGGAATTTATAGTCAAAATTTGGAGTTGTGTGCAAGAAATAACAGATGTACAGAAGAGACTCATACCAGTTGCCTCGCAGAGTGTGCAAATGTAAACATTTCTGGTGGTGCAGATACAGCATATTTAAGGAAAGAGAGCTGACCCTCGGTATTCTTCCAGACAGACCCACATACGGCGTGGAGCGGAAATGGTTCCTGCAAGGTGCAATTCCAAACATTCAGCATTTCATGTCAAAGAGGTTGCATGTTAAGCAGTTAAGCACCAGGGAAACCATATCCAGAATTTTCTAATATATTACCTTACAGGCATGTTTATAAACAGACAAAAGAAAAGAGAATGCTTCTTCACTGGGAAGGTAAAATCCTTCATGATCAAGATTTTCAATAACCCGAACCCAATTGGTTTGTGGTGCCTGTATGAGATATTAAAGCACGGGAAAAAGAAAGTGTTCACTTCATTTATTCTAATTCCAATAACTGAAATAAAACTTTGCAACAAAATGGCCATGTATAATTTAAGACAACTCACAATATTCTTGATCGTATCTATCAAAACATCAATATTCCAAGAGTTCAGTGGTGGCAACTCGGATAAGTTGTTGTATCCAAGGGCCGCACCGAAAGTTAAAAATGTGCTCTGGTTATCCTCCAGCCCAGCATGGGTGTGTGCAATAGCACCAAGTAGTTTAGAGAGCATATTATCAGTTAAAGGTGAGAAGAGTGACAATACTTCTTTGCACTGTGAGACATCAACTGTGCATCCATAGCCTAGTTCCTTCACAATATCTCCCATGTTCATTTCCTTTTGAATGTCAGCCAAAATAGCATCAAAATCATTTTCTTCACACTCATTGAACTCCATATTCCTGTAAAAAACAGGGAAAGCTACTGAGCAGACATGCCATTAATACACTAAACGGCAACAGCAGAGGCAGCAACTTAGTAATCTAATCTAATGCTTCAATTAATATGAAAACATACAATAATATTCAAAAGTGGTTTAATTCACCTGCAATTTAAATTTAATTAACAATTCAGATGCTTCACCTTAACCAATTATTTCATTTGTTAGCATAGGGTTACGAACTAGTTAACTGAATGACTAGTGGACTGGTAGACTTAAAAATCATGCAATGATTAACCCGGTCTTTGACCCCAATTGTCTTCTACACAAGCACACAACAAGGATAACTAAATAACTTACCACCGTAAAAAATCAGCCCCATGCATCTCATCAGGTAGCAACGGGGTCAAAACAAAAGGTGGCGTGTCCTTGAACTGCACCAGCGATAATATCTGCATGAAGGAATCTACATGCTCAGCAAGACCCTCAGACTGCTTGAGGAACATGATAACACTGTGAATTCGCTCATGGCAACTCAAAGATCCAGGCTTCGCGCACAATTCTTCAATCTGAGCCATGCAAAAATTCTTGCCTACAAAGCAGTGATAATTTAGGACAAATAAATAATAGTAGCACTATCGGAAAAATTGACAAATTTGAGAATATGAAAATGGACATAGAACTAAAATTGCAAGAAGATATCCACATTTTTTGTCAAGAAAACAGATGTAGGAATAACATTTAGCAAAAATTGATGGAGAAATTGCTTTCATACTTACCACTTAGCCTGGCATCGGGATTTTCAGAATCAGATAAAGCAAGACTGATGGCAATTTTTTCCAATAAAGACAACTGTAATCCATTACAAAAGTTTTCTAAAAAGCTTTCATTAATTTCTACATTCTTCATTGACTCAGAAAACACTGTGCTGAAGTTTGGTTTGTCCAAGAGATACTTAACGACCGCCACAAGAATTGGCTCATGTTGCATATCATTTCTATCTCTTCTGACATAATTAAAGTGATCCAAGCAAGTTTGAAGCAGCAAAATGCATCCAACCGTTCCAAACTCAGCGAACTGTCATTGTCAATAACCAACCCAGTAAGATCAAGGATTATTTAAGGGGAATACAGAAGACATAAATATATAACTAAACAAAACGAAAGATAAACAAAGATGCATGGTATAATATAATATAGCACATAGAACATGCAGAAAAAATAATAACTACCAAATAACTTCATACAAAATGGGAAAATATACACTATGGCAAAACGAATCACATTAACAACCACCACAGAAGGAACTTTAATTGCTAAAAAACCCCACCTGGAACATCATATATTTTCACAAAGTATATTAACTACAACACACCCAAAAATCAGAGACAATATTTAACAATATCTCTAACGAAAAAACAGCATAACCTTTGCACTATCATGTCCCAAAAGACAAGAAATTATTGATTTTCTTTGTAACCTAATATCACAAAATTAAAGCATAAAACACAAACGCATACACTATGTCTCGCACAAGCATTATCAACTTAATCAACTTAATGATATATATTTAACAACGACCCAGAGATGAATTAACCTAAAAATCGCATTTTTATGAAACCCCACATTAAAAGGGAAAAAAATTTACCGATCAAAAAGAGAAAAACAATAGAAAACATAAATCCAGAAAGAAAATAAAAATAGGGTATAGTGTTTGAGGATGAAATGACCTGAGAGAGTTGGTGGAAAACGGAGTCAAAGTTGAGTTGGTTCAAAGAGTTGAGCAGGAAACGAATCTGATTGGAAGCTGAGGATGAAAAGATGGCCATAGTTGGCGAAGAACCGAGAATCATCAGAAGAAGCGCGATCGTAAAGGGAAATCGGTAGTGAGAGAGAAAGCATATAACGAAATTAGAGAGAAAGAGATTATTGTGCAATGTTATGTGTTTCTTACTTTCTGTTGGTTAAGCCTTTTTATTTTATTTTTGGGAATGCAGGCTTGGGCCTTTTTCAGTTGGGTATGTTACATGTATTAGGGTTTTTTTTCGCGCTTTCACTGTTTCACACGCGCCCTATAAAATTATTAAAAAAAAAAAAAATTTAACAAATTTTATTTTACTATTTTAGAGTTGAATTTTTTTTTAATCGACCTCAACGTTTGTACCTATAGCGAACTCTCTTTCCCTAGTTTGCATTTTAAAAAACTAATTCATCTGAACGTCATCACCTTCCCCTTATTTCAGCCGTTTCCAAAAAAATCAAACTTTTCTAAAAACCCTCCAACCTCCCACCCTCCACCAAAAAAAAACTCAAAATCGCATTTCAAACCATTAAACTGTTTGACAAAAATAAATAAACATAAACAATGTAACCACCATTAGAATGTCAATTATTGTTCTACATTGAACATCAATCATGTGTCAAAATATTTGACCTATTGTCCTACATTTAATTTTGTGTAAATTCATTTGATTTGATTTTATTAGATAGGCACTAAAAATGATTTTTTTTGTTAAGTATGGCAGTGCCTATAGAATTCTATCTCTTTTTTATTTTAAGTGAATAAGTAGAATGTTTGGGGGTTTAAATTTCGACTCCTCTATATATAGTAATATAATGTGATATTCTTACCAACTAAGTTATGCTCATGAAATTTTTCTTTGACCCGAATTGATGTAATTTTTCTTTTCTTTTTCTTAATGACGGTTAAACTTATTTTTATGACAGCTTTAAGTAAACTAATTTATGACCTATTATTCTCTTGTATTTCAAAATGTCTTAAGTATCATCCAAAAAAAATTAATGTCTTTAAGTGTTAAAGAAAATAAATAATAGTAACTATTTTGAACTTGTTTTGTGGATAATATAAGAATGATATAATGGAGGAAATGGTTATAACTTATATCATATCATAAGTCATTTTTTATTTTGGTAGTAACACATTTTTATCAACATTATGTATTATATGGTTTCCTTAAAATATTATGATATCGTGTGTTTAACGTAATTACACGAGGAACGGTGTTTCTCAAAATATCAAGAGTCAACCAATGACTTATTTGATCATGGCATGACTTAAAAGTGTACATATATGTTCTCATGTCACATTCAATGTTGGCAAGGGCATCCGCACTTGACTACTCTCGCAATATGTCTAACATACTATCACTTTCGGAATCAAGCTCAACTGGTCGGCAGATCCTTCCAACCAAAGCTCTACCCACCAAGCTTCCTCCATTCTTTCCTTGCACAACCTCCACAACGACCTTAGAGTCCACATTGAACTCTATAGCTCGAAATCTCATCCTTTGAACAAAACGCATCCCTTTATACACACCCCCAAAGTTTCGCTAAATAAGCCATCTAACAATTCACATTCACTTCTTATCCTACTCTTAATTACCTAGAGTATCAAACTTTATTTGAAGGGAAAAAATGAGATTGTTCTACAACTGAAAGAAAAAATCTCATACTAATTAAAATGATTCATTTTTGTAATATTTTTTCTCTCTTAACTAATAAGCTAGAAATGTGTTTGTATTTTTGCTCAAGTTAGGGGAAAATTTATGTTTTGCATTTTGTCACAATTGGATTGAAAACGTTGTGCAATGCTTGCAGATTGAGGTGCAAATCGAGTCGACTCGTGCCATAATATAGGCCCGCGGTGAGTCCAGCATTTTTGGCGAGCGAGCATTCAAACTCTTACCGGAAAGTGTTGGAGCTCCCTCGCCAGAAATGTTGGGGTTGATTGTCAAGTCTCACATTGTCCAGTCTCTTAAATAAAGGAGGTTACAAATTAGCTATTAGAGAAGTCTCACATTGCATATTGTGGTGAAGCAAGAGAGAGACCAAGACTATATATTGAACTTAGGTTCTTTGATTTTAGATGCAGCACTCAGTAGCACTTTAAGATTATATCTCACTTAGTTTTAATATTTGTTTTGGAGAGTGTGGGTGTATTGGGGGTCAGGTGATGATTGAGAGAAGTTTGTGTGTTGTAAATTTTTTACATAGTAATAATTCTCTGGTTGTCAGATTAGACATCAATCATTGTTTTTCTCCAATTTTGGAGTTTCCATGTTATATTATTGCGATGTGACTATGTTTATTTTTCTTCTTTAGGATTGTTATTTCCTAACAGTGGTATCAAGAGCTTCGATTCGATGAGATATCACAATTCTTAGTATATTTTGTGGTTGCAACATTGTCTGATCTTCCACATTAAAAAAGAAGTGTGATTATTGTGAAGGCGCTGAAGAATGGGTGGTACTGTGAAAGTGTTGAAGACTTGGTATTTAAGCGTGTCTGTTGTGATTCACCTCTCTTTTTTGGGAATCTACTTGGTGCACAGTTTACAGTCTGTGTGTGCTGATATAACCAGAATTACACAAGCGTAGAAAGTATAGGCATGTAAAGAGAAATTATTCAGGTGGAGCAATACTTTAAAAAAAGTGCTAGCAATGTCTCCATTGTTTTAGGAGATGATGGTGATCTTTTCTAGAAGATAAAGTTTGTCCTTATGGTATTTCTACTATACCATGCAAAATGACAAGTTATTTCTAGCGGATTTAGAACAACATGCAGACATTGGTTGACCATGATACAAGGTGTGTGATGAGATGTGTCGATGAATGAAGAACTTTCTGAAAGGCAACATGGGAGGTGCACCATAATCTTCCAACAAAGTTTCGATGTAAAAAGATTCTTGGAATAGTTCATATCCAAGTAAAGTGTCCTCTTTATGGTGGAGTATGATTGTCGGTATATACAATAGAATCAGAAGATGAAAGTTTTACAATCGAGGTGGAGATTGTTCGGGTTGATTGTCAAGTCCCACACTGTCCAGTCTCTTGGAGGTTAAAAATTAGTCATTGGAGAAGTCTCGCATTGCTTAGTGTGGTGAAGCAATGAGGAGACCAAAACATATATTGAACTTCACTTCTTTGTATTTAGATGCACCAATCAATAACACTTTAAACTTATATCCGACTTAGTTAAATATTTGTTTTGGAGAGTATAGATATATTGGGAGCCGAGTGATGGTTGAGAGAAGCCTACGTGTTGTAAAAATATTTACATAGTAATAATTCTATTGTTATCGATTTAGACAACTTTGTCATGATTTTTTCTACGGTTTTAAACTTTTCATGTCATAATTCTTTTGTTGTAATTGCGTTTATTTTTCTTCTTCAGCACTGTATTTTTAACATGATGATTTTAGAGTGTGGTGACATGTTTTTCTTGGTATACTCACACGTGAATGTGAAAATTAACCATTTGGCTAAATTGAGATTTATTTAATGTTGATCTCTCTAAAATATATGATATTTCATATAATTTGCTAAAGATGAGATTCTGGATCATAAGGTCAAGCAAAATAGTTAAATATTTACTATTTGTGTTGTTTATTTGTTTTACATGAGTTGATTACTTAAACTTGTGATCGGAATATAGTATTCACAAAGATAATAAGGATCTTGCAAAGAAATATGTTCTCAGAGATGCTAATTAAATAGTTAAGAAATACTATTTTCTTTTGAGTAAATATGATGTATCTATAAAGTTGTTATCATAGTCTAAGGATGATTAATCTCCATTAAAAAAAATCTAAGACTTACAAGGTAGAAATAGTAGTTAAGGAATCCCCGTGAGTTTAGTTCAATTGGTAGGAATATCGCACTATATGTGCAGAAGTCCGGATTCGAACCCTGGGATACTCCACTTATTCACCTTTAAAATGGATTTTCTAGTCACTAGACTACTTGACAAAAAGAAAAAGAAAAAAAGAAATAGTAGTTAAGGAAGACAAATCGGTATTCCTAACATTATGTACGGATAAAATGGACTAACCCTAAACAAAACACTAAACTCCATGAGAAACTAAGGCATTAAAATCAAATAAAACTCATACTCCCAACTAAAATACAGTATATCTAAAGAATAATTGGTTATCTTTTGATTTGTTTATCCTTTTTTTTTTATAAAAGAAGGAAAACCCTTTGATTTGCTACTATGAGAACAATATGCACTCATCAATAAACTTTGATTATTGTAAGTTGCAAAAATAGCATGGCTAACTTTAACTAAGGCTCATCACAACCATGCTGAATTAATCCCTAAGCTGTTTTTGAATCAGATTGGGCATAGCTCAACCATCACAACTGTGTGGAATTTGTTGCCTTGACCAGAGTCCCCTAAATGAAGTCTATGTATCTTTTATGAATGTCTTCACATACAATTTTCAGAAGCATCAAATGTGAAACCATCTTTAAACACTTAATATGTGTTTTGCAGTTACCTATTTCATTCAAACAACTTAGCATGTATCTAGTATGAAACGGTGTTTAAAAATTCATAGATAGAGAAACAAAAAGCGAGGTAATAGTGCAGATAACGCTTGATTCCAACACATCCGAGCAGTGGTTTCTGCATGTTTTAAAAGCACAAGTTACTATTCTGCATAGCATGGTTGACACCAATTTATCATCCAAGACAGGTGTTATCACTTGCTGTTTCTCTGCTGCATTTCTCAGAGAGAAAAACCAACCAGCAGATTTTCTCAGTTTTTTCTGACAATTCCATTAGATATGTATAGCTCAGTTCTTCTGCTTCACTTCCTATGGAAGTTTCTTGTTTAGTACTTAGGATTCTTCCTAAAGAACTAAAACAGCTGATATAAAGCTTGAATTTATAGATATGGTTAAATTTTGTTGTTCATAAAATTAATGAAGATATCTTAATTTATTACCATGAAAGCACTGACTAAACTAAATTTGAATTTCGTATTAATAATTTAATTTGCTGCAAGATAAGGGCAAGGAGGAATACTCCATTTGACCTTCATTTTGTAGTCAAGCACATGAAATGACAATCATACATTAATTTCTTGATTATAGCATGTGTGAAGACATAGAGGAACAAACTTCTACTTAAAAACCTTAAAAGTGTCAATGTCGATTGTTATAAATTTTGAGTATTTTCAAGCACTGGTCTATTATATAGACCACATGAGATATCTCCCTAAAAGGCACTAAATTTTTTTCCATGCGGACATAACCAACGACGTCTTTTCATTTTAGCAGTTTCTCCTCTCTATAGACTATCTTGTGTTCATCACAGTCAATACAAGGTAGGTAAACTGAAGGAATCACTTGTGGTCTTCTGTGTTCATCCCAGAAAGAAAAGAAAATGGTATGATATTCAGTGTTCAGTAGGAGTAGTGTGTTATTGTTCGTGGACGACATACCATGACCGAAAACCAAAAATCCGTCATTTTAAGCAGCCATAAAACACTATGGCACCACCATCCTTCACAAACTGGCCACGGCGGTTGTCAAAAAATTCGCCGCCATAATATGCCATAGCACCGATATTTGACAACACTCGGATGGCGCAGTGGCAACTAGCAAGCCAGCAGCCACTTGGTCATATTGAATGATAACCTAATTAGGGGTCTGTAATCTGTATACTTAAAACAAGTAAGATAAAAGCTTTCTATGAACGAATAACCAATTATCTACAATGAAATATTCCTATATATGTTTATCTTTGAAAATAGCATTGTGGAATCAAATTTGAGTTAAAAACTAGAGAATAATTCACTCAAGTTGAGAATGAAGGTTCTACATTGAGGTGCATTGAAGCATAAGGACATTGTCTGGTTGAATAAGTAAGACACCAAAAACATTAAAGAGAATACATAAGATGAAAGATTCGCATAAGGTTTATGAAGTAAGTAAATAAATTGATTTGAGGCTAAACTCATAATACTAATACACAGACATCACAACTGATCCATCCCTAAATGAAACATGATTGTTAATATTGTGAGTTGTGAAAACCTCATGGAACAAAAAATATAAAATTTTCCTCAGAGATTTTACAAGGAAATAGACAAGAAAAGCTAGGGTCCAGGATGGTTGCAAGATAGGGTAACCTGTGAAACAGCTTGACAATTCCTTGAATCAATGCTAAGATTTGATACCATTCTAGAAGTGGCGACTGTACTATGTAGAGGCAAAAGTGATTGCACACTTCCTAGCTGGTATACATTGTTTCTTCTGTTAAATATATATCATTAGAAAATCCCTATTTGATAGAATTAGGTTTGTTTGTGGGTATGAATGAAAATGAAAAAAGTAAGTAATTAGAGGTTACCTGATGAAAAAGGGTGAGAATTGACGGCGAGGAGAATGAGAATGGTTGGTGGTGGTGGGTCTGAAAGCTGATTTGAAGGAAGAGATCGACAAAAGACGTCGACTGCAATGAGAAGACGCCATCGATCAATGAATGAAAGAGAAAACAACGAACAATACTTATATGTGTTTCACTCCTTCCTCTAACATTGGATTTTTTTTTTCTTTTATAAAAAATAATTCTATTTCCATTATAACCCTAAACTAGTTTGGGCTCTATGGTTTTTATTTTTGTTGTTTGGAAAATTTTTGAGCTCTTTGGTTCATTCACTTAACTTTATTTTTTTATTATCTCTTCTCTCCCCGCATTGCTCAATATAAAAAATATCCCCTTTTGTCAAAAAAAAAAAAAAAAAGTCCCCTAGTAAGATCTATCCGAAGATGTGCACAAGTGTCGGACGTCATGACCGGGGTTCGATCCCTGGTCACTCCACTTTATGTGTGTGAATTTTCAATGGCTTTATCATTTCGTTTATCAACAAAAAAAACTCTATTGGAAGTTAACTCACTATCTGCCATAAGATATGAAATGAGATGAATAATTCAATTAGTTGAACTAGTTGAGTTTAGAGTTAAAAGAGTTGAAGTTTCACTGTTTAAGTCCTGAGGTGTAAAAAACTACCATAAAACTCTATCATTTACCATGCAACCCTCTTATTTATTGTTACCCCTATGGGTTTTATATATTTAAGTCCAAAGGATCACAATTGGCTTCGTTTTCAACAAGTGTCAATTTCAACAAAATTCTTTTTTGACATATTTGCGCATGAGATTATTTATGTTTCATGTTTTTTATTTTTGAGCAAATTTTTTGCTATTTTATGTGAACGTAGTTAGATATTGTAAGGTTATTTAGTTTGAAATTTGTGAAATAGGGTTATTGTAAAAAAAAAAAAAAAAATTGTGAAATGTTAATGTAGTTTTAGTGCTCAAAATATTTGACAAAATGCTTGAATATTTGTGTGCGTAAAAAATGATATATAGGTTTTTTCGAATGTAGTTTTTGTGTGAAAAAATGATCCTATAGTAGTATTTTTTATACAAATTTTACAAACCAATCACCTCTTTATGCAAACTATGCTACAAGCATGCAGCAATTATTATTTTCATAGAAGTACAAAGATTCAGATAATGCCTAATCTTCGGAATTGGATTCGGTGCAGTCGGCTTTTTGATGAAGTCGATTTGCAGCCGTCTGATCATCATCAAGTGATTTAATCAAATGCAATCAGTTTAAATCGTGGCTGTCCGATCTTGATCAGATGGTTATAAATTGAGCGACTGCACGACTGCAGCAAAAAAAACGACCGCACAGAATCCGGATCCCTAATCTTCGGGCTCCAGCTAGTCAAAATCATAGTATTCAGAATAAATAATACTACATTTTAAAATAAAAAACACATTCTTTGATCACAGTCAGTAATGTCATACTGAATTACTTTTGCTTTCAGGTTGGTTCCAGTTCCTAACTGTTTCAAATTGTTGGTTTAGAAATGTCCAATCCCAATAGCAAAGCTGAAGAAAAGATAATATAAAGAAAGAAGAAAATGAAAGATTCAACCCATGCTACAGGAAACTTAAAGCAAGAGATAAAACAAATAGGCAGAATGATAGAAGGTTATCTCTCCCTCCCTCTCTCTCATGCACAGCCACAAACACAAAAGAAAACACAAGCACAAAGAGCCAGTACCCTACTTCACTTCCTCTCCTCATACTTGTAATCAAGTACCTACAAAAATTGTATTAGCGGCTTTGGAATGCACTGTATTGAGTAAAGGACTGTAACCTTTGAAACTAACTTTTACATCCTTGCCAGCATTAACACAAATCACCTGCACCAGATAATGTGTACTAACTATTATGGTTGCTAAAAGGATAGCAAACTAAAATACATGTGTCAAGAAAACCACTTGAGTTAAGCCATGAAGATACGAGTAACAAATGGGTTCTTGAATATCAAAAGTAAGGAAACACTTTATACCTAAAGTTTCGCTTAGAATGGACTGACAATAAAATTACCACATTGGAAGCACTAAACACTGTAGTAGTGTTTATACAGCGAATGTGTACACTTGGAGTGTGTCCCAAGAAGTACCCAATTTTGTAAATGGGAAAGACCGCACTCACTCTTGAGCTATATTCATCCGACTTCTTAAGGAAATACACAAAAAAATAGAAACTGCCAATTGGTAAACTAAGCTCTAACACAATGTCAGCCATTTCACTCAAAAGCGTAGGCAGCAAGAAAGACCCAGACAATAAGTTTGCTCATCTTAGATTCATTGTAATCATTAACAAAGACCGGACAGACTCTGTTAAACCCAGCTGATCCAGCAATCCTAAAGATCTAGACAGGTATTCGAAATGAACTCCAGATGAAGCTACAACAGCACTTTCGGCAGCCCTAACATTCTTTATAGAGATGTAAAAAGTATATTAAAGAGAAAACAGGGGAGTAGGAAGAGGAAGAAGGGTATCATATCCTCTATTTTAACTACAGGGCATATATAACAATATATGAAATAATTGCATCTAGTATTAACTCATTATAAGGCGATAAAGGGTTTGCAGACTTCCCGAGTTAAACCCGAAAAACAAACCGTATTAAATCGATAACATAATCTAATTCTAACTACAGACACTACGAGCATTCTGAATTATTACAAAGTTAAACCTACAGCAAAGTTGTCGAAAAATCTCAGGATATAACAATTGTTCTTAAATTTCTTATTTCAAAAGAATACCCAAATTAAAAACACAGGCTATCATTCCACTGTATTGCATGTTGAGGTAAGTCACAAATTTGAGGATATAATAATAATAATAATAATAATAATAATAATAATAATAATGTGTTTCAATGGTGCCCAAAGCAATAAGGTGGCAACTATACAACAAAACCTCGGCAGACAAAAACGACAAAACCCTTGAGCAAAATGGAAACTATGCCTACCAATTAAACTTTAAGGCCTGCTTCTTTTGCTTTCTTGAACCATTTAAGTGTGCTCTCCAATGTTGAGTAAGCAGCAACATCAGTCAAACTCTTGCTTTCAACTGCGTAATCAAACACTTCATAAGCATCCGCAATTCTACCAATGCTACATAGTGCCCTGACAAATGTAGCATAAGAAGCCACATCAAGCTTCAAATCACCGGATTTCATCACACCATACAATTCCATGGCCTTATCAAACATCCTAGACTTACATAACCCATGTAACAGCGTATTATACGTACACGAATTCGGACTGCAGCCCTTCCTTTCCATCTCTTCCAACAATGCCAAAGCGACCAAGGTCTCACCTTTCCTGCACATCCCATTCATCAAAGACGTATAAGTTATCTCATCAGGGAAATGACCCCTTTCCACCATAACACGCAGTAACTTCTTAGCTTCGGAGACCCGTCCAGATTTCGATAACCCATAAATCAAAGTGTTATAAGTTACAAGATCAGGCTCCACCCCTTTCTCCTTCATTCGATTATAAATCTCAACTGCCTCAGTCCCTCTACCCAACATACAAAAACCTTTCATAATAGTATTGTAAAGAAAACAATCCGGCTTAAAACCTTCCTCATCGAGAACCTCCACCAACCTCATTGCCTCACGCAAATTCTTAGTGTTACATACATTATCAATCAAAATAGTATAAGTAACAAGATCAGGCTTCAAATCGAATTTGCTACGCATTTCATCAATAAAATTATAAACAGTACTCAAAGTGCGACACTTACAGAGATTCTTAACGAGAAAATTGAAAGTGTAAGTGTCAGGGCAACAATGCTTGGAAGACAATTCTTTGATCACTTCAACAGCATCGTCTACACGATCAACAGAACAAAGTGCCCTAGCAGCTAAATCAACAGTAGCTTTATCAGGATTGACCCCATCAGAAACCATCAAATTTAGGGTTTGATGAATTGGGGAAAGTGTGGAATCAGTTGATTTGCAGGATTGAGTAAGCAAGACATGGTAAGTGGCTTTGTCAGGAGAGAATGAAGGTTGAGTCTTAGTCATGTGACGAAGAAAAGCGATTGAATCATTAATGGTGGAAATTGAAGCGTAGGATTGAAGAAGGGAATTGTGGAAGCGGAAATCATTGGGGGAATTAGAAGTTTTGAGAATGGTTTTGAAGATAATTTTGGCGTCTTGGAGATTCGGAGATTTGAATAGAGAGAGGGGTTTTGGACGAAGAGGTTGTTCTTGTTGGGGTTTATTGCGGGATTTTCCGGGAAAATTGGATGGGTTTTTCTTGGGAAAATATTGGGGTTTGGGAGAAGATGGAACCAATGGAGATCGATTAATCAAATTAGGATTGGATAATGCGGAACGAAATGAAGGAGGAATTTTTCCCATCTTTGCTTCTTTCTTCGTTCAAACAATTGCAGGGTTTAGGGTTTTTAAGACTCTGTTTTTTCTTTTTGTACAAGGAAGGAGTGCGTGTTTTCTCTTCAGTACAGTAGTGAGAACGTGTTTTAGTGTCGGAGTTACATGACGGACTTAGTTCGTTCAAATATATATTGATTGTGATTAGTATTTTCTGCCGCAGTAAATTTCAAAAAAATAATAATTAAGATGATGGATTTATAGAGGAGGCTATCCGAGGAATCGATAAGTTTGAAGTGGGATGTGGAATGTGATTGGTGATGGATGGTGGTTATGAAATAAGTTCTGCATCACATGATGCGAAAAGGCCCGCTCATGCTGGAGGGAGCATCCCCACTTAGTGATCGGTCCGCTGCGCAAATCCGAATAAGTTCGTAGCTCGGGGAAGGTTTGCCTGTAATCGATGGCAAAACGACTGACTACTCCCTTTCCGAATCATAAACTTTATAATGTTTTAATAACGGCTCACGCTTTTTTAATGATCTTTTTTATGGTTATGCCGGCGATTGAGGGGTTGTATACGATACAGTGGTTTCAGTGATAATAAAAGTTGTACGCCATCCGAGTTCATTCTATTTTAACTACCCCATAACGTTCTGTTGCTTGGTCCTTCACCAAGGTTCCAACCACCGACGGCCCAGACAGTGATGGATGACGAAAGCCCGCCAGCGAAAGCCGAAGCACAGGTGGATCCTGCTATTTTTCACGATACTTTTAATTTATTGGCGAAAAGGATGGACGGAGCAAAAAGTGGAGTCTTGGTCAGAGCAAGCCGCCCTATTCTATTACCAGACATAATTGGGAGAAGCTCATCCGAAACTAGAGCTGGAAACGCCTCATTTCGTTTCGTTCCTGTTCTTCATTTCCTTCTTATCGAATCCAAAGGGGACTTCTCATATTTAGAATCTTTCTACGGTGTGCTCTGTTTACTATTCTTTCGTACTCTCTTCTCTTTACCACGCGATAGGTCAGCAAAGCGTGAGCGGGCGCGGGTTGATTCGTCCCTTAGACTAAATCCAAGCATTCATGGTTACAAGTCATCATCGTAATAAAATCATCCGAATCATAAAATAACATAAGTCGGCGCAAAGGCCCCAAAAACAATACCCAAAGATAAATAAAATATCGGAAAATTCTAAGGTGTCACAAATACCAGAGCAACTAAACTAAGGACTCAACATAGTCTAGAAGCTACGGATGTAGGAGTAGCCTAAAGCACAACTCCTCACCTAGGATATCACTGAGCGGGGTAAACAGCAAAGCTAAGCACTAGGAGCAAACTTCTCAACCTGCAGCTCTGAACCACCCAACGGTTCAGAGGTACACAAAACAGAGAGTTAGTATAGAAATTCATATAAGCATAAGTAAAACATGGTTACTATACACTTATTAGACAATCATCGTCACTACATCACATTTATATCCTCAATTAACAATTTATACGAATTCACAATTAATTAAGGTATGATGCATCAAATGTCAATTATCACATAACATCAAGAATGAGTAACTTCACCTTTTAAATGCAACTAAATGCCACATCAGTGGAATGATCCTCATTATGTTTCTAAATGCATGCGGTACCAACTAACTCTACAATATTTTGGACCAACTGAATCCAACTCTACAATATCACCCCGAAGGATGCTCTACAATATTTTCATCACAAAGGATGCTCTACAATAATGCTTCATGTATGCATGGATGATTCAAGTACCAAACATATGATACTACTCTACAATATCTCGTCATAAATTATGGATAACATCATCTAACATCTCTATAGTATTTCTCAACACTATATTCATCATCCATCATCGTTAAATAAATATTCACCCACACGTTAATTGTAAAAGAATTATTTAGACTCAATTAAATACTCCAAATAGTGTAAAACAGCTGCCGGAACAAGGTTACGCGCTAAAATAGACTTGTCGAATAAATTGAAGTTGTGTATAAAAACAAACATAAAACTGGACAAGTTCTACTCACAATCACTTGAGCATTATCTGTTTTCAATTAATTAACTATACGGCATCGAAAAACAGGATCAGTCAGAGTATTTAATTGTCATATCCAAAAGACTATATTTTAAGATAAATTAACTAGATGTTTCAGGATTATGCCTAGATATATACATACATACACATTCCAAATAGATGATATATATATTAGACACACAAATATAGATACAGGGGTATATTAGACACACACGCTATCAAAGAAATTGAGATGGTAAAATGGTATTGAGATCAACAAAATGGCTTCCATGATTATCACCAAAATTTCAAGTTACTCAAGTTACTCAAATAGCAGCAACAACAACGCATAATATAAGGTACCAATTTTTATCATATCAAATAATTTCAAAATCATTACTAATCACTTATGATTATATATATATCAACATAAAGTTCACGAATTAACACATTCCCAATTCCCAAATCCTAAATCCTAAAACCCTAAGGAGATGAAAGAGTTTGGGTTCGGAGAAGAATTATCTTCTCCCCTCTTTTGAACCATCCCCACATGAATTAGTATAACCACTCTCTTACCTTGAGAGGATGAAATCTTGGTTCTTCACTTCAACCTCCTCTTCTCTTGCTCTCTAACTTTTCTTTCATCTTCCCTCTCTTTACGTGTTTCTGTCTTTCTTTCTTTCTTTCTTTTTCTACCTCTTTTCTCTTATGACTAAAACCTAGTCATAGTAACTCTATTCTTTCTAACCTAATTATAAACCCTTTTACTATTTTACCCTTTATTTTACTCACAACTAACTAAATAAAAATGTTAATTATCAAAATACCCCCTTCAAACATCCAAAAACACAATCACATAGTCAAATATAATTAATTAAATAAAACAATTTAATAAATACAAATATTTCTAATACGGCTGTTACAACTCTACCCCCTTAAGAAAATTTTCGCCCTCGAAAATTACCTGGAAACAACTCTGGGTAAGACTTCCTTATCTCATCCTCAAGCTCCCATGTCGCACTCTCACCCGCCGGTCCTCCCCAGACAACCTTCACTGATGCGATCTCTTTATTTCTTAGCTTTTTCACTTCTCTCCCTTCAATCCGCAAAGGTATAGTCTCAACCGTTAGATTCTCTCTCACTTGGACATCATCCACTTCTATCACATGAGTCGAATCAGAGACATACTTCCGTAACTGAGATACATGAAACACATTGTGCAGATTTGATAATGATGGCGGTAAAGCAATCCGATAAGCCATTTTTCCTACTCTTCCGAGAATCTGATAAGGTCCAATAAAACGCGGTGTCAACTTCCTTGACCTCAAAGCACGTCCAATACCAGTAGTAGGTGAAATTCTCAAGAAAACATGATCCCCTTCATTAAACTCTACATTCTTCCTCTTTTTGTCATGATAACTCTTTTGTCTACTTTGGGATGCCTTCATCTTCTCTTGTATAATCTTAATCTTTTCCGTAGTTTGTTGAACTAATTCTGGTCCAAGCACAACACTTTCTCCCGATGCGTGCCAACATAAAGGTGTTTGACATCTTCTACCATACAAAGCTTCGAAAGGTGCCATTCCAATACTTGTATGAAAACTATTGTTATAGGTGAATTCGATCAAAGATAGCCAGGAATCCCAACTTCCTCCATGTTCTAGCACACAAGCCCTCAACAAATCTTCTAAGGATTGAATTGTTCTTTCCGATTGACCATCCGTCTGAGGATGATAAGCCGAACTCATTCTCAACTTAGTACCAACGGCTTCTTATAGACTCTCCCAAAATCTCGATGTAAATCTCGGGTCTCTATCTGATACTATGCTCGAAGGCACACCATGCAATCTCACAATCTGATCAACATACATCTCAGCTAGCTTAGAAATCGAAGTTCCCGTCTTAAAAGCAATAAAATGTGCAGACTTAGTCAACCTATCCACAATCACCCATATCGAATCATTTCCTTTCACGGTCCTTGGTAAACCACTTACAAAGTCCATAACAATGCTATCCCACTTCCACTCAGGTACAAACATATGCTGTAACAATCCAGAAGGTTTCTGATGTTCCACTTTGGATTTCTGACAAATCAAACAAGCATAAACAAACTCAGCGACTTCTTTCTTCATACTCGGCCACCAAAACAACTTTTTCAAATCTTGGTACATTTTTGTAGCTCCAGGATGAATACTTAACCCGCTCCGATGTCCTTCCTCTAGAATCCTCTTCTTCAACTCAGGTTTGTCAGGTACATAGATCCTTTCCCGAAATCTTATAATCCCATTTTCATCAACTTTGAAATCAATCTCTTTGCCTTGGTTAATCAATGTCAAACGATCCACCAAACTCAAATCTTCTTTTTGTCCATTCTCCACTTCAACAAGAAAATCATTAGTAAGTTTCAACATCCCCAACTTGACACTACTCAGCGTCGTCTCACAAACCAAACTGAGGTCTCTAAACTGTTCAATCAAATCAAATTCCTTTGCCATCAAGGCTGACATGTGTAAAGATTTTCTACTTAAAGCATCTGCGACGACGTTCGCTTTACCTGGATGATAACTTAATTCAAAGTCGTAGTCCTTCAAAAATTCTAACCAACGTTTCTGCCTCATGTTCAACTCTTTCTGATCAAATAAATACTTTAAACTTTTATGATCGCTAAACACCTCGAATCTAGAACCATAAAGATAGTGCCTCCAAATCTTCAAAACAAAAACCACTGCGGCCAACTCAAGATCATGTGTCGGATAGTTCTTCTCATGCACTTTCAACTGCCTGGAAGCATAAGCAACCACTTGCCCATTCTGCATAAGCACACCTCCTAAACCCATCAAGGAAGCATCACAATACACAACAAACGGTTCATTCGGCTTCGGCAAAATCAAAACCGGTGCAGTAGTCAACCTTCTTTTCAACTCTTGAAAACTTTTCTCGCAAAGATCATTCCATATGAAAGCTTGACCTTTCCGAGTCAATTGGGTTAACGGTAAAGCTAACTTTGAAAAGCCCTCAATAAATCTCCGATAATATCCGGCTAAACCAAGAAAGCTCCTTATATCAGAAACTGATTCTGGAGTCCCCCACTTCAACACAGCATCAATCTTAGAAGGATCAACTGATATTCCTCCACTCGATATGACATGTCCAAGAAAACCCACTTCCTTCAACCAAAAATCACACTTTGACAACTTCGCATAAAGCTTCTTTTCTTGCAACGTCTTCAACACCATTCTCAAGTGCTCAGCATGTTCTTCCTCTGTCTTTGAGTAAACCAAAATATCGTCGATGAATACCACAACAAACCGATCCAGATAAGAATGAAAGATCCGATTCATATATTCCATGAAAACACCTGGCGCGTTGGTTACACCAAATGGCATAAATGAGTACTCATAATGACCGTATCTCGTACGAAAAGCTGTCTTCGGAATATCCTCTGCTTTAACCCGAATCTGGTGATACCCCAATCTTAAGTCAATCTTACTGAACACACATGCACCCACTAACTGATCCATCAGGTCATCTATCCTCGGCAATGGATACTTATTCTTGATTGTCACTTGTTCAACTGGCGATAATCTATGCATAGCCTCATACTTCCATCCTTCTTCTTCACCAAAAGTACCGGTGCACCCCAAGGTGATACACTGGGTCTAATAAATCTCTTTTCCAGAAGCTCCTCTAATTGTTTCTTTAGTTGTTCTAACTCTGATGCTGACATTCTATACGGTGTCATAGAGATCGGATTAGTACCAGGTACAACTTCAATACTAAACTCAACCTCCCTCTCCGGTGGTAAATCTGATATGTCTTCTGGAAACACGTCCGGGAAGTCACAAACAACAGGTAACTAATTCACTTTTGATTCTCCCACTAGCTTCAGTGAGGCAAACATGACAAACATTTCCGCGTGCTCCTTCAAGGATTTAATCACTCCACTACTACCCATAAGGTTCGGTGTCGGACTCTCATCCGGCTTAGGGAAAACTACCATCTTAGTACAACAGTTAATATGAACTCTATTAAATTCAAGCCAATTCATACCAAATATCACATCTATGTTACTCAAAGGAATACATACAAGGTCCATACCAAAATGCCTACCAAATACAGTTACTGGACAATTAACACATACAAGCTTAGTCGTAACCGAATCAGTAGCCGGTGTTTCTATTACCATACATCTCGACATAATAGTAGTTTCTAGATTAAGACGCTTTATGCAACTGACAGAAATAAAGGAATGTGTAGCTCCAGTATCAATCATGGCACGTAAAGGAGTATCATGAATGAAACACGTACCTCTAATAAGATTATATGTTGCCTCCGCATCACCACCATTCAAAGCAAAGACCTTTCCACCCCTCCTTTTAGGCTTCTTACATTCTGGACTCTTGTGGCCTTCTTCATCACAATTGAAACAAGTAACAGGATTCTTGCACTCAGCAGACTTATGACCATATCTTCCACACCTAAAGCACTTAGTTCCAGGATTTCTGCATTCATCTGCTTTATGTCCCCAAATTCCACATTTGTAACATCTACCCTCGTTCTTCCCACTACTCTCACCAGACTTCTTACTTTTATTGTCATACGGTTTTCCACGGTGACCATCCTTGCCTCTCCTATCATTGATTGCATTGTAGTGACTTGTCTTAGCCTTCCCATCTTCATCGCAGATACGACTCTTATTAACCAAAGTTGGAAAATCCCTTATCTCAGAAAATCCAATTAAGTGCTTAATCTCTGGCCTCAATCCACTTTCAAATTTCACACATTTGTCATACTCGGCTTCAGCAGTGTTATAATACGGAGAAAACCTGCAAAGTGCATTAAACTTCACAGCATATTCAGTAACAGACATGTTTCCTTGCTTAAGTTCCATGAATTCTATGATCTTCCTGTTTTTCACATCTTCCGGAAAGTACTTAATCAAAAACTCTCTTTTGAACATAGCCCAAGTTAAGATCACACCCCCGGCTCCAAGTCTCTAGTTTGCATTTTCCCACCAGTAGTAGGCTTCCTCTCTCAGCATATAAGAACCCAAAACAACCTTCTGTTCTTCAGTGCATCCCATGGCCTTAAAGATCCTCTCAACATCCTCTAACCATTTATGAGATCCCTCAGGGTCGAATCCTCCAGCAAACGTGGGCGGCTGGTTCTTCAAGAACCTCTCCAATCTCAACTCGTTCTCATTACCTCTTCGGGCTTCTCTTTCCACCCTTTCGGCCTCCTGGTTGGCAGCACTTTGTGCCATCAGTTGAGTCAATGCAGCTAAACTCTCCGCCATCTGAGCATTAGTTCTCTGATAAGCCATCACCTAAACAGATAACAATCCAATAACAATTAGAACCAAAAGAGTATCAACAGTGTTTCCTACACATGTTGCATACAAGGATAATCTAAGAATACTTGATCCGAGATGGATCGACTTTGCTCTGATACCACTATTGTAACACCCTAACTAATTAACTACTCGCGCTTAATAATTAATTCACATAAATATATATATAGCAATTAGTTAGATTATTACATTTTACGAGAAAATTAAAAAAAAAACATTCAACACGCATAACAGACATGCGTTAATATCGCAGCAGAATAACATATACCTGTCCTATTTATCTATTAAGCAACAAGTTCACATTGCTTACATAATAATTACTTCCAATTATGCATAGTCATTAAGTTCTCAAATATTTAGTTTCACAGACTAAATCCAAGCATTCATGGATATTACAAGTCATCATCGTAATAAAATCATCCGAATCATAAAATAAGATAAGTCGGCGCAAAGGCCCCAAAAACAATATCCAAAGATAAATAAAATATTGGAAAATCCTAAGGTGTCACAAATACCAGAGCAACTAAACTAAGGACTCAACATAGTCTAGAAGCTACGGATGTAGGAGTAGCCTAAAGCACAACTCCTCACCTAGGATATCACTGAGCAGGGTAAACAGCAAAGTTAAGCACTAGGAGCAAACTTCTCAACCTGCAGCTCTGAACCACCCAACGGTTCAGAGGTACACAAAACAGAGAGTTAGTATAGAAATTCATATAAGCATAAGTAAAACATGGTTACTATACACTTATTAGACAATCATCGTCACTACATCACATTTATATCCTCAATTAACAATTTATACGAATTCACAATTAATTAAGGTATGATGCATCAAATGTCAATTATCACATAACATCAAGAATGAGTAACTTCACCTTCTAAATGCAACTAAATGCTACATCAGTGGAATGATCCTCATTATGTTTCTAAATGCATGCGGTACCAACTAACTCTACAATATTTTGGACCAACTGAATCCAACTCTACAATATCACCCCGAAGGATGCTCTACAATATTTTCATCACAAAGGATGCTCTACAATAATGCTTCATGTATGCATGGATGATTCAAGTACCAAACATATGATACTACTCTACAATATCTCGTCATAAATTATGGATAACATCATCTAACATCTCTATAGTATTTCTCAACACTATATTCATCATCCATCATCGTTAAATAAATATTCACCCACACGTTAATTGTAAAAGAATTATTTAGACTCAATTAAATACTCCAAATAGTGTAAAACAGCTGCCGGAACAAGGTTACGCGCTAAAATAGACTTGTCGAATAAATTGAAGTTGTGTATAAAAACAAACATAAATCTGGACAAGTTCTACTCACAATCACTTGAGCATTATCTGTTTTCAATTAATTAACTATACGGCATCGAAAAACAGGATCAGTCAGAGTATTTAATTGTCATATCCAAAAGACTATATTTTAAGATAAATTAACTAGATGTTTCAGGATTATGCCTAGATATATACATACATACACATTCCAAATAGATGATATATATATTAGACACACAAATATAGATACAGGGGTATATTAGACACACACGCTATCAAAGAAATTGAGATGGTAAAATGGTATTGAGAACAAAATGGCTTCCATGATTATCACCAAAATTTCAAGTTACTCAAGTTACTCAAATAGCAGCAACAACAACGCATAATATAAGGTACCAATTTTTATCATATCAAATAATTTCAAAATCATTACTAATCACTTATGATTATATATATATATCAACATAAAGTTCATGAATTAACACATTCCCAATTCCCAAATCCTAAATCCTAAAACCCTAAGGAGATGAAAGAGTTTGGGTTCAGAGAAGAATTATCTTCTCCCCTCTTTTGAACCATCCCCACATGAATTAGTATAACCACTCTCTTACCTTGAGAGGATGAAATCTTGGTTCTTCACTTCAACCTCCTCTTCTCTTGCTCTCTAACTTTTCTTTCCTCTTCCCTCTCTTTACGTGTTTCTGTCTTTCTTTCTTTCTTTCTTTCTTTCTTTCTTTTTCTACCTCTTTTCTCTTATGACTAAAACCTAGTCATAGTAACTCTATTCTTTCTAACCTAATTATAAACCCTTTTACTATTTTACCCTTTATTTTACTCACAACTAACTAAATAAAAATGTTAATTATCAAAATACCCCCTTCAAACATCCAAAAACACAATCACATAGTCAAATATAATTAATTAAATAAAACAATTTAATAAATACAAATATTTCTAATACGGCTGTTATAACTCTACCCCCCTTAAGAAAATTTGCACCAATTTTTCAATATTTTATGAATTTGCACACCCTAAAACCTACTCTTTGCACCCTCATCTGCACTCTTCCATATCTACTTATACAGTCTAAAATGCACTGTTCAATATATTAGCTAGTTGAAACTTGAAATGGATGGCCAAAGCACACACATTGTGGAGGAATTCAATTCATATCAAACTAAGTATTTTACATTTTTCTGAAATACTAAACACTTTTTTACTAGATATATTTAGCCTCTTAAAAATATAAAATATCAAGTACTAAATTTTTAGTAGAAATAAAAACAGATATTAAATTTTAAATTACTAAGCTTTTATGTATTATTTATAACGGTGTTCGCAGGACACATAGCGGACATTTTTTATTTCTTTCAAATTTTTCACAGGGATGACTGCATTTTAATGGTGACCAAACGGTCACATCTTTTTCACACTATTGCTCGCATCCTAGAAAGCGAGAAGATTATTACAGTAATTTCAAAAGACGCAGGAGGATTTTCAGAGGCGCGAAAAGTAACTTTCACTAAAAAATAAGGTAATTCAAACATACCCAATATATTTTTTATCAACTCTTAAGGTTTAATTAGATACTCATTTATTTGATTTTCGACAAATTTCAACCTGATTAAATTAAACCAAACCAACATGTTCTTCATCGATTTGATTTGAATTTTTTAATAAAAAATTGCATCCATCAATCTGAACCAAACAAAACTAGCTGTTTTTTATTTGTTGATTTTTTTTCTTTCTCAAAAATCGTATCAAACCGACACATTTCACCCCTAATTCAAAGTACTTTGAGTTACTCATAATATATGACAATAATTATTTTTAAAATTTTAATAATTTGCACCCCCGAGTCATGGACCATGGTGCTGAATCCGCCACTATATATAATTATTAAAATATTGATTAAAAATTTGCACCCCTGAACCAGGGTCCGAGCACCGCCACCGGTTGTAGTCACTCCCTTTGCTACCACTCACTCCGCCTACACAACCTCTCTCAAAAACACTTGTGGAACCCTCGGTGACTTGAATTCAAAATCCTCGATCAGTTGACTATAATCGTCGTCGATAACTCTTACATACCAAGAGCACCTCAACGCCCTTCGTGATTCGTCTCCCTCCATCTGTTCTCCTTTCCCACCTTAATGCACCGAATTCGAAAGAGAAACCCTAATTTGGAGTGAAGGCAACATATGAGATGGCTCGATTAAGATACAACCAATTTTATATTTTCCAATCGTTGATGGTTAATCATTATTATCCCCAGCATGTTAAATTCCTGGATTCGTCAAGGAATAAAAGCAAATGATATTGAAATTTTATAATTTTTTTCCCTATAAAGTTTAACAACTCCTAAAGTATATAATATACAAAAAAAAAACCCATAAAATACATGTTAAATTAAGCATTAATCTCAAACTAGCAAACTTGTCTAAAATAACCTTGTTTCATTCAACAATATGTGGCACAAACAATAAATATTTAGTCTCTTAAAACAATTTGATTCAAGATTCAATTCCTCTCAAATTTGAATGAAGATGCACATATGAAAAATATATCTTAATTTTTAAAAAAATTGTTTTATTTTTGTGTCAAATTGTTCTGCATACTATATACCAAGCATACCTTTCAAGAATATTGTCATTATTCTGACAATCATTTGGTTTGATTCTGTCCTAAAGCTTGTTGCATCTTTCATGATTTTTAGTTGACATCAAAATTTTGATATTAAATACAACAATGTCTGTATTTTGACGTGTAGTTATTAGCAAATTGTTAATTGTTACTCCTCCATTTTTTTTTTAAGTGCGCAGTTTTGTCGGATTTAGCGTTTCTATTTAATTGTCTATTTTGTGTTTTAAGAGTATAATTTGTCAATTGCGCCTTTTTCTAATTACATTTATCTTTTTCAATAAATATTTTTTTTTATATATTTGAAAAACTAAAGTTTTTTTTTTAAGAAAAAAAAAACAAAAAAGTTTGTTTATTGTTATATTCTATTGATAACAATAATCTGAAAATATTTTTTTTGTATAACAATAAATCTATTAATGAGGGTATAATAGGAAGATAAGATGCAAAAATTCAATTTCTTAATTTGGTGTTACTATTCTAAACGAACACTTAAAAAAACGGAGGAAGTATATGGTATTTTCATTGTAATTATTTTTGACAAGATTCATGAATAGTATACTATTTTCATTTCAAAATATACTTGGTTTTATCACTAGCTAATTTAACTTCAAATTTTAAGCTTTAGCACTCTTTATAATTTTTTTTATTCTTTTTTAATTTATATGTTTTTGTCTTAGTCTTAATCATACATTTATTTGATTCTCTTTATTGTGAATTTAATTATTATATAGTCTAATTTTTTCGTCAAACATTTTGAAAGCTAGAAATTTTATCTTAAAAGTAAATAAATGGAATATTCAAGTTTCGAATCCTAATATAATATCTGACTCTATCAATTAAATTAAGTTCATGAGAACTACTATCTAATTTATTTACGAAACTCAACATTTGAATCAACATTTTTTCATCTTTAATATACATAGTTGTATACTTTCAATGAATTAATAGTGCTTTGGTGGTCTCTAGCCGATGGATGGTGGAATTCTATTTAAATGTCGCAAACAACTATGAGAATATGTAGAAGAATGTTCTCAAAAGAGAAATGTGTTATAGTTACCTAAATTTGTGTTCTATTGGGAAGTTCTCTCATCCATCAGTATGGTGGGAGTGGGAGAATCTTTGTCAGGCTGGGAAGATATGTGGTTGGATTGGGATTACATCAAAAAGTGATAGTGGTTGCGCGTGAAAGGATCTTAAACTTATTGCTTGAAGTTTTGGATAAAAGTGAGGTGTTTAACTTGTGTGTATGGTTGTTTTGAATCTAATGTAGATAATATTTTGGCAGTCCCCTTGTGACTTAACAATGATAACAAAGGTGACAGTTCAACGAAGGGTTCGACTGATTTATTGTATCGAAAATCTTCCCGATAAAAATGGTTAAACAACGTGTCCAATTGAGTACAGTAACCACGACAGTGTATGAGTATGGATGAAAAAATAAGCTTATGCTTGAGGGGAGCATAAAGAATCAAATGGACTCACATTTGAGTGGAAGAATGTTATGACAAGTGCGAGACGAGTTAAGTTTCACATTGCTTAGAAAAATGAAGTTTTGAACGTTTTATAAGTGAGATGACTCATAAACATATATAATGCCTTAAGATTTTGAATAAAAATGTAGTGTGCAACTCATTTGTATAGTTGCTCTAAGCCTAATATAAATGATTCCCCGACTGCCCCTTGTGACCCAACACAATGATGTGTTTCTATCTGGATTACATATTATAAATTATTTTTAAGATTTCTAAACAAATTAAATAAACGACATATGACATAATTTGGAGAGTGAAATTGATCTGACGTATGTGATTAGACCAAAGTCATCTAATCCGGATCCATATTGGTTATGTGTTCGATTGGTTTTTGGAAGGGGTCTTGAAACCATTATTTGGTATTTCTCATATTTAAATTGATTTTGTCCCTCTTCACCAATTACTTTTTAGGATTTTCTCATTTCTCACAAGGTGAATTAGAATTATACTGTAAAAGATGACAAGTTCCTATCGGATGTCCAATAGCCATCGATCAAATTCGTACATAAAATGTATTTGAAAGATTTTGTGTCGTCCTCTAAGCTGCTTTCAATGAAGCATATATATCTTGGTTCCCTTTTCCCCTAATAATAATAATATTCAAAGCACTCTAACTAGTTGCAAAATATCAACATCCTCGATTTCATTGAACTGAGAATCTGAAGAAGAAGATGGATATATTATATATAAAAATCCATATTGGGCCAGCCGTTGCAGTAGAATCCTTGTTTGGTCGGTTTAGGTTGTAACACGATATTATAATAATTTTTGTGCCATATGGTACATACACAAAAAAACAGAAAAAAGAATTATAAAATATAATTTGGTGCTTAGAGGGAGCGTACGTACTACCGCCTTTGATGGTAAAACTTACCAAAACCAACAAAGTGGACAAAAACTGTTGAAAAGGAAATAATAGAATAATTGAAAAGCAAGGTCATCTATGTAGGGGCAAACATGTCTTTTCACATTTTATTTCTTTTTTAAGGTTCTTTTTCTTTTTCCATCTGTGCTGCCTTAACTGAAAAGGACTGCAAGCAACCTGTGGTCTGCTTTTCTAATTTTTTAAATAAATGTGTGCGTAAATACTAAGAGTTTAATTGTTGTGCACCGTCGGTGTAAATTTTTTTGCACATACATTCAGTGATGTGTTGCAACATCATTTAATGGATGTGACACATCATGTATTTTTAATTACCATACATAATGTATCGATACATTATTGGACGCATGTGTAAAATAACTTTACACTGACTGTTATAAATTAAAATCAAATACTAATTTCTCGAGTTTTGCAAGATTGACAAAAATAATTTTTATTTCTAATGTTCATCATTGGTATCCAATCTATTAGACCGCTTAATATGGTTCACAGTTTAAACAGTGATTTTCTCTATTAAGTTCGCCACAAAAAGTATCATTGAAAAATAAAGCCTTTATTCCATACATAGTATATTTAATTATTATTGATAATGTATGAAACCGACTCAAATTAATAAATTTGTCTTTCTCTGTGAGTTTGTATATAAATACATATATACTCTGTGACAGACACTCTCTACTTTGTTTGTTGTGTTCTCTCCCATCCATCCTTATATCTTGAAAAATAGCTAGGTCGGTGGATATGGTGGATCATCAAATCGTATGCTGCATGTGCGGTGACGTTGGTTTCACAGACAAACTTTTCCGATGCAACAAATGTCGCCACCGCTACCAACACTCGTAAGTAGTAATATACTCACTCACTCAGTACTCACTCCATATATATGATCCATGATTATTACTATTAATTAATTTGTGAGCATACATACAACAGGTATTGTAGTAACTTCTATGGAGAATTAGCGGAGATAGAAGAGTGTGATTGGTGCCAAACCGAATCAGCTGGGAAAAACACTTGTATTGCTAATTCCTCCAATTCCAAGAAACCGGCGGTGACCGTAACAATAAACCATAGTAATTCAGGATGTTCCAAGAAGCTTGATCATCATTCGGAGAAGAGAAAGAGTCCAGTACCTTCACCAAGACATGCCACACGCAGGTACAAGCTTCTCAAGGATGTAATGTGTTGAATCAATCCAAACTAGTTGTGTATGTGTGTACGTGACGACTTTTTGTACATATATCATCGATCTTAAGTGTGTTTGTTCTACTATTGTGTTTATTTATATATATATATACACACACTAGTTAATTAGTTGTACAAACTACAAGTAGCTACCAATTTGCAAATTAAGACTAATATGTTTAATTATATATATGATAATATGACCGTGTTTTCCTTCTACTTCTCTTGTTTTCTTCATCTAATTAATATATAGATCGAGACTACTACTATATACTAGTACTAGTATGTAACTTCTTCAATGTATATTAATATTTAATTAGGTGCATTTAATTTTCATATCATTCTTAACTTCAAATAAATTTCATGTAATAAAGAGAAAATAATCAGAAAAAACATCAACTAAAAAATATTGTGTGCTTCATGTTTTCCTTGTCATCATTTATGTGTGGAGTTACGCTGTACTAAAATACAAATAAAATAATTTCTTTTGTAAGCCAAAGTGACTAAATTATTGAAAACAAATTGGCAGATTTTACATGCCACCCACTTTTTCAAATAAATATATATGCATGTGTCAAATAACCGATTATCCCAAAAATTTAAACCGTTAGGATTAACTACATCAATGATTTTATATTATTTCTAACATCCTAACAGCATGGTAGATGAGGTATATGAGATTTGTTAATTAAACAAGTGATAGAAAGATGTTTTAGAAGTCCATAATATAAATCTTACCAAAAATCAGTTTAGTAAAAATCAGTTTAGTGATGTTTATCGTTTCATCTATAAAAAAATAAGATATATTTCTATTTTTTTATTACAATCATTCTAGTAGCTTCTCATTTTCTTTTATTTGCCACATTTCTTAAGATCCATTAAATTGTCACATGTGATGTTTATGGTAGAGAAAAGTCAATGGCTAAGATATAAAATTGGGACCAGGAATTGCGTAGGGTAAAATAAATATATAGTTTCACATAATAATAAATCGCAATCATTCATTTTGGTTGGACGATTCATATTACCATCTATATAAAATTATAAAATAATCTCCAAAATCTTTGGAACTGCGTGTAATCTTGTTCCACAAAATTGAGATGCAAAGAACAGTTAATTAATTAAACACAACTCAAAATGAAACAGATTCTTAAACAAAAATACTACAGTATTTGATTGTAGTACTAAGTGATAACTCGTAACTAAGTACTGAGGTTAATTTAGTTTAATTCTTTGATTAGAATCACATAAATTAATTTTAGTTTTGCTTAAGGATGTGAGATGGTGCAAAGGTTTGACTATGATAGCATGGTCTAAGTTAAATTTGAATGCATTTGCTTTAAGGTTTAATTTCTTTTCCTTTTAGGAGAAGAATTCAAAGTACGTACCTGAAGCCTAGTTTACTAATAACTTTTGCAGATTCATTCATTGAACTCGTTTAATTTTTTCTGGGCCCTATCTACACTCTAATACTTGTCCAAGTCAAAAGAAAATTCAAAATACGATTACGAATTCAATTGAATTTGATGGGTCTTGAATCAATATTTTGCTTACAAAGTGAAGAATTAATTTGCACCACACAATCTCTTAATCCGCACTTAGATTTTACAGTATAAATTCTGTCACCTTATAACGTACTGTAATGCAGTATCCTTTTTCTTTTTCTTTTTTCATTTTATTTTGACCGATTGATATATTACTACTACATACTTTATGCAATGCTACTCTATACTCTGCAATCTCAGCTAGATCTTAATATAGCTAACTGTTTGTGTATGTTTCTATGGATAAGAATGATCGATCAACACGCAAGAATTTTTCTATCGGAATTTTCAATTTTCTTTTTTAATTAATATACTCCATATAAGGTAGGAAAAATACGAATTGTGTGATTATTTATTGGCCATACATTTTTGGATATAATACGGATGGATATATTTTGTCACAAGTTTTGTAAAGTTACTATTGACTCATGGTAGTAGTAGTAGCTAGCTAGCTAATATAGCCTGTGAGTGTGACAAAAAATGAACAAGTTGATAAAGGCATTTGCTTCCACTGTGACTGTTTTGACCATTTATTGGAAACCAACAAATTCCTTTCCACTTTCAACTTTATGGTAAAGTCATCAATTCTCTATTTTTCTCTTCTTATCTTCTCCTCACTTTCACTTTCACCTAATTAATTTATAAAATATTCAAATATTATGCATCCCTATCCATATAAAATATCTCTCTCCCCTTCCCCAACCCCAACTTTTTATTTTTATTAAAAGTAAATAATTTTTTTATGTATGTCAATTTCTTTACATATTTGACCACACATTGAAGCTACCTAGCTATACGGTTGAGGGTTGAGGATTCTGTTTGTTGGTCCCGTCCATTATGATTTTTTTAAATTTAAATTTTCTATATTTATATTATTATTATTTAACTTTTTTTTAGTCTTTTCCAAACTTAATATTTCTCTCTATTATATTTTTTTTATTAGAGTTTATACTAAATGCATGTAAATTGAGAAAATTCAAATATAAATAATTCAAATCTTCCGTTGTGCCTTGTATATTTGTTTTATAATCAAAGTTATTCTTTTGTATGTCTGAGTAGTTATTTTAAGATAAATATTATTTTTTAAAATGAATAATCTATGATAGAGTTATCCTTCTTAATTCAAATAGTTGTTTTTTACCGATTCACATAGTACATTATTAGTTTTTTTTCTTCTTCATTTTCGTAGATATATATATATATATTTTCGTTTTTTTGTTTTTCCTTTTTTGCTCAATGGACTTTCCCATGCATATAACTAATATCAATTAGGAGATAGAGCATCCACAATGAAACTATTTATTTTTTGAGTACTTATAACTGGAACTCACGTATACATATAATTTATTTATTAGTTTTTAATTATAGTACTCAATCCATCCAATCCAGCACTTTTTAAAATTTTTTAAATGAGTCTCACTAATAACACATCTTCCTAATAACACTATATCATTATAAATGGATCCCACGTAAACAAAATAGGTATTATTACTTACTTAATGTAGAACCAATACCTATTAGATACTGATTTGTGTTTTGCTTCAATTGAAATATTTATTCGGTAACCATCGTTAAAAAATAGGTACTCACATGCATGCTTTATGAGGTAATGAATTGGTTTATTTTTTATTACAAGTCAAGTTCTACATAACCTCAACACAGAAGAAATATCAAGAAAAAGGACATAAAATTGAAAACTTTATTTTCTTATCTCATGGTCAAAAATCCCAAATTCATAATTAAGTTCATGAAAAACAAAAATTCTGAAAATTGTTTTACTTATGTCAAGAATCAAGATTAGAATCATAGGATAATATATTACATCAAAATGTTTAATGAAAAATAAGCACCTCTGGTGAGCCACGTCCCTATTCAATTCGGCCTCAAACATATATAATAAAGGGCCAATTTTATGTACCGTGCGCAAGTCACGAATGCTACTATAACGAATACAAATTTTACCGTTAGATTGAAAGTTTATATTGTATAGATTATCTATAAATTTTTTAAAATATTTTTTTTTAAAATCATTTGGTATGTTATTGAGATATATAAAATGATTTTCAAAAAAATTTCAAAAGTTTATGGATGATTTATGTGATATAAACTTTCAACCAACGATGGATTTTATAAAATTCGTATTCGTTATAAAAATATTAAACACTTGTGTACCATGAAAGACCTAATATTAGCCAAAGCAATAATATATATATATATATATATATATATATATATATATATATATATATATATATATTAACCACATGTAGGGGAATTGAAGATGAGAATTGAACAAAGAAGACACATCGGATACATTTGCCGATGTGCATTTTTTATTTAAAAAATACATTTTTTGATGTGTATAATCCTAATTTGTCAGATGATATTGCTGCATAAATATTTTTCTTGCCAACTAGTTAAAAAATATGGCGGGGATCATAAGTGAAAATAAAATCAAAATAGAGGGACAAAAATGTTTGATTTTAAAATAGGGGGACTAAAATAGCATATCTTACAAAATAAGGGACCGAAAGTGAAATTAAGTCTACTATTAAATTCACTTTTTTCTTTTTTCATTCTCTTTCTTCTCCCAAATCAACGACTAATATTTTTCTATTACCATAATGTCACATGAGAGAATCCTCTCTCATTACCGGAAATAATAAGTATGTTGCTGGAAAAAAATCAATGCAGGTATATCATAGAAGAAAAATAAAGATTCCAGGTCGGTGAACATTTGAAAACCGATATGAAATATGTACTTTTCACATCAGTTTCATCGTAACACCGATGTGAAAACCATCTTATGCTTTCAAAAATCAAAAATAAAAATCAATCTGACATCTGAGAATTAATAAACCGATGTGAAAATATACTTATCACACCGGGGTTAAAATGGATGTCAAATGTTTTGGACATACCACATCACATGCATTTTCATCGGGTAATACCCATGTGAAATCTTGTTTTATCCAATTTAAATCTCATTCATGCACTAGTGCTTGCACTTCTTTCCTAATTGTGGTTATAGTTCATTCTGTTTAATTTCTCTAGCCGTTGGGTAGAATACTAATTGTCCTGCTAATAATTAAATTTAAGTTTTCTTGAACAGTTAATTTTAGTAAAAATTTATTAACTACTACTTGAGTTCAATCACTTAATTATCAAATTGTAAATTTAATATCTATTGTACTTTTTCCCACAATTAGTGATAATTATTTTGCTGTTAGAAAAGAAAAAAAGAAATTGATTAACCAAAAGATAAATTATTTTGCTGATCTAGCTCTAATCTATAATAAAATGTGCTTTTTTGTTGATCCGGTGAATTACTATAGTGATGTGATGCAGCGGGGGACCTTGAATATGAATATTAATATGAATGTGTACTATATTATTACTACATGTAATAATTGTATCGTAAAGTGTTGACTTAAGACAAATTATAATCTTCATATCCAAATTCAGCTATAAAATGTATACCATTTTCCTTTTTTATTTTACTGATATACATACATGTTTGAGATTTTGAGTAACGATTAATGAACAATACGTTTGAATGTGAGGAAAGGAGACAAAGGCAACCATAATATTATTCCGGTTAGTTTCGTCGAAGCAGAAAATTTACGGTTTTGTGGATATAAAAATAGGATTTCCAAGCCGCAATGTGATGGTTATCTATTTTATGGTGTTCGCCTGAGATCGGAAGATCCACCTCAGAGGCGGCGATTGATTTGGAGATTGGGCATTTGTTGGGTTTGTCACATAGTAGTGTGAAAGAGGGCAGAGGCTGTACATGTGTTTAAGGCCAAGAGATAAAATGGTTGATTTGATTATCAATTAAAGGTGTAATATTGATTAGAGTAATAGTCATAATGAACAATAGTCACAATATAAATACGTCGTTAATTTGTAATATTTGATTATAATAATAGTCATTACATAAATAGTCACAATATAAATAAGCTGTTATTTTGTGATATTAAAGGGCCTTGATGTCTTCTTGGTTTTTTATTTGTGCTTCTTCTCTTCTCTTCTTTTCTTAATAGTAAATTAATGTTAAAATTATTCAAGAGAAAAGCTATGGATTGTTAGGTCACGACGAGGGACAGCTAGGGGGATCATCCACATTGGGTCTAAGAACAACTTCACAAGTGAGTTGGACATCACACTCTTACCCAAAACCTTAAGGTGTTAGGTTTATGGGTCCTCTTACTTATAAAGAGTTCAACCTCCACTATTCTAAGCAATGTGGGACTTAACACTCACACTTGCCACAACAATCTCCCCCTCAAGTGTGAGTCCATCCATACAAGGATATGCTCCCCCTCAAGCGGAAGTCTTTTCAGTTACACTACACTTGTACCGCCGTTGCCACACTGCACACGGGACTCGCCACCTGACCACCTTTGTCAGGAAGACTTTCGATACAAGGAGTCGGTCGAACCCTTCTTCGAACCATCGGCTCTGATACCACTGTTAGGTCACGACGAGGGGGCAGCTATGGGGATTATCCACATTGGGTCTAAGAACAACTTCACAAGTGAGTTAGACACCACACGGATATCATCACCGCATTCTTTATTGTTTTTGTGTATGTATATTAATTGAATATTGGATTATAATAAAATTAAAATGAACAAATTTAGAGATAGAAAGCTTCATAATTTGTTGGAGACTCAATAATTATATATTTAGTATTGCCTTAACAATAATATGATGACTTATATTTGAGGAAGTATATGTACAACAATGGGACTCTTGACATTGTGGGTACCATCAGACCATGTAAGTGATGAGGAAAACACAGTTTGATTTAATTTTGTTCCTCCAACAACAATGACAACAAATGATTGTTTCTCATTTAATGATCTAAATGAGAGCAATTTCGGTTTCACGATAATCTTGAATTTTGGATTATGATGGATGAGAGTAGCCTTGTAGGTTGAGTTTGGAAAACCAACATTTGTGACTGTTCTATGAATTTTGACATTGAAATGATTATGATAAGGTCTAACAGGAATCACCATTGCTGGATAGTTTATATCTTTCAATAAGGATCTTTCAGGAGCTCCATGGCAACTGGAATCATCTCCACTAATTTGCTTAATTTTGTTTTCGTCATAACCATAATTACAAAGCATTTGCACATAATCTTGCTTAGTGATGTCATAAACAAGTCCAGGATGAAGGGCTTGTTGTGGATTGATATTCCCAGATCCATAAGCAAACTCACCTACCAAATCATCATCAGTACCTTTCACTGGTTTTGCGGTGGTCATGATGGCAGATTTGATAGCCGCAGGCGACCAATCTGGATGAAATGATTTCACATATGCAACAACTCCAGCAACGTGAGGACATGCCATAGAGGTTCCAGATAATAGGTTGTATTTGATCATACCATCTAATTGTGATTCTTGAGGTGGAAATGCAGCCAAAATAGTCACTCCTGGGGCACTTACATCTGGTTTCATAATTTCTAAAACTAAAGGATTAGGTCCACGAGAAGAGAAATCAGCAATTCTAGGAGCATTGGTGTCATGGAGGAATGTCTCACTCTTTAAAATTTTAGCTACAGGGTATTTAGTGGAATTTATATAAGATTGAACATGAACAAAATCCTTTGTTTCCAACTTAAGTGAAGGTTTCTCAGTGATAGAAGGTAGATCAAAACTAGATCGTGTGCTATTAATGATTGAACCAATTGCACCATTGGCATATGCTAATCGTTGACCCCCATTTTGTCCACATAAAACAAGTTTACCCTTGACCATGTTTTTGTCTATACAATCACAATTTTCAGGGGATGCAAGTCTTCCACCAGAGCAAGCTTGAGCATTACGCACAGCAATTGGAAAATTAGTTCCATTTGAAGGGAAAATATTAACTGACCTACCAATAAATGTCTTTCCATTTCCAAGAACGAGCTTATCGATGAATTGACGATCTATGGTAGTGGCAGCAACACCTAATAACCAAGGTGCTAAACAGGAAACACTACTTGGGGTAGGACCACTATTTCCTGCAGCCTGCATTGTGAGTATTCCCTTCTCCATGGCATGAAATGAACCGATCGAAATAGGGTCATTTGTAAAGTCAATAATTCCTAATCTACCAATAGAGATGGTAATGACATCAACTCCGTCTGCAATGGCATCATCAAAGGCAGATAAAACAGCATGACCAGTGATCATACCATAATTGTTGGAGACTTTGTATATAGCAATCCTTGAAGATGGGACTCCACCTCTTGCAGTGCCTTTTGCAAGGCCATTAAAACTCACACTCTTGACTTCCCTTCCACCAGCTGTTGACGATGTGTGAGTTCCGTGACCTTCAAAGTCTCTTGCACTCTCATCATTGAAACCATAAAATCGTGCTCCAACGATCTTCTTATTGCAACTGAAGTTACGCCCGCCTGCACAAACTCCTCTCCACTTTTTTGGAATAGCGCCAAGACCTAATCAATTAGAAAAAATAAATCAAATTAATAATAATAATTCATTTTTCCTAAAATTTACACTCTTTCGTCACTATTATACAAAAAAATAATCACTGTGATTGCGAATTTAGTTGAGTGCAATTAATTTTTTAAATTTCATATAAACAAACATAAGGCAAATTTGCTAAATTGTCCTTTTTGGAAAAACTCACTTAACTACCTACATTAAATATTTTTAAATCAAATGAAGAGTATATTTGAAATAATAACATTAAATAGTTTCGTCAAAAAAACATTAAATAGTTTAAAAATAATTAACTTTTACTCGTTATAGTGACCAAACTTTGAAATATATATATATATATTTTTACTATAATATATAGTGACTAGAGTATTAAAAAATAATATTTCTCAATGTCGTAAAATACTCACGACCGAAGACCATATAAATAAATATATGGAAAATAAGATATAATTAATTTTTTTTTAAAGTTAAGAGTATTAATACTATTCAGGGACGGAACTAGGTAAGAATGAAAAGGGGCAGCCGCCACCCCTCATATATATAGTTCTACTATACTATCCCTATGTTACATATGTACTGCCACCCCTGCCATTAATTTTTTTTTTGATAGTCTGCCACGCTTTTTTTTTTATCCACTCAATCTTTTACAAATTTATATTAGTATAGTATATAGTATATACTTATAACATAATAATATATTTATTAATCATTATTTTAATTTAACCCATGCACTAACCATTAGGGATGGATAGTATAGTAGAACTATGCCTATTCCAAATTAATTTGTTCAGCATGTCCATTCTTATTCCCATTTAGTCTAGTTTCTTTTAGAAAAACACAAAGTAATTAATTTGAGGTTTAATTGTATATTTGGTTCTTTATATTTATTTTAGATATCAATTTTATTTCTTACATTTAAAAAGTTTTATGTTGGTCCTTTTAGTAAATGTTTTGTTAAAATCGTCCACATGGCTAATGGATTTACTTATGCGGACAACTTAGGATGGTACTATGTGAAAGTTTTAGAAGAAATTAAATCTAAATTTAACATAAAGATAGCTCAAACTTAACTCAAAATTAACAAAAAGGACGAACTTATGTTGACATCAATAATATAAGGGACCAACTTGAAACTTTTTAAACATAAAAGACCAAATTGAAACTTAAAATAAACATAAGGAACTAAACATGCAATTAAACCTTAATTTAATAAAACACTCCTCAATATTTAGAGTAATACTAGAGAAAAATAGTGAAAATCTAGTCCCCAAATTCAAGGACAATTTCAAAGTAATATTTCCAATTTCTCAAACATTTCCGTTGCGGCACCAAACTCTTTATTAACTACAAATTAGTTTTTCTTTTCCTTTGTCACTCAATATACAGATTTTTTCTTTCTTTCTTTTTCACAAGGCTATACTTTAATCTATTATAATTATAATATTTTACTAATTTATTATGTGCAATGTTTGTGAATTTTGCATTTTTAGAATATATATTTTTTATTTTAATTGCATACGTATGCAATTATTAATAGTAGAAGTTAGTTATGGTTGATGTTATTTATCAAGTGTAATATTTTCGCCACCCTCAATGATTTTTTCTGGTTCCGTCCCTGATTAATACGCACCGCGATTACAAGTTACATGCATACTCATACTAAAATATTAAAAAAAGTTTTTTTTTTTTTTTTTATCAAAAACAATAATTGGAGACATAGAGTCTAACCGAGTGAATCTACACATAGTGAAGGTCAACCCAAACTTAAAAATTAATTAAATATAAATTAAGTATAATAATAACAGTTTATTCGTTGTACAAAAAAAAAAATAACAGCTTATTCTAATTAATTTAATTGACTATGTATCATTTTGGTCTGGATAAACATTTCACACATATTACAAATATAAAAAAAATAAAAACATATGATAATTCCAAAATGATATTTATTTGGAATGTGACAAATAATGTATATACCTTTATCGTTGAAACTTTCAGATTCTGGCCAAATTCCACTATCTATGACACCGATCACCAAATCACTTTCAATAGTTTTGCCTCGTTTGATTGATTGTGGTAAACCAAGAAAGTCCCACGACCTCGTGGTTTTAAGATGGTACTCTTGGCTTGGAAATACCGAGACCACACCTCTCATGTCGGCAAGTTTTCTCCTTTGTTGATCGTTGAGTATAGCGGCAAAACCATTAAAACTCCTCTTGTAACTTCCAACTAAACATTTTTGTATGTCACTCCCATCAACAACTTGTTGCAACAAGCTAATATGGTGAGAGGTTGGAGAATATGATGCTACTTTGGGAAGTGAGCCCAAATATACAATGTAAAGTTTACTACTTTCATCACCACTTTTGGTGGCATCACACACCAAAGAAATCATTGATGCCAAAGCTAAACACACAAAGAATACTAAAACAACACTATACTTGACCATTTTTTATATTTGTGAAATGATGAATACATGCCTCAAACTCAAACATTGTATTTATACAACCTAAAAAAGTTAATATAAATGGAAATCGTTTCAATAAATTAAAAATGTACTTTAATAGTTATTTTAAAATTAAATTGAAAATATAATATTTTAATGACAATTAATGCTATAAAATGGTCAAATATGTTATAAAATTATTTTTATATTTCAATTACCTTATAGCTTATTTTTTATAACTCTTAATAACTCAACTAAGTTGGCATCAGTAATTAATCACCCTCATGCTATGTCTATATCTCATTAGAGATGGGAATAAGCTAGGTCGAGTTACGCTTTGTCAAGCCTAAGTTTGACCTGTCAAAAAGTCGAAGATCTGAGCCTGGCTTGTTGTGGCCTATCATAGGCTTGAGGTATGTGGTATGAACTCTGATTTTAATAATGCTTTGGACGATTTTTGTGATATGATTCCAACTTTTAATTTTTACAATTTTGCTAGCAAGAACATTGTTCTTCCCATAACGAACACTGTTCTTCCCATAATGCCCAACATCTTTTAGTGAGTGTTCATTTTTGGGTGCTTGAAAGCAACACATGTTCAAGATTTTCTCATAGCTATCACCATCGATGGGTTAGGCCAACACATGTCCCATTAGAGTATCGTACTATTAACTCTTAGGTACCGCTTCATAATTTTGTTATTTCCTAAGGATGGGGTTTGCACTGTTTGTCGTAAAACGTGCCTTGATACTTTTAGGGAGCATGCAACTCATTGTAGGGAGTTTCCAGACTTCAAATACATGCATGACCTAGTCAGAGATGTATTTTTTGATATTTTAAGGCGTGCAGGAATTTCGGTAAAGAAGATCCACAAGAAGGGAGTACTATCTAAACTTCTCACCACTAGACTAAATTAATCTAGTGACTTACGTACGCCATATTTGTTAAAACGTGTTTTCATTATGATAAATCAAGTATAAACTTCTTTTTGTTTTAAAAAATGTGCACGAGGCATGGGTTGAAATGTGTTTTCAGCATGATAAATCAAATAGAAGGTTGCAAAATGACTATTTTGGTCTAAAAGAAATAGTAATCTTATCTAAAAATCATAATTTATGTATATTATGAAGAATAGTTGTTAAATTCTTTAAAATAGTTTTATAACTATATGGAAATTGTTGTAAGAAATAAACTATATGGTAATGGAAATATATTTGACCTTTTATGATAGTCATTAAAATATTATATTTTCAATTTAATTGTAAAATAACCATCTAAGTATATTTTTTTAATCTATTGAAACGATTTCCATTTATATTAACATGCTTGTGTGTATAAATATAATGTTTGGGTTTGAGGTATGTATTCACCATTTCATAAATACAAACAATGACAAAGTATAATGTTGTTTTATTAATATTCCTTGTGTTTTTAGCTTTGACATCGATAATTTCTTTGGTGTGTGATGCCACTGAAAGCAGTAAACTTTACATTGTATACATGGGTTCACTTCCTAAAGAAGCAACATATTCCCCAACGTCTCACCATATTAACTTGTTGCAACAAGTTGTGGATGACAATGACATACAAAATTGTTTTGTTCGAAGTTACAAAAGGAGTTTCAATGGTTTTGCCGCTATACTTAACGACCAACAAAGGGAAAAACTTGTCGGCATGAGAGGTGTAGTGTCAGTTTTTCCAAGCCAAGAGTACCACCTTAAAACCACAAGGTCATGGGACTTCCTTGGTTTACCTCAATCAATAGATCGAGACAAAAGTGTTGAAAGTGATTTGGTGATCGGTGTCATAGATACTGGAATTTGGCCAGAATCTGAAAGTTTCAACGATAAAGGTATATATTTATGTTCTAAGTCACAATCAGAAACTACGTACTAATTAATGTAATTATCATGTATAGTGTTTAACTACAAAATATTCACTTAGCTTATAATAACATATCGTTAATTGATTAGAATTATTTGTGATTATTATAATGAATCATTTTTTCTTTTATGTAGATTTATTAATAAATGATTTAGTAATGAGTACCTCGAAACATTAAGTAATACTATTGGTTATATTTGTATGAATAAAATTCAAAATCAGGTCTTGGTCCAATTCCGAGAAAATGGAAGGGAGTTTGTGCAGGTGGTAGTAACTTCAGTTGCAACAAGAAATTAATCGGAGCACGATTTTACGGTGGTGAAGATGAAGGTGCAAGAGATAATACGGGTCATGGAACCCACACAGCATCAACAGCAGGTGGAAGAGAGGTGAAATGTGTGAGTTTTGAAGGTATTGCAAAAGGCACTGGAAGAGGCGGAGTCCCATCTTCAAGGATTGCTGCATACAAAGTTTGTTTAGAAGGTGGATGTCTTGGAGCTTCTATTTTAGGTGCATTTGATGATGCCATTGCTGATGGAGTTGACGTCATCACCATCTCTATGGGTTTACCAACAGTTGTTGAATTTGTGAATGATCCTGTTGCCATTGGTTCTTTTCATGCCATGGAGAAGGGAATACTCACAACGCATTCTGCAGGAAACTCTGGACCTACCCCAAGTAGTGTTATAAGTGTAGCACCTTGGTTATTTACTGTTGCTGCAACTAGCATTGATCGTCAATTCATTACTAAGCTTATTCTTGGAAATAGAAAGACTTTGATTGGTAAGTCAATTTATACTGGCCCGTCAAATGGAACCAAATTTCCAATAGCAGTGCGTAATGCTAAATCTTGTCCCAATGGAGCAAATGCATCCCCAAAAATGTGTGATTGTTTGGATAAAAGTATGGTGAAGGGAAAACTTGTTTTGTGTGGAGCAGGTGGAGTGCTTACTTCTTCTGATACAGGTATAATTGGTTCGATAATTAATGTTACGGACTCTAGTTTTGATATGTCTGATATCACTTACAAGCCTTCCCTTAACTTGAAAACCAAGGACTTTGTTCAAGTTCAATCTTACACAAATTCTACTAAATACCCTGTTGCTCAAATTTTAAAGAGTGAGATCTTTCACGACACCAATGCCCCCAAAGTTATATTTTTCTCTTCTCGTGGCCCAAATCCTTTGGTTTCAGAAATTATGAAACCTGATATAAGTGCTCCAGGAGTGAATATCTTAGCTGCATATGCACCTATAGGGACATCCATGCCTAATACGGATGACAACAGAAAGTTCAAATACAAGATAGAATCTGGAACCTCTATGGCATGTCCCCACGTTGCTGGAGTTGTTGCATATGTAAAATCATTTCATCCAGATTGGTCACCTGCAGCTATCAAATCTGCCATTATGACGACTGCTAAACCTGTGAAAGGTACTTATGCTGATTTGGCAGGTGAATATGCTTATGGATCTGGTAATATCAATCCACAAAAAGCCCTTCATCCTGGACTTGTTTATGACATCACTAAGCAAGATTATGTGCAAATGCTTTGTAATTATGGTTATGATGAAAACAAAATTAAACAAATTAGTGGAGATAATTCTAGTTGCCATGAAGTTCCTGAAAGATCTTTGTTGAAAGATATAAACTATCCTGCAATGGTGATTCCGATTGTGCCTGATAATAACCATTTCCAAGTCAAGATTCAAAGAATAGTCACAAACGTTGGCTTTCCCAACTCAACCTACAAGGCTACACTCATTCATCATAATCCAAAAATCAAGATCATAGTTGAACCAAAACTTCTCAAATTCAAATCGTTACACGAGAAGCAATCATTTGTTGTCACCATTATTGGGAGTGAAAAATTAAATCAAACATTTTCCTCATCACTCATTTGGTTTGATGGCACCCACAATGTCAAAAGTCCTATTATTGTACAGATATTACCTCTATAATTGACCATGTTACTGTTATGAAAAACTAAATATATAAATATATGATTATGTGTAACAAAACAAATATGATTATGGAGTCTCTACTATTATATTATGATTCTTTGGATGGCTTTAGTTGTTCATGTTGATTACATATATAATAGTAAAAAATTCAATATACATAAAACAAACAAAAAAACGTTAATAAAGAAAAGTATTTTCCTAAATGATGACAAAATAAATATACACAAATTTTCTATATCAGTATCACTATGACTGCTATTCTAATCAATCTTACAATTCAATACTCAACCTCACATCATCATATATTGAGTGATCTAATTCAAAACTCAAAATTACACAAAGTGGGGAGAAAAATATTCTAGCTAGTAGAATATATAATTAAAAAAAATGACAATAATTAAACCAATTATAGACAACCTGAAAGTGTCAACTCCAAATTTTTGAGCATGATTTGCGGAAATATCAGATTCCAATGACCACTGAGATCTAAAATTAGGATTAGAACCATAAAGAGACTGCACACCTTTAATATCATCAATATTCAAATCAGCTCTTTTATCTCTTGGCCTTAAACTTGGATACATCACAGCTTCTTTCACACTACTATGTGACAAACCCAACAAATGTCCAATTTCATGTGTTGCAACTGACTCTAAATCAACCGCCACCTCCGATTTCGTTACTTTGAAATCAACCGCCCATGTCTCCGCTGCATCGAGGTGAAGCCTTCCTATCTCTGGCGAAAACGAATGTGCTAGCACACCTAGAACACCATCAAATGGTTCACCATCACCGTGGTCGCCACTATAAAATCCTATTTTTATATCTGCGAAGCCGTAATCTTCTGCTTCGACGAAACTAACTGGAATAACCGAACTCCATCGAGAAAATGCTCGTTTGAATGTTTTCCTTATATCTTGTATGCTCAATTTATGAATCATGTAGTCACGTGAGAAGCCGTAGGTTAGTGTCATTGGCATGTCATTGTCACTTGACCATCGTGGTTTTCCGGGGAAATAAACAAAATGCGTCGTGTTATGGATACGATTTTGTTGGTGGCGAGTTTTTCTTGTGTCTGGAACACCGCATCTTGGCGTAATCATTTGAGAAACTGTGTTGGAATCGAGTTTTCCGGTTACTTGGAGTCCAAGATTTCGTTGGTATTTGATGAGAGCTGATTCAAAACCTGCATCAAATTTATCGCTGAATGCGTCATTGTTTTTAAGGTATCCGAAACGAGATAAGTATCTTTTGAATTGTGATATTCCTGTGATGATGTTGCCTCTGCCAGCATTGGTGAAGCTCTGAATGTTGCGGTTTGTGACGGATATTTTGGTGACTGGTGCATCTTGTAACGAAGCTTTTGATGTGAGGAGAAGAGTGAAGAGAAACATGAAGGAGTATCTTTGTGAAAGGAACATGATGTGGTTAATTAGTCTTTCTTGGTTTGGACTTTGGAGGAACATAAATTTAAATAGAAATAGAAATAAAGCTTCCATACAAAGCAATATATAAAGGGTCAACTTTATTCAGCAACATCTAATTAACCAATGATTATAACAATTTTAATATATTTGCATATGATTAATGACTAATTGATTGGGACGCTTTTGAAACATTTGCATATGAACAATGGTCATAGAAAACCATTTGATCATCAATAGTACACCCTATAAATTCACTTTTTTTATGATCATTTTGCCTGATACCCTAGAGAGTTAATAAAAATAAATTCACTTTGTTACTTGAATTCATCATAATTTTGTCCATTAGTATATGGAACAGATTAAAAAGAGGATAGTTAGTCAAGTAATCCCATGTTGACAACTTAACTTTTGTCACCTTCCAATATATAGCTTTATATAAGTTTGAAGTAACTTAAAGAACAAAAAAGGAAAATGAGTTGAATGGAGGAAATAGAGCAATCTTGCAGGTAACTGTTGGAAACAACCACTGGCTAGTAGATAGTGAGTCTGAAGTAAAGAGAATTAATAGTTACAATATTCCATCATTATATTGGTTGTTGCCTCTGTCTCCTTTTCACATTTTCTAACGTATTCTTTACTCAAAATCTCAAACATCAATCTATCTATATGTGTGTGTATATATTATAGCTTAATTTTTTATTATTATTTTGTAGCTTAATTTGGAAGTGAAGATTCAATTGAGGTTCATGTAATATAGAAATTCACATTACATTGGCTTAAGTCAACACATTAAAGTACTTAATTACATGTACTAATATACTCCCTCCTTGACAAAATATAAAGCAAAAATTACTTTTCCATTAATTAATGTATTTGGTCTGCATGTACTAATATGCCATGTATATATACTTTTTTTTTGAAGAAGCCATGTATATATACTTGATAAAATGATAAACTAAATAAATTAAATAAAGGGTCTTGCTAAACAGTGCCCCCGAGGCACTCTTTAAACATTCTATTAAAAGAAATAGTTTATTCAAAAAGTAAAATATTTTAATTCTCAATACGTTGACTTCACACATTTCCATACAAAATCCACAAAAACTTACTAATTAAGGTGCTTAAAGAGTGCTCGGGGCACTGTTTAGCATTTGCCTTAAAATAAATATACATTCTTTGATTGACACGTTGACCAATAATCATGTGGCATAAAATATATGGACCATTCTTGACAATTTTGCAAAATGTATGGATTAAAAACATATTAACCCTAAACATAAACAATTATTTTTCCATGTCACATAAGCTTCCCGTCAGTGACATGGAAAAATTTGCCGGATTGGACTAATAACAGAAAATTTTATGAATTTTTTTTACTATTTTTAAAATGTTGGGACTAAAAACATATTTAAACTAAAAAGAAATTTAGAGGGGTGGTGAAAAAGAATTTTTCAAGAATATATTGGAAGGACCCAAAGAGAATCCATATTGAATTCCTATTATCGGGCTTCATTCTTACAACCATTATTAGAAAATTCTCTTTACACCCCCCACTACATATCTTTTCTTCCCCAAAATTCCATTTTTACCTTTCGAAATTTTTGCCATTAAAAATAATATTTGAACTAGAAATACTTAATAGACTAACTTCTGATGACAACCTTGTAATTACCAAAATCATTATTTTTACATTATAAATACTTATAAGCCCCTACCCCTCTATATGTCACTGCCTAGTAAAATAAACAAATAAAAATAGAAGAAAGCAAAGCAAAGAGATAAGAAGGCGAGAACATTGGTGTCAATATATGTTGTCTTTGACTTTGTATTTGGTAAAAGAACAGATCAACCATTATTTATCCATATTCACCTCCACTTTCTACTCTCCACTTAAGAGATTTATAAAATAATGCAAGAATTAATCATGAACTTAATTTCACATGGTGTCACCTTTTTCTTCAACATTCATGGACAAATGCAAGGAATTAATATAATCTCTTCCAAAAGGTGACAATTTAGTTACATACCCTTATGATTCATTCAATATATTGTTTCTTTCAAATCCACATTAATTGCTTTGTATATTTTGTAACATGCAATTGAAAGAACATAGAAAAGTAAATGTAGACAATGTTTGGTTTTTTGCTTTAGAATTGGCAATGAGTAATTAACCTTTTGTGTTTTAGATTTCTTGTAAGAATTCTGCAGCATTTATTCTTATTAAACTAAGAATAATCCTAATAAAATAAGTGGAAAATAAATTAATATCATTTTGTTGATCTATCCTTTTTCAAATTAGGTTCTTCATACATTGATCTTCCTCTGATTGCCTTTCAAATCCATTCTCATCATTATTGCAGTAAAATGCGCCGATGCGTCTGCAATTATAATTGAATATAAATGGCAATGCTATCAGACACCTCCAAATCTTTTATATTGCGAAAATAATTGCGTTTGCGAACCACAATTTAGAAATTATAACTATGAGATCTTCTGACTTTGCATGAAATCAGTGCAATTATGGCAAAGCAACACATCTAAGTCACTCAATGTCATAACCGACCCCCGAATCAGATTAGGCGGTCCAGTGGGCCGGATACTTATAGTGAAAACAAAAACAAAAAAAATCTTCATTGATTGGTTTTTGATACTTTGATTCCTAAATTGTTGCAGGATTGAGAAGAATCTAGGTAAGCATGTTTGATTAACAGGTGAATCTTGTCAAGCATGGGAAGGCAAAAGCATTTTGATTCAAATTGTAAAAATCATGATCCTAAGAGTAAAAGCCTATTTCATATTATTAAGCACCATCCCTTATGTCATCATTTCATACAAAAAAGACATGCATACATGAAGGGTGGTGAGGAAGGAAATCATGAAGGTAAGTGCATTTCCACAACTCATCTTTATGCCACTTTTGTCTATGAGATAAAATGTGATTTGGTTTCATGTTTAAAAGTTTTAATAGAAACCTTGGTTCAAAATAAAACTAATACCAAAATGCAAACAAAGAACAAACGAAATTTGGTCATTGAGTTCGGCCAATTGTGCCTACGTCTCTGCCTGCAGAGCGGCGGCAGTACCTTTCTATTATTCAAGCTTAGAGTTTACACATTACAACTTGTGTTTAAATCTCGGCCTGCTCAAGCGACCCCCATATTATCTCAATTATAGTATTAACTAAATGTACTAATGTAATGTTGCTTACACATATTCAATAACCATTCATTCTATACTATATGAAAATTACAATTAGAAATTTTAATCAAACTAGAAATCATCAAAGTATATGATATGTCATAAAGATGTCATTTCCTCCAAATCTTTGCAACCTTAGCACTTAATCTCATTTGCAGGAACTTTACTTGAACAAAGGGATGAGGCCTTTTCTTGTGACAATGGGAAGAACCTAAGCCTTGCCAAGTTAAGAAACTCAAATGTAAGTTATCATTATCTTGTTAATCTTTTTCCCTTTTCTACCATTTCCTTTCCCCTCATTCCAAATTTTGAAGCTAATTTTGTTTTTTGAAGCTAAAATAGTATAAATGCAACAACCATAAATAATTTTTCATTTGACAAGCATATACCAAACAAAACAATTTCTTATGTTTTTTTTCCCATAGGATATCATAGCCTGAATTCAATTGGTTTCTTCTTAATGCAGAATGAGTATAGTAACTTACTGAAAAATAAATAACAATAGCATCTAATTTGAAGAATGCCAGGTTGAAGAAAAGGTGACACCACATTCTTCAGTTGGAAAAAGATGTGCACAATGTGTTGATGCTACATCTGGAAGTGATTACCGGGAATGTAACTTGTGTTGTAAGCTTCACCGACCAACAAAAAACGACTTACTTGTACGAAAAGTAATAGATAAAAAGACTTATAGAGTGGAAAGTAATGCAAGGAAACACATATTTGGTGTTTATACTCGTTTATGCAAACACTTTGTTGGTGGCTTGGAAATAACCAACAAGAACAAGGAAATATTATTAACAATTCTACATGATCCTGTCTTTCCTACGGTCTATCGCTTCCATAAACAACATGTGCAAAGACGAAAAATGAAACTAAATAGGTCTGAATCATCTCCTTTTCCTTACTCATCTTCGAAAACAAAATGGAAAGGAAGATTATATTGTGACAATATAACACAAAAGTCGGTTCGGCTTGAGTCCTCAAAAACAGGTTATGAACAGGTCATGCCATCAGTAACAAAAGAGAAAGTAAATGGAAATTTCAATATGAGTGAAGGAGTTATAATAGTAAGAAATGTTGAGTTTTCTTCGGTATGTGCGAAGGATCAAAATAATCTCAAACAAAAAATAGAGAATGTAACTGGAGAAAGCGAAAAAGAAAAGATTCGTGTTGGGATGGATTCGGTCATTCATAAACTTCCACAAGGTCAAATGATATCAGATAAATTGAAAGAAGAAATTTTGAAGAAATTGACAGAACCTATTATTATTAGACACAAGAACTCCATAAGAAGAATCATGTCTCTTCAAGAACCACTAGTAAGTTATTGTCAACAACAAGAGACGCGTTCGCCGTTGAGAATGTTTATACCTTGTCAAAGAATTCTTTCATTACCTGATCTTCAATCTTTTTCCTATGCTTCTATGAATGGAGATATTTCTGATTTGAGTCAAGAAAATCTTGTCATTATAGATGAAAATGATTTGGAGATTAGTAATAATGTGGAATCAGGATCAGATTGTATCAATAAGATTAATGGAAAGGTGGATTTAATAATTGATGATTTTGAACATAGTAGTTTGAGAAATTGCGGAAATTTCAGTGACCAAGATATTGAAGCAAATAAAGAATACAAGGTTGCAATAGCAGCATCAACATCAGGTATCTTGACAACATACTCTTAAACATTGTCTATTATTGATTGATATTTATACGAAATAACTCGCATAGGAAATAATAGTGTTGAAAAGAGTTCTAGAGAATATGTTGCTAGTACTTCTCGTATAAATTATTGTCGCACTATTGCAGTTATTGACTTGTTTTATCTAATGTTGATAGATTCAATATCTAAGCCGGCACCTATCGATAGACCGGATAATGTGGCTCAAAAAATGGAGATTCTAAGCAAGAAGTTGAACCATGAGATTCCTCATATTGATGTGGATATCAAATACAAAGATGAATTTAACTATGTGAAATATGTACTTGAAGTATCTGGACTCACTAGTAATGAGAGCATTTCAGCATGGCATTCTAAAGACACTCCAGTTGATCCATCACTATATGAAGAAATGGAAAATGATCCTAATTTTTGTGCTAATAAAGGTAATCAATGTAATCACCATGTATTGTTTGATTTAATTAATGAGACAGTGTTGGAAATTTATGGAATGTCACATTGTTACCCTCCTATAGGGTGTCACATTCTCCATAAAGTTTGGACTCATATGAGTAAGTCATTGTGTTTGAGATCTAAAGTTGGTCAAAAAATAGATGATCATATAAGTAGAGATTTATCAAAAAGTGATGGTTGGTTCAAAAATGTTCAATATAATGGTGAAGATGTTGGTTTAGAAGTGGAAGACATGATTTTTCATGATCTATTGGTGGAAATAATGTCGGACTTTGCTTGTTTATGAGAATGATGTTGAAATATTAATGTGAATTTTCTCTTAGTTGTATTACATTTCATTTTTAACCCCATTATTTTTATTTTTAATTTAGAGGTACGAAGTATCTACTTATTTAGCGATATGATATAAAATTTAATTCCAACAGTAAATTTTTTAAAATTTATATTCATTATAATGTTATTTACTACTTGTGCATCATATACTACTTGAGACTTGAGAGGCTTGTGCATATTGAGTTTTCTCCATTTACATAAATCAATAAGAACCGAACACTAACAACTTGATTAAAGTGTCTGATTCTCTATTTAAGTTAGTATCATGTTTTTACCAAATATTTTCACAAGCTATATTTTAGAAAATATTAGAAGAGAAATTAAATAGTATCTTGTTTTAACCCATATAGATATAGATGATGGGTATATAATCTGAAAATTGGAGATGTTATCAGGAATATGAAGTCAATTAATAGCCTTGGTTATAAATGATTAACATCTAGCCCGTCTAGCTCAGTTGGTAGAGCGCAAGGCTCTTAACCTTGTGGTCGTGGGTTCGAGCCCCACGGTGGGCGTGTTTTTATATTTTTTTTCAATTAATTTTGTGTAACACGAATTGAAGAACAATAATGATATTCATCAAAGCCCAAATATGATTATGAAGTTTTTAATTTAAAACAGCTGCAGTGCTTAATTTTATTGGATTTTTTTTTCGGTGAATAATTTTATTGGATTTTTAAGAAAAGACATTGTAATTTTTATTTTATTTTTATAATCTCCTACAATTTCGATATTACACTTGTGATAATTACTTTATGACTTTTTTTTATAAGAACTATATGGCAATTTTAAAAGTGTTACTACCAATATTATATTGTCAAAAAGAAAAAGATCAAATCATAATTTTCTTAATCTCATGCAAAAAAATGAATTTCATTCACTAAATTTCTTTTCATGAATCATGAAAATAATTAACCTCTGAAAAACTTCAATTTCATGAAATTTGTTTTAGATGATAATACTATCTGCTTTTTAATTGAATATTCAGCATCATCAACAAATTTTGAAGGCACCAAATTGTACTCTCCTCTTAACTAAGCATTTTACATACTCTTTCTACATTCTGAAAGCCACGTGGATAATATAACAAGACTAAACTGGGTCATTGAAAATAAAATAAAAAGAAAGGAAAAAAAGTTTTTGAGAATGATTTTATTGAATAAGATAAAATTAATTATAATTTGGATCAAAGTATATAAAGAAATTTGCTTATATTCTATTTGAAATTAATGCTACCAAACAAGTATTAATAATGAGGCTTGATCATCCTATTTTAATCAAAAAAGTTAAAGTGAAGCAAAAGATGAAGGCCTGATCATCCTTAAAATACAAAGAAATATAAGTGTTGGCAATACATTCTTTACCACAATCATCTCAATACATTTTCTCTTATTGATTGAAATTCAAAAGGATTCACATAAATACCATGAGACTCAAGTTTCAAACAAATAGAAAATAATGTGTTGAAAAAACATTCTCTCCTTATTTTTTTCACACTGCAAGAAGTTAAGTTTGGTGATTTATAGACAAGATTTGCTTTTCACACTTCATTCATATCCTCCTTACTTTTTCACTCTGCAATACCCAAAAAGGGTCATACAAATAGTCATTTTTGTAGCAAACTAGCAATTAATCCAAAACTGTCTTCAATATCAGAAGTCACAAACAATAAGCCAAGACTACATCAAACCACATGAATGAATTTTGCATCAACTAGGATGGAATACAAGAGGCTACTTGGCAGCAACAAGGAAACTTTGAAAGCTTAGAGATATGAAGAACCACATGCTTCTGATATGCATAAACAAAGCATGCAATGCCATGCATTACTTGTTCATACCAGTTATTCAAAAAATAGTACAATAGCAGCCAAAACACAAAAATAATCAACAATCCTGGTGCTCAAACAGTATTCTTCTACTACCTCTTTCTAACACAACAACTTCAGATAATGCACCAAGAATAAAATGAACTACCACAAGAAGGATGACAAAAGAAACAATCCAACACTAGTGAGTCAAAATTGAAATCTTCACCATATCTAATCGGAATCAAACGTCTGGAATCATTATCCACAAATCATAAGTCAATACAGCGGTGGTGGAATCGAACGCCGACGAGTTCCACAATTGCAACCAAAAAGTTGTAAAGAATCTTGAATCATCCAAGAAGTAGCCTGAGTTAAATCCAGACTGAGATGCAACTATGAGGTCAACACATCTGTGAATTTGAGAACAAGATTGGACAAAATCACGAAGAAGATCAAAATTGAAACCCTGGAGATTGGGGGAAAAAGACGCAAACAAATGCTGTGATAAAGATGAATCACAAAATAGAATTGGAACTAACATGAATGTTGAACATGAATCACAATCGGAATTGCAAAAATGTTATACGAAAGAAAATAGAATCAGATGAAACAAATTAAAGACGGTAATCGAAAACCGAAACGGAAGCAAAATTGAGAAAACATGATTTTCTCGAGAAAAAAAATAAGAAAGAACTTCAAGGTGGATACCATATAAGCTTTGATACCATGTTATGAAACATGGCATCCATGGAAGAAAAGAGAGAAAAGCTTCAAACTCTGTATCGATCAAACTAAGATATTACAATATGAGAAAAGTTGAGGACAAATGAATATCTCAAGCCTATTTATAGACTAACTAACAAGTAACTACCACTAACTATAATAACTAACTAATCATATCTCCAATAATAACACACTATCCCATTCTAAACTAAAATTAGTCTCGAATCAGTAGCCCATGTGATTGATTAATATTAAGTGAAAAGGAAACAACTTATCCATCCTTGTCAAGTAAAAAGGGGCAAGTTTGGAATCAAACAGTTATTTGTAAAGCAAGAAGATCAAATAATACGACCTTTTGTATCTCACACAAAATAAACTTAAAATTACAATTCATATGTAAAAGGAAACTAGAGTATTGATAAGATCACACTGAACTGTGTGTCTTTCCATTGCTAATATCCCCACTGATAATCCATGCTACACTGCAGTTATTTGAAACTACAGTTACCAAAAAGCTTGATTCTCTGCACAATATCTGGCTCATGACATTATTATGCTCTTGGCAAAGAAAGAATCTAACTGATAGAATTCACTTTTCCTATGATTACACTAAAGGATACCCATATGATACACAATCTATGGAAGACGTCATGAACGGAGTTTGGGTCCACATTTCTAGCTCTATAAGATACACAATCTATGAAGCACTGACATAGGCACAAACACAATACTGACACCGACATGTTGACACCGGTAATAATTTGAGAAAATGTAAACATGTGTTCAGTGTCAGACACTAGACACACCTTCAATCTAAAGTGTCGGTGCCACATTGTAAACAATGGAAGATTGGACCAATTTCAAGTCATTCAATAACTTTCTGCAAGACTCATTTGCAATAGAATACATTTGAATTAAGCTCCAGCAAGAGTATGTGATACCTTGAGCTTTCCGTTTACAAGAATATCATAAGTAGTATCATCAGGCACAAGACCTTTATCAAGCATCTCATCATGCAGTCTAAAAGCCTCTTGCAGATTGCCCTCCCTAAAATTTCCAGCAATTAAAATGTTATAAATAAGAACTGAAGGAGTTATATTATTCCCATCCATCTCCTTTAGAATCTTGCTTGCATTTTCTAATTGGCCATGATTACAGAGTCCGTTTATTAGAGATGTATACATGACAGTATCAGGCACGATACCCTTGAAGAGCATCTCTGAGTAAAGATCTAAAGCAAAACTCAATTTACCTTCTTTCAAAAGCCCACCGATCAATGTGGTGTATATCTGCAAATCACATGGAATCTTATTCATTATCATTTTCTGGTGCAAGTTAAGTGCTGCTTCCATATTATTCAAATGTCGGAAGCCACTAATCATGCTGTTATAAACAACTGCATTAGGAGTCAAACCAACATCCAAAAGTTCAGTGAAGAATTTGCTTGCACTTTCCATGTCTTGCATTTTGCAGAAACCGTCAATGAGAGCACCATATTCAATAACATCTAATTCCATACCCTTGTGTTTCATATCATTATGCACTTCCAAAGCACGATCAAGCTTATTACATTTGCAAAATCCATTAATCAAACTAGTATAAGTGATAACATTAGGAGAAATTCCCTTTTCGCACATCTCCCGTTGGGCAGAAAGTGCAGAATCAATTTCACCTTCCTTGACAAATCCATTTATGATGCTATTATAAGTAATGGCAGTGGGAACAAAACCTTTCGTGATAAAATTGTTCAACATGTCCTGTGTCTTAGACACCTGACCAGTCTTACACAAACCATTTATAATGGTGTTCACTGTGTAGTCTGGAGGCACAATATTTGCAGCCACCATTTGCTCAAACACAACAAAGGCTCTCTCTGAATCACCCTTTTTGAAAAAACCATCTATTAAAAGAGTGTATGTGACAGCATTTGGTTTCAGACCCCTTTCAAGAATATTATTCAACACACTATAGGCATCATCCATGCAACCCTTTTTGCAGTGACCACGTATTAAATTGTTGTAAGAAACTAGTGAGGGTGTAATACCCTTACCCGTCATCTTGTCCCATAAATTACAAGCCTCGTTAACCTTTCCTATTTCACAGAGCCACAATAAAAGAATGTTATATGAAACAACATTTGCGATACCAAGTTCAACTGCCTCATCAAGCAATCCGTATGCATTTTCGAGCAAATTCTGTTTCCAGAATCCTTTCAACAGAAAATTTACAATTGCAGCAGCAGGCTGGATTCCCAAGAGTTTCATTTGGGTGTAAAGTTCATATGCCTTCTCCATATTCCCAATCTTTGAGCAGCCATTGATCAAAATCGAGAACACACCCATATGAGGAACAACACCACCCTCAACAATCTCATCAAACAACTGCAGCGCAAGATTCACATCTCCTCGCATACAATACCCTTTCATCAAGCTACCTGCAACAGCTAAGTTCGTACGTAAACCGCTGCTCACCATCTCATCCTTAAGCCTCAAAGCCTCCACAAAGTTTCCCTGTTTCCCACAAGCAATAATAACAGTAGTATACGTACCCTCAGATGGAACCCAACCAAACTCCCTCATCTCCTTCAACAACTCACACGCCAAATTCAAGTCCATCCGATTACAAACAGCCTGAACAACAATGCTATATGCAGCCGCATCAAGCTTCAATCCTCTACCCTTAGCCTCCTCGAAAAACTTCTCAGCCTCCTCAAATTTTTCTTCTTTCAAACACGCGCGCATAAGTACATGTAAAGTGTAACAATCACCATAAATTCCTCTCACAACCATTTCATCATACAATTCACGTGCATCACTAATCATGTTCCTCCTAACCATAGCAGTCAAAAGCGTGTTCATAATCGGAACCCAGGGAATCACATCATGCTCTAACATAGTTTTAAAACACTCAACAGCTTCTCTAATCTTATTAACTCTAACAAAACTATTCAATAAATAATTAAAAACCCGCGAATCCGATTCAAAACCATACCTTCCTGAACACTCCAACAACTCTTCCACAATTACTTTCGCAGAAGGACTGGAATCAGCAAAAACATAGTTGTTGAGCAAAGATCGAACAGAACTGTGAGTTTCTGGAGTTGAAGATAGAATGCGAAGCAATAAACAGAGAACATCAACGGTTTTAACAAACCCACGTTTTCTCTCAACAATTTGGAAGAATCTTAGAGCTGATTTGGGTTTAGACTTGTGGCGTAAGAGGGTCGTCAAGATTTTATTTTGAGAACTGGGTTCGGAGGATTGAGATTTAGGTGAAATAATTTTCTCGGGAAAATGTTGTGTTGGTGGGGTGGTAGTAGTGAGTTGTGAGAAAGAGCGGCGAAGATTCTTCGGAGGGATTAAGATAAGATTGTTGTAAAACCCTATTCTCATTGTTGACAGAACAAAAAAACAGACAAAGAAAAGAGAATAAAATTTGATGTTTTTCAGAATTGACGCATCAGGGATGGAAGAGAAACGGCGGAGATAAGTATTCAATTTTCAACGATGCGGTGATCGGCGGGAGAGTGAAGTGTGGTATGGAGAAGTATTCAATTTGTTTGGTTTGAAAAAAGCTTAAAATGTGAAAGAAAAGAGATTATACGGCTTAAGTGCCTTTTTAATCGTTATTTTTATTCAATTTAGGATTTTTGTCATCTATTTTTAAATGAGCAATTTTTATTTATTTTTTTATAATATTAAATGAGCAATTTTGATCCTATGCTTTATGAAATTATGTAATGTAATTTTTGTTTCTCAATCAATTTGGACATTTAATATAATATATGAAAGAAAAAAAAATTGACATTCAATATTTAACTGAGATGATGATATAACAGTTTTTTTAAGTTTAATGGTTGTGTACCGTTTACACGTATATCTAATCATATGTTATCACATTATTTAATAAATTTGACACGTAATGTATTTTAAAATATATTAAATAATGTGTCAATATATTATTGGATACATGTGTAAAATAATTATACACTAACGGTGTATATAAATTAATTTTAAAAAGAAGTATTAGGTGTACTCAAGTCTTACAATTCAAGACACCGTCATTAGAAGCAGCCGCCTCCCCCCTCTCCTAAACCCTAATTTATTCTTTTTGTGCCTCCACGAAGGAGGGGTGATTTTAGAGTCAATTTTTGATCCAAAATCACTCCTCTAAATTGTTTTTCCTGTTCTTTTCAATTAAATAAGTGATTATCCACATAAATTTGCTTCTTCGTTTTTTTGTTTTTTAAGTTTGTGGTCGTTTTGTGCGGCGTTGTGATTGTGGTCGTCTTGTGCGGCGTTGTGTTTGTGGTCGTCTTGTGCGGCGTTTGTTTGTTTTTCATTACGGTGTTCCGTTGATTTAAATTGGCATATCTACATCAACTCATTACAGATCTGAAGACTTTGAAGACTTGGATGTCAACGTTGCAAATCCGGGAGTATGAAGATTCCGGTGACTTTTATTTTGTCATATTTGTAGGCAATTTCATGATGCCGTTGTATGCTATTAACTTAGGTGCTGCAAGTTTGTTTGTAGATTCACATTTTTCTGTTTTTAGCAATCTTGAATTTGTAATGATCTATGTATTTTCAATTTGAATGAATGAATCCTTATTTTTAGTCAAAAAGAAGACACCGTCATTAGATGCTCAAGGTCACAAAAATAATTTGGTCAACTATAGTAGATACATTAGCTACTTCACCGATGAATATAATTTTATTACGAGCATTTCATAAACTCTAACATTTATATTTACACATCATGTCCAATAGTGCTAGACGTGAGGGTATATTAAAACAATCAAACTCCACATCGATTAAAACAAAGGCCTGACTATAGTTTATAAGGAGTGACACCTCTCACCTTACAAGCCGGTTTTGTAGGATTGAGTTAGGTCCAACTTCCAATTGCAATAGAAGATTTCATGGAATTAAGTGAACAATTTTGACTCGGTGGGTGGGGTGGATAGCTCAACTGATTAATTTGAGCTAAATGTTAAAGGAATTAAGGTTCTCTGATTCAAGTATCGATAAAAATACAAAATATTAATATTAATAACTAATTATTAATTGTGTGAGTTTCAAAAATAAAACTTGATTGAACCATTTGCTATTATATATCTTTTGATGCACCTAAAATATAATTTTGGCATAGTTTAATATGGACCTTGTCTACCCTTGGTTCGCATCCTATAATGCAAACTAATTTTCATAATATTTTTATTTATAGGGAGCGCAAACGTTGAGTTTGAGTCAAATAAATTCTCACTTGCAAAATAGGATGCGAACAGTACTCGCATACTAGAATTTGATAAGTTATTTTGATAATTTTAGAGGACACGTGAGAATTTTAGGGGTGCAAAAAATAAATCTCTTAAAAAATTACAGCCATTAATTGAATTATTGTTATCGGCTTCATTCTTGCAACTCATTGAATCCTTTTCTGTTTGGGCCTTGAGCTTCAGAAATATAAAAATGGATCCAATTCTGGTAACTATTATATACAAATATTTATTATTTTTTATCTATTTAATGATCTCATTCTTAATATACATATAATTTAAAGTAACAAGGTGAGGTGTGTTGGATTAGGATTTGTGAATTTCTTTTTCCACCCCTCCAAAAATCAAAAATATATTTTTAAATGTGTTTGAGTTTTAAAATTTGGATGCATTTTTTTGTAGTATAGATTTCTGATGATTATTATATGAAAAACACACCATTCAAATTTAGATGTGTAAAATGCACATTCTCAATAATTTTACACATGATTTATTTATGGATTTAATTGATATGCACTGACAGTGTAAAATAATTTTACACTGTCAATCAATACCAACTATGTTTTCCGCCACATCATCCCACTTTACCCCACTTTCTTGACATGACATGGCAAAATGATGGTTATTTATTGGACGATGGTGTAAAACTATTTTACACCGTTGGTGCATATCAATTAAACTCTTTATTTATTCATCCAAATTTTAAAACCAAAATGTACAAAATTAATATATTAATCCACTATAATTCTCTTTTAGTGAATAGGTACTATACTATACTATTAGCAAATGAACGAAGTTAAGTCCAAAACTAAGCAAATGAAAATTTATTATATTTGAGAAATTGAAGACCCCTCCAATCCTCATTTTACCATGAAAAATTAAAAAAAAACCATTTCCAAACAACTGAATAGACCAAATAGTTACTTATCAAATGAAATGCTTCCCCTTCCTCACCTTTTGTCTTTTGAAGTCGGAGGAAATAATCCATTTTGTGTACGTGCATAACATTTTTGTTAAAATCAAAGTGTTTCTTTAAACCCTAGAGTCAATTATGTTAATCATCAAGAAATAATATATAACCATAATCATAAGCGGAAGCGTACCTGAGTTTGCCATAGGTAATGAATTGAAGGTCACCGGTATGTGATCTTCCAACTGTAGAATTTCTTATGGATTCCTTGAATCTCCTCTGATGGGGATTGATCAGTGCATTTTGATGCACATTTTTCTACTATTGATCGTAGGCATTTCTGTAGTTTGTTTTATTATTTTTACTATTTTATTATGTTTTTAGATTTAAGTTTATTTTTGTCTTTATTTTATTTTCGTATTTAATTTACAGCACTAGTAGCTATTTAATACATGTTCGCTGTGCAGATCATAACTTGAGCTCTGAGTATCAGATTAAGGCGCGGGAAGATGCGTTGGAAAGCTAAGAGACATAGCTACAAGTGTTGTGTTGAGTGGAAGAGCTGTTTCGAAGTGAAAGAGTCTCTAATAATTCATAGAAGATTTCGAAATTAGTGGGACTTAATTTTGGCCTTTTGTTTCTATGGCCTTTGAATTTCACTCCTTATCCTATATATACAACTCAAACCAGAAATAGATGATATGTAATATTCAGCAAAGTATTTTTCACAAATTTAGAAAAAGCTACAATGTTCATGGAGAACTAATCTCAAGGCAATTTCCATTGATCTTAGGTTCCATCATACTTTGAAGTTATTCTAATTTCAATCAAGTTTCTATTCTTTTCAATGTTGTTATGTGATCATTGTTTGCTTAATTCAATTATCATATATGTCATACCCCATTTTTTGACCGATTGCTTTTATGCTTCTTTTTAGGACGGTTTTTTTTCTTTGTCATTTCTGACGAAATTTCGGCAGAGAGGTATTTTAAAATACCTCATTTTTGTGTTCATTTATTATTTATATTATTATTATTATTATTATTTTGTTTTTCCAATTTCTATTATTTTTATTTACTTATTTATTTTATTTCCATTTTTTATTTTCTGTTTTTTTGATTTATTTTCGTTTTTTATATTTAATTAATTTAATTATTTTGTTTTTTTATTTTTATTTTATTTTGTCCTTTTTTCTGATTAAAAAATCAGAAAATTGTCCAAAGTCAACTTCTCCCTCACATGCAAAGGGGACATTTTCCTGCAGAAAGTTGTCCTTGTTTGTCCAAAAAACCTTCTTTGTTCCCTTTTTTTTGTATATAGTGAACAGATGAAATCAGGACACACAAAAAATTCATCAGCCTCAGCCGCAGAAATCACAAGCAATCACAAACAAAACAGAAAAAAATATCAAGAACCAGAAATCAAAACACAGAGACCCAGAAATTAAAAAAACGAAAATACTTCCCTCTGTTTTTATTTCCAGATCAAAACCATTAAACTTCATTTTCATCTTCTTCAAACAAAATCCAAAAACAGAAACCAGAAAATATCATCATCATCTTCATTGAAAAAAACCACAAAATCAAAGAAATAGAAAACAGAATCCTATCATCATCACCATCAACCGAATCCATCATCAATCACAAATCCATAAACAAAACCGAAATCACATTCATCAAACCCAGAACCACGGTTTCCTTCTTTCGAACCCAGAAATCAAAACGAAAACGGAGAAGAAGAAGAGACCCGAAATCCAAATCGAAGATTAGAGGTTGATTTCGTCGTTTTTTTCCTTTTTCCATTCCTTTTTGTTCGATCCAGAATCGATGGGTTTTGCTTGTTTGTTTCAAATTTAGATGTGGGTTTAGGATTTATTTTTTTACTTGATTTTGATGTTGAGTTTTTTTCAAAAAAAATGGTGTTTATGAGGGAAGAAGAAAAGAGATTGAAACCGAGAGAGAAGGAATGGAAACCAGCGGCGCTGGGGAAGAGAGAAGAGAGAAAAATTTGTGTAAAAATTTTAGGGTTTTCCTTTTATACTTCTCCCGGATCCTGTGCGCGCAGGTGCACAGACTTATGGTGCACCTGCGCGCCTGAACCCTTCAGATCTTGATCAAACGTCCCAGATCTCATCTGGTTAAGATTAAATCAGGGCTGTCTGATTTAATCAGACGTCCCTGATTAAATCAGAAATATTTCTTCATACACCCCTTTGGGCCGCACCCCCAGTTGGGCCTAAACCACAATACTTCTATTCACACCCCCCTGTTATTTCGTTTTAAGTTTCACACCCCCCTGTTTTAATTTTATTTTATTTTTTAGCTTATGAGATAAGTGCTTTTGGCATAAGCTATTTTAGCTTCTTTTTTTTTTAGCCTTGTAAAGCATGATGTCGAGGCTTATTTTCATCTTTTAATTTCGTATTTATTTATTTATACTATTTATCCGTGCGTATCATATTTATTTCATTACACCAATTTATTCATCATTTTTTTCTACCTTTATTTTATTATCGTAATATTGAGTGTTTATTGCTTTATTAATCATTATTTACTTTTGCTCTTGAACTTAGAATGTAAATAGGTCAAGTGTAAATTCTAAATAAAAGTGCATAGCATACCCCCTCTCTTGCATCATTTCATACTTATTTTTCTTGCAAAATTTTAGAGTGTGATTAGGCCAATGTACTCATAAATGAAAAATTGCATCTCATGCATATTTATTTTTATCGCATTCTGTCCATATGCGTAATTTTAAATTCCGAGGGAAAAGACACCGTTTTGATCAAAATATCATTACGGATTGTCTTCGCGCTTAATTTGCTTATTGCGACGTTAATGTTATTGCTCGCGCTACCTTTTAATTTTAACCCAAACATTCCATTTTAAATAGTTAGTCACTTTATTCTCAAAAAACGAGGTCTTGACCTCTTTCAAAAAATATGCAAATAATTTAGTTTCAAACATCATCAAGCATTAAAAATATCTTGTCATCATGCATTTTTCAAACTTTGGATTTTAAACCAAACGTTTCTTTTATCGTGAAAACTTGGATTTTAAACCAAGTGCCTTGGAATTTAAACCAACGGCGTCTTTTATCGTGAAAACCTTGGACTTTAACCCAAGTGTCTTTTTTTACCGCGAACTTGGATTTTAAACCAAGTGCCTTGGACTTCAAACCAATGGCTTCTTTATCGCTAAAACCTTGGACTTTAACCCAAGTGTTCCTTTTTTTCCCGCAAAGCCTTGGATTTTAAACCAAGTGCATTTTCTTCATTCATACATTTTTAATCATGCGAAAACCTTGGATTTTAAACCAAGTGTCTTTTATCACTCAAAACATTTTCTCAACAAACCTTGGATTTTAAACCAAGCGTTCGCGTCTTATTTCATAATCAAACTTCAATCAATTTAACTATTTAGACTTTCTTCACAAATTAACATCAATCAAACTCACATTTTGCCACTTTGGCTTTTTAGTCTTTAAAACCATTTTCAACAACTTTAAAATCAAACAAACAAATTTACTCGTCTTTTTACCCCGAACTACGGTGGTTTGATCCCTCGGGTACGTAGGCATGAGACTTGTCTCTCCAATCAATAAAATCAACAAAAACATTTTTCTTCTTTTTCATCATTTTAAGCATTTTTTTATCATCACTTTAATTTCCCACTTATACATTTTTTACAAGCAATTAAAATAAAGCGCATAGATAGAATAAAAACAAGAGGTTCCTATAGAGTACTATAGATACATAGGGTGCTAATACCTTCCCTTCGTATAACTAACCCCCGAACCTTGTTCTCTAAAAAATAGGGTTTTTTCGAACTTTTCCCCTTTCCCTCGGATAAATTAAAGATCGGTGGTGGAATATTAAATTGCGATTCGAAGTTAATTAATAACTCGATATCCAAAAATCACCGCGACAGAAATGGCGACTTCACTGGGGACAACCAAGCGGGTTGAACCTAACTTGTTTTAAATTACTATCTTCGCGCTATTATTCTTTTATTTGTGTAAATATTTGTATACATACTTGGGTTTATTTTGAGTGGTGAGATAAGTCCTAACCCGGGCTTGAGCGACACAATAAGATAGGATGGGGTGAAATCATAGTGACATGTCCAGAGTAGTCTGGATTATGAAGCACATGTGATATGATCCCGCTCGGTGGAGGCCCCACGACGGTAGTACTCGTTGTCATGAAAAGTCATGACGATGGTATTATTTTCAATGTGAGTGTCCGGCGAAGCCGAGAACCTTTAGAATCACCTTTAACCCATCTTGGCCTTTCTTAGGACGTAGTGCGGCGGCTAAATCAAGAGTAGTCTTGAGATTAGTCGTCACGCGAAACTACACTCAAACGAGATTATCCCGTGGATGTGATCGGAACGAGAGTAGTCCCGTAAACCGGTAATGTCCATGAGACGGTCAATGACTTTGGGAACTTTGTAGAACACGTGATGCAGGTACAAGTAAACCCTAGTACATACCATATGGGAGGGCTTCACCTTTGACTCCAACATTATACTTTAACCCCACCATGTTTTCCGCATTATGCATGCATGCACTCATTCATAAAATTCTTTTTTCTCATCCGATGTCGAAGGACTTAAAACAAATTTTTTTTGTAAACATTGTAGATTACATTCATTACACATAATAAATTTTTTTTCTTTTTTCTTCTTACAAAATCCATATCTAAATGTTTACAACTAGTTTGGGATAAGTTCTTCGATAACAAAAAAACAAAACAAAAAAAACATTGCATATTTTAGCATAAACACATCATACATTATAATGCATTCATAAGTTTCCAAACTCGAGTCTCATATTTTCCCTTTTCTCTCCGCCTCAGTCAAAGTGGCCCGACGACCACGCCCACAGCCATCTCGCACGTACAACACTCGAGCAAACAGAAAAAAGAGAATGGACCAAGTTGAACAAGAGAATGTTGAGCTCCATGGGGAAGTAACAACGCTCCGGGCTGAAGTAGAAAAGCTAACCGCCATGGTGACATCATTGATGGCTGCGCAGAATCAGCCACTAACCCCTCCTCCTCAAGCTACAGTCATTTCTGAAATCGTCTCTGCCCCGGTTCCAGTGGTACCCATCAACACACATCAGCACGTCATGCCCGAGGGTTATCCTTGGGGCATGCCTATGAATTTTAATGAAGGGCTTCGACCCCAAGTTCCCGAGGTCCCTACTCCCACTTTGCCACATGCTACTGTTGTTCCCCAGCCTGGGATGAGTCTTCCTCAAGTTACTATGTGTGTCCCTCAGTCAACAATGACCATTCCAGCTTCCGTAGCTCACACCGTTCCTTATGTAAGCGAACAAGTCGATCATGCGGAGGATCCAGAGACCTATGGCCGTATGGATAATCTTCAGGATCAGTTTGATAAGATGCAGCTCGAGATTAAGGCCCTTCGTGGGAAGGATTTGTTCGGCAAAAACGCCCATGACCTTTGCTTGGTACCAAACGTTAGGATCCCACCTAAGTTTAAGGTCCCCGAGTTTGATAAGTACAAAGGAAATTCCTGCCCTCAGAGCCATTTGGTAATGTACGCCCGAAAGATGTCCACTCAAACGGACAACCATCAGTTACTAATCCACTACTTTCAAGATAGCTTGACAGGTGCCGCTTTGAAGTGGTACATGGGCTTAGATGGTGCCAAGATCCAAACATTCAATGATTTGGGCGAGGCTTTTGTCCGTCAATACAAATACAATCTAGACATGGCTCCAGATAGAGATCAACTTCGAGGTATGTCTCAAAAGGACAAAGAGAGTTTCAAAGAATACGCTCAGCGATGGAGAGAGATTGCCGCTCAGATTTGTCCACCACTGGAAGAAAAAGAAATGACCAAGATTTTCCTAAATACTCTTGATTCATTTTACTATGAACGAATGATTGCTAGTGCACCCAGTGATTTCACTGAGATGGTAAACATGGGGATGCGACTTGAAGAAGGGGTCCGACAGGGACGATTGACAAGAGAGAAAGCTCCGACTAATACTGCCAAGAGATATGGCAACAACTTTTCAGAGAAGAAAGAATTTGAAGTTGGCATGATGGCCCAAGGAGGACATCATTCAAGAAACCCAGTTTATCAACATGTTGCAGCCATTGCACTACCACCACAATACCCACAATCTCATCACCTACCATCTCCCCAACAATCATTCAATCATAACCGCACTCAGAAAAACCCTCCATTTGACCCCATACCTATGAAATATGCCGACTTACTCCCCGCCTTACTTGCTAAATTTTTTGTCCAGACGAGACCACCTCCACCTGTGCCAGCAGTACTACCTCCCTGGTACCGCAGTGATTTAACTTGTGCCTTCCATCAAGGGGCCCCTGGCCATGATGTAGAACGTTGTTATCCTCTCAAGAAAGCTGTTCAGGATTTAGTCCGTAACAAGGTGCTATCTTTCAAGGATGAGAACCCTAATGTTCAAAGTTCATCCTCTGCTTAATCATGAGTCCTCTGTCATTTTCAAGAGAATCAAGAAGTTTGTCCCTAGGATCACTAGGCCTTTTATGTTCAATTGCAATTTCTTTCTTGCCAAGCATTTATTTACATTTTAAGGTTGTATCTTTTAAATTTAAATTTCTAAACAATGAACATGCATATTTTGGAATCCATCCATTCGTATTCACTCTTTTCTTGTGCCATCACAAATGGCAATGTTTTTATATTTCACTTTTTTGTTTACAAACTTGAGGGGAGAATGATGTAAACTAAATATTTAAAATTGCTGATATATGCTTTCATTAGTAAAGACCCGGTTGATGATGTAAGGCATTGTTTCACTTCCCAAACACCGGAGAAATAAGGAGATAATCCGTAGTCAACCCCTTTGAGCCAGAAGTTGGTGTTCTTTCTATTAGAAAAAAAACCCTTAATCTTAACCCGGGGCAGGGTAGTCTTTCAATCAATTCAATGATACATCCCAATACAAGAGGATAAACCTGTTGAGATAGAGGAAATCATGAGTAGACAAAACTCACAATAACATGTGGTAGTCACAAACATCCTACACCAAAAAAAAAAAACACAAACAAAAACAACAACAAAAAGCCCGCTAGGTAAAAAGACTTAGGCAAAATTCAGGGCATCCCGATGGTTCATAAAATCCAAAAAATTGGTCCATGCAAAAATAAGGGATTAAGAGCAAACATTGAAAACAAGCTTGTGAATGAAAAGTGACTGTCACTTCAAGAATCTCATCAAAGCTTCGACCAAAAGTGTCAACCTCAAACATCATTATCAAAAGAAATTCTCTTGTCAACCAAAGCGTGTCTGATGAATTATTTGAACGTAGGAATGAAGAATATCAAAGAAGTGGGTGGGTTAAAACAGAATTTTGAGCCTAATAATCTTTTCTTTTCGAACCATGAATCAGGCCACGTTATAACCCTCAAAAGACCTAATTGAAGCTAGGTTTACTTTGAAAGCATAATCAGCAAAACTTTTGTTAAAACTGACTCCACCTGTTTGTTGAGTAACTATCTTTTACACACACCACATGTGTTTTATATAAATTTTTGCGATTTCAAAACTTGCATGTACATTACATCAGAAACACTTTTCAAAAGAAACAACTTTGTTTGCAAATTTATATTTGGCATGAAAGAAATTCAATCAAATGGTCTAATCAAGGACGAATCAATTCAAAGTGCTCATAACTTGGGGCAAATTACATCAGGAACCCGCCAATCAAGGGGCAAGTCTTTACATACAGGGGCATACACTTCAAAGATTCAAAGTCAATGTTTCACTTACTTGGGGCACCTGAAGTGGTTTCTAGGGGCAATCCAGATCTGCCAAGATAGTTGTTATATCTCTTCCTCCTTGAACCAATAATCATCGAGTTGATATTTTGGGTTCCTATGGACACGTGTGTTACTATAATATGCTGAGCATGTGATCCAATATTCTTCAAATTGAATACTGAACTTGATTGTTCTCTGGTAATCTCCAACAAGTGGTTATCTTTAAGAAGCTTGTATGATTTCCTTTCCCCCAGTGAAAGAAAAAGCCGAGACCCGTTTGGAGGGCTTATTCAACAGCAAATGGCATCTCTTTGAGAAGTTTGCATATCATCAGCAAATGGCATCTTTGAGAAGTTTGCATATCATCAGTATTCATCAGCAAATGACATCTCTTTGAGAAGTTTGCATATTCAACAACAAATGGCATCTCTTGGAGAAGTTTCCATATCATATCAGTCTTGTTTCTTTCTGTCAAAGAAAAAAAGAGAGAAAAAAAGAAAAATAGCAAAAAAGAACAGCTCGCTAAGTCGAAAACCTGAAAAGGCGGCTTAGGCAAAAAGGAGCGTCCCGGTGGATTGAAAACCCGAAAGGGCGGTCCAGGCAAAAATTAGGGGCAAAATAAAAAAATTATATTCCCGGTGGATTGAAAACCTGAAAGGGCGGTCTAGGCAAAAGTAGGGATTTCAAAAGAAAAAGAAAAGGCAAAAAGCATGACTGTCGAAACAAGACCATGAGAAAATATTCGGTTTCAGTGTACAAAATGGCGACTTCTGCCAGACCTCTGACCAATGGGCTTTACCCCGAGAAGCAATCATTCTTAACATGGATTGACATACCATACCGGGTTTTACCTCGAGAATCTGATTTATTTCACCTTTAAGGGGTGCTGCCCCCAGTGGAGAACTATCGAGTGGTTGTACGGATACGTCGGCCCAATGCTCGTCTTTTCTGATCAAGCTTTTGTCTCATCCAGTCGTGTACAAATATCATTCAATCATACAAATACAAAGCTTCATGACAATCATTCATACATACATTTATACATACATGCAATCATTCACATATGTACACATACATTCATGTTTACATGCAACATGCACACAAATCATTCGTACACACTGCATTGACCATCATATGTCTTGTTTCAATACATCAAAAAAGAGTCATCCCCAGTGTAGCTGGTCCAGAGATGTCTCCATCGCACATATTGCACACAAAAAAAGAGTCATCCCCAGTGTATCTGGTCCAAAGATGTCTCTATCATGTATACAAAACAAAAAAAGAAGTCATCCCAGTGAGTCTGGTCCAGAGATGTCTCCATCAAACATATTTCAAAGTAGCAGGTTTTGCAAACAATCAACTGCAAACTTATGGTTAATTTCCCCAGAAGAAGTCATTTTCACTGCGTCTGGTCCAGACAAATACATATTTCTTGTCATGTCTCGCTCTCCCGCAATGTCGGCAGACGATTTATTTCCTCGATGTGTCCTTACCATCCCACAATGTTGGTAGACACTACCTTTACTTGTCCTTACCATCCCACAATGTTGGTGGACACTGTCTTTACTTTTGTCCGCACACAGGACTTTATCTGCTTATGTCCACACACAGGACTTTATCGCTTTCAGTCTTTACTTCTGTCCATACACAGGACTTTATTGCTTTCCGTCTTTACTTCTGTCCGTACACAGGACTTTATCTGCTTATGTCCACACACAGGACTTTATCGCTTTCAGTCTTTACTTCTGTCCATACACAGGACTTTATCGCTTTCAGTCTTTACTTCTGTCCGTACGCAGGACTTTATCACTTTCTGTCTTCATTACTTCTGTCAAATAATCTTCATTGCATTCAAACACTTCGTAAATATAACATTCATAAGCATAACATTCATAACATCATATCATAGCATTTTATAGTTTAATCCGGTCAAAAAATGGTGTGCTCTGTATTTAAGTCTCTGCCATCGTCGAACCAAAACAAAAAAATCATCAAAAAAATCATCTTTTTCTTTTTATCTCCGATGGAAGAAACTTAAATAGGGGCATCTGTCATACCCCATTTTTTGACCGATTGCTTATGCGTCTTTTTAGGACGGTTTTTTTTTCTTTGTCATTTCTGACGAAATTTCGGCAGAGAGGTATTTTAAAATACCTCATTTTTGTGTTCATTTATTATTTATATTATTATTATTATTATTATTATTATTTTGTTTTTCCAATTTCTATTATTTTTATTTACTTATTTATTTTATTTTCTGTTTTTTTGATTTATTTTCGTTTTTTATATTTAATTAATTTAATTATTTTGTTTTTTTATTTTTATTTTATTTTGTCCTTTTTTCTGATTAAAAAATCAGAAAATTGTCCAAAGTCAACTTCTCCCTCACATGCAAAGGGGACATTTTCCTGCAGAAAGTTGTCCTTGTTTGTCCAAAAAACCTTCTTTGTTCCCTTTTTTTTTGTATATAGTGAACAGATGAAATCAGGACACACAAAAAATTCATCAGCCTCAGCCGCAGAAATCACAAGCAATCACAAACAAAACAGAAAAAAAATATCAAGAACCAGAAATCAAAACACAGAGACCCAGAAATTAAAAAAACGAAAATACTTCCCTCTGTTTTTATTTCCAGATCAAAACCATTAAACTTCATTTTCATCTTCTTCAAACAAAATCCAAAAACAGAAACCAGAAAATATCATCATCATCTTCATTGAAAAAAACCACAAAATCAAAGAAATAGAAAACAGAATCCTATCATCATCACCATCAACCGAATCCATCATCAATCACAAATCCATAAACAAAACCGAAATCACATTCATCAAACCCAGAACCACGGTTTCCTTCTTTCGAACCCAGAAATCAAAACGAAAACGGAGAAGAAGAAGAGACCCGAAATCCAAATCGAAGATTAGAGGTTGATTTCGTCGTTTTTTTCCTTTTTCCATTCCTTTTTGTTCGATCCAGAATCGATGGGTTTTGCTTGTTTGTTTCAAATTTAGATGTGGGTTTAGGATTTATTTTTTTACTTGATTTTGATGTTGAGTTTTTTTCAAAAAAAATGGTGTTTATGAGGGAAGAAGAAAAGAGATTGAAACCGAGAGAGAAGGAATGGAAACCAGCGGCGCTGGGGAAGAGAGAAGAGAGAAAAATTTGTGTAAAAATTTTAGGGTTTTCCTTTTATACTTCTCCCGGATCCTGTGCGCGCAGGTGCACAGACTTATGGTGCACCTGCGCGCCTGAACCCTTCAGATCTTGATCAAACGTCCCAGATCTCATCTGGTTAAGATTAAATCAGGGCTGTCTGATTTAATCAGACGTCCCTGATTAAATCAGAAATATTTCTTCATACACCCCTTTGGGCCGCACCCCCAGTTGGGCCTAAACCACAATACTTCTATTCACACCCCCCTGTTATTTCGTTTTAAGTTTCACACCCCCCTGTTTTAATTTTATTTTATTTTTTAGCTTATGAGATAAGTGCTTTTGGCATAAGCTATTTTAGCTTCTTTTTTTTTTAGCCTTGTAAAGCATGATGTCGAGGCTTATTTTCATCTTTTAATTTCGTATTTATTTATTTATACTATTTATCCGTGCGTATCATATTTATTTCATTACACCAATTTATTCATCATTTTTTTCTACCTTTATTTTATTATCGTAATATTGAGTGTTTATTGCTTTATTAATCATTATTTACTTTTGCTCTTGAACTTAGAATGTAAATAGGTCAAGTGTAAATTCTAAATAAAAGTGCATAGCATACCCCCTCTCTTGCATCATTTCATACTTATTTTTCTTGCAAAATTTTAGAGTGTGATTAGGCCAATGTACTCATAAATGAAAAATTGCATCTCATGCATATTTATTTTTATCGCATTCTGTCCATATGCGTAATTTTAAATTCCGAGGGAAAAGACACCGTTTTGATCAAAATATCATTACGGATTGTCTTCGCGCTTAATTTGCTTATTGCGACGTTAATGTTATTGCTCGCGCTACCTTTTAATTTTAACCCAAACATTCCATTTTAAATAGTTAGTCACTTTATTCTCAAAAAACGAGGTCTTGACCTCTTTCAAAAAATATGCAAATAATTTAGTTTCAAACATCATCAAGCATTAAAAATATCTTGTCATCATGCATTTTTCAAACTTTGGATTTTAAACCAAACGTTTCTTTTATCGTGAAAACTTGGATTTTAAACCAAGTGCCTTGGAATTTAAACCAACGGCGTCTTTTATCGTGAAAACCTTGGACTTTAACCCAAGTGTCTTTTTTTACCGCGAACTTGGATTTTAAACCAAGTGCCTTGGACTTCAAACCAATGGCTTCTTTATCGCTAAAACCTTGGACTTTAACCCAAGTGTTCCTTTTTTTCCCGCAAAGCCTTGGATTTTAAACCAAGTGCATTTTCTTCATTCATACATTTTTAATCATGCGAAAACCTTGGATTTTAAACCAAGTGTCTTTTATCACTCAAAACATTTTCTCAACAAACCTTGGATTTTAAACCAAGCGTTCGCGTCTTATTTCATAATCAAACTTCAATCAATTTAACTATTTAGACTTTCTTCACAAATTAACATCAATCAAACTCACATTTTGCCACTTTGGCTTTTTAGTCTTTAAAACCATTTTCAACAACTTTAAAATCAAACAAACAAATTTACTCGTCTTTTTACCCCGAACTACGGTGGTTTGATCCCTCGGGTACGTAGGCATGAGACTTGTCTCTCCAATCAATAAAATCAACAAAAACATTTTTCTTCTTTTTCATCATTTTAAGCATTTTTTTATCATCACTTTAATTTCCCACTTATACATTTTTTACAAGCAATTAAAATAAAGCGCATAGATAGAATAAAAACAAGAGGTTCCTATAGAGTACTATAGATACATAGGGTGCTAATACCTTCCCTTCGTATAACTAACCCCAGAACCTTGTTCTCTAAAAAATAGGGTTTTTTCGAACTTTTCCCCTTTCCCTCGGATAAATTAAAGATCGGTGGTGGAATATTAAATTGCGATTCGAAGTTAATTAATAACTCGATATCCAAAAATCACCGCGACAATATAGTAGTGTTGATTCAATTCGGTTGTTGTATGCTCCTTTACCGTGATCACGTTAGCGTAGCTTCTTCGTTATCGTGCTTGGTTAATTCGCGTTTGCTTAATTCGTGAGGGCTTAAATCTGTTTGCTTAATTCGGATATTAGGAGCTTACATCACATAAAACCCGTTGCGCTTGCCAATGAGTTTTATAATCGAATAGGAATAGATAGGAGATTGAAATTATAATCAATGATAAGTCGGAACCGAGGTCAGTGGATTTGCCGCTTTAATTTATTTTATAACCACTTATTTTTTTGCTATTTCTAGTCGAGAAACTTAAACCCCCATAAATTTCAGTTTTTATTCGATTCTTATTTTTACCAATTAGTAAATCAGAGGTCCTTGTGAAACGACCAAGGTATAACTACCTTGTTACTACATTTTATAATTTTAATTAATTTTGACCGCGTACGACAGCGATCAAATTGGCGCCGTTGCCGGGGATCTCTGATTAGAATTAGTAAAATTGAGAATCAACTAACATTACTAACAATTTTTGTTTTGTGAGTTTTTGTTGTGTTACAGGTTCTTATGTTGAATTTTGTATTGAAGCTAAACCAATCAATTTTCAATCGGATGCTCAGATTTGTCCGAAATTTGGTCAGTAAATCCGAAAAAAATCAAGGAATAATACTTTTGTATCATACATACGAAAATTCATGTTGAAAATCCGAACTTCCTTCGTTTAGACCAGTTTTTTTATTTTGTTTTATTTTTCCATATATTTAAAAAAATCCAAAAAAAATATATTTAGATTTTTTTATTTTTAGAGATTTTAGGTGGTATTTATATTTATATTTTTTTTAGATTTTATTTGACCTGGTTTTTCATTTTTCTCTTAATTTTTTGTTTTTTAAAAAAAATGGGTGGCTCATTGGATGAGTTGGCTTATCTTGTTAATTTGATGGAGGCAAGGGAACAACAAGCATGCTTTCAAAATCATATTCCACTTGCTATTTGTAATATTTGTTCTTCGAATTTTCATAGTAGTTATGCATGTCCTATATTGTTAGATACTACTTTTTGTGGTGAGACCCAATTTGTAGGTGATTTTCAAGGACAATACAATTGAAAAAATAATTCATATCTTGAAGAGCAGCCTATTTGGCCACATCAACAATTTCTGCAAAATGAATCATTGGGAGGTGAAACACGATCCTATTTGGAAGATATGATCAAGCAGATGGCTGAAAATAATAAGCAAATGGTTGAAAGTAATTTGCAATTTCAACAACATATGCAATCTTCTCTTCCAGTTATAAAAGTCCAAGCTGAACAAATAGTCTCCACCATTCATCAAATTCAAGAGAACAAAATGTTGCATGATAAGGTACAACCTGTTGCATTATTGGAGGTAATACAGTGTGATATATGTCTTGAAGATTCTCCATTTGAGCCCATTAAAACAATGTATGTTCCATCCGATGAACACAAAATAAATAACATGAACTCAAGTGAATGCATGAAAGATATTACACCACAAACTGCTTTACAATATGATTTGGATGAATTATATACTTCGCTTGAAGTAGATAAATCTTCTGAAATTTTTGCTTGTGAATGTGGTGTTTGTAATGTTTGTCTTGAGATCAATGTAGCTATTTCAGGTGAAGAGATTTTGATTCCGGAAGCCACTTGTGCGGACTTTCAAGAAAATTCAGTAACAATTGAATTTGACACAAAAAGTGTGGATCTTAGCCGTAAGCAACCATTGTCTATAGCAGGAAAAATGTTGGTGGAGCCCCTGATTAAGCCACCCAACATGCCGTTGTCTTTCACCATATGTGTACCTATTTTATCTGGCTCACAAGCTAACTATGAATTTTGTGATTTCTATGCTTTTGTCAGTGCAGGTTCATCATATGTGCTGGCTATCCCTCCTAAGCCACCAGATTTTGTTCTAATATACAAGTTCACCTGCTATTTGTTGTTTCCTATTGCGTATATTCGTAGTGTGGAAAGGCCACCACCAAAACCACCAGACATGAAGCTCCAGTAGCTACACCTTAAACCCTCGGGTGTGTTCCTTCCTTTTCCTCACTGTATGCTTATTTTTACATCGCGGACAATGTCTGATTTCAGTGTGGGGGGAACAATTTACATTTGGTTTTACATTTAGTTGTTTTTAATTTTAGTCTTTCCTTTAAAAAAATAAAAAATATAAAAAAAATGTTTTTGGCATGCATAGAATTGTCATGAGTGGTTTCATTGTTCTAAGCCTAGAGGTGTATGTCATGATATGGATAACATTTTTTCTGTGTAGTGTGATAAGTGGACTTGATACTAGATTGTGCATCACTTGTGATAGAACATGAAACTTTGTGAGTTTTTGAGCCTCCAGCAATTCATTGTTTCTTGTGTGGTTTACTCATATTGTTAGTTACTTCTAGAACTTGACTTGACTCTTGAAGCACTTATTCACATGCATGCATATGAAATGATCTAGGCATTTGTTTCTTTTATAAACTACTCTTGGCCAAATCAGCCTACCCTGATATTTTATCCCTTTGTTAAGCTCCTTTGAGCCTTTTATCCCATTCTTTGTTTATAAACTCATTACAAGCCTGAAAGTGAAAAACAATGATGTCCCAATCTAAGTGGATGAAGGAGCTTTGCTTTGAAATTTGAATGCAAGTTTATCATAAGTGTGGGGGTGATGTGATGGAAAATTTTGATCTGATGTAGAAAAGGGAAAAGTTCTTTAATGAGAGTTAAGTTGTGTAGAAATTTCATAAATGTTTTGATACTCAGTTCTTAAAAAAACAGTTGTGTGGTATGTCAAAAAGAAAGAATTGTTTTGTGGCCGTAGAAAAAGAAAAAAAAAGTATGAAAAAAAACGGGAGAGAAAAAGAAAAAGAGAAAAATATGCCAAAAAGTTGTTTTGTGGGCACTGTTAATCTGAAGGTGTGTAAAGAAGTTATCTTGTAGAGGTGTGGAAATGTTCATCATGTTCAAAAGTTAAATGAATTTTTGGGCTCTGATTCTTCATCCTCTTAGATTTTATTGCCTAGTTCCCTTAAGTTTATCCCACCTTTGTCTTGGCCCCGTTACAACCCGAATAAAGACCTTTTGATCTTTGCGTGCATGTGTTTCATTGTGTGGATGTCCTCTATCTTTCGGGACGGAAGAGGTTTGTCAAGCCTATGGCAGTGCTAACTTTAATGATGTGCTTTGAGCGTAAACACTGTCCCTAACACTCCAATATTGAGTGATTGAGTGCACGTTATACAAATATTCCATGAGGTTCTATCACTTTTGAAGCACTTTTTAGTCTAATATCCATCTTGCTCTCATTGAACATGTTTAAGATGTTGTTCATGATTGTTATACTCCTTGAATCTTGGATTGTGCTGATTGCTTGTGACTTTGCATTATGCCTTCTCTTCCTTCTTCTTTGTATTTTAAATTTTGCTCAGGAGTGCAAAAGTTCAAGTGCGGGGGAATTTGATCAGTGCATTTTGATGCACATTTTTCTACTATTGATCTTAGGCATTTCTGTAGTTTGTTTTATTATTTTTACTATTTTATTATGTTTTTAGATTTAAGTTTATTTTTGTCTTTATTTTATTTTCGTATTTAATTTACAGCACTAGTAGCTATTTAATACATGTTCGCTGTGCAGATCATAACTTGAGCTCTGAGTATCAGATTAAGGCGCGGGAAGATGCGTTGGAAAGCTAAGAGACATAGCTACAAGTGTTGTGTTGAGTGGAAGAGCTGTTTCGAAGTGAAAGAGTCTCTAATAATTCATAGAAGATTTCGAAATTAGTGGGACTTAATTTTGGCCTTTTGTTTCTATGGCCTTTGAATTTCACTCCTTATCCTATATATACAACTCAAACCAGAAATAGATGATATGTAATATTCAGCAAAGTATTTTTCACAAATTTAGAAAAAGCTACAATGTTCATGGAGAACTAATCTCAAGGCAATTTCCATTGATCTTAGGTTCCATCATACTTTGAGGTTATTCTAATTTCAATCAAGTTTCTATTCTTTTCAATGTTGTTATGTGATCATTGTTTGCTTAATTCAATTATCATATAGTAGTGTTGATTCAATTCGGTTGTTGTATGCTCCTTTACCGTGATCACGTTAGCGTAGCTTCTTCGTAATCGTGCTTGGTTAATTCGCGTTTGCTTAATTCGTGAGGGCTTAAATCCGTTTGCTTAATTCGGATATTAGGAGCTTACATCACATAAAACCCGTTGCGCTTGCCAATGAGTTTTATAATCGAATAGGAATAGATAGGAGATTGGAATTATAATCAATGATAAGTCGGAACCGAGGTCAGTGGATTTGCCGCTTTAATTTATTTTATAACCACTTATTTTTTTGCTATTTCTAGTCGAGAAACTTAAACCCCCATAAATTTCAGTTTTTATTCGATTCTTATTTTTACCAATTAGTAAATCAGAGGTCCTTGTGAAACGACCAAGGTATAACTACCTTGTTACTACATTTTATAATTTTAATTAATTTTGACCGCGTACGACAGCGATCAGGGATGAAGAGAAAACCTTATGAGCTGCCGTTTTCACGTTAATCTACAATTGGGGACCATAACTCCTATAAATAACCTTAGGGTTATTTCTTAATTTTCAATATTCTAATTTGGCCCCTCATCAAATTAGATATTGATTTATCGTATCTACACAGTAATTACCTTTCATGATATTTATGTTTTTAGCCATAAACTTGTTATTAATTAGACCACTGCAGTTTTGGCTAATTACATAATGCCCTAACATATGTAATATTACATTTGTGACCCAAAAATCCTAACAATTTTCCCTTATAAATATTAGTCACAAATTAAATTGGTGGTAAAAAAAAATGGTTGATGGGTCTGTCTACTAACTGGCTAACTCGCTAGTAAGTAGGACGAACGTGATTTTTGATCTAGGTCCCTTAATTTGGTTTGTCCTATTCGGCTTCACTTTTGAACGACTTTAAACTACAAATTAGATTTCCCGCTTTTCTATCCTCACTCTATAATTATAACACGGTAAAAAACATTATATAAAAAAAACAACAAACTCTATTTTACAAAAACAACTCAACTCGGTTTACTAATACAATGCTTAAGAATTGCAAAACCAGCTGTAGATCATGCAACTTTTCAAATAAGGGTTATGTGTTGTGATTTGAAACTTATCCTTTTGTCAAAGTTTAGGAAAAAAGTAAATTTGATAGAGAAATGAGTAAGCTTGCGGTGATGTTTCTATAGAGTTCAAACTATGAAACTTTTGCTTGAAATCCATTTGGAGTTCAAACTATGTATGAGATATTTGTTAATGGTGGACAATTTTGTTAAATTTATGAATAATATTTATTAATTTTTTTATATTAAATACTATTTTTGTATCTATTAAAATTATTCACCTCAATAATATTGGAAGTGTTGACAGTTACTTTATTAATTACTCCACCTTGCATGAATGAGTACCACAAAAATTACCATAGAAATCTATAAAGTTCCAGCTCCTACAAATGTGGAGGCCCATATGGTTAATTACATTGGTCATATAATTGAGGGGAGGGGACAGACAACCACAGAAAAGGACAAATTAATTAATCAAAAGTTTATGCAATGCAACAGGGGGCCGTGTATTGTATTGAGTGTGTCAGTCACAGATGAGAGGCACCACACACACTTAAATTTAGAATATGAATCAACAATTTTGTGTACCTCTCTCATAATTCTTTCATAAGTTTAGTTAGACAGGAAGAAGAGAACCCTCCCATTCTCAAGGACCAATATTAATTCACCTTCACGGAAATGTCTTATTAAGTTTTTTTTTTATTTACCAAGATTCTTTAAGATTTATACCATGTTTGTATATGCTGTGGATCAATGAAATGACAATGATATCCTGATTTTGTTGAAATTATAGAATATATGATTTTTCTCAAAATTACATTGATCATGCCAATACTAGGTCACCTCTTTACCCTATTTTTGAGTTGTTGCCTATGTAAATCAATATATTTTTTAAAAAATTTTCATTTGCTTAGTGGTTTGAGATAATATTTTTGTATGCAAAGTTGAACTCGCGACCTGCACATGTTTAAGCCTGAAACACAACCACTTGTCAATCACTACTACTTAATTATTTCGTGCATAAATAAATATACATAATTGTATAATTTTATAAAAGTATCAAGAATATTAGGTCGTGGCTCACACCAGCCACCCAACGGTCCCGCCTCTGCTTTTATTTTGTTTGTTAGAGAGAGTACCGCTTAGACTATGTGCAATGGTGTTTAATTTTTGGTGTTGAATGAGTGTTTCAATAGATGAAACCATTGCAAGGGAGTATTGAATCTGATGTGGAGCAAAGAGAAGTTGAACATGTTCAACTGTGTTGAAGACTGATCACGGACGCCACGTGTCGCGCCCAAATTCGCTCCCACAGGCGCGTGCGGCACACGCGCCGACAACGGCGAGTGGAGAAGAATCACGCGGAGAGAGAATGTGGTTTGGATAAAAAGCAAGACACGTGTAAGCCTGTGATTGGGCCGGTGAATTTTTTTGATTTTTATCCTTTAAACTCAATTATCTCATTGAAAATTATTTTTTTATTTTTTTACCAAAATTCGTGATTTTTTTTCCTCTATAAATAGAGACTTGGTTCATTTCATTTGGACACAGAAAAAAAAACGCATTTTTTCACTATCTTAATCTTTTTATTAGTGTTAATCTTGAAGTTTTAGTCTTTTTTTAAGTGAAATGGATCTCAATAATCCTTTGAACACCCAAAATTCTTCTAATTATCCCAATAATTATCATAATCCCAAAAATTGTCATCGGGAGTTTAATTTAATTTTAATCGATAATTATAATTTTAATCGATTATTTGTATCGTATAATTTTAATTTAATTTTAATCGATAAATTATAATTTTATTTAATCATAAAAATTTAAATTTAAATAAGAATATGAAATAGAAAGTGGTGGGGTAGAGAAAGTGGTGGGGTAGAGTGTTGAATGAAAAAACTATTAGAGAGGGTAAAAGTTGAGTGTGGTGTTGAATGATTATGTGGATGAAAGAGAAAATGATGTGGAGTGAAAAAGTGAGTGTTGAAGGGTAGGGGTGTTCGCGGTGCGGTTTGGTTCGGTTATGAGCCAAAAAGTCATCCTAACCGCGAGATAAAAAAACATGCGGTTCGATTTGGTTCGGTTGATTTTTAAAAAGTCATCCAAACCAACCCAAACCAAACCAATGCGGTTAGGATCGGTTCGGTGGCGGCGGTTTACCGCAATATAAAAAATATTACAATATTACCAACTTGTTACAAAATAAACATAGAAAATTTTAATTTATTTTATTATTTATATGATATAATATGCATATATAGAAATTGCATATACATAAAAACTTATTTTTAATACCAAAAATATAGTTTTGTATCGCGTGAAATTATATGTTTGTACATCTTACTGTTTTATAGACTCGGTTTAGGTTGAGTTTGCTAAGTTGGACTAGATAATAGGTTGATTGCTACTAGTTGATAAGTATTGCGGTTTGGTTCGGTTTGGTTCGGTTTTATGAAATGAAAACCGCAAACCAAACCAAACCATGCGGTTTAAAGGAAACATGATCCGTGCGGTTTATGCTAAATGCGATTTTTTGCGGTTTCGGTTTGGTTTGGTTCGGTTTTACGGTTTTACTTTTGGTTCGGTTCGGATACGATCACCCCTATTGAAGGGTGTTGAAGGTGTTATATCATTGTACATAGTCTTATACTTATGTCTAATTTGTAGAAATAGTACTACTTATACTTTTTTGTTATCAATCTACTCCGCTAATCTAACATGGTAATGATTAAAAAAACATTTTACCGCTAATCTAACATACTCAAATTAATGTTTATTGATGCCACTTTTTATTTTCTAGTTAAAGCAACTTGTGATGAAACCACTTTTTTAGAGCTGTAAATTATTGAGTTCCATCAAAATGTAAATTATTGAGCTCCAAGACACAGAATGAGTTGTTGTTTTTGAAGAAATTAAAAGAGAAGGAATGGTCCCCACTTCACTTATGCTTCATCAATTTGCAAATCTACATGTCTCATTATATGAAACCAAAATCATATTTGTCCCTCAAATTTCCAACTTATTATTGAAAGAGTACATAAATGAAATATGTTACATTTTTAAAAATCCCAACACGACCACACGCGTCAAACTGGGCATTAGCATGCCAATGGTCAACCTCATTTAATCATTCTTGTACGGACTTTTTTTTATTTATAATGTTGGCAATGAAGTTTGAACCTAATATCTCATGCATACAACTCAAATTTCTCACCATTAGATCAAGCTTAATTTTTTTTTTATTAATTGAAATAAATACTACTTTTATATTTGTAATTTAAGTTTTAATTTTCTTTTCCTTTTTTCAACCAAAAAAATGGCCCACAATTGCAACATAAGCATTCCGTTTGTAAAATTAACGGCAGGAACAAAATGAGTAACAAAATAAATTATAGGTTTTTTTACACGGTTTTTAACCAAAAAAATGACTAAATGTATAGGTCCTTTAAATTTCACGTTTGTAACAGTTTATGTTCTTTTTAAGTTTTTTAGGTAACAAATATGTATTTTAAATTGTATGTTTGTAACAGTTAGATCTTTTAAGTTGTTTAGATAACAAATAGGTCCTTTAAGTTTCTAACTTAGTGCACCGCTACCCTTCCAATTAATTAACTGAAAAGAGAACAGCGCAACAAGTTAGAAACACTTAAAAGACTTATTTATTACCTAAAAAACTTAAAAAATCTAACTGTTACTGACGTGAAACTTATACTATAAGTATTTATCTCTTGCTAACTTGTTTAATAATATTTTTTTTTCCTAACGCAATAAGAATAACATTTTGGACAGTAGAAAAAATGTGGAGTAAATTCAAATGATTTAGTCCAAAAGAAACAAGAGTTATTATGTATCATGTGTGTTATCCTCTTCACATGTTACACAAACTCACACTTCATCTCTATCTATTTCTCTGTTATTGATTAGCAGTATTGATTTCTCTGAGCGGTATTCAGCCTTAACACTTTACCATCATCCATTCTCTATTTATTTTATTGCACCAACAACAATGCTAAACAACTAGAAAGAAACAAAGACTAATTATAAGTCAGTCAACAGAATATTGTGCTTTCTTACATTGACCGGTCTCCCTTTTATTAAGATGAATGCTCGTAGCTATATATAAGCTTATAAGCAAGGTTTTAAATAGCGGTTGCAGTTGCATTAAGGTTTAATTCGCAATTTTGACGGTTATGGGTGCTGCATTATGAACTACAGCCATCACGGTGTAAATTAATTATAACATCGCACAAATCTTATTAAAATTATTTGTACTATTATATTATATACGTATAATAACTTAAACTAGACATGAATATGAAGTTTTGAATTAGGGAAAGAGTTAAAAGGTGAACACCGTGTAATTAATGTTCATATTTGTACTAAAACTGTGACTTTTATCCATTTCAATTGAAGGAAAAAGAAAAAACGGAATAATCTATTCACTTTAATCTCTACCATATAAATACAATTTTGATAAATGTATTTTATCATATTTTAACATCTCTAAACTCTTTTAAACATCTTTAGACTCTTAAACAACGATAAAGAGACTAATTAGTTAACGTACTGGTGGATAAGGCTAAACGCTCCTCTTGGATTTGGTTTTCTGGTAAGACCTCGGGGTCATCCTTGCTCTTTCTATGAGTGGGGGGTGGAACCCTCTTTGTGCTGGATTAGATAGAGGGGGTGGATAGGGGTTTTTCCTGTCTAGCATTTTGTTGGTTCGGCTCTATCTCCTTGTCCTTCTGCTAGAGGTGGTGCCTTCTTCCAGGTCAGGCGGAGTTAGGTGTAGTGGATCTTGGTGGTGCATCGGTGTCGTTGGCGTGCTTGCCTAGTTGTTTGATTTTGCTTTTTTATTTTGCTCCCTCCTTTTTTAAGAGTATTTCTTATACTCTTATTCATTTTTGTATTGGATTCGACTTTGTTTCCTCTTTTATTTTTATATATATATATATATATATATATATATCTTTGCCATTCAAAAAAAAAGAAGAAAAAAAGTAATATTATAAAATTATCAAGACAACACTTAAAAAAAACTAGAAAATGTATCACCAAAGATAACACTTAAAATTTTTCTTTTCTTTTTTAAATTCGGCCCCCTCGTAAAAGAGAGTGCAGCTTTGCTCCATTTCCATAAGCTCCATTTATTCCTTTTCTTTACGTAGATAAATGACATGTGGCAAAAATAAATTGAATGGCTGAGATTAAAAGTTATAATTAAAAAACAAAAGAAAAAGAAAAAAGATGCAGAAAAAGAAACACAATGTCTTCTTCTCCTTTGTAGCTGTTATTGTCCTCTCCGCCGCTCCTTCCATCTTCTCTTCTAGTGTTTTTCTTTTCTCGTATTTTTTCCTCCTTTCTGTTTGTTACATCCAGAATTAATCCTATCTAGTATAATAGAACTTTGTTTGTTGTTATTTTCTTTTCCACCATTAATCCTTTTATTCTTGACTCTATTTTTCTCCGGAGAACATGAATTTTTGCTCTCTGTACTCAGGGCATGAAATTTTAGAAGCTTACCATCCTTAAATTGAAACTATAAAATACATCATAGAATTAATTACAGCCAAACAATGTTTTAATCAATTTCCAATACTCAAACTAAAAAGGGGAAAATGAAAGCAACGAGACACTGCAACTGTGAGGCATAGGAAAGAAAACGGCAAGTCAACAACGAGGAGTTAAAACACAGAAGCGGCGACCGGGTGACACAACGAGGGAGAATCATTTTGGCCTTATTAAAAAGGAATCAGAAGGGAGAAGCGAGGATTGGCGGCGTGTGTGGAGAAGGGAGGAAGAGATTCGCTGCCATGACATACAATAAGAGGCGGCCGGCGGCTTGAGGGAGTAGCAGCAACACGTGGTCAAAGATGGAAGGACATCTCTGTTTTGCATCAGAGAGAGAAACCATGTTACTTTTGTTTTTTATATTAAAACAAATCAAAAATTTAATTATAACTTTTAATCTTGTCCATTCAATTTATTTTTGCCACATGTCATCTATCTATGTAAAGAAAAGGAATAAATGGAGCTTATGGAAATGGAGCAAAGGTGCACTCCGTAAAAGAATGGTTAGCTTCGCATGCAGCTGCATCCACTTATTCATTTGTGAAATTATAAACATTTGACTAATTGACAAATTACATCAAGGAAAAGGTAAAATCATTAATTTGGAATTCCTCAACTACTAGAGTACTAGTGTCCATCGGAAAAGCCCATTCGTTTTGTCTAATATGGGCTTTCAAGTATTAATTGATAAATATATTCATGGAGATGCAACACCAACTTCGGTGGGTGTAGAAAAAAATTAGAAACGCTTTAAACAATTTTTTAATTTCTGAGTGTATAACTATGGACTCTTTTGAATTGACTTAGTTTTGAGCTTATAAAAAATAGCTTATTCAAATAAATAATTTTTTATATTAATCCATATGTTGTGTCAAAAAAATATATTAATTCATATATTCTCACTAATAAAAATTGTATCTTCAAACACTGTTTTTTCATAAACTATCTTGTCAAACTTATGAATACTACATAAAAATTTATTTATTTATTTGTATTAATTATTCTGTATAAATTCAGAAATAAGACAATTCAAACATGCAATAAATCAAATTATGTGCTTTTTTTTAATTTAGTAAGTAGTACAACTATATATCTATTTTCTGAACGTATAAAAATACTAACTTATAAATTAGGAAAGTCATGAGACAAGTCAACTAGGGAAGCAAGTCTATAAGACAAGGCCCCAATGCACTCAAGTTGTGTGTTTAATGCGCATGTCCAACTTACAAATAATTTCACCTAATAAGTTAAGTGTTATGTTCCTATGTGTATATAGTATGTATATAAGATCATATTCTTATGATACATTATTTTAGACATATTTAAAATAAGAAAAATGTTAAAGAGTGTCCGGGACACGAGTTAAATATATTAATAAGGAAATTTTATTTTGAAACTTCTACATTCAATATCATAAAAATATAAAAATTATCTTTTTAACGTTAATTTTATCATTTTTTTTCTTTTTTAGTATGTTTAACAAGTATTTAAGATACACTATTTAACATGACCCTGAAAATAATTGGGGGTGTAATTATTGTATGTTTTAAGTGTTATTATTACTAAATTACTTTTAATTTATAATTTATAAAACAAACTTTATAATAAAGAGAGTCGAAGCCTAAATTTATAGACATATTATATTTTTAATTTTTCAAATTAAATGGTAATATTAATTAGGAACGAATTGAAGGAGGCGAAATGAGACTTCACCCCTTTCACCGTTAGTAGTAGTTGAGATAATAGTGTTAATTTAGAATTAATTGGATAGTGTAGATGACTTTGGTTGACAATTGTAGGTAGTGTAGATATATAAAGTTGCATGAGACAAGTGGTAACACATTAGTAGTTAACTTATTGTATGTAGGAGGAGACATAAAGTGTGGTGAAATCCTAAATGTTATATTCCATCACAAAAGGCTTAAATACAATTGTATAAGTTTACCTATTTATAGAGGTAAGAGTGTATAGATATGATGTTCTAGAATTTCCATGACATTTGCCAATGCATATGTGATATTGATTTATATATTCTATGCACTATATTGAAATGCTCGGAGTACCCACGTCACTGAGTCTTGACACGTCAAATTCATTAATTGAATATACTATAAGTCGAAATTAATTAATCTGTCACTCTGAATCAAACAAACACCGTAGTAAGAAGGGTAAACAAAATAACGTCGCAACAAGATGACGATCAATACAACATCACACTAAGAATATAAAATCACGATAAAAAAAATACTAAATATATGTAAAAATCACTTATTTTAATGATATTAAAAGAAAAAACAAAAACAAAAAAAAGTTGTATTCTCGCCGTTTCATATTAAGTGTGCTTTTTAAGATGCATTAATTTTTATGATAAAATGAATTTCACTTAAATAAATAATCTTGTATATTCATATGTTTGTTATTTATTTATTTTTTTACTGGTTGTTAATATAACACTAGTTTTAATAGAATAATAAAACTAATTGAAATAAATAAATGAGTATGTTAATAAAGAAACATAATTAATTCTTTATACATATTGACAAACAAATTGTTTAAATGTGATAGTTAAAAGGAGAGAGTGAATAATAATGATAATATAGTTACAAGAATGAGTTGACTGATTTTTAACATGATTATGTGAATGAATTGAGATGAAACAAAAAAGCATATTATAGTATAAAAATAGAAATATGAAAACCATACTTTAAAATAGTTCCACCTTTTTATTGTTTAAATTAGAAAGCCATAACTGGCACATATATGATCCATCAATATCTATGAGCAGCAATCTCCCCCAATTGATTCATGCAAGTAGAACAACCAACAAAGAAGGAGACACGAGTAAAATGGATTGCAGAGAGGGGGGACTCTGCAATTTTGATGAGTACCATCCAATCAATGAGGTGCCCCGCACTGTCATAACTTTAGAGCTCTCCACGTGCTATGGTTTTTTTTGAAAGTAAGATTTCATGATATTACCAAGCATATATAGCAATAAGCAATATATATGAGAGACTTTCTCATGAATGAATTATGCATACTATACCATAGTGCTGTGTTGGCATGCATTGTTTTTGAGTATAGGAAGTAATAATTATTATTATAAGTTGCATAGAAAAGAAAGAGGGTCCACACACCCCTCATCACATAATGCATCTTCATCGACATGTTATAAGTTATAAGAATCAAAATATATAGGACCCAGTTATTAATGAAGGAAAACGATGTGTGGGTCCCACTGAGTTGGGGATTTGGGAGCTGAAAGTGGTGTTGCACTGCTCCAATGAAACAATGTGCTAGTATCCTTTTATGATATTCTTCTGAATAAATAAACAATAAGCTTCCATTAGGATACACTTTGGGATTTGGACCACATTTTTGTGCAAATTAAATTATTGCCGTGGTATTAGGAGTATAAAAATCTCTAGTTGTATCTATGCACACAAATGAAAGGGGTGTTTCTAGTCAAATTTTAAACTATGAATGTGAGTATCAGTAGAAATACAAATGCTAGAAATATCCGGTCTCCACACAAATTAATTGGATGTGTCTAGTTTAAAATTAGATCTTACAACTTATACCTATTTAAAAACTCTTTGTATGTGCGACATACACCGAGTTTTTTTGTTGGAAAGGAAACATGAGAGAAAGTCTCTCAAGAGTAATTTTAAGATGAGGATCATATCCATCTTATTGAGTCATGAGAAAATAGTTAGGAGAATCATTCACATGATTTGAACACCATATTCTAATGAGTTTGAGACCTAACTCACTCTACATTTGAATTATGATAATTATCAACCAAAATGGTATAATGTGTGGACATGGTAAGTTATTAGAGAGATACTATGTTATTTAAACATTACATTCTAGGACAACTAATTGACATCTCCCTCTCTCCACTCCCGCGACATGTAAATAATATTAAAAAAATAAAAAAGCATATATTTATTGTATTTTTATTATTTGTGATTATTTAAACAGAGTGAAAGGAAATTAATGTGAAAAACTTTGTTCACAGGCAGGAGAGGAGAGGAGAGATTGATTTGATAGTGTGAGCAAATTGACGTTGTTGATCTGATCGTGCAGTGCAGGTTGTTACTACTACGTACAGTACAGTAGCAATAGTACTTACTGTTCAAACCTACGTATTTTGTCTTGTTTCGAGAGATGAATGAATCTCTCTCTGAATTAAAATAGGTTGTACAAACAAAATGCTATTGCTCTGTTTTCCATCCTCGTCCCTGTCTTTTTGTGTTGTGTTCTTTTATTTTTGTTTCTACTCCAATTCTAGATTTATGATCTGTATATATATATATCCTTTTAAATATTACTCTTATTCTTCTTGATTATTGCCAAATGCTGGATCTTTTCAATTATCATTAAACGTTGTATATAAGGCCTCAATTAGCTAGCTGGTTGAGCTATCAAGGTCATGTACTTCTACAATGTTGTTTTGAAACAAAGCAAAGTTTCATTTCAATCAAGACAACAACTATTTTACATAAGGCCGGCCCTGTTTGGATGATTTTCTGTTTTCCTTTTTGAAATTTTCAACTAATTTCAACATATTGTAAAAAAAAAAACAAACTAAAAATAAATATTCATCGTAAATATATTTTAATCAAAACAATTCATACCATTAAATTTACAAATAATTATATTACAAATATATAATGTATTTATTTTGCAGTAAGTTTAATAAGTGGTTGAAAGTGTGGTTATCGATGATCGGAGTGATAGTTATTGGTGGTTGGAGTGGTGACCGGTGGTGGTTAAAGTGGTAGCCACTAGTTTGTGGTGGTCATAATAGTAGTTGTTGTAGTGTTCAGCGATAGATCAAGTCCCATGTCGTGGTTTGACCGACTCATATGGCTTCTCGCAATAAGAACATATTAGATTAAGTCATACAAAAATTACGAATAATAAAGTTAATTTAAAATATTTATGAAATAGTTGTATTGTAGTAATTTCATACAAATATATAAGTTTAATTACGTAGTTTTTGCTTCCTTTTCACGTTGAGTGTTATTTTATTTACTTAGATTAAAAAATTATAATCTTTCACCTATTTTGGCTTGCCAGTGGGGCCAATCCTCGAAATCTTTCTAGTTGACAATCCTTTATTGATACAATTTCTAGAAAGTTGGGATCCTCGAATAATAATAGATGGATGGGCATGAGAGGTACTTAATTCAATACCTATTTTTACATCTCCTTTACGAAGATGTCAGTTAAAGTGTCAAAGATGGTTGTTGAGAATAAAAGAGCTTGGGTAAGTTGGATAAATGTGTGCTTAATTCATGACGAGGGACCTTCGATTGGTAAATCTGGCCTTGCTTGGTAAATCTTGCAGACTTATTACGTCTTTGTGTGAGTTTTGTTTATCGAGTAGAGAGTATGAGTGTTGTTGGAGGCATGATGATGTTGAGTCGTTTTCGGTTAAATCACATTACGTTCTTGCAAATCTAGCAAGGGTCTAGGAGTCGTCTCGTCTGCTATGTCCAAAGTGATTTTCTTCTCATAGCAGCTTCTTCAGAACAAAGTCCCAATTCGTCAAAATATTCTTAGGCGTTGGTGATCATGGCGGGGATGAGTGTTTCTCCGTGTGTATTTTGTGGGATTGGTGCAAACTCTCTTATACTAGGTTCAATAAAACTTTTTGGGTCTCAATTTTTTTGGGTACTTGCGGTCCTAATGATGTTGTTTTTCTCTTGCCTGGTAAATTTTACGCTGTTTTTGGTGGTTGTGGTGGTTTTGTTTTTGTCAAATAGCATAGTGGCTAGAATTTCACTTTTTAAGGTAAAATAGTTGGAGTACCAGATTCGAACTTCAATCCCTGCATTTTACATGCAATATCCTACCAATTGAGTTATGTTGACGGGAACGGTTGTGGTGATTTTTGGTTGTTGAGTTGTTTGAGGTTTTTATTTCTTTTTTGTGTTTGCTTTGTTTTTGAGTTCTTTGTATACTTATAGTTTGTACTTTGTCTATTTTTATACTCTAGTTTTTGATATATTCCATTAAATAAATAGACTAAAAATTATAAATAAATAGAACAATTTAATTTTTTTTACAAAATTATCATTGGCTCTGTTTGGTAAGCACGAAAAGCTAGCTTATAGATAAGCTAAAAGCCCTGTTTGGTAACGGCTTTTTCGTTACGAGCTTATAGCTTATTTTGACTAGCTTATAGCTTATTTTCGAACGTTATTTCAATTAGCTTATAGCTTATAGCTTATTGTATTTTCTTCCACTTTTACCCTTATTATTTTAACTAAAACTTAATTTTACCCTTTAGTACTTATTTTGATTTATTTTGGATTAATACAATTTAGTCAAAATTATTTTTTTTTAACAAGAATAATTAACATTATTTTAATATTTATTATATTTTTATTGCAAAATTTATATAACACATGTGTTGTATACGACGAGTAAACATCCTCACAATTTTTTTGAACTAACTTTTCACTCTCTACTTTTACAAAATTGACTTTTTAGCCAAGTTAATTTTAGGAGTTGTATATTTTATCGACTTGTTCACAAAATTGACTTTTTATTTGTAAAAGTAATATATTTTTGCACCCACGGATCTATACAAATCAGTTAATTTACTCTATTAATTTTTAAAAAAAAAACAGTAATATCCAACTCACATAATGTACAAAAAAAAAAAAACTCACATGCATTGTGAACTATCGAATCAAATTAGTATAATATTATTATTATTATTATTATTATTATTATCTATTCATTGTATAGGTTGCAATTAAGTTTTACAATGATATAATTTATATATACAATTAAATATATTTTACTGTAATGTTTATTTTTTTAATAAAAGGTAAAAATATTTAAAATCATTTTTTTAAATAAAAAATATTTTTTAATAATATCTTAAATATTAATTGATATAAATTTTATTATAAAGTGATAATGCCCTTTCATGTAATTTTACATTATCTTATCAGCTATAAGCTAATTTTACCAAACACTTCAATTAGCTTATCAGCTATAAGCTATAAGCTAGCTTATCAGCTAACCGCTATTTTTAGCAAACAGAGCCATCGTAACTGTATTGAGGTTAAGTATTGTCATAAATGCATAGCTGTATATCATGGAATTTGAGTGTATAAACAAGTAATATTTTTTTATTAACCCTCTAGATTATAAGAAAATAGGCTAAATATAATTCAAAAATTTCAATCTATTTCATTACTCCCTCCGGTCTTTGAAAAAATAATTTGGTCATTTTTACAAGAAACTTTGACCAATTTTTAAATATTTTAAATATTTAATTTAACTTATGCCTTTATTTATTATGAGAGAGAATATTAAAATAAGTAAGTTAGTTAAATTGAGAGTAATTAAATAAGGGTATACATGAAATAAGTTTAAAATTAGAAGAATATTAAATAAAAATAACTATATAGAATGTATTTTCTTGATATGTGTAATTTTTTCAAATCGTTCTTTATAAAAAGGACCGGTTGAAAGTAATAATTATAAGAATGTTTCTCTAATGTTTGTCCATTTACTACAGCAATCTTAGCCTAATTAAGTACGAAGCTTCGTAGACAAAATGATTAATAATAAGGATATTTGGAGTCAATATCCTCTCCATTTATTTGGTTCTCCATTTCCTCCATTTAGGAGAGAGATAGATACATAAAAAGTAAAAAATAATTAATGATGATGAGACTCACTTAATGATATGACCCACCACATATTTTTTGTGTCTATCTCTCTCCAAATTATATTTTCCATTTATTTTTATAAATGGACAGGATCTTAACCCGGATATTTGTAACGACATAAAGTATTAAGCAGAAGAACGCATGATGGTGATATCTCACATTTTTGTTCCATTTTTAAAAAATAAAACAGAAAACACTTGGATAGGTAAATTAAATTAGAGAGGCAAAGGAAAGTGCTTTGTGGCCCACTAAAGGTTTGTTTGGAAGATTCATGGGAAGGAGGGTTCCCCTAATTTGTGTTTGTGTGAAAGTGAGAACCCCAAACCAAAGCAATCAATCCACTTCAAACATATATACGAATACTAGCTTTTAATAATAACAACAAATGGAAAGGAAATAACATATGACATGATATTATTACAAGCATTGAGACTTTGAAAGAAAAATACAAAATTATTTACCCATTTCCGTCGAAATAAACAAAAAAAATACTAAAATTATTTACTCAGTCCAATCAAAATAGATTAGGGGAAAGAACTTGTCTTTAATCCACTAGGAACGAGCTTTTACAAGAAAAAGAATTACGAAATTAGTTTGAAAAGCTTAACAAGAATTATCAAAAAACACAAAAGCTCAACAAGATTTAATTTCTATATATCCTTTCTCCCAACCTCAATGATAAACACACTAGAAGTTTAGAACGAGAGACAAAATATAAAATATTCCCCAATGTATTGTCACTACTCAATAATTTAGTTTGGTTGCTTAAATTTGCATCAAATTCTAGTTAGCTTGTTTGCTTTTATGCGGCTTTATGGCTGCCACTAACGACATAGTTCTTGTAGTGCTCCTCCATATATATATATATATATATATATATATATATATATATATATAAGATAAGATCCCAAATTAAACACATGACATGAATCATCTTCCTTGTGGCTAAATTCCACATGCTTGCGTTATGCATATTAGCCCCAATTGAAAGAGTATGAGTTAAGGGTTAAGAAGTTGGAGGTTCAGAGTTCGAACCCTAGCAAGAGAAAAACTATAACATTGTAAATATACTAATAAGTAAGAATTTGCCATTAAAAAGAAGAGAGTAAGCGGTACCGAGCCGACCATTGATTGTGAGGTTTTAAAAGTGTTGCATCAACATTTCCCACTCAAGTCCTTGGGTCTTGACTCAATGATGACCAATCAGGTTTCCATTAAACACAATCTAATCTTTTTTGATTGTGAGACATCAGAGAAAGAGACCCCATGCAATTAAATGCCAAGATCACACTAAAACATTATACTCCCACAACTTTTCTTTTAAGTTATCATAGGTTACATAGGTACTAAGTTCTATGCTAACTCATGTGAGCATAGAAATATTGCATGTAAAATACAGACATAAATTTCTAACTCTCATATTCTCACTTATTCGCCGCTTAAAGGTAACTAATGTACATGTAAAAAAATTAGATATTCTCACTTATTGCATGTGAGCATAGGTACTTGTGAATTTATAGGTGACATTTTATATTTGGATTTTGTTATATACTAGGAAGAGATATGATTATCTTTGGATTAAGATAGTATGATATGATTCGACTTTATGTATGGGTTATTTGTTAGACCACAAGCGGTAGGTACTTTAACAAGGAATAGATAGCCACACACATGTATGGATTGATAGAGAGAGAGAGAGAGAGAGCATCTGATCTGCAGGTATGTTAATATTACTGGGATTAGTAGTACAGCTATATAGCTTCCACATAGGAGACAGCTTGACGGCTTCGGATTCCAATTTAAATGTTCCCTTACCACTCATCCAGCCCAGCCCAGCTAGCTATATTCAAAACATATAGTATATGTATATGGGAGAATCTCAATTTTCTTTCATTACAAAAAATTCACATACATACATACATACATGATGACTCTATTTTTCAGGAAATAAATGGAGTACAAGACAAAAGGAAAATAATTCATTGCCCCTAAAAATGAATGTTAGTAATAGCTAGCTAGGGCCTCAACACTCTTTGGCTTTGCTGCCACCACACCCCAAACAGACAGCTACTATTTCCGGGTAAATCCAAATTGAGGGGGCCATTTTCCTCTTCTACGCTTTACCATAACTATTACAGTACCCTCTTTTTTTCACTGCAGTTAATTCCGACCGTATCATAAATATAGTAGAACACACTGTGTTTCACAATTCCATTTGTTACTACTACCCAAACATAGTAGCTAACCAACAATTCACTATTCATTTTCTATTACATTTTATTCATTTATATTATATAACAAAGTTTAGTTCATTTTGGACTCAATGACTTACCAAGATTAAATAATGATTTCAACTTTTAACAAGCGCCAACAAAATCATTTATTAATTCTTTACATTTGTCTTAGGAGCGGTGTTTAACATTTTTCTCTCTATAAAAATTCCAAAAACCTGTAATACAATTTAATAAAATAGTTATGCATTTCTAACACTTAAATTGTATTCATTTAATCTCAAATAAAAAGTTATCCATCATAACACTTAATAAACTTTAATACTACTAAAGGAAACTTTAGCAACAAATGAAAATTATGGTGCAAATTGCATAAGGAATAAGGAATTCTAAAAGTTTGCGAAACCGGTGTGGTAGAAGTAGCAAAAAGTCATATCCAATACTCTAATTGATTACATGTGGCTACAACAGGTTAAGTGAAATTCTACCCGCAAACGAATGCTCGTGGGTCGACTCACCCATGAGCACCCCTAGTTGCATGTAGTCAGCTGCATTAGTGTGTCAATACCATCACGTCAAATCTTGATAAGAAAATTTAAATCTCAAGATAATTTTTTACTTTTATTTAATATAAAATTTAAATGTTAAAATCTCGATTTCGAGCAGTCTAATGATTGCTGACCGGGTGCCGGCTGCACCCAATCCACCACTACACAAACCCCAGTTTAAAATAAAATGCTAACATACAAAACAATTCTAAATTTGGTAAAAGTAAAAATTAACTTACTCTTTAATGGCTTAACTTACCCAACAAGTAGTAACAACACAATACTTAATTTGAAATTAATGTTGAGAGAAAGGTTACAAGTGGGACTTGACTTAACTATTACATAAGTAAGTATTATTGTTGTTGCCAGTGACGCTCCTCCATTACTTAATTTCTTCTTGGAAATATATTAATTAAAATTAAAATATATTAATTAATTAGCCATGCAAATTAAACAGGGATGCATGCTCCTAGTTACTAGCTACACAATATTGCTTGCGTGTGTGCACACTACCCGCTGGAGAAAAACAATGAGTTTGATGTTGTTGTAGGGCTTTGGCTTTGGTAAGACCTTTGTCGAAAATAATCCGGTGGAGAAACGGCCACCGTCACCGAAGATGAAGATTGAGTTCCCGACTCCGGTGGGGACCCTTCCAAAATAAATAACACATAATTAAAAAATAAAACATGTACACAATAATCATGATTCATGATGATTATGATAAGTAACTCTATTATTGGTTAAATAAAAATAGATAGCTAATTAAGACATGCATTTTGTTTCTACTACATTTTTAGAGCTCAATTATGAGGTAAAATAAGGAATGAATACTTTATTTAGTTTACGATTAATTAATTATATAGAAGAGGAAATAATTTAATTAAAGAATTACTTGTAGCAGCATTTTCTGAAGTGTTGTGAGATTTGTTAATATCTTGAGTATTTGGGTGTTGAGTTTTTCTCCGGCGACGATTATGATCTGCCAATCTCTTCCTGCAGCTACGTTTTCCATTATCAAACTCAGAAAGAAGATGGAACCTGCAATAAAAAAAATAACAATATTTAAAATTTGGTAAACTGAGTTATCTTGGATGTAAAATTAATTTAAAATAATAAAAAAGTGCCAAAAATTGAATAATGGATATTTAATTGATAAATTCTAGAGTTCTAGAGGGGATTAGAATTTAAATTTTTTATTATAAATTATAAATAATAATAATAATAATAATAATATAGTATAATTTTTGAGACACAATGTAGTTAGATAGCTGTTTGTTTTGAATGGTACTAACTAAAAGCAGCAAAACAATGCAGTACGTAAGTAGCAAAACTGAAAAGAAAACAAACACATATGTATTTTAAGGGACACAAATGCCCTCGGGATTTCCCCATGTACGGTCAACTCAATCATTGTCAACGTTCCCCCCAAGGGTACTTTAGTCTTTCTCAACTCCAAACCTTCTCCCTATCCCCCAACATCGCTGTTTTGTGCTTAGTGCTTTAATGCATGTTAAAACATCTTTTCAAAACTAAGTATCCGTTTAAAACCGACTAATTCAAAGTTCAATCTAAACGTTCAATAGCAAAAGCTAAATTAGACAAATTGGAATTAATTAGAACAAAATTTTGTATAGACTAATTCAACAGAAGTTGTGGACATATTGAGAATTAAAACTCGAGACCTAATTAGAAATACACTCTTCTAGATTTCAAACCTATATCACAAGACCACCAAATCTTGAGTTTAAGAATATTTTTGTCTTTTTAAAAAAATTGTTTCCTTTTGATAATTAAAAGCTATCTGAAATTAAACAAGTTTAGTAAGTCATTGTTGTTTAATTGCACCATTAGTGTAAGAAAAACAAAGAAAAATAAAAAGCATAGGGAGAAACAGAAAAAGACGAAAATGCCCTCAGAGTAAGGCTTTGTAATAAGCGGAGTTGAGCTCAATGATTGGGTTGTTAAAGGGGTAATCATGTCATTTAAAAGGAAAGACGACCACAACCTGCTGCATTGCTGGCAGAATCGTTGAGTCAACCCAGCGGCTATGACGGTGGCGGCCTTGGAGTGAAACTCACAAACCTTATGGCGGCGGTGATAGTGCTTCGCCTGAGACAGATCAGCATTGCATCCTTCAGCCTGACACCTTGGCGAGTTTGAAGAACCCAATGAACCCGGTTCAGGCTGTCTAGACCGACGATAAAGGCGGCTCACAAAGTCATCTTCAGAAGACGAAAAGTAAGTGCGGCCACCAAGGTTGAGTCCAATTCTCGAGCCGACAAAGTCCATGGGCCTATTAAGGTCCTCAGACTTGGGCACGAGAAGGAATCCAGACCCATGTCCATGATGACCAGAAAGAGGGTCGAGAGAAAGCATGGAAGGAGGTTGAGGTTGTGGTGGTGGGTAAGAACCAGTTGAAGACCCGCCATGGAAAGCGCGTGGGTCGAAGAAAGAGTGATGAATATGATGTTGCTGCTGTTGGGCTTGTGGGTTAAAGTTATGCTGCTGCTGATGATGGTGATGGTGGGTAAAATCGCCAGTGTTTGTGTTAATAGTGGACCCAGGCCCGTTTAGGTAGTTGTCGGATAACATGGCTTGAGAAGCATAGTGGTCGAAGATTTGACGGTGGGCTTGATCGGTAGCAGCGGTGGAGGAGTTGTCTTCATTTCCAGTAAGCATGATGTTTGATGGGTTACCCCATTCATAGTCCAACATGGTCTCTCTTGCAAAAATACCTGCCAAGATTTAAAAAAAAAAAGAGTTTAGAGTTTAGAAGGAAAATATAGTATATTTTTTGGAAATAACAAAATATATAAGAAATAAGTAAGATATAGATAGCCCTAACCTAATTTGCAGAAAAGTTATGGTTGGGGTGAGAGGCTTTTTATCTCATTTGGTTTGATTCAGAGATAACAACAGTGTATAATGTAATGGCGTGTAGATTAAGTCTATAGATTTATCTCAGAGAGAGTCTCTCTTTCTTTTATTTTAACTCTGTTAAGCTAAAATGGATGTGCGCTTAAAAGATCTTACTTTCACTCTAAAAAAGCTGAACCCTTTTTTGTCTACTTCCTCATATCTCTCAACCAATAGGAAAGTTACTCTTGTTTACTCAATTCTCTCTCTTTCTTTCTCTCTCATTTCTAGGTGAATGAATGAGTGAGTGAGTGTTGTGTGAGTTTGAGGGAAACTCAGCTTATGAGGCGGCTTCTGCAGACAGTGGGTAATTGGTGGGTGATCTGTACTCTGGATATGCTTCGACTAGGAAATTACCTTTTCACCTTCATGTAAATTTATATTTTCATTTTTCTTTTTCTATCTTAATTTTTAATCCACCCACTTTTTAAAAATAGATAAATATATAGACAAACAAAAATGTTTGATTAACACTTTATACATCCTACATATATTTTGAGATAAATATAGAGAATGGTGTGATATTTGTGATATATTGATGATAGGTTGTGAAGAGATTTATAAATAGAAAATTAGGAAGATGAAATTTACGGTATATAAATGAGATAGTTTTTTTTATGTATAAATTTATTGTTATTATAGGATTAATATGTATTTTGATTTGATCAAATAACATATGACGTGACATATTGATTCAATTACGATACTCATTGATTTACTGGTTAAAATTTTTTGTGATGAAAGATTTGTATTATTAATTACTAGCATGTAATTAAACAAAGCTGGTTTCAAAATTAGAGATGTACAAATATAATTGATGAACAAATGTTAAGGTTTTAGTTTTTTTTCTTAGGTAATATTAATACTTTAGTCGTTATGTTATTATTTTTGGAAAATGATCTCTAGATATCTATAAATGATCTTGAGATATATCTTCTTTTTTGAATGGCAAATTATAATATTATATTATATAGAAAACGACCAAAGTACAATAGAATATTTAGAATACAGGAGGTACCAGAAGTATACTCCAACATCTAACATGTTATAACACATGTAATTAAGCAAATGACACAACAACATAAAAAATAAACACCTCTAACTCCCGATCACAAGAAGATAAAAAAACCTCATTGAGAGAGAGACAATGATCAACCATCAAGAGGACAGACACAAGAGACATTCAATCAACCAGACCTCATGTAGACCCAGATCCACACCCCACCAAACTTTATCGGTTCCAACAAAAAATAGGGTGCATACCTCACTCATAAAAGGAACAGGGAATTGATACTATGATTTTTACCTAGAAATCATTTCTAAGATAAAAGCTTCACCCTATCGATAAGACACTCAGCAGAAAAAATTCCTTCCGAAAACAGAACATCATTTCATGAGTTCCAAATAGTCCACACAATAGTATGCCAAATTAACATGTCAAATTAACAGTCACCCCAATCTATTTTTGCTACTGAAACCCATACCCAGGAAAACCTCAAGCAACCCTAGTTTACCATGACGGGACATCCACTGAACATCCAACCACCGAATAATAGAATACCAAACTGGTAATATTTGGTGTAATAATCATCTATGTTGTTTATAAAGCATATGAGGCTATTTAGTTCCTCTCTTGTATTTATAAGAATTAAGTATTCATTGTACTTTTTATTAATACAATTTTTTATTATAAAGAATATATTTATGTATGTTCCTTTTGTTGGTTCTTAATTAGATAAACATCTCCAAATGATCAATGTATATGCCTCTCGACAAAATTACATACATTTATTTTTATTTTTTTTAAGTTTGACCATATTTTGAAAGTGGTCCTTTAAATTTTTTCCTTTTCAAATTACTATGTTGTATCCACCCTACTTTATTCTGAATCGGTAAAGTTTGTTTGGGTGTTGTGTTGAGTCTTGTTGGGCAAGGAAGATTGGAAGTCCCCTTGTTGCTTTATCCTACCTGCAGTTGTTCCCTACCTCTCCTCCTCATGGTATTCTTCTGCTCGTGGTAGTGCCTTCGATGGCTTCTAGTTTGTTGGTGGTGTACCTTTCTTATTTATTTGTAGTTTTATTTTGTTTTGTTGTCTATTAGATTAATGTAGTTTGATGGAGTGTATTTCTTCTATCTCATTGATCTACTGAACTTTCTCCTATACTTTTTTTCATTTTTATATTATATAAAATATATTTGCCATTAAAAAAAATATGTTGCATTCATTTTACATATATAGTTAGTTAGCTTTAAATTATGTTTAATTGCATCTGCGCTCTTTTGGTTTTTTATTTTACTCAAAGTAATAACCAAATGTTTTCAATTCAGAAAAAATAAACTAATTTTGCCATCTCTTTAATATTACCTATTTCTTTGTCATCCGATTGTTTTTGCGATAGCATCTTTTTTCCTAGTGTATTATGCATCATACTTTTTCTCTCTCTCTCTCTCTCTTTTACTTCTTATAAATGTATGAATTTCCTCCATGATGTAGATGTATCATTAAAGTGTCAAAAAGGAGCGTATTATATTGCTTTGCTAAAATGAAAACCCTCATATTAAACATATGTGTGTATATATATATATATATAAAGGCTTACTTCTTAATTCTTATATATGTATGAATTCCCTCCATGATGTAGATATCAGTTAGGGGTACTTGTAAGACTCTCAAGTCAGTGAGAAAGCATAGGGAGAGAAGTTAAAAATGGATATAGTATTTCCCTGAAATTGTGGTGAAGGTTTTACGTATACATATAGGCCACATTTTGGAGCCATTGAGACATTAGTGGGTAAAATTGTTACGATTGACGCTCATCAATGTCGAAGTGGAGTAATTTGTGAGTAGACGTTACGAAGTAAATGAGCTGGAGGTCAATTGGACGGACATTCAAATTAGAAGAATGCAAGACCATGTCTCGGGACTGAGGCTAGTTAGACCGGCGAAATAAGCCAAAGTAAACACGAGAGGCTCAATGACAGCCCTGTCGAATTGGACCTTTGTGTTTGTTGGGCTTGAAGCAGATAATGAATTTTAGGTCTTGGATCAATCTAGAACTATAATTTTTGCAATATCACATTTGAATTGAAACAAATTAGGAATATGTTCGTCAAACAATTTTTTTCATATATTTTGAAAAAATTAAAACCCTATTCTTAAAATTTGAACGGTATAATCTGAATTCAACAATTATCTATGTGGTAACTGCGGGAATGCAAGATTTTATATATTTAAGGGGCTAATTTCATTGACCTATATATAATTTTCTTTTTGCTTTTTATGTGGCCCATTTTCAAAAGACCCAACTGCCCTGGTTTAGTGCTGAAATAAGTAAGAGGGAAAAGCAGCATAAGATAAGTATAGTAGCAGGCTATATAGGTAGCAGCAGTAATTGATTAATTAACAATGTATAAATAATAAATAACTAGAGAAAAGAAAGAAAAATATTCCACCTTCAACGGATTACAATTATAAACAAAATTTTATTTTTTAAATTTGTTGAATAATTGGTTCATCTAATCTATAGTATGTTATTCAATGAATCTAAATAAAATTTCGCTGAGATAAAGTAATAAAACGGATTTAGATCCTCTCCAATTTTTTTCTCATGTTATCTTTCATTTTTTTAATCCAATGGTTGATAAGTTACAAAGAGAAAAAACAATTAAAAAGATAAACAAAAATGGTACATAAATGATTAAAATTACTACAACATGAGAGAAAAAAAATCGGAGAAAATCCAAATATGTAATAAAAGAAGGACAGTGGAAATGGGTGAGAAGGGCAGGGAGGGTTAATAATAAACTTGAGAGAGGAGAGACATTAAATTTAAAGGACCCACAATCTGTTTTGAGTTTGGTCTGTTTGATGATCAGTGGTACCCCAGGTCAGATGATAGTCATGATTAAATTTCACATATATAGCTATAGCTCGATTGATTTTTTATGTATGTATGCATTCTTGCTTAATTGAATTTTCGCTTTCTTACTTTTCCAAACCCACACAATCTTTATTATGTTTTTGAACATTTGAAAATGACTTTGTATAACAAGTGCAACTGCTTCTGTTTCATTATTTCAGTGTAAATGCCTAGCCTTGGTGTATTTGCATTAAAGTTTCAACACCATGTGATTGTTCTTCTTAACACACACACACTTTATATTATCATTATGCATCAAATAATTAACCATTATGTACGGCTAGCTGGCTGTTCTTAAATTCATTTATCTAGCTAGCTAGCTAGCATGCATAGTTCAATGCATTTTAAATATTGTCTAAAATAATCAACTATTGGAGCAAAGTATCTATTGACTTTCACGATGACTAATTTTTACCAAAAAAATATGTTTTATAGTTTTGAATTGCAGTTGCACAAATGTGACATTTGTGATTGCCGCCATTGTAGACTTTGTGACGCGCACTGCAGCATGAAATAATTTTACGTTTATTAGTCATGAAAATGTTTTAGTTTACTCAACATATATTCATTGAGAGATGTTTGACATGTATACATATAGTTGTGAGAGACTTCAAATGTAAAAATAAAAACTTCAAACTCAAATAGATTAAGGGCTTTCGGGGTTTTTTTTTTGTTGTTGAGAAATTCCGACAAACAAGATAGACTGGGATTATAATGAGGCAATTACAATCTCTAATATAATCTAATACAGATGCAATCTAGTTTGTAGACATGATTGAACATCACACCACATGAATTATAGTGTGATACGATGTGGAGGCCGCCCCAACAGTCAACAATATATTGCAGGTGCTATTACGGTCTCAATTTGTTTGATACTGTTGTGGTCCACAATTTGAAATCAAGGTTGACCACTATTATCAAGCCTTTACTTAAAATTTCTGAATTCAATTTCACTTGGTTAAAATTCTTTGTAAAACAAATGAGATAAAAAAATTGAACAAGAAATGAATTACAATTTTAAAGTTTAATCATCTTAGAAAGAACACAAGTTTTAAATAAATATAAAAAATACTCAAAAACTTTACTAAATTATGCACAACATCCAATGACAAAAGGCATGGAAGATCAATGTCGTTTGGTTGACTTGCCTTTACCTTTTATGATTAAGCGATTACATATCTATGCATATAATTAATCGACAGAAATGTATAATCTCTGCACTTGATTTTGTACAAAAATATTCAGTTGTGTACTATATGCATGCATGTTCACATAGTGGCCATGCATGTCAAGCTACATATTTAACTCTTGCTACAAATTAACAGAATGATTTTATGTCAAACATTAGAGTAGTACTTAATGTACCCAAAATAAATTAAAATATATATGTAGTACTTACTAGTTACATATTATTCTCTCTCAAGTACACTGAACTAGAGCTAATATACATAGGTCTTGATTATTTCATTTCATGTACATGTACAAAGATATATTATGTTTATTTGATTTGATACCATTTTTGAAGTAAAATTCAAAAAACCTCACAACAATTAAACTGAGAAACCTTAGATATAGTGCAATGCAATACAAGAGAGAGAGAGAGAGAGAGAGAAAGATGTTGAATATGTCAAAGAAACAGACATTAATGGAGCAACTTGTGCTGTGTAGACGTGGTTTGAATCTTGTGGTGTCTTTAAGATGAATAGAGTGTCAATTCATGAAAATTCTAAATAGTCAAATACTGGGCCCTCTTTGGCCCAAAAGACACCATGCGAGCCAAATTTACCACCGATTTCTTAAATAATAATCACGTGGATTCAATAAACAGATTGAATGTAATAACACTATACAAACAATAAGTAACAAAAAAAAACACTGTACAAACAATGACGTGTCCGAGTAGTAAAGATCTTGGTCCTTTAAATATATAGTTAAGAGTTCGATTCGTGATTCATGTGTATGAAATAAATTCGATTGGGTGGAGTGAATTCACTGTATGTGCTTCACAGGTTTCCAGACAGAGATTAATCATCGTTAGCAGTGGTGAAAACTTCGTATCAATAGCATGATAATCCCAAAACACTAACAATATAGTGTAGAATAAAAAATAATATTCCATCCAATTCTTTTTATAAAAAATAGTTAATTTTTTAAATTTATTAAATAAGTATTGCATCAGGTTTATGTTATAGATATGATACATTATTTAAACCATTAATCTAAAACATTGATTTATTTATAAAATGTAATAATTTAATTTGGATCTCGGTTGATCGGTATATTTTGGTGTTACCCTCTAATTCTAAGAGAAGATAGCTCATAATTTAAAGATCGACTGTGAGATAAATAAAGTCTGACTAAAAATTATTTTTATCAAAAATTAAATTCGAATTTTCCTATCAATTACTCAAAATAATAAATGTTGAATTTGATTGATTTGATTATTTTTGTCCCAAAAAAAAAAAAATTAATTTATTTGAATTGGATGGGTCATAGACTCAGTTAAATTTTTCCCTCTAGATTACCCACCGACACTGTGGTTTAATCCATAACAATGTCATAGGTGTTGTTTTCATTATATCCGTAGTTTGTAAGTTATATATATGCAATTATTCTTTTGTTCTTTTATGTACATTTTTAAACAGGCAAGGACAAGATGACAAGATTCACCGATGAAGGTGTGTGAATCTAAACATTAATTAAATTTAATCACATAATTGCAACAAAAATATGGAGAGAACAAATTAAGGAAACAAGATAAAAGAAAAGGAATAAGTTGAGTAAGTTGGGTTCCCTTTTGTCATTATTGACAATTTCCCCTTCATTCCTTTGCAGTATATATATTGCGTCAATCATATTTCAATTCTTTTATTTATTTGTCTGCATATATATGGTGTCAAATTAAATCAGGGCTGGCTTAGTTTAATTAGGTGATCTTCATATTTTGTCATTTTGATGATCTAGTTCGGGAAAACCAATTTACTTTATTTTGGTTTTTAATTCTCTGATTTTCTTGAGAATAAAAATCTGATTATTTATTTAGAGTTCAACTACGAGGTAAATAGAATTTAATAAAAAAGTATCGGAGACTTTGAGCCCATTGTCTTGGTTAGAGTAAACAATTAATTGGAGAGGTGTATTTATATAATGATATTTATATAATGATAAATACAAGCTAAAAAATGTTACTTAGGGGAGGAAATTAATCAAAAACATAGATGGTTAAAATGGTGGAGCCAAAGTTAAATGGTGGTACTCATATGTACGTTTATGTGGAAATTAGTTATATAAGGAACCTTCCGTGGGCTAAATCACACGTTTCATTTTACAATGTTGTTAGATTTCTTTGACAACACCCAAAATGATGTTTTGTTATTTGGTTTTAACCCTTTTGTTTGTAGGATAATTCACGGTTCGGCTAAGTCGAAATTGCCAAAAATATCGAAATTGTTAGGCCGGACGTTGTGATCCGGGTTCGAACCCGGGATCTCACAATTATTTGTGAGTTTAATTTCAGTGGATTACCACTTCTTCTAAAATCAAAAAAAAAAAAAAAATTGTCCAATGGTTTTAGAGCCCTAACAAATTGAATTTAAGTTTTCTCAAATAATTTATCTTTAATTAAAATATATTAACTTACTTAAGTCTAATAACTTAGTTACAAATAATGATGCTTATCTAGCCAATGTGTACCGGTAATAAGTAATCTAATCATATTGATGTTAAGGAAAATTAAGTACGTTGCATAGAAACATAATTTAATTTTAAGTCATGTAAGTGCATTACGCTAGGATTTAGCAAATAACTAGCTTCTCTGATTCCTTACAAGTTGTTACTCTAACCAAAGGGGATGTCTCTCCACATCATAAATTTGCGAAGGAGATTTAGAGCATCCAACAATTATTAAGTAGAGATTGAAATGTTGTTATTAACCACATCCTTCAGGAGGGGAACGCGTGTGCAGATTGTTTAGCCAAAATGGAAACTTCCTCTGACTCGACTCTTGTTATTTTAGATACGTCGCCTTTTGAATTGTCCATCGCCCTCCTCCTTGCCGATGCTCAAGGAGTAGTTTTTGTTAGGGATTAGTCCCTTTCTTTTCTCTCTCTTGTAACAAAAAAACACACTGGGGTTTAGCAGTGTACTACAAAACTTCAATGTACGTTTCAAATAATTTCTTAAATTTACGAATATTTATTTTGAAATGGAAGTTTATAAATAATATTTTAAGAAGATCATTGTCAAAATTTTACTCATAATAGGTACCAATTTTTTTTTACTCATTTTAATTTTATTGAAGTTAAGGAGAAACTAAATTGACAATAAGTAATTAAATATAAAACCAAATTGATAATACATGATTAAAACATGAGAACATAATTAACAGCTTAATGAAGTAAATAAATTTAAAAAAATATATTCATAATGGCATAAATATATTTAAGAGCATTAAAGCAACACTGCATAATTAACTCTTAAGGGTTAGCTATGAAAGTACATATAATTTGGAAAATGATGGATGATATGGTGGAAAGAGGTAGAGCATGAGAGTCCAAAATGAGTAGGACAGTGGTAGATGAAGAGAAGGAGAGAGTGAATTTGTTACAATGAAGAAAAGGCTGACATAGATGTTGACTCTCCATCTATATCAAATGTCGATATGTGCCTTTCTATATAAAACATTTTACACAATTTTACTTTTTCTTGAATAATCATTTTACAAAATATTTTACAATCAAGATAACATTAACATCATGGACCAAAAATGACTCAGCTCATAACATCAGAGAGACTTTGGGACCAAAAAAATTAAATTAGTCTCTTATATTTTTATATGGATATAAATAGATGGACTACGAACCTAGTTTTTCAAAGATTGAATTCTATTATATAAAAAGATTTAGCAGCGTAACTTGTTATTTGTTTACATTTTGTTTATATATATAAATAGTCAGTAAAATGTATAATGTAAGGGTGAAAAAAGAAACTCACTAAAAAAAGTGAAGGAGGATTGGGCATCAACCAACAAAAAATAAAAGGGTTGGGCTGAAACTTAATTCCATGTCAGCCCAATGTGAAACCAAATTAAGGTGATTGTTGTTTCTGAAAAGCCAACATGTGCTGCAACAACTGCTGCCAGCAAGTATGTTCTCAAATGAGGTTGAGCAGCTCCTCCTTGTCTTTTCAATGGGGAAAATGCTAGTTTTAAAATTTTTGACAAACTAAAAAAATAAGTATAGCTTATAGCTTAAAATCTCTTAGAGTATGTTTGGATGATGAAATATTTAGAAGTAATTTAATTTTTTGAGGGATTTATTTTTTAGTTTGAATTTCTTTCGTTATATACATATATTCAAAATAATTACACATGGATGAAAGGTAAGCTGACAATAAACTGCGCCGCTAAATCTTTTTGATGACAAAATCAATCCTCCTAAAAACTATATTATTGATCTAGGCCGGAGACACAATTAGTCATCTTTTATGTTAGTCAACTAGGGTCAAAGTGTAAAAAAGACAAGTTAGTCATATTAGTCAACAAGATATTTTTGAGTATTACAAATCTGATAAGAAGATATCAGTAGTGTATTTTTTTTCTATGTAAATAATGCGGAGAGAGAACAATAATTATAAATTTATTTTGTATACTAGGTGATACTATATATTTTTTATATTTTTTTTCAAATTTAAATGAGGACTTTGGCCTACAACGAGTAATTACGTACACAAATTTATTTTTTAATAAGAATGTACACAAATTTATAATAGAAGTGATTTATTACAATAGAAATGAATTAATACAAGTTGGTTTAATGAAGCAACATACTGTGACATAAATGGTAAATTTTTTAATCTCTTAATCATTTGATCTTGTATTCATTTTTTTTTCTCCAATTACTTCGAAGGGATTAATCTTCGTAGAATGTTGGCTCAACCATATAAATATTGTTAAGGATAGAATGTTGGCTCAAAATTTAAAGCAAGTTAAATACAATGTTCTTATATAACCCTCTTTTTTTATGTCATTATTACATTACAATTGTGTTCTTTTATTTTAAGTAAAAAATGAGTTTTCTCTTCCTTTTCTATAGTATCTCTCTTTGCTAAGCCTTTCAATTCTCATACACCCACAATCATTTTGACATGATAGGAAATATAAATTTCCCACTAAAACAGCATCCACTTGATTGGTTGGTGACTAGTCTTTCCATCATTCACATGAGTGTTGGAATTATTCCAACACTATTTTCCTCCTACCTTTACTTAACCATTACTTTCTTTTCAGGAAACATGTTTGTGAGTTTATAATTCCCTTGTTTTATAAATTGCAATCGCTTTCTCAACATGTCCAAGTCCAACAAAAAATTTCAGTACAAAACATGTTCATTTTTAATATCAACACCATTCATTGCTAAATACATATATAGTACTATTTGGACAAAGAAAAAAGAAAAATATAAGTTTCATATCAAATTATTTGATACAATTTTTCAAATATACTTCTGATTAATACTATTAAAAGTTCCAAATAGAAAAAAAAGATAAACCACAAATTAAACATAGGAAAATTCCAAATAGCTTGTTCATTTTCATTAGGCTAATGTTATATTAGTTTGAGTTTGAAGGGGGAGAGGACTTTAGGGGAGGGAAGTAAAGCAGAAATTAGAGAAATCTTTCATATTTTTTAAGAGTGTTTTTATAGAGATTGGAAAATAAATCCTTATTATCACAATATAAATTAAATTTAAAGAATTTATAAAATTCTCTAAAACTCCTCTCCAATACAATTATTGAGTTGCATCAAATTATGTCTTCTGAGAAAAATTCACCATATCTAAAGCCCTCACATCATAATTCCTCTACCTCTTTTTTTTTTTAATTTGTTCAAAGTTTTCTTCTCAAATTCACTAACACAGCCTTTAGTGAAATTAATTCATAAAAAAACTCAAATCAATATATGTTCATCACATGAAAAAATAGTGTAGATGAAGAAAAGTTTTAGGTGTTGATTAAATATCTGTATGTATGCTCATCTTACAAATTTTAAAATTAGTAACAAAGAGAGGAAACACAAGATGCATGATAAAAAAAAATAAAAATTGAAAAGGTCTAAAAAAAATTAGTGGAAGATATGGAACAAGAAACATTATTTTGATAAATTTTTTATAATTATTTTGACATTTAATTTTTTAGATCTCCAACAAAAACTTATATGTATTGCTTAAAAAAAACAACATATATCTATACGGTGTATATATGATTTTTATTTAAAATAACTTTTTATTTCTCTTAAGTCACGTCAATATTTTTTTTGTTATGGACATTTATCTCTAAGAATGAAAAATGAGGCAATTCAGTTTTTCATTTTTGAAGATATACGAGAGCAAAGAGCGTATGAAACTTTTTTGTTCACTCTCTAGAAAAGGTGGTAGAATCACCACCTTACCTTAATATATGTTCATCAACCACAAAGAAACATTTTAAAAGTAACTTGGGAGATTTTCTTTAATCAATCGTAATATTCTCAATCATCGTGTCCTTACAAACATAGCATTCTCACATCACATCAACATGATAATGTCATGACTGGTCAACTATAACCATGCACTTATTTACCCACAAACTTTTGAATAGAACTGACAAGATAAACAAATGATAAAAAAAATTAGTTGCGAGAGGAGAATGATTGATGCCAATTAGAGAAAGAATAAAAGAAAATATTTATAGACCCGATTGAGACAACAAATTCACTGGATAAGAGTCGATGTATTTGCAACGACTAACCAAATTAAGAAGACCACCGACCAAGACTAATTGACCAATGGCCACTTGTCACTGTCAGACCATATATAAGAAGTTCTTGTGTTTTATAATCTGAAGTAAGCAAAACATGCTTTGAATTCTAAGACTTGAGGAAGAAGAGGTTTAAGGAAAAATAAATTCACTTATCTTGTATTGTAAGACTACAAGATAAATCCAAGAAATTTATTTACACCAACTATTCCTTTTCTTTTTGTAAACTGGCCCAAATAAATCCAATATTTTAATAGGTCAGTTGATGGAAATTTTATGTGTGTAATTTTTGTTATTAATATAGTGTTAGTTGGTTTATTTTTATAAGTTTTTTTTTTTTTAATGTTACATCTTAAATTTCTATCAAAAAAATATGCAGTACTAGTGCAAGTTCATTGTGGAGAAAGAACCGATGAAATAGAGAAGAAAAAATTCACTGCAACACATGTGAGAAGTAAGAATCATGGAGAAAAGAAATTAGAAAATTATATATATTTTTTAAGTTTTTATTTTAAGATGCGTGCCAAGAGATACAATATTACCAGATGATAGTGTGAATATTATCATATGTATAAATTAATCTATTAGAAATAGATTAAATTTAATTTAATTTAATATTTATATATAATTAAATATATACGAATAACTAATTGTGTGTGTGGATAACTACTCGTACTCGTGTTAATATTCACAATTCAAATTTTTATCCTACTCATTGGGAGTACTTTTTGCAAGTAAATGAGCTTAATTGCCATTCCTAACTTTAAGCTAGAGCTTTCTAGAAAATATAATATTTTTAAGCCAGTATTTAAGAAATCAATTTTTCTTTCATTATAACTCTCAATGTCAATGAGTATTAACTTTAAAGATCACAGGGGTAAAAACAACTTTCCAAAAAATGTTGTTTTCTTTGTTGGTAAGGTACATGTGATTCTCTTGTACTTGGATTTCGTGTGGACATGGTTCTGGTATATGATGATTGCCTTGTTCAAGAGTAATGTGCATAGCATAGATTCTTTAATTTCAAATTGATGTTAAAAAGTTCCTATATAGAAACATGGTGAACTACATAGAATCATAACAGAAAATGAACATGGAAATGTTTGCTTTAGAAATTATGGACAATACGGTCCTTAAAAAATCTGTTCTTGTTTTATTTTGTACTTTTTTGTTTTGGAAGATCGTTAGATATATGTGTGGTCTTCTCAAAGTTGATAAGGAACCAATCACTGTATTGGTCACTGGTGCTGCAGGCATGATTAATTTATTTGATACATTTTTTGTGTTTACCGGTCACATATATATTTCGAAGCTAGTATTTGCTTTGCACACTGTCTGAACTCTTGTTGATTTGTAGATTGTAAAATATGTCTTGTTGGGTTGATGGGTATTTTTTGTAGTTATAAACTAACATTAGTCTTGATTCTTCAGCAAATGCAATTTTTTTTTATGTATCGGAACAAAATTAAAAATCAATAGGGCAAATTTTTACAATTTCTTAATTTTATTCATATTTATGTATTTTATTAAAATTTGATTGAAACATTATATTTAAAGTTTGAACTTTATTGACATGTATCTTTAAATTTTGATCTGATTAAAAAATAGGACAAATTGGTTATGCTCTTGTTCCAATGATTGCAAGAGGGATGATGCTAGGCCCAAATCAACCTGTAATTCTTCATATGCTTGATATTGAACCAGGACTAGAGGCCCTTAAAGGGGTGGAGATGGAACTGGTTGATGGTGCTTTCCCACTTCTTAGAGGCATGTGTTTTGAATTTAATATTCAACTACGCTTCTTAATTGTTATGTTAGTTTTTTTCATTCAGGACTTGAACTCTGGATTTCAAACTTGTTTTAGTCCTTAGCTCAACTAGTTTAGATATATGAATATGAATATGAATGATTGTGATATGTTGGCGGTATAATTTTTTTTTACATATTACTTGTGAATATTAACGCAATATAGGTGTCGTTGCTACTACGGATGTTGTTGAAGCTTGCAAGGATGTTAACATTGCTGTTATGCTTGGAGGATTCCCAAGGAAGGAAGGAATGGAAAGAAAAGATGTAATGTCTAAGAATGTTTCAATTTACAAGGCTCAAGCTTCAGCTTTGGAGGAATATGCTGCTGCAGATTGTAAAGTTAGAAACACTTTCTCATCTTCTTTATACTTAAGGTTAAATATCTTGATAATAATTGGCAGCATATCATTAATGGTAACACTAGAATTTATTTCTCAATGTCACAATTCAAAACCAAAAGGACAATATCATTATAAAATTGGATCGCTAAATAGTGTGAATTATATTAGTTCCTTTAGCATTAAATTTCCATCTTGTATTCTTGATTTCCAATATGCAGGTGCTAGTTGTTGCCAATCCAGCAAATACAAATGCTCTAATATTGAAAGAATTTGCTCCATCAATCCCTGACAAAAATATAACATGTCTTACTAGACTTGATCATAATAGAGCACTAGGCCAAATCTCTGAGAAGTTAAATGTTCATGTTAGTGATGTGAAAAATGTCATCATTTGGGGCAATCACTCCTCAACTCAATATCCAGATGTTAACCATGCAACCGTGACAACTAGTAATGGACACAAGCCTGTTAGAGAATTAGTTGCCGATGATAATTGGTACCTTAATTTTCAAACCTTTTTTTATTAACTCTGTGGTTTCAGGGAATGGGGACCGATAATAATCTAGAGCTTGATTGTGAGACAAGTAAAACTTGATCAAAAATTGTTTTAATCAGGAATCGAATTTGGATTCTTCCGAACGATTTGTCTTAGGGGAAGCTCATTAATCACTTTAGTCTAATGTCTTCGTTAACCATCTCAACAATATTTGTATATGTGTGCATAAATAAAAGTATGCTCTCGGCTGAACTCGAATTCGATTCATGTTAAAAACAATTCATAGCCACACTCTACTTATCTCACCGTCGAACTCTAAATTATCGGACCCTTAATAAAAAAAGTATGCTCTAAATATGCAAAGCAATTTCCTTCAGTATGAAATTAAGTGATTTTTTCTTTTCCATTTGGCTTAGGCTAAATAGTGAGTTCATCACAACTATTCAGCAGCGTGGGGGTGCAATTATCAAAGCAAGGAAGCTGTCTAGTGCATTATCAGCAGCAAGTGCTGCTTGTGATCATATACGTGATTGGGTTCTAGGTACACCAAAGGTTGGTTAATTTCTTAATTAATTTATCTCAAGCAGAATTAATTTCACTTATGTTTTGTTGAATTATTATTGTTACATTTGAATGCATGATCTATTACAGGGAACATGGGTATCAATGGGAGTGTATTGTGATGGGTCTTATGGCATTCAACCTGGCCTCATTTACTCTTTTCCAGTTACATGTGACAAAGGAGAATGGAATATTGTACAAGGTACATTGTTTTTCTATACTACATTTTATGTTTAAATTCTTCTTTTTCTAGCTCTAGCAAGTGGTTAGTAATAATTTGTTTAATAATTTGTTTGATAGGGCTCAAGATTGATGAATTCTCAAGGGAAAAGATGGATAAAACGGCCCAAGAACTTATTGGGGAGAAAACATTGGCTAACTCGTGCCTTTAATTTGGCCCAAAATAAATAATGAAATTGTAATATTATTATGATTATTATTAATTGTATGTTTAAGTGAGCTTATTGTCAAAGTTCATGTCTTGCTTCACTTGTCACTTGAGTAAGAAAAATAAATGTGTTGCTATACTTTTAGGAGAAAAATTATTTGAAAAAAATAAAAAAATTAGGAGAAGAAGTGTTTACTCTTTTCTTAGTACATATTGTGCAATATCTTTTACCAACTGAGCTAAGTTCATCCGGATCGGTTTTCCCTCATTTTAGTAGTTATTTAAATGAATTAAAACCCTAAAATAATAATAATAAAAAAGAAAAAAACAATGAAATGAAATGATGACAAATAGAAGAGAGTAGTAGATGCAATAGAGTGTGTGTAGCAAGCAGAAGGATGGCGATGCAATGTAGAAGAAGAGCAGTGTGGTGGCTGTTACAACAACATCATCATCAGCTAAGCCCAAGAAGTATGCCCCTCTCTTCCTCTTCTTCCTCCGTCGATGATGATCATCTTCATGTTCATGTTTTGGTTGAAGGAACAAATGGATACTCCAGATTCGCCCTTCTCAACAGACCCTCCGCTCTCAATGCCATCAACACCTCCATGGTCTCTTCTTTCAATTCTCTCTATTCTTTACACTTGCTATAACCTGCTGCAAATTAACTCTATCTTTCTTTGCTTCTCATTCATTTTCACTCAATTGTTTCTGTCAAATTTATTCTACTCAAATTTACTTGAAAGTAAAAATCAATTCTATAATCATAAACTAGAATCAATTCTACATTACAGAAATCAAACAAATCAAAATCAATTCTACACCTTTAGAATCAGTTTTGGCAAATCTACAAGTGGAACCAAACATACACCAAGTTCTTTATCCAAACGAGGCCTAGTGTGCTTTTTAAGATCATACCTTTTGATTTTTCAGGCGGCTAGACTGCATCAACTTTATAAAACTTGGGAGGATAACCATGATATAGGGTTTGTCACGGTCAAGGTAATATTTTTAGTTATATTATCTATGAGTGAAATTCCAAATACCCCCGAAATTTTAAAATTCGTCAAATACCCCTATGAAATTTAGAAATAGGCAAATACCCCCCTATACAAATTTACAATTTTAGGGGGGTATTTGCCTATTTCCAAATTTCAGGGAGGTATTTGACGAATTTTGAAATTTCAGGGGGTATTTGACATTTTACTCTATTATCTATCTATTCTCTCTACATTTTCTAGATACACCCTATCCTATGCATATTGTCATGTCGTCTGCCTATGTTTATAATGATGTCCAACTTATATGGCATTTTTTAATTTTCTTAAGGGCAGTGGCCGGGCATTCGCAGCTGGTGGAGATGTTGTTGCGCTTTACCGTTTTATTAAAGAAGGTCAAATCTATATGATCAATGCTACTACCTTGTATTTTCCATACAGTTCTTCTAACTTTTCCCTTTCTATATATGCAGGGAACATGGAAGCCTGCAAACAATTTTTTAGAACAATATATAGTTTTATATACCTCATTGGTACATATTTGAAGCCACATGTGAGTACAGTATTTCGAAGCTGGTCAATTATTTGTGTTTGTTCATTTAATTAGACGTATAAGTGTGATATACTCATATATGCTTCTGTTTCCTATGAAAAATGATTTATACTTGTGACTGATATGTTTGTGCAGGTAGCTCTTCTGAATGGCATTACCATGGGAGGTGGGGCAGGAATTTCAATCCCTGGTACATTCCGAGTTGCAACAGAAAAAACTGTATGTAGTATAGAAACTTCCTTATATATATGTGCACGATAAAGCTTTTGCTCATTATTTGCCATTGGTGGATTGTTATTTATAAGAAGGGACTTTAGATTTATGATTTGGGAATGTGATAATGTGCCTTAATTTGTGGTGAAAAATGCTTAATGCCACGTTACGTATAGTAATATGGAAGCTTATACTGTAGCACTCACTTTGTCTTGCTGTTGTAGGATTTTGGATTATTATTAAGCAAATGTTGATTTTAGTAGTTTATCCAATGATAATTGCACAATGCATATATCAAAATATTTGTGTGTTTAATTGCATTGATCGAGAAAACACCATGGTTGTGGTCTTTGATAAGTTTAGCATTCTAATTCAATGTGTAGAACTTTACTTGTCTTCACGTAGATGATTTCTCCTTTCTGTACCATATTTGAATGGTGGCATTAGTTTTAGTATTATATCAAATCATAAATGGGAAATGGTGGTGGAACAAACAATTATAAATAGGAATTTAGAGTGGCGATTAGGTAACAAGTTGAATGTCTTAGTTATAATTCTACCCTGTCCTACTTTAATGAGTTTGTCTTTATTTTGGGAGAGGTATGCATTGTATAACATTTGGTTGCATATGCTAACTTAGCTATAACTTATCACCATTTTGCAGGTTTTTGCTACCCCTGAAGTTCTTATCGGATTCCATCCTGATGCTGCAGCATCTTTTTACCTTTCACGTCTACCTGGTCACTTAGGTATTATTCTGTGTATAGAATATGCATGCCTCATCTTCTGCTTAAATTAAAGTTTCAACTTTCAATCCCTCTGCTTTCTTTGGTGCTATATAGGGCTAGATAAGGTTGTTTACAGTCATGTTCAATATGCAAAGGGATTGGCCAATCTTGCTACATTCCTTTTATTGGTTTGTTCATTTTATTCTGTTCATGAGGATACCGTATCTTTGTTCTGATTTTCTTCTCCCTTATTATACTTGTTTTTCTATACAAAAGTTGGCTATAATCTGGGGTGGCTTAAGATTGGTGTTCTTTATGGTGGAATCTTGTTTGCCACTTTGCTTGGAATAGTTGTGCTTTAACATGGTGCATCTTCAAAATTTAGTTTATATTTCCCCCTCTTTCATCTCTCTCACAAACACATTTTACAAATTCATAGTTATTGGATCCTAACTAGTTATGAAATAAATGTTGAATTTCTGTGCTGTAATTCTTACTTCCATTGATATCAAATGTTTTGTTGCGCCAATGCTATTATCTAGCCTGATTTATCACATCAAATATTGACAAGATATAATTGAATAATGAAGGATTTGTTAAATAGGTTTATCCTCTTACTTTTAACATAAATGATTGATGGGAAATCCATGGGGTTAATAGCTAGTCACCAATTGAAGATATGATTGATGAACTTCCTCTGTTAGTATTTCCATTTCATTGGCTGTTATCGTATGCAGGAGAGTACTTGGCTTTGACAGGGGAAAAGCTCAACGGAGTAGAGATGGTTGCCTGTGGGCTTGCTACACACTATTCGCTACTTGCAGTTTAGTTTTGTCAAACACTATTTATTTTTTTGATTATTTTGATTGTAACAGACTTTAGTTGATATATGACCTTGAAAACCTTTGTTTGTTTTGTTCTATAGAGGCTTCCACTAATCGAAGAACAGCTGGGGAAATTGGTTACCGATGACCCGTCTGTCATAGAAACCACTTTAGAACAGTATGGTGATCTCGTACACCCAGACAGCAGTAGTGTTCTACAAAGGTTTGGATTGTCTTATCTTTCATTCTCTATAAGAAAAATCAATACAAAGAACAGAGAAAATATGAGAGAGAAGGGCAAAAGATAAAATGTCCAGTATCTCAAAGAGCCTTTCTTTCCACCTTCAAATAAAATCAAAGCAACCCCTTTAAAAAGGACAATTGTTTGAAATCCTGCAAGATGAGAAAATAGTATGGTGAACAATAAGTCGTCAGAATGTTCTCTTTGGTTACTTATCTTATATTTTAACTCACAAAACAAGATGGCTCTTTTCAGGCTTGAAATTCTAGATAAATGCTTTTGCCATGACACAGTTGAAGAGATTGTTGATGCAGTGGTAAGATTTTAATTTTTTTAAAAAAATAATTATTAAGGTTCTTCAACATAGTTTTATGTTGAGAATTTAATTTATTATTCATATGTTGCATAAGAATTAAAAACTGGAATTAAATTGTTAAGATTCTCTCCATATTGCAGGATAAAATGTTAATCCAAGGAATAAAAAAATACAAAGTTTATATTGGAAACAATGCATTCAATATAAGAATTTCAAAAGCTGCACTTTTTAATAAAAAATTCTACCATTGATTCCCTAACAAATACCCTTATTTAGCATAAATGAAAAATAGGAAAGCATTTTAAGTGAAACCACAAGGAAGGAAAAGAAAAAGTCAACCCACAAGGGAGGAAAAGAAACTGTAATTTACACTAAATTAGCTAAGGGAGAAGCATTTCTCTGCATGTGTTCTAAGTGATGTGGGAAACTCTTGTGGATGTGTTCCTCTCTGTTGTATGTGTTTTGACTTACCTTTGGATTAAAAAAAAATTGTTTTCTTTTTATTCTTATCATTCTTAAATTTCCAATAGGAAGTTGCGGCAAGTGAAACAAAGGATGCATGGTGCATTTCTACCCTAAATAGACTTAAAGAAGCTTCTCCATTGAGCTTGAAGGTTTCCTTGAGATCTGTGAGTTCCTTTTGCTCGTCTGATGTCTACACACTTTGAATTCCTGTTTTCTCTCTTCTTTTCTTAGAATAAACTGCTTCTATAATGTATACCATCTAATTGTGACAGATACGAGAAGGTAGATTTCAAACCCTTGATCAGTGCTTGTTGCGCGAGTACCGAATGACTTTACAAGCAATATCTAAACAGATATCTGGTGACTTCTGTGAGGTACAGATTATGAATTTCTGGTAACTGAAACTAACTTGTGTTTTTCTCAATATAAGTTTATTTGAATTCCTTTTAGGGAGTGAGGGCACGTGTCGTGGACAAGGACATGGCGCCAAAGGTACCTTTCGATTGCATTACATTTTTTAAAATTTTAGTTTAGATTTTTAAATTCATTGGCTTAATAAATTTTCTTCTTTACAGACTAATTGACTCACTATTTAATATCCAAATTCATACTCTGATTGTCAATTAAATATATGCAGTGGGATCCTCCAACTTTGGAAAAAGTGTCTCAAGATATGGTGGATCAGTACTTCTTACCTCTAAGTGAATTTGAGCCTGATTTAGAGCTACCCACAAAATCTCGTGAAGCATTTTTCTAGCTTATCTTTCTCCCAAGGTGCCTCCAGAATTGGACAACACAGACATACACCATTGATATTTTGCAGTAAAAAGATCAAGCGTGAACTTATTGACAATCTCATGGCCATTGTAGCTACTGGATTACAACATGTAGATTGTAAATTCTCTGGATTGTGAAGCAGTTTTAGTCTATGTTTGGCTTAGAGGAATGAATGTCTCCTTACTAATCCTGAAAATAAATGTATACGGTATATGACCAGATACATTAATTATATAATGAACCTAAAAAGATGAATTTTGCTTATATTTTATCATAGATGGAGTATTGTTTTCAATACAAACTTTTTTTCTTCTTCTTAACTAGTGCTAGTAGAAGGCACTAATTAGTATGACTTAATCCTTAACCTTTCATCTCAGGAGAAACCTATTTGATAATTAATCAAGTTCTTAATTTCCTTTATGAGTTGGTACTTGGTACTTCATAGTGATGAGTCAAAACTCCAAAGCATGATCAGTTTTTATTTTTTCTTTTCCAATTGTTGCCCTCATTCGTGAGTTTTTCGTGAAATGACTTTTGCTATATTAAGCATGACATGTTAGAAATAATATAAAACTATTGATGTAGCTCTTCCTAACGGTTTAAGCTTTTGGGATAATCGGTTATTTGACATGACACTCTAATCATCTGAACTAATGGGTCAACACATGTATTTGCCAAAAAAAAAAGAGAGCAGATTTTTATCAAAATTCATAGAAATATTAATACATGTGGTCCATTAATTTGTATTTAAAAACTTACGGATTGTATTTGAAAACTCTTAATTTGTATTTGAAAACCTACTGATTATATCTTTTATTTGCTTATAAAATATCGAAGATATGAAAAATTTATTTTTTAGATAAATTAAATAACTAATGTAATATATATATATATATAGGGAGTGTATCGGGTGAGAACCGATAATTATTATGAGAAATTAGAACTATTAATAATAACCATTAGATTTAATTAACGGATCCGATTAAAATCCGCTCACTCACTTAAAATTTCACATGATTCTTTTTTGTGAATATTAGAAAATATTTCTATATATAATTTTTCCTAATTTAGTGCAACTCGCTTCACCTCTCTCTTCAATTTTCATCGCAAAAACCAGAACGAGTAAAATCAAGATGCATTGTTTAGTAAAACAAAAAATGCATTGTGATATTTTATTTCTTATATTTTCAATTTATTTGAGAATTGTGAATCGATACATACACATGCCATTCTCATATAACTCATTGGATGCACTCTGTTTTGAAGTGGAGTTAGAAGATGATGCATTCTTTTGGCGAGAGATTAATTTAGTAAACAAATTTTTTGTTGTATATGATATTTACACCATTAATTCTGCTTATTGAGTAATCACCAATCCAATCCATGTTAATTCTGCTTATTGTATTCACCAATCCACTTTTGTAGTTGTTTGATGGAACCATTGATATTTTCTATTGTTGGTAGTTAATTTTAAAAACTCTATATGCATCTTGTTTTTATTGGTTCCGCATTTAACGATTTCTAACAAACAACAAATAAATTGAAGAAAAAAGAAATAAAACAAAAAATGCAGAGCCAGCATAATGCTTAGTAGAACCAAAACGGCAAGAGAACTGGAAATTGAAAAGAGAGGGGTAAAAGTGTAAGTTTCGAAGTGAGTGCACTAAACTAGCAAAGATTATATATAGAAATATTTTTTAATATATGCAAAAATAGAATCATGTGAAATTTTTAGTGAGGGAGCAGATTTTAATCGGATCCGTGAATTAAATCTGATGGTTATTATTAATAGTTCTCGTTTCTCACAATAATTATCAGTTCTCACCAGATACACTCCCTATATATATATATATATATATATATATATATATATATTAGGTTAGATTGATCATCAAGATCAAAATGTTATTATCAACAAATAATTTAATTTGTGGAGTTTTCGCGTCTATTGGGTTTTTATATAATTTAATTATTTATAAAGTGATTTATTTTTTTAAAATTATGAGACTTGTAAAATAATAAGGAAAAAAAAGTAATTTAGTTTTATCATCCCTCCCCTCCCTCTCATGAACCAAACATCTTTGCAATTAAATTTCTTCTCTCCCCTCGATTGAACCAAACATATAAATAATTAAATGATCTCCCTTCCCCTACCATTCCTTGATTGGTACGTAGGCATAACACACGTTGCATATTTCCAAATAAAAAATTAATATAAAGATATTCATTTTCACATCTTTTCAATCATTTACAAACAAACAACTTTAGCCAAAAACATATATATTACAAGAGGTTCCTATAGAGTACTATAGATGCTTAGGTGCCAATACCTTCCTTTTGCATAATCAACCCATGTACCTTGATCTCTTATTGCATTGCTTACTGTTTTATTGCTTCTTTAGCTTTGCATGTTTGTTTGTGGGTTTTATTCGATTTTTTCCCTTTCCCTTGAAAAAATTAAATTTCGGTGGTGACCTCTTATTTTGCGAGTCAAAGTTAATCAATAGCTTGATCTCCGAAAATCACGGCGACAACACTTGATAAAAAGGACAATATTCTCTTATGAAGAATGACACAATTCTAATAGACACACATACTAGTTAACAACGAATTACTAATAAAAGCCAACTCCAAATTGGGAACATTTTTTGAAGAAAGGAGGGTGAGAAAAGCAATAGCAAAAAGTAGAAGCTATATCTGCACTTACTAATAAAAGCCCACTCTTGTTTCAAATTAAAAAATAAAAAATAATAGCCCAATCCAAATCCAAATTATTATATTATAAATCAACCTAAACCCTAATAATAGTTTTTTTAGCAAATCCGGTCGTTGAGCTCTTGAATTGAATCTTATTATTAATGAATTTCATGTTATAGTGTTTATGTGTATTGTATTGAGATAGGGTTTTGTTTCAACAGGAGAAAATTTCATACAATTTTTTGATTTTGAAAGAAAGATGGAGGAGGAGCTTAAAATTTGTAAGCATCTCTTTGAACATAGCAACAAAATCTGCTTTTGATACTCATACTTATTGTCCTCTCTCTCTCTCTCTCTATCAGATTTTCGTAATGAAATTCGGAAACGTTTGAAAAAACATGATGAAGAAGATCGTAATGATGCGTCAGAAATTCGGAGATTATAAATGGTATTCAACTTTCTTAATTTTCTATTTTATATATTCAAGAGTGAATAATTGTAAAGATTGATATGCTAATAATACAGGACTTTCACAGCTAGTCATGTTGGAACCTCAGTTGCAATTTGAGTTGTCTCCTGACGACAACAATCCAATGTTGAAATTTTATGCACTCAACACAGTAGCGATAATTCACCCCCATGACTACATGCTAACTCAATGTTCAGGTAGCTCTTTAAATAAAGTTATTATTATTATTTTTAAATTTACTAACACTAACTATTTCATTTGAGTTTATTCAGATCGATTCCACTCACTTTGTGATGGTTATCCGACCTATTCATTTTATTGTGAAGAAGGTTTTCTTGACGATGAGGGCAATGTTAAAGTAGAATTGCAGACTCAGATTTTTGGGTAAGTCCTTCTGTATGCATTAGAAATCTCAATCTCATTCTACTGTACTTGTTGGTCAATATACTCATAGAATTTTTACCATATTACTAGTAAGTATATTGACCAATAATTAATTATAAGCATTGGGTGGGTGTCACTGAATTCCATGCAACTCATTGTATGATTGTTTTTAATGCACAGAGAAAATGTCTTCCAGCCTCTCCTTTCTTTTGACTAAAATGCATATTGTGAACATAATTTGTTCTAGCTTTTTTAAGAAGACAATAGATAACATGAAGAGCCTGATTCAAGATGAAAATAAGTGGCCAAGGTATTTTTGCTTTTTTACATGTTCCACTTCTTTCTCTTCTTTGCTTCCCATTTTACCCCTTCTCTTATACACATATGTCAATGATACTTTCCAGGGCATATCAAATTGTGTGTAATCTTACTATTAGATGGTTATCCTTTATCTCATACTAATTTTATTGATCCTAGTGTAATTGTGATGAAGTTTACAAGTATGTAGTCATGGAACCTAGAAAATGACCAATTGTGTGATTAAGTTATGGTTTTCCTAAAGGATTAAAACTTGGTAAGTTTAAAGAATACATGTTGGGAAGCTAAATATTAGATATAAGAAAATCTAAGGTTTTTTTTGTATGTGCATACCATGATGTACATGGAAGAAGAGTAAAACATAAGGGAATTTATCAGTATTGTTCAAATGCACAAGAGGTGTATCCTTACAGAGAGATGAAAACCACTACATAAAATGACTCCACCGACTAAAACGTGAATTGTGGAAGGACTAAGTCAATTCCGCTAACACGATTTTTCAATATTTGCAGATTTTGTACTTTCATGGAAGAAAGTGACGAATTTTCAACGGGCAAAATGATTTGGGAAAAGGAAGATGTAATTAAGGAAGCCTTGGTGCATCAGTTTTTTGTAGATGCTGTTTTGACATCTCCTTTGCTAATGGAGATATTATACGATGGTTATGAATCAATAAATGCTAACAATACTGCGGATAAGTTTGTCAGAATTGAGGGAGATTGGTTTGAGTTGGTTGATGATGATGTGCCATCCCTATTTAAAAGGGTTGTTGGTAAAGAGTATAAACCTATATATACAAGCATTGTCACACAGTTTGGTTGCATGATTGTGGAAATATTTGTTCTGGACTATCTATTCAGGTACCATATAAGATTTATTTATTGACCTGGGTCTTGTTTCTTTATATTAAGTATTTGTGTGATTGGTTAATTTAAAAAATTAGTTGATAGTAAAAGTGTGATACAATAGTGTTGCTAGGCTTTTGGCTTGATATCCAGTAGACCGTGCAGGCTGATCATATTCTAATTATTTATTTAATGGATGGATGCAGGAATAAAATTGAGAAGAACTTCACTCAAAGTGAGCTCGATCGAACTTAAAAGAAGTCCATGAAAAAAAATTGAGAAGCAAAAGGTAAACTTGATATTTACTGTAAATAGATGGGTTTTTCTTATTTTTTGTTAACTACTTGATAGAAACTCTACTGTCTGTGGCTGCGGCAAAATTAGTTGATAATAAAAGTGTGATACAATAGGCAAAATTAGTTAATAATAAAAGTGATACAATAGTGTTGCTAGGCTTTTGGCTTGATATACAGTAGACTGTTCAGGCTGATCATATTCTAATTATTTATTTAATGGATGCAGGAATAAAATTGAGTTACCCTCTTTCAAATTGAAAAGAAGTTGAACAAAAAAGGAAAGAAAAATGTAGGCGAAGCATTGTGTTTGTTCAAATATATAGCGGTTGAATTGTGGACTTGACTGTATTTGACAATCCACCGAAGTAGCTACCTATTTAGAAAGTAACAGTGAAACAAGAACATGTTCTTTAGAAGGTTCTCTCAAATATTGTTTGGAAAGATGATGTACCTAAATTGTGTCCTCATGATTAAGGATCAAAAAGAAATCTGAATCTTTCTTTCTTGTACTCTACTCTACGTAAGGGCGTAGCTGAACACTACTACGTTCTTTGTTGAGATAATAATTATCATAAATATGCATGCGACAAAGAATTGAGCTCTTGATATTGAACTAGCTAGCCGACCATCTGGCATGTTCATATGTCAACGAAAATATACTCTTGATACCTTAAGTGAGTGCAAAATGTTAGATTGCAAACCATCTACATTTCCGATGGAAAAAGAATAAAAAATTTGCTCTTAATTCAGGCCCTCCACACTATCTTAGGCTTATGTCCAAATCTTAAGTTACAGTTTATGGGGTCCCCTTGATAAGCTCATTGGGACGCATTTATGTGTGTACTAAGATACCTCAAATTTTCCCAAAAGAAAATGATCTAACCCTAGTTGCCATTGTGATTCAGATTGGCCATCTTGTCCATTAACCGGAAAGTTTACAATTGGATAGTAAATTGTTTGATAAAAAAAATACAATAATTTAACTCCTCACTTTAAATAACTCAACTGACTTTAGGAAACTACTCTATGATGCAATACACACGAAAGAGATGAAGAGATATTCATTTGGTTGTACTATATTTACTTGCAGAAATTAAAATCTTCTCCAAATATAGAACTTACTTGCAGAAATTAAAATCTTCTCCCAATATAACAAAATATAAATACACATCTAATCAAGCGTTGTTTAATGGACCTCAAATATATTTTTACTTTTCTAGTCTAGAAGATATGGGGTTTTTTCCTATAAAAACATTAGAAAATTGTTAATAAATGATAAAAATATCCCTTCTATAATATTAACCGTACACACACGCGCGTATATAGCTGATTTATATACGAATATTTTATTAGGGTAAACTATAAAGAAATTTCTCATTTACATCAAACCAAGTTAACAAAATGAAATGCTTCATACAACTTAATTTCTTGTCACCCTTTTAATTTAGTAATATGCCCATTAATTATTAATTAATTTAGTTAACAAAAGGAAACTACTCTATGAGGCAATACACACAAAAACTTGAATCCATGAGTCTGTTAATTTAGTAATATTCTCCGAGTTACCTGATCAAATAGTTCTTTCCGAAATTATTTTATGTAGTGACAAGTTTCATAATTCATGGACCTTATGGGTTTGCAAGACCTAATTCTAATTGCTCGAAGTATCGTCGTTGTTCAAAGTTTTATCCTAAAAAAGTTTGTAAGTTGGATGTCTTTCAATGATAATGGTTATCATGTATATAGGCGTAGAGGTGCAGGTGTTATTGTTGTGAAAAATGATGTCAAGTTGGACAATTGAAGTGTTGGTCCATATAACCTAATAGTCATCATGAAGTATCAAGCTCAAATTGTATCAAGTATTTGTTTAAGCACGTAACCAAGGGTGTAAACAAAGTCATTTATTCCTTGCAAACTGGTGATGAAGAATGTATTGATAAAATTCAACATTATTATGATTGTTGATGTTTGTCCTAGTCAGAGTCAATTTAAAGAATATTTGCTTTTGATATCAATAATCGTTGGTTTTCAGTTTAACATTTCATCTAAAAGGTGAGCATAGCGCGGTTTCTTGCATGGATGAAGACGAATATAAAATATATTATGTGTCAGTCGTTAACTTATCTACCCCGTCACATTTTAATTGTCACTTTAGCATTTTTTTCTCTATCTCAAAATAAATTATCACTTTTAGAATATCAATGTAACATTTAATTTTTTTTCCAATAATATACTTTTATTTAATGAAATTATACCCAACTTAACTATTTTAACAACTACAATTAGTTTTAATCCTTTAATAATTTTTTATTATAAAAACTTTGTACTTTTTAGTTTTGAATAATAGTTTTAACTTGGCCCAAACCCGGATATGGATTCAGTGAATTCACTTTGAGTGTGCAGTCACTGCAGTCAATTTAATACCCACCACATATATCTTTATAAAAATAACATACCAATAAAGTCAAAGGAAAAGAATCAGAAAATAAATAAATAGAAAAAAGAAACCAAATAGTAATAATTTCACTGTATCAACTATCAAGCCAGTGGTGCGACTATTCCGACATTACACGATTTATTTTCTTTGGGTTTTAGTTGTCAAGGGCTGGAGGTGAATTTGTCATGGTGAAGCAAGAGTTGTATTTTTTTTTTTTTTAAAACAAGTGAAGTAAAACTTCTATATTGTTTCTAGATTGTAATTAATCATAATTTGAGTTTGAAGAACTAATTATAATGACCTTTAATTTCATATTGAGTTTGCAAATATATATGAAGCACCACAATAAACTCATTGTTCAAAAGATGCTCTGTTATAGTAACAGTAAGCATACATATTCAAGTTTGTGGGCTAATGTGATTTCTATTCTACAATAAACACATTACAAAACAAAATCCAAAATGAAAATATTGGTCTGATATGATCTTTCCATTGAGATTTGTAACCTTGACTGATATTCATTTATCTACGTGTGACTCCTACAATACAAAAGTAAAAGAGGTTATTATCACAAGCTACATATAAAGACAATTTTTTAAACCATTAATTAGAGATCTTACCATCAATAACTCAGTGAAGCTAAATTGATTTTCAGTGGTTTGAGAGAGCACATATGCTGGATGTTCCAAACTAGATGTTGCACATTCCATTTGACTTGGAGATTCAATATCCTTCAATAAACATAAAAAATTAAACTCATAAATAAAGCATATACAGGATGTGCCAAACTATTTGCATGTTACCATAAAACTAGTTTACCACAAATTGTTGAGTTGGCAAATGTCTTGTAGTTTGAGAGTAAGAATATGTAGGATGTGTCAAACTAGTTGTTGTACTTGTACATTCTACTTGACTTAGAGATTTGATATCCTTCAATGAAAATGAAAATTAAGACATAATAAATCCACAAAAAGGCAAAGTAATGTTGCTAGTATCATAAACTTGTATACCTTAGATTGTTGCGTTGAAGAAGGTTTTATAGTTGGTTTTTGCCTTTTTTTCTGGCGCGAAAGTTAAAGGCAGCTCTTCAATCTTTTCTGTCTTTTTAACCCAGGTCGTTGCTTGAACCCGCTTGCTTCTGTGACATACACTGTCGTTGGTATTGGAACATCACCTTGATCATTACATGTTGAATTTTCTTTTAATCGAGCATCCATCACCTTCTTATATAAGTCCTGCAATCCTTCATTTGCAAGCTGAGATAAACTCTCAGAAGAGGACACGTCAGCAGCAAATTTAATCATAATGGAGCAAAGTTGTCTATATCGTTGTGCAATAGATAGTTTGGGATTTTCCACAACTTCATTAGCATGTATGTCATGTATTATACCACTTCGTGCATCCTTTGTCCACCTCTTTAGAATGTATTTCTCAGGGACAAATTTAACATCATTTGCCTCAAACACCTTCAAAGCATGACAACAAAGTATTCCAAAAGTCTCAAACTTTCTATAATTGCATGATATGGAGATTTGTATAGGATCAAATAACACTCTCCACTCTCCTTCATCATTGATTGAGGTGATAACATATTCAAAAGGAAATTGAGATACATTTCTTTCTCGTATGCAAGTAGCAAAAAATAATGAAAATTCTTCATGAAATACCTCAAAAACTGTAGAAGTGTATATTTGTGCAAGTTGCATCAGAATTGATGAATAGTTATACCTTAGCTTTGGTAGTTTGTGTCAAGACTCGTATTCACTAACTAACTCATTATAACGCTTCTCCTCAACAACACTTTCAAAGTGATTGAAGAATTGGATAATATTGATGTTCGGCTTCATGTAAGCCTTAAAATTGGAATTCAAACTCTCACTAAGTCGAGTGCTTCGCATTCCTAAAGTGATTACTTCCTTCATGTAGCATGCTGCCCATTTTTCCTTTAGAGCATACATTGTCTTCACCCAATTTTCTTCAAAGACATCAAAATCAACAACTGACTTACTCCAAGCTAACTCAAACTTCACTTCTTGGTCATATTCATACATGCATTTTGCAAAGCTAGACATGAAATGATTTCCTCTTTTCAATAATTTTGGTCCAAGATTTTTAATTCCATTTTGCATCAAATGCCATGTACATAACCCATGTCGAGTCTCCGGCATCACCCCAGCTAGCGCTTTAGCCATTGCTCTGTCTTGGTCAGTGAACAATGTTTGAGGTTTTTTGTTCCCATGTGCATGAAGGAAGGTTTCAAATAGCCATTTAAATGTTTCAGCAGTTTCATCATATAATAGTGCAGACCCAAAAATGACGGTACCTCTGTGATGGTTGAAACCCGAAAATAACGCCAACGGTCGATTAGCACCATTGGTACAATATGTTGTATCCAAAGAAACCACATCACCAAAATATCCATAGTCCAAAATCATTCTTGCATCTGTCCAAAAGACATTTGTAATTTGTTCTTCACAATCCATTTGATATGCATGGTAAAATGATGGATTTTCCAAAAGTTGCTTTTGAAAATATTGCATGAGACTACCAACTTCTCCAAATAACATCCTACGTTTTCGTCTTTCTTTTAGATAATTCTTCGCATCCAACCGAGTATATCCAAGATTAGCTCTTCCTCCAACATGTGCACTCATGAGCTGAAATGAGGCCTTTTGCATCAATCCAGAGTCTTCTGCCATTTCAATCTCATATGCTTGAACTTCAGATATTTTACGATGTGAGGCTAACATATGTGTTGTTTCTTGAATCTACAAAGGGTGGTTATGAGCTTCTACGAACTCGTGGATTACAAACTTTTCATCCTTTCTACTAAGTGCAATTCTCGCTTCGCAATCGGTTCTTGTCTCAGCTTTAGGATTCTCCGCCAAAAGGATTTCAGATTCTTTGTTCGATGACCCTCTTTACAACAAACGAATCTGCACGATCTAATAGAGCCGTCCTTCTTTTTGTTGGAATATTGTTTTCTAACTCCAAAGCCTTTTTCTTTACCATAGGCAGCCCAAAATTTCCATGCTTCATTTACATTATCAAATTTCATACCAACACTAGGTGTTGTAACTATTGTCATTGTTGGATCTAACCTATTAAAATAAAATTATGCAGAACCATAAGTTGGTCTTTTATCAACAAAAAAATAATAGATATTTGGGTCTTTTATCAACAAAAAAAATTAGAACAATTATGCAGAACATGATATTTGGGTTTCTATCAAATAGAAACTAAATGTTAAGGAATAGAACTAAAAATTAGAACTTTGCTTTATTAGAACTAAATTCTCTTAGAACTAAATTGTTTTCATGAAAGAGATAAACAGGGGATACACATCTTAGAACTAAATGAAAAGAAATATAAAGCAAATATGTGCCAAATATAAACATAAATATGTAAAATTGCAACAAAGAAAAATTAGTTTATTTAAGAAGCTTACTTTGTTTTCAGATGATTTTGAAAGGCTTCATCAATGGAGAAGAAGGGTTTTTTTTTTTTTATAAGCAATGGAGAAGAAGAGTTGAGTTGAGTTTTTTTTTTTTTTTTTGTCTGGAAGAAGAGTTGAGTTGAGTTTTTTTTTTTTTTTTGTCTGGAAGAAGAGTTGAGGTTAAGCTTTATCAATGGAGAAGAATGGGTACTTAGTCTCCAAGTATATTTGGCGCCAAAATCATTGTACTGCAATCAGGTGAAACAAAACAATGTTCCTTTACTAAAAAAATTAGATGATGTGGCAAAATATAGTCCATTGGATATTTTGAAGGGCTTAGATCAGATTTGACTGCAGTGACTGCACACTCAAAGTGAATTCATCCAATCCATATCCGGGAAAGTATGAGATGAGATATTTTTTTTGAATATAAATAAATAAATGTAAAAAAGTTTAGTGAATAAAAAAATAGTAAGAGGGAAAAGTGTCTGTCTCTGTGGAGAGAGTAAAGTAAGATTGATTGAATTTGCGATCATCAGAGCTTCACTGTCTCCGATCGTCTCGTCGGAATCGGAATCACAAAAAATGCAACTCCGCTGCTCCCATTCTCATCATCATCATCACCACTTTTAGTTCCTTCCTTCCTTCCGGTTCCAGGTTAGAAGGTGCTTTTTCATCTTTTAGTTTTCGATTATTATTATTATTATTACTAGATCTGATCAAATCTAATTCTTGTTTTGCTTTCTTTGCTACTTAATTATTATTTAATAGTATTTCAAAACACAAGAACAGAGTCAGCGAGCGTTTGTGTTGTTGTTAGTTATGGCTTCTGCTAGCCTTGGAAATGGTGCTGCTGGTGTCGGCAGTAGTTCCAGGTCTGCTGCCTTAAGAGGTTCATCCAGTTCTGTTGATTGGCTTGGTAGAGAGATGCTTCAGATGAAACTCAGAGATAAACTCCACCATGATGACGATGACGACGACGACGATGATGGCAGAGTAAGTTGCAAATTTAACTCTATATTTTTCATGAGCTGTTTTTGTTTCTTTTTCAACTCAATTTCAATTGCCACTGTTTTATATACTACTTTGCAGGAGAGTGAGCCTGATATCATTGATGGTGTGGGTGCTGAAACAGGACATGTAATAAGAACCAGTATCGGTGGTGGACGAAATGGTCAATCTAAGCAGGTATCAAATTTTTCTGGCTCATTTGGTAACCAACGCCAAACTCTTGTCGTTATGCTATAGTAATTGAACTATTCACAACTAATAAATTTTATTTTTGGAGCTGACAGAACGTTAGTTATATCGCGGAACATGTAGTTGGGACGGGCTCTTTTGGCACTGTTTTTCAAGTGAGGCAGCAAAATTACTTAGTTTGCTTTTGATATCTTTTGCAAATGTCACAAACATATTTTTCATTCCATTAATTATTAATTAATGCTGTTATCAGGCAAAATGTAGAGAAACAGGAGAGATTGTTGCCATTAAGAAGGTTCTCCAGGACAAGCGTTACAAGAATAGAGAGTTACAAATTATGCAAATGCTGGACCATCCAAATATAGTTGCCCTGAGGCATTGTTTCTTTTCGACCACTGACAAAGAAGAGCTTTACTTGAATCTTGTACTTGAATATGTTCCTGAAACGGTCAATCGTGTTGCCAGGAACTACAGCAGGATTAATCAGCGAATGCCTTTAATATACGTGAAACTTTATACGTACCAGGTATCTAGTTGCATGCTTGTTAGTTAGGTTTGCAAATTGAAAGCTGGCAATACATTATACATATAAATAAGTCCCAGTCCCACAAAAATTTGATGATTATTTATATATAAATTACACACTGTCCATAGTAAGTTATTATTGTATAAATAATATATGATCAACCCATGAAAGCCTAACTCTTTTAATTCCTGTTTAATATTTTTCCTCAAATTCATATATTATATTTCTCAATTTTAGATTTATTTATTCTGAACAATTTGAGTTCAGGTTTCACACCTCGAATTCTTTTTCAAAAGAATCATAAAAATATCAAAAAACAAATTATAATGGAGATCACCTTTTGCACATGGGTGATAGACTTTTAGAAGGAAAGGAATTAAAATAAGTATGCAGTTTACACATTTCAAACCCCCTGTAGTTTTTTGTCAGTTGATAAATTTCATTGATCTTTTGTCTGATTTTGACTTCAGATATGCAGGGCACTTGCTTATATACATAATTGCATTGGCATCTGTCACCGCGACATCAAACCTCAGAACCTACTTGTAAGACATTATTTGAATAACTCTATTTTATGTTACACGTGTCATGAAAATCGAGGCCTATCCGATGTGGGACTAAATCCCACCGAGTGTTGGCCGCTAACACACCCCCTCACGCTTCAGCCCGGCCCAGTGGGCCTGATGCGTGAACGATGTAGGAAGCCCAATGATAGACCCAATAGGCTCTGATACCATGTCATGAAAATCGAGGCCTAACTCATCCTTACAAAACCGGCTTGCATGGTGAGGAGTGTCTCCTCTTTATAAACTCTTCTCAAGAATCCTATCCGATGTGGGACTAAATGTCTAAATCCCACCGAGTGTTGGCCGCTAACAACACGGGACTCATTAAGTTCACTAAATACCTCATAATGAGTTTGTCTATTATGACATTGTTTTTTCGTATGCTAATATGGAAGTTTAAACATTTAACGCTCTCACATCCGTAGAAATCCACACCGGAAGGAAATATTACTGAGATGACCTCAAGCAAATAATTAATGGAAGATTGTTTTTACAGCTATTTCGGTTCAATCTTCATTTTCGTTTTGGTGGCGTGCTTGCCTACCGGCCTGCTTGCTGCCACAGACACACACACACACACATACACACACCTATCTGCTCCTTTTAAGGATAACCATAATAATAATAATAATAATATTATTATTATTATTATTATTATTATTATTATTATTATGTTGGCCAAATATTGAACTACAGGATTGGATTTAATCATAGCCCTTTTAAGGGGAATATCTGTTCATTGTCATCGTCTTCTGGCAGTCATTTTGAAATTGCTTAACTCAGCTAGAAGATGATACAATATATGCCATTATGCCTGTGTTTGCATCAGTTAGTCAGTTACTGTTGGTTGTTCTCAAATGTGTGTTATCTTGCCAGGTGAACCCACACACCCATCAGCTGAAACTATGTGATTTTGGTAGTGCGAAAGTGTTGGTAAGATATAATGCCAATTGAACTGATGGTTGATGGAAGTTAATTTTCTTCCCCTTAAGTTTCATTCCTGTTCTAATTCATCAGGTGAAAGGAGAACCTAACGTTTCGTATATCTGTTCAAGATACTATCGTGCCCCAGAACTTATATTTGGTGCGACTGAATATACAACTGCCATAGATATATGGTCAACTGGTTGCGTAATGGCTGAATTACTTCTTGGACAGGTGATTTGCCACTTTTCTTTCTCATTTCTTTGTTTTTTGTTGTCTTTCTCGTTCCCCTGAAATTCAACTTAAATTGCAGCCCTTGTTTCCTGGGGAGAGTGGAGTTGATCAGCTAGTTGAAATCATCAAGGTGAGGATTTTCCTTACATGTTTTTCACTCAGTCTTGATTTGGCCATGCAAGAATTATGTAATCCTTTGATATTTAGTGAATGTGTGAACTATTTATCCAAACCTTATATGTAAATAAAATTCAGTTGGTTCTGTCAGAAAGTATACATGTTTCGGGGAATTGGACTTGTTCCTATACATTCTGACTCAATGGAAGGGATATTTATTTTGATTTTGTACAGTTATCTCTAGTCTTAATTGTAAAGATAATTCGTTTGACTCTGATAGAATAGATAAAAGCAAATTTTACTGTAGATATACATTTTGTAGTTTAGATTTCTCTAATTCCTTTATTGTAATATTGATATATCAGTTTTGTGATCCACTTTTCCCCAAAGAAATCACGAGAAATTACTCTACCATTTTTTACTATTTCAGGTTTTGGGAACTCCTACCAGGGAGGAGATAAAGTGCATGAACCCAAATTATACTGAATTTAAGTTTCCGCAGATAAAACCTCATCCATGGCACAAGGTTTACATCTCTTGCGCTTTGCTTGCATTCTGATGTTTATTGTTAAGTGCTTGTAGTAATTCCAGATTTAGGTTAATTGTTTTATGCTTATTCTTTGTTGGCAAGCTAGATTCTAATATATGTTGAGCTTGTATTTGTTGGCAAGCTAGATTCTAATATACTTCCAATTACACTTGTGCCAACAATGTTCATTTGATGGCATTTTCATGTTTTCTTATCTGTGGTGAATTCTGACTTATTAACGTTTAATATCTTGAATGTTGATTGTTCCCTGTGTGATCAAGAGAGATGGTTCTTTGAAAAAAGATAATGACGTTTCGTTTAAATGCAAAGCATAATCCTTTCTAGAGTTGTATATTTCTTCCATATCCTGACAGTTTATTTTATTTTTGTTTTTTTGAAAAGATAAAATAAAAGTAGCATTCCTTCCTACTATTGTTCATTTTGGGTAATAAAAATAGAGATAGTATAGATGAATTTGTGTACTTGTCTTCTTTGTGAGGGTTGCATTTTGATATTTTATCCCGTGGATGTTAGCGCAGTGGCGATCGTTCAATGACAGTAACAAGAACAAGGGATAGATTAGTGCAGGTAGATATTGGTGAATGGTTACATGTCCTAGTTCCCTGTGTGGAGATGCTAGGAGACCTGGACAATACTTTGTTAGAAGTCAAAATTGTTCTAGGTTTCTTTTTCAAAAATCAGAGATAGGCATTAATGGGTGGGTTGAATTGACACTATTATAAATTAGTCCCAGTAATTTGCAGGGGTCCAAATCTATTCAGTTTGAGCAAAAAAAGAATCTGTGTGTATGTCCAGCCTTAATTACTTAAAAAGGATTCTTGTTTGCAAGAGAGATTGACTACAGCATTGTCCTGATTTGACAGGTCTTTCAGAAACGTTTACCTCCAGAAGCTGTTGATCTTGTCTGTAGGTTCTTTCAGTACTCTCCTAATTTGAGATGCACTGCTGTAAGATTAACTTCCCCACCTTTTGTATTTGTACTTGTGTGCCTTGAATATACAATTATTATTATAAAATTATTTGATGCTTGTCATATTGGGGCTGCAGTTGGAAGCTTGCATTCACCCCTTCTTTGATGAATTGAGGGACCCAAGCACCCGCCTTCCCAATGGTCGCCCACTGCCTCCACTCTTTAACTTTAAACCTCAGGGTGAGTCTCAAGTTATCTAGGTTCAGAGATGAGCACAATCTAAAATTGGTGTTCTTAGAAATAGCTCTATTTAAAGCAGTAAGCCAATAATATAACTGCCATAACATTGACGTGATTTGTTAGTAAAATGTGTTTCAAATGGTGCAGAACTTTCTGGTATTCCACCCGATGTCATCAACCGGCTTATTCCAGAACATGCTCGTAAACAGAACTTATTTATGGCTTTGCACACCTAGCAGTTTTATTTTTGTCCTCCCCTGTTGCCTACCTAGCAGGCTGTAAATTATCGGGTGTATCTGAGAAAGAGTGCTACAGAAAGAGTTCCTAGGATTATATTTATAATATTATGATTCCCATTTTTTTTAAATTTTTGTCAAAAGGAGCTGTTTTCTATTCTTGCTCAGGAGTGAACGCTTTCATGTATATTTTATCTTATAGACCCTTTTGGAAATCTTTTCTTATATAGAATGAAACTTGATAGTGTTCATGATATAGTGTGATTGTAATTCATGTCATGTGACTCTGGTAAAACTATCAGCTAGATCAACAATACAGCGACAACTATGCAGTATCCTATTAAGCGAGGTTGGCTATATGGACCAATCGAGACATTTTTTCAACATGTTTGATATCATAATGAATATTTATATTCATCAACCGTGCCCAGTAGACAAACTCACAAGTTTAGCTCCTCCATAGTTGTGCGGTAATGTTAGCGGCAATGAAAAATTTGAAATTTTTTGGTAGGTAAACTTGTGAACACTATACTTTGTCTAACATCAGTAGTGAGTTTCAAATTGAAATTTTTCTATCGCCGATGGCCCCAAAGGGAAAGAGCTTTTTGTGTGGCGGGAAATAAGCTTAATTTAGAATATGAGAAAGCAAATAATTTGAAATTAATGAAGGAATCATGGGATGGGATTAGAGAAATTTGGGCACCCAATTTTGTCATATTGTCAAAGTTACAACACTTTGTTTGTTTGGAAGTGTTGGCTCTATACTGGTATCAAATGCAAGGTTTTGGTAATATTTATGATAAAAAGTTACATGTGAAAATAATAACTTTGTTTTGTTTTTGTTTAATGACCCGTAAAGTTTTTTCCCGCCTAAATTTTAGATTTATTTTTTGAAGTTTAGACCAGTGGTTTGTCTTGCTTCATATACGACCCCTACCTATAAATATGTTAGAAATGAACATTCCTATAATTAGTTTTTTCACCTCATCTGCACTTACCCTGAATCTTTATTCTTTCATTTTTTTCACTCTTGACTCAAACCAGTTGAGTTATCCATCCACACTATTCCATTAGTAATTAGTATTGTTAATTGAGATTAATCGTTATGCATTGACAATATGTAAGATATTTTTATGCATATATCTAACCAAATCACTTGATAGTTTCATTTTTATAGGTTTTTTTTCATAAATCATCTCTACAAATATCTACATAGTATGATTTGATTGAATATATGTATAAAATAATTTTACACCAAAATCACTTGATAGTTTCACTTTTATAGGTTTGTTCATAAATCATCTCTTCAAATATCTACATAGTATGATCTGATTGAATATATGTATAAAATAATTTTACACCATCAATGCAAACAAATTTAATTTTTGTTGTGAGCGAGAATCAAATCTTTAATCTCCTTATCATTTCACTCTCTACTCTATTTCATTGTCATAACTCCTTTTAAAATATGATAATCCTACGAAATATTAAAATTAAATTAGATACTCCCTCTTGTTCTTAATATAAGAAGAAATTCACTTTTTAGATATATTGAGAAATTGATGTATCTAAACTATATTATAGACTAAATACATTCACTTTTCAATATATCTAAAAAAAAGTCAACTTCTTCTTAATTTAATATACGGGGAGTAATGTTGTATTGTGTAAAAGAAAGAATAAATAATAATTTTGGTCTCAGAAAAATATTATGTGATGGAGCAAGAAACAAATAGCAGGTTGAATTGGGCATGAAATAAGGACCGTGGATTAGAATCGGAGGGTAAGAAATGGAACGGGAAATGATGAGATGGTTCTAGAAATAAGTGTAGGCCACGAGGCCACCATTGAGATTACGATATAACCCAACCCAACCCAACCCTCATCCTCCAAAACCCATTCTTCATTTCATTGTTTTTTCGATATTATCACTACAAACCCTCATCCATTCCCTTTCTCTCTACTTTGGTAGTAGTCCTAGTTAGTTGAGTTCTGTTCTCTCTTATCTCTTCGCTCCAAATTAGGGTTACCATGGCTTGTTCCAGTGCCCAAATCCACGGTCTCGGTTTCTCTTCACTCAAAAAACCCACTTCTACTTCCTCTAATTCCAGAACCCTATTCTTCGGCCAACGTCTCAATTCAACTCACGCTACCTTCCCTCGCGTACCATTTCCTAAATTAGCTTCCAAAACCTTCAAGAAGGGTTTCACTCTCAGAGTCGTCAATGAGAAAGTCGTTGGTATCGATTTGGGAACCACCAATTCCGCCGTAGCCGCCATGGAAGGTGGAAAACCTACCATCATTACTAACGCTGAAGGTCAGAGAACCACTCCCTCCGTTGTTGCTTACACCAAGAACGCCGACAGGTTGGTAGGTCAAATTGCCAAGCGTCAGGCTGTCGTCAATCCCGAGAACACTTTCTTCTCCGTCAAGAGATTCATTGGAAGGAAGATGTCTGAGGTCGATGAAGAGTCAAAGCAGGTCTCTTACAGAGTCATCAGAGACGATAACGGCAACGTCAAACTCGATTGCCCTGCTATTGGTAAATCTTTTGCAGCCGAAGAAATTTCTGCTCAGGTAGTAGATAGATTTCATCATGTGTGTTTGTTTGTTTGTTTGTTGTATTCATATCCTATATGTCCTTAGGAGGTTAGTTGTCTGATATATATGATTTGATGATATATATATATTTATGCATAGGTGTTGAGGAAGCTTGTTGATGATGCTTCAAAGTTTTTGAATGATAAAGTAACTAAGGCTGTAGTAACTGTGCCTGCATATTTCAATGATTCACAAAGAACTGCTACAAAGGATGCTGGCAGGATTGCTGGTCTTGAAGTTCTTCGAATTATTAATGAACCAACTGCTGCTTCCTTGGCTTATGGTTTTGAAAGGAAAAACAATGAAACCATCTTGGTCTTTGACCTTGGAGGTGGTACTTTTGATGTCTCAGGTATTGGAACCCACTCCTGTTGTCTTGCTTTCGATTTTTTTATTTCATTTCATTGGGTTTGAGACATGTAGGCTGATTTGTATTGAATTTTGTTTCAGTGCTTGAGGTTGGTGATGGAGTTTTCGAAGTTCTGTCTACTTCTGGTGATACACACTTGGGTGGTGATGATTTTGATAAGGTTGGACTTGTTCTTCTTACTGTAGTACTATTTATTAATAATTATAAATGTATTGATTGATCAACATATGTTTACTAACTGTTTCTTATTTGCATCTGTTTGATATAGAGGGTTGTTGATTGGTTGGCTGGTGACTTCAAGAGAGATGAAGGTATTGACCTTTTGAAAGACAAACAAGCTCTTCAGCGACTTACCGAGACAGCCGAGAAAGCAAAAATGGAGCTTTCATCATTGACTCAAACAAACATCAGGTACTTGCTTTGTCATTGAGCAACCCACACTCTTTTCTCATACTTTATGACTGTATACTGAGCTTTAATACCTGTTTTTTCAGTTTGCCATTCATAACTGCCACAGCAGATGGCCCCAAACACATTGAGACAACTCTTACAAGGGCTAAATTTGAAGAATTATGTTCAGATCTTCTTGACAGGTAATGAAATAATATAATGAATCTATTGTTACCATTTAATCTTGAAGTGCCATGTCCTTCAGCTTGAATGTAACAATACAAACTAATATTCTAGCTGATATGATTTTGTTGCTACCTTGTAGCTCTATCGCAAAAGCTGAATAAACTACTCAGATATAGTAACTAATATTTGTATCAATTGTGTTTCAGACTCAAGACACCAGTGGAAAATTCATTGAGGGATGCAAAGCTCTCAATTAAGGATATTGATGAGGTGATTCTTGTTGGTGGATCAACACGTATTCCTGCTGTTCAGGAGCTTGTAAAGAAGATGATTGGGAAGGACCCAAATGTCACTGTTAATCCAGATGAAGTGGTTGCTCTTGGAGCTGCAGTTCAGGTAGGGTTAGCTGTTCTCATCAAGGAACTAGTCAAATCTTGTAGTTTTTTTTCCGATTTCAATTAAGTTGTAGGGAAGCGCGAGAGAGTGCTAAGAGTGTTATTCAAAAGTTTGTTGATTATGCTCATCGTTTGTAATTTTGGATTTGATTTTAGGCTGGTGTCTTGGCTGGAGATGTCAGTGACATTGTTCTGTTGGATGTTACTCCATTGTCCTTGGGTTTGGAAACTCTTGGTGGTGTGATGACAAAAATTATTCCTCGAAACACTACCCTTCCCACCTCAAAATCAGAGGTTTTCTCCACTGCTGCTGATGGTCAGACCAGTGTAGAAATCAATGTCCTTCAGGGTGAGAGAGAATTTGTTAGGGACAATAAATCTCTTGGTAGCTTCCGCTTGGATGGTATCCCTCCTGCTCCTCGTGGGGTTCCTCAAATTGAGGTGAAATTCGACATTGATGCAAATGGCATTCTGTCGGTTGCTGCCATAGACAAGGGCACAGGGAAGAAACAGGATATTACCATTACTGGGGCCAGCACCTTGCCTGGTGATGAGGTATATCTTCTATGACGTTCATACATTTGTATAGATTTTCTGTAATATTTATATGCGTACTACTTGGATGATTTTGTGAATGACTCTAGCTTATGATAATCTGTTTAATTGATATGTAGGTTGAGAGGATGGTCAAGGAGGCAGAGAGATTTTCAAAGGAGGACAAGGAGAAGAGGGATGCAATAGACACCAAGAACCAAGCGGACTCTGTTGTCTACCAGACTGAGAAGCAATTGAAAGAACTAGGAGAGAAGGTTCCTGGCCCTGTGAAAGAAAAGGTGGAAGCTAAACTGGGAGAGCTTAAGGATGCTATTTCAGGTGGTTCAACCCAAACTATCAAAGATGCAATGGCTGCCCTCAATCAGGAAGTTATGCAGCTTGGCCAGTCTCTATATAACCAACCCGGAGCTGCAGGCCCAGCAGGACCTACACCACCTGGTAGCGAGTCTGGCCCTTCAGAATCATCAGGCAAGGGACCTGATGGGGACGTGATTGATGCTGATTTTACTGACTCTAAATGAGTTATAGAGATTATTCAATAGGATTATTTTTATTTGATGCTTCTTTTGTGCTAAATTCGTAGTGATTTTTGTCAATGGAGAGGGAGGGAGCGTTTGTCTCTTATTATAATTAGACTCACTTTATTATAGGTGCTCATTGTTGCACGTTTCTGTACCTTTGGAAAGTTTTGTCTGTGAAATACAGGAGGGTATTGTGTGGATGAAATGAAATTTACAGGCTGAAAATGTCGTAATTTGATCTGAGAAAATTAAGATGATTTTACTGTTGGCTACAAGGGGATGTTGGCATGTTTTAAACAGAAATGATAACTAACAACTTTATATAATGTTCTTCTGTTGGCTTAGCCATTTAGTTAGGCATATTAAAACCACCCCAAGTAGAAGTGATGTGATAAATAAAACCAATTGTCAACATAAGAATGAAAGCAAATAAAATAAAAAACTTCATTTACAATTAACTGATTTACAAATTGACAGTTTTTTGTTCTAATATATATACGAATGAAAGAATGTAGTTAGTTAGTTGAGAGGAGGGGGGGGGAGTGAAGTGTGATAGTCATTCCCATATAGACATTTTGGGGCTTCGGGGGACGGAGTGAACTCTTTCAACCTTAATATGACCAGCAGAGTCATCATGGTGTGGATAAGCTTTATAGGGTCTGTTTGCAGTGGAGTAATAGTAATTAGTACCCCTACTGCTGCTAGTTTTACTACTCAAATTATTATTATTATCTATCATCATATTCATATTCCATGGAGATGACCTTCCCATCCCCATTCCTATCCCTTGTTCTTGTATGGGTCTAAATCCAACAGGAGGGGGGTGGTGGTGATAATGATGACAACTACTACTTTTTTGTAAAGAATGACTATTACTGCTGCAAACACCGTGATCAAGCGGCTGCTGTGACGATTGTGTATTGTTGCTGCTGGTGCTTGTTAGGTTGGATAGACTTGGCGAGCTTCTCACTCTTTGCATTGTATTACCCTGCTGTAACTGCTGTAAACCGGGGTGGAAGGGCGATTCGGCGTTAGTATGTCCATCTGGAGAGATTGATTTTGGTGAAGAACATGCAGAGTGCGGCCCATACCTAGACCTGGGGCTTGTCCACCTGACTATTCCATTGATGGCATCAAAGTAACGTTGCTCTAACCAATATGGTTCAACAGATAGAACTGGATGTGGTGCTGCTGGTTGCCCTTGCATATGAATCTGTGTGTCAACCAAAAGCGGCTTTGAAGGGAATAGAAATGTGCGAAGTAATGGGGATCCACTGGTCCCGTGGCGATCGTGTTCCTCAATCATGTGCTTCAGATCCTCATCTGTTCTAACTGTTACCAATGCATCAAGTTCTTCGGGGATCACCTGGTACTTGAACACCACCTCTCCGTCAACCATGCCATTCACCTTCTTCATCATCTCTGCGGTAATATTTACATTGTTACTACACAAACAAAACATCCATCTTCTTTTTTTCATTCTGAATTTGACAGAGAAAGAAAGGAATATAATAGAAGAGAATAGGATAGGATGTTACCTGAGAAAGTGACGTCACGAGGGACACAGACGACGCGAGTCTCGCCACCGACATACTTAAGGACCCCATCGGAGGGTCTTGGAAGAACCTTTCCGCCATAACTGCAAAGGAATTTTACTTTATTCATCGGAGACTCATCACCGGTTTTCTCCATCTATTCTTGTTTCTTTGTCTACCGCTCAAAAGTATAATAAGGGAGAGTGATTTTGGGATCAAAGAGAAGGATATAGAATTATAGATAGATAGAAGATTAGATTAGATTAGATCATAGGAATGGATAAATTTAGTTTGCTATTTCTGTGCTTTCGCCTTTTTTCCTGTTTATTATTAGTATTCTTGTTTTCTCTCAATTCAACTTATAATAACTTCTCGTCCCAAGAAAACTGAATTAACATTTGACGTGGAAACTATTTTCTCTTATCTGATTTACTGTTTTACCCTTTGACTTATTTTATTTTGACTCTTTTCTTTCTTTGTTAGTATTACAACTAATAATAATTAACAGAATTGACATTGTTGCATTACATTCTCACTATTATTATCTGCCATTCTTATCCACACAGACAAAGCTGCGACCATTCTTTTACCAATGGACAGCTTGATTGCAATTGCAACTCAAATCCAAACGCAAAACATTGTTCTGATTATTATTATTACCATATCATTGGATTCCAATTCCAAACGAGGCGGCATTATTGGATGGATGGTACTGTTTTCCTTGCCGTGGTACAACGAATGATACTAGCTACTATTTACTACTAGATTCGATTCCATATCCAATTGAAGCTGCCTATGCTTTACAATCAATCACTGCAAATATGTCATTGCCCTTGTCGTGGTGTCTGTGTGTGTGTTAATTGAACCACTTACTCTTTCTTCTGCATTTTTTTTTGTCACTTGCAAGATCATTCATACCTTATATACTATATCTTAGGGAACTTACTTACACTCTTACTTATATGATTATATATTCTGCAAAATTGCAAACACAACAAATGTTGATAAAGTCCCATAAAAGATAATGAAATGATCCATCTACACATGTTTGGTATTATGGCTGATTTACGGTATTTTGGACAAAACAAAAGAATCAAAAGATGCACTTATTGTTGGGTGAGGCCATAGTAAAATATGACTTTGCTTTTTACAAGTAATAATTAACACAGTAGTACTTGGAGATTCTGCAAAATTGTACGAACTTGAATCACCATTATGGAAATGAAACATTTGCACAAAAAAAGGAATAAACTCATGATGATGAATTAATTCTAGATTCCCTGAACAAACAACAGTTAATTTCAGATTGAAGCTCATTCATTCATTCATTATTGTGGACTACTAATGAACTAGAGTCCAAACATGCGCTTACAAGCTTTAAGGATCTTGCCTCTTGTTCCCCTCCTCCTATTAGTTTTGTTCTTTGTTGCATCATCATCATCTATGTTTATGTGGTCGTCCTCGTCTAACTCATCTGGTGCTATTGCCATGCTCTGGTCATGGATCCTACAGTACCTGTCTGTAACTGATGAAGATCTTCTCACTGAAAATGCCCTTTTCATTGTTGCCTGAAATCCAGAAGCTGGAGAAGAAGAAGAAGAAGAAGCAGAAACTGAACAGCTCCTACCCAGTATGATCCCAAATCTCTCACCTTTTTCATCTTGCCTTTGAGTTTGAGGGGGAGAATAATTGTGGTTGGCAGGTGGTTGATCTAGAGTGGTTGTCCTAATTGGAGTTGGGGGGAGATGAGTAGTGTTGTTCCTCCTCCTTGGTGTTTGAGCAGAAAATGAGAAAAATTCAGAAAAATCAATGGATCTTGATTTGTGGGTGCTAGTAGTAGCAATCTTGGAATAACCATTCATCATTTTGTGATGGACTTGGTAGCTAGAAGTGAGTGAGTGAGTGAAGGAAGGATAGGGTAAGATTAAGAAGAATATATAATAAGATGCAGATGCAGATGCAGTAGCAGGAAGCAAGCAAGATGAGTAGTAGTGTGAGTTAAGGTGGCTGGCTTAGATATCATATCATATATAATGAATGAATGAGGACCAAATAATTGTTTGACCAACTTGTCGGATTCACCAAGGAAGTGAATAGTATTAATTATTATTGTTGAATTCATACCAATACCATACCTCTCTTTGACATGTTGATGACTCAGAGGTAGATTTAGAAGAAATTGATGAGGTAAATTTGGAAGACAGGATGAGATCTTATTATTTGATTTGGAAAATGCAGCTTTACTTACTTGCACGAATGGAATGGTTATTATAGTACAGTAGAGGTAACTAGTAAATTATTGAAGCTAATTAAGGTTTTAACCATAATTAATAAAGTGTCGGTTGATTGATTATGTTTGGCATCTAATCTAACTAAGGAAGGTGAGAGATAGAATTCAATTGAAATAGGAGTAGGAGTAAATAGTAATAAACACGTGGGTGGATGTATCTTTCTTAATTAACTTTTTATTATTATGGTGACAGACAGAGACAGGCATAAATAATAATATGCAATTCATTCACTGCGGACGGATTCACGCATCCTCTCTCCGTCACCATTCAATTCAGATCCCATATTATTACCCAGTTTTTGTTTCCATTCAAAAATGTCAAAATATTTTCTACATTTGAGCATTATGTGAAAATGAAAGCGCTCAATTTATAGAGAGGATCATCTATACGATTTAATGCATCTTATGTTGTACTACATATATCACATGTACTTGAATAATAATAATGCTATTTAAAAAATAACATGTCTAGTCTCCAGACCATATGTGGATCTAAAGCACGGGTAAATCTTATACTATTCTCCTCCCTTTTTATGTTAATGTAGAAAACTTTAATCCATTTTAACATATAGATAGCTGAATATAGATTTTTTACCCAAGATAGACATAGAGCAACATTATACATATACCATAATGATATATATCTATGCTACCTAGTATTGTCCTAAGGGGATTGCTAAATCTTACGAAGGGATCATCGAAAAAAAAAGAATTACACTGTGAATCATTTTGAAAAAGAGATAAAAATGTTAAGTATTCTTCGATTTCTTCATTCAATTTTATCCATACAAATGACCATTTTGCCATTTTCCTTGTCATAATATCAGTCAATTTCATTCTTTTAACTGATTGAGGAATAATTACAAATTGATACGACCAAGTGGATGAATTTTTCATCTCCAAGAAAAACCGTAATGATATTCTATATTAGAAAATTCCTGTTGATACATATATGTTATGGCCAAAAAAAGTATAATTTTAAAGCTTGAAAAATTATATACAAACATGGATGAAAAATCGGAAAAGACAAAAATAACATAAAAAAACCAAATCGGTACTGAAAGAGTAATTTTACTAAATATAGATATGGATGATATACAATTTGTTTTTGTTTGGCTCTTCATTATTGATATTATGGTAGTAAATAATAATAATTCCCTTTTCCAAATTTAAATATGTAATCAATAGCAATTATTATTTGGTGAATTCTTAGGTACAGATATTATGTGGATGTGTACCGATACACATATGATGTGGTTAACAAGTAATATAGTAATTAATGTAGATTTGTCATAAAAAAAAAATAATTAATGCAGATTTTGTTTCTTTATTTAGTTTTTTTTATATTAAACACTACTTTTTAATATTTGCAAATGTAAGCATGTTTCAATTGTTATTAAAATTTTCTACTTAATTAACAGGTATATATGTTATAAAACTAAAACAATGTATTGATTTATTTATAGGAATCTGTTCATGTTGTTGCTGCTACGATCAAAAGGGTCTTAAATCCTGACAGTTTTCATTACTCTGCATGTGTATGCAATAAAGCTGTTATTCCAGACTCAAGAATGTTTTTTTGCGAAAAGTGTAATAAGCATGTGACACGGGTGTTTCCTAGGTAAAGTATTAATATTGACATTTTTTGTTCTTTATCTATTGATGATATACTCACCTTTTGATTTATGTATATATTTACTTTGGTATTAGGTTCTGTATAAAGGTAAGAGTGATGGATAGCACAGATTCTGCTGATTTTGTCATCTTTGACAAAGATGCCAATTTGCTATTTGATATGTCGTGTGCTGATATGATACAAGGAATGGAAAATGTATGTATACCTCTTATATTTTGTTACAAATTACTTTGTTTGTCATTTTTCACATTCCCTAATTTATTTGTTTATATGTATTTTAGGCTGGTGGTGTTGGGGGTATGCCACCTCAACTTGAAGGATTGGTTGATAAGACCTGGTTGTTTAAGATTGAGGCCAAGGCAAATCATAATCCAAGATTTGAGCAATCTTATAGGGTAAGGAAGATTTGTACCGATGCTGCCATTATTCAACTATTTAATGAAAAGTGGGATAAGGAAGAAGCTGCTGTTAGAAAATCTCAAAATGTATGTCAATGTTTTCATTTAAATAGATTTAAATATGTTATCATTACTAAGATATCTGAAACTATATTAACAAACCTTTATTTTAATTTTTGTAGGAGTGTGGATCTCTAAGTGCATTGATAGAGAAACACCATGAATCATTACGTGGTGGATGTTCAAATGTGTTAAGCGAGGTAAATTATACATATGAACATTACAACCACAATCTATCTAAGTTATATTTTAGCTTTAATGAGGTTATCAACTACATCTATACAACATTTAAGATATATATATATATTTTTTTGTGTTTTGTAGGATTATGAGAGTTTGTCTGCAAACGATGTCAAAGGAAAAGGGGTTGTTATTGAAGGAACACCAGTTGGAATTTCTCAAGATTTAATGAACAAGTTTTCCACTGCTGTTGAAAATCTTGATGAAGACACTATGCCTACAATGTTTTGCAGCAAAACTGTTTCTTCTGGTTCTGTTAGTGACAAAACTCCTGAGTCTGTTGTTCCTGAGTCTGCTGTGGAGGTTAAAGATCCAGCACCTGTGCGCACAACAGGCCAGCGCAAGAAATCAATGACTAGGAAACTTTCACCTCAAATGATCCAAGAAGATGATGAAGATGAGAATGCTCCAATCAAGTTGTTGAAGAGAGCTGTGAAGATTGAAAAAATTGGATAGGAATTGTTTGCAAGGAAGCTGTTTTGGATGTTGGAGGAATTTCTTTTTGTGGACTTTTACATGTTATTGGCCTAGGGTAGTTGGCCTTAGTCTGTTTCAACTATCAATTTGTTAAGTTTTGAAGTTAAATTGCATTATGTCCCATTAGTATTTGAATTTAAATTGTCTAAGTGTTAGGTTAATGTGTTGCTTAATTAGTGTTTTAGTCCAGTGGCAGTGGGACTTGAATGCTGTAACTCTAAAGCCTTTGTGGCATATTTTCTGGATTTTAATTGTCTAAGTTTTAGGTTCATGTTTTGCTTAATTAGTGTTTTAGCCCAGTGGCAGTGGGACTTGAATGCTATATCTCTAAAGCATTTGTGGCATATTTTCTAATGTATGGATTTGAATTTCAAGTTTTAATCTTTTTGCAATGTTTTCTACTTACATATTATATTTAATTTACTTTGTATATAAGATTTAAAATTTACATTATTTTTTATTGATGATTATTATAAATAAAAATCTAATACATTGCTTTTTAATGAGAAAATTTGTTTGATTATACTGTTAACTGGGTGTTAAGTGGTAACTATAAGATTCTGAAGTGTAGAGACATGTTAAACCACAAATTGTTGAAATGAGTAAGATTTAAAATTTACATTATTTTTTATTGATGATTATTATAAATAAAAATCTAATACATTGCTTTTTAATGAGAAAATTTGTTTGATTATATTATTAACTGGGTATTAAGTGGAAACTAAATTTTATCAAGTAGAGATACATGTTAGTTGAAACAGAGGGTGGTGTTAGTAAAACATATCATTTAAGCCTTCACACTGTATACCACACTATAGGCCCAACCCAATTGTTAGAAATAGAAACAAAAAAAAATTAAACAAATATAAAACAGAAACTGCTATACATAAAACACAAAACATGCTAAATTGTCTCCTGGAAGTACGGCTACCCTCTGGTTCGCGTGTGATAGCAACCAAACAATCCCTATCCATTCAACTTAGGTCATGGTTAATTCTTCATCTGCTAAGAGGTACTATTATTATCTGGTTTGTTTGTATTTAATTTGCTGCTCATGTGGGACCATCAATAGATAGGGTTAATTTCTAGATTGGGTTTAAGGATGACATAGTTTACTTCTGGTTCATTTTTATCATGTACTACAATTCATTAAAGTATTATGTAATGTCAGATCTGCACATACAATGCTTTGGTTTGGCCATTATAACATCGTGTTCATGGTCCCATTTGAGCATAAACAAGTTCTCTATAATTTAATCAAATCACACACTTCTTAAGGTTATTGTCAATGTCGTTTCAATTGTATTAACAATCAATTTATCTAAATAGTTTTCATTATATTATACATATACAAGGAATGAAGTTGCGAGTTCATCGAAATCTTGAAGTTGGTTCAAAACAACCATTTTCCCTGATAAGGTAAATATTCTGAATGTAATTAATTATTTGTATTTTATGTAAAGTAATAAGTCAATTAAAAGTTCCTTTCAATGAATTTAGGATGCAATTGTTATTTATCCTAATTGGGCAAGAGAACACAGCAAAATGAATTTTCATAAGTATGGGTGGATAATAAATAAAGACAACATGAACACTATGATTTATTTTAGGTGAATGAATTAGTAGGTGGTATATGACCTCTGGAAAAATTGTTGCAAATAGTAACGGGTTTCGTGTACCTATCAATGTTATCATCGAATTTGATAAAGACTATAACATTTTTTCTATTTTCACAATAAGCAAACAAAGTCTTCCTTCACATGCTCCTGCTAATAGGTATGAATTTTAATGTTATTTTTCCATGATGTTAAGTTTGTCAGTTAAGCATCTAATCAAATGTAAATACTAACTTATTGTCATTATTCAAATAAGGGATTATTATGGCTGGCAACTCAATAGAAAAAGCCATTTTAAAACTATTATTTTCCCACATCAGGTATCTTACATTTAATTCACAATATATTCCTTTGTACATTTTATTAAAGAATTTATGATTTAATGTGAAATTATTATATCTGATTTTGTTATATTTGATTACATTTAGGAGAAAATTCTCATTTGTAATAATTTTCTGATGATGAAGGTCTTTTCGGTGAATCTGAAGATGATGATGAGTCTGACAATGTTAATGAATCTGATGATCATGGTGGCGTTGATGATGGTGCTTTGTCATCTGATAATGATCAAGAACAATATCATGAATTCACCGTCAAGGTCACCGAGGCATTTGCTGACACCAATCAAGTGTTTGTAAGTCATCTTAAATCCCTATTCAATCATATATGCTACTATTTTCTTAATTGTAATATTCCTAATAATAATAATATATAAAGTGCATTAGATAAAAATAAATAAAAAAAGAAAATAAATGAAAAGAAAAGAATGTCTAGAAATTTCTGAGAGTCAACATATAGACTAAGGCATGGAGAAAGACACACACCATCACATTCGGTAACACCACCTTTTGTTTTTTTTTTCTCTTTAATCTCAATTTGGGTTTCTTCCATAGCCATATTTCCCTCTTTATCAACAATTTCTTCCAATTTTTAATTTTCTACCCCAAATCCCTAACATTCTAAGGGGCAATATTGGTGCTTTGAATTTGAAAGGAATACAACTCACTCATTGAAATCATTAGTTTGGAACTCTTTGTGATTCAATGGGTACGCTGATTATAAGCTCTAATAGAGACCAAGTTGATTCTTCACAATTGTGAGTAGCTACTTTATTTAGTGAAAATTTGATTCAAATATTTTCTTATGCGAAAACCATGTTAATTCAGAATTATTTTATGCCTCAAATATTGTTAGTTTCTTAGTGAGCAAATACATATCGGAAAATTAGTGTTGGGTTGGAATTATGAATATTTGAGATATATTACGATGGTTGTGGTTGAATTTTTATTGATGTGAATAATGCAAATTATTTTGATTATTGTGTGCTATAATGTGGTATATCATTTCGCCACAACGAAGAGATAATATTCGGTCTAATGAAATGCGATGGTTTTTATATATTTTTTTACGGTTAACCAACACTTAGAGAACTACGTAGCTCTGATACCAACTTTGTCACGATGTGAGATTGGGTCGTGACATTAATCATATGTTATTGTTATAAGTTTATTAATATTGTATAATATAGATATCCTGGCTAAAAGGACATTTTTTTTATGACATTTCTTATTATTGTACAACATTATTGTTCTGACATAACTTATATTAATTTAACAACTTATTATTGTACAGCATTTTCCTAACATCACATCGAAATATGTTCTTGATCGTGAACAAAATAAGATAGTGCTGAGGGATGAGGACACAGGAAGGTTGTGCAGCTGTTCCATCAAAACAGCAAAGCGTTACAAATTTGAAAGGTATCTTGCGGATGGATGGAATGACTTCAAGAATGAATTAAATTTGAGACCTGGAGACTTGCTGTTTGCGCAATACAAGAGCCGCCGACACATATGAATGTAAGGATTATCCGTGACGCTTAAAGACGTTGCTGAATGAATTTGAACTTGCTGCTGATCGTTTTTCAATAACCTGGTGTATCACTTATTTTGTTGTATGAATATTTCAAGAGCTTTTAGGGGTTGTCACTAATCTATGAAGACTTCAATTGTAATTTGTCTGTTTTAAGAGTGGTGCTTTATTGTTTATTTCACAAGAACTTAGTTGGATTTATTCCAACATTATGTATTGTAAGAATATGTCCAAGACTTTTAACATATTATGCACTTTAACTGCAGTTTCATTTTGTTAAGCTTTTAACTTGAGGTGAGAAAAACTTATTTAATGTAACTTTTAACAGTATTTTATTGATTTTTAAGAAGATTATATGGATTTTTTAGTTGGTTATTCCTTGATATAATGTAATTTCAACATTGCTCTACCATCAAATCTCTATATATATTACAGTTATATATGGCTAGATGGTATGCATATATGGCTCTGCCAATTTTGTATTCATTTTTATCTTGATAATTAAAATACCATAGTTGAAGGAGACAGTACAATGTAGGTGTTATATATGTCGAGTGAAAACAAAAGTACAAATACAAAGAGACAAAATATAGTTATGTCATTTGTCCCTTTAAAATTTCAAATAAGTCTCACATATAATGGTCAACCATATTTTTGTTCAATGACCCAAGTACATAATATTTGTCTTATTCTTATAGCATGCATGCCAAAATATTGTCTACCTTTTCAAAAATTAACAAAGACTACCTTTAACTTTACTTGATAAAGACATTACCATATATTGTATTAGCTATACTACAAACTAGACATTTGGGATACATTTTTTATTTATTCTATGAACATGATAGAGACAACACCTCTAATATGATGACACAAATAAGTTGACTATCATATTTTGCATTTTCCTTTGATGTAATTGTCAGTCAATTTTATAATAATAGTTCCATCTCAGTTTGCTATCAACTAAGTCCATCATATTTAACCCATTAGTTTCATTTTCAATGTTTTATTTCATTCAAAAAATTTCATATTGACAAATGCAACATGTTTTTACAAATTTGGATTTGTTTATCATGTACTTTCAACGAATTTGCTATTAAACTTTTATGAGATAGTGATAAGTACCAACAATGGATATGCATCAAGCAAAATTGGCAAGATTTAATAGGAAGAAAAAACTTCAAAAGTTCTCAAACAAGAACAATGGCTCATCTTCAGGTTATTTTCTTATACATCTTTCCTCATATACTTTAATATATGAGTTTGTGGTCATTTAAATGTTTATAATTTTTGTACATCAACTATTTATTTATATATTATAATTAACAATATATCAGAAAATGTTGATTCAATCAAGAACATCTCCAATCATAGTACCCCATCAAATGGTAATTGTGAAAACTTTCTTTTTTGTCTTTTGATATTTTCATCTCCTTTGGATTGTTAACCTTATATTTATGTTCTAATCTTTAAGAGGTATTATATCATTAACAGAGAATTTGATACCTATGGATATCACTCGAAACCAAACTAATGGCAGAGATGTTGAAGTGTTCAAGTGGAAAGCAAATAGGATTCCGTTGTCACCTTTGAATTCAAACATAACTCAAGATGAATATTTGAACATTCCATCAAAAAGATTTAGAATACCAAATGTTAAAGATTCATCTCCTGTATCATGCATAATCAATGGTTCAAGTGATATAAGCTCTCCTTCGTCCAACTTCACTCAACATACTCAATATGAAACAGGTTCAATTTTTTTTTCCTCCTTTCAAATTTTATATATTCAAGTTCTAATAATATATTCACTAACAGCAAATGCGATACTTATGGATAGCAATCTGAACAACAATGATACAATATTTTATGAAAGTCAAGTTATGAACCCAAATAGGATTCATTTTTCACCTTTAACTCAGGGTATTAAATTTTTTATTTTAATATTTTAATAAGTAAATGTGGATATGTCATCAAATCACAAAATAACAAAATATATTTTATCCATGAAACAGGTAGTAGTTTGAATTCAAACATAATTCAAGATGAAAATGTAAACATTCCATCAAAAAGAGTTAGAATTCCAAATCGCAAATATTTTTCTCCCGAGTCATGTCTAATTAATGGTTCAAAAGATAGAAGCTATCTTTCTTCAAACTTCACTCATCAGAGTCAATACGAAACAGGTTTAGTTCATTTGTTATGTCCTTTTAAATATAATGTAACACTTATAATACATTCATTTTGTAACAAATCATATCTTTGCATTTATAGTTCAAGCTTCAGCACATTCTGCAGTTACAAATCCTACACTGAACATCGGAAATGGAAAACACTCAAGAAAATTTCCACTGCATAATAAATATATCGGTGTTCGAAGATTAGAGTTTGCCGACGATACCACCGATGGTATTAAACTTTAAACTTTAATTTATTTGTGAAGTTTTTTATATATTCAATATGTTAATTTCATACATTGGAAATCAGATGCTCCAATTGTGATAGACAACCTTGATGCATTTAAATCTACATTGTACGGATGTTCCGAAATTGAAGGTATTTATTTAACGTCATTATATAAATAACATTATATTCATTTCACATGTGTTAGATAATGTATATATATTGAATACACTAATATTTCTACATATAAATATCTACGACATGTAGGGGTTATTAATTTTGGCTTGCCTGAATTCACATGTCCATGGTGTTTTGCTGAATTATGGTATGAGGAAAGAGCAGAAAAATCAAAGACCGGTCCAAATATTCAATTTTCAATATGCTGTCAAAAAGGAAAAGTTGAACTTCCTCTGCTTAAAAAACCTCCCAAACTATTGTTGGGTTTGCTAAACGGACGTGATCCACGGAGCAAGCATTTTAAAGAGAACTATCGAGCTTACAACAGTATGTTTGCATTCACTTCAATGGGTGGTCAGACACAATCTAACATCAACAATGGCCGTGGACCTCCTCAGTTTATATTAAGTGGTATAAATTACCACCGAATTGGATCTTTGTTGCCTGAAGCGGGAACCACTCCTAAGTTTGCACAATTATATATAGTTGATACTCAAAATGAAGTCCAAAACAGAGCTTCAGTGTTTAGGTGAACTATTCTATGAGTTTAACACATCAATAATTTCTATTAATTAAGTTGGTTAATATATAAATCTATTTTTATTTTATCTTATTTTACAGGTCTGTAGCTGACAATAAAAAAGATTCTATTGATATTTCTTTAGTTAAAGACATCAAAGAAATGATAGATCAATGCAATCCACTTGCCAAGTCTTTTAGGAAGGTCAGAGATGCTATTGAATCCGGTAACCATGCAAATTTATCTTTGAGATTATATAGAAAACGTTCAAAGGATTCAAGAATGCATAATATTCCTACTGTTGATGAGGTAGCTGGTCTCATTGTTGGTGATTTTGATGAATCAGATATTGGAAGAGATGTTATAGTTAATGATAAGAAATATGGATTGACTAGGATCCATGAGACTCATGTGTTGTTCTTGCCTCTTCAATACCCGCTAATGTTTCCTTGGGGAGAAAATGGTTGGGAACCAAATATTCCACATAGGGTGACCGGAGAACCATCAGAAGACAATAAGGAAGAAAGAACAACAATTAGAGAGTTTATGGCCTTTCGAATTCAAGAAAGAAAGAATGAATTTGGCAACATTATATTTTGTAAGAGGTTATTTCAACAATTTGTGGTTGATTGTTATACTATGATTGAAGCCCAACGCCTTTCATTCATAAGACAAAATCAAGACAAAATACGTTGTGATGTTCTAAGTGGTTTACAAGAAGCTGTTGATAGAGGAGATGTTGATGCTGCATTAGTTGGCAAACGTATAATTTTGCCGGATTCTTTTACCGGAGGTCCAAGATATATGTTTAATAACTGTCAAGATGCAATGGGGATTTGTAAAAGGTTTGGTTATCCTGATCTATTCATAACCGTCACGTGTAATGCAAACTGGCCAGAAATACGTGACTTTGTTGTTTCCAAAGGGCTTCAACCATCTGATCGTCCGGATATCGTGTGTAGAGTATTCAAAATGAAGTTGGACCAAATATTGTCAGACTTCAAATCACAACAGATTTTTGGCAAGGTTATAGCAGGCAAGTTTTTTTTAACTATATAACTTTAATTATTAAAAACATGTCATATTCCATTTAATTGTTCTTTTATTATACAACATTATAATAATATGTTCCATATTATGCTTTTATGATTTTATACAAAAGCACACTAAATTTATACTTCTTTAATAATAGGGATGTACACCGTTGAGTTTCAAAAAAGAGGGCTTCCACATGCACATATGTTATTATGGTTAGATAATAAACATAAGATAAACAATGGTTGTGATATCGACAAGGTAATATCTGCTGAATTACCTCATCCGAAGCTATACCCAAAGCTCCACAGTGTTGTTGCTGCATTTATGATGCATGGTCCATGTGGCGCCGCCAATACAAGTTCTCCTTGCATGGATGGCAATCATTGCTCCAAATTTTTTCCAAAAAAATATAAATCTTCGACAAGCATTGATGAAGATGGATATCCTTCTTACAGGAGACGTAATACCGGAGTTTTTGTACAGAAGAATGGAGTGAAGTTGGACAACGGCAGTGTTGTTCCTTACAATCCTTTTCTATTGATGAGGTATCAAGGTCATATTAATGTTGAATTTTGCAATAAGTCGAATGCCATCAAGTACTTATTTAAGTATGTCAATAAAGGTCCTGATCGTTCCAATATTCAGATCTCAAACAACAAAGGTGTTTCTAAAAATAACGAATGTGTTGATGAAATCAAACGATTTTACGACTGTCGGTATTTATCTCCATCTGAGGCTGTTTGGAGGACATTTAAATTTGACATTCATCAACATTTTCCTGCTGTTATTAGATTACCTATTCATTTGGAAAATCAACAAATGATCAAATTTAATGATAATAGTACACTCCATAATGTTGTCCGTTACCGCGAAATGATTGACACAATGTTGTTGGCTTGGTTTAATGCAAATTTGGAATATGAAGAGGGTCGCAATTTGCTTTATTCAGAGTATCCTTCAAAATTTGTGTTTCATCAAGACCAACAATGTTGGAAACCAAGGCAAAAGGGTTTTAGCATTGGAAGGCTAACATATGTGCCGGTTGGAGCTGGTGAATTATACTACTTGCGGGTTTTGTTGACAAAGCAAAGGGGTTGCACAAGTTATGAGAGTGTCAAAACAGTCGACGGGAGAGTATGCAAAACATTCCAAGAGGCATGTAGTGAGCTTAGACTTTTAAAAGATGACAAAGAGTTCAAAGATGCAATTATTGAAACTTATAGAACAGCTTCGGGTGGTCAAATGAGGAGGTTATTTGTCAGATTGTTGAACATGAATACAATGACTAATCCATTAGATGTTTGGAATTGTACTTGGAAGTTATTAGCTGATGGTATTCTTTACAATAGAAGAAGGACACTCAATCTTCCAGGTAACAAAATCTACTGTTAAATTTTTTAATATTTATTTTTTTAAAAATCCTATATAAAGTTACAAAACTTATTTACTAATTTAATATGCTTATTTATTGTAGAATTACAAATTTCTGATGATGAGTTAAAAAATCTTTGTCTCATTGAGATAAACAAATTGTTGATGGCTAATGGAAGATCGTTAAGTGATTACAAGACCATGCCGGTTCCTATAGTTGAAGATGTCACTAATTTTGAGAACAAATTGATAGCAGATGAACTAAGTTATGATAGAGCTGAATTAAGTGAACTGCATGCAAGTTTATTTCAACAGTTGACGGAAGAGCAACATGATGTTTATCAAAAAATAATGACATCTGTTTTATCCCAAACTGGTCAGTTTTACTTCTTATATGGATATGGTGGTACCGGAAAGACTTTCTTGTGGAAAACACTTTCAGCCGCTATTAGATCACAAGGAAAAATTGTTCTCAATGTTGCTTCCAGCGGAATTGCTTCTTTATTACTTCCGAATGGAAAAACAGCACATTCAACTTTTTGCATTCCATTGGAAATTAATGACAAATCTACTTGCAATCTTACACAAGATTCTTTTAGAGCTGATTTATTAAGAGCAACCAGTCTATTCATATGGGATGAAGCTCCCATGATGAATAGATATTGCTTTGAAGCATTTGATCGAACCATGAAGGATTTGATGGGAAAGGTTGACAAAGCAAATAGGCAAAAGCCATTTGGTGGAAAAGTCGTTGTTTTAGGTGGAGACTTTAGGCAAATCTTGCCGGTAGTTAGACATGGTTCAAGAGGCGATATTCTGAAGGCAACGGTAAGTTCATCCAAAATATGGAAACATTGCAAAGTTTTGAAATTGACAAAGAACATGAGGTTGAAAAGTGATTCAACAGACAAGTCGGAAAGTGAACTCAAAGAATTTGCTGATTGGATTTTGAGAATTGGAGATGGTCTTATTGATGGTGATGAAAATGGAGAGGCACAAATTAACATTCCTGAAGAACTTACAATACAAGATGTTGATAACCCGCTGATGTCTTTGGTTAATTTTGTTTACCCAGATGTTGTTTCCAATTTTAGTAAAGAATTTTTTTTTGAAGATAAAGCAATTCTTGCACCAACATTAGAGGTTGTTCAACAGGTTAACGATTCTGTGCTATCTATTATTCCTGGTGACAGTAAGGAGTATTTAAGTTGTGATATACCATGCAAGTCTGATGAAGATCATGAGGTTCAAAACAATTGGTTTACATCTGAATTTTTAAATGATATCACATGTTCTGGTATACCAAATCATCGCTTAACACTAAAAGTGGGTGTTCCTGTTATGCTTATGCGTAATATTGATCAAGCAAGCGGACTTTGCAACGGTACTAGATTACAAGTTAAGGATTTGGGCAAGAACATTATAACAGCATCGGTTATAAATTCAACAAATGATGGTGAAACCGTATATATTCCAAGGATGGACTTAGTTCCTACAGATTCTGGCCTACCTTTCAAGTTTTGTCGCCGTCAATTTCCTATTTCCTTGTGTTTTGCCATGACCATCAATAAAAGCCAAGGTCAATCACTCTCAAAGGTTGGACTATATTTACCACGGCCAGTTTTTACACACGGTCAGTTTTATGTAGCAGTTTCAAGAGTCACAACCAAAAAAGGTTTGAAAATGGTAATATTAGATGAAGATGGGAAACCCTGCTCCACCACTTTGAATGTGGTATATCCCGAAGTTTTTGAATATTTGTAGGAATATTGGCAAAAGGCAACAACAACACATGGTAAATTTTCTACTTCACTATTTTAAATTTATATTTTCATAAATATTATGATTTTGTTAGATTAATAAGTATAAAACAAATTTTGAACTTCTATTTATTTATATACTTGCAGGTTTATATATCAATAAATCCACTATATTTTGATTACGCCATGGAGATGTTTTGATGGATTAGCATGAATCTATTATTTTTGTCTAAGTTTTTTGTTAACATTTTTGTTTTAGTTGTTGTTGCCAACAAGAACATTGTTTCGTATTTTGGTTCAATATTTCTATTTCATGAATTAAGATGTATTAACATTTTGTGTAAGCCTGTGTTAGTGGCATAATTTTTTGTATTCAGGCTTCCTTATATTTAATGGTTAAATTTACTTTGTTTTGTGTGTTGGTAGCTTTTAATTTTTATTCATAATGATATAGTCCAAAATATGTACATGGGTCACTATCAGTTGGGTCAAATGCAATGTTGGCCCATTAAAACATACTATACCCTAAACTGGAATACCCATGTGCCTCATTCAATCACTCTTGCACAAATAGGATTTCACTAAAAGCAAATTTATTAATCTCTAACCAAATTGCCATAGTTTAATTTTGTATAATTTTGTTAGGACATATCATAATTCAGCTATGTTTGAGTATATATTTAAATTTTTATCATTTCAGTTGTTTAGATTTATCATATCATAAATATACATGAACATAAATTGTTTTTATTAGAATGATGTTTTGGTATTTTAATATCATATTTGTGAATGATTTTGTGTCCTTATTTTAATATTCAAGTTAATTGCTGTAAATGCAATTCCAATATTTACACTTCATGTTGTGACTATTCATGTAGTTCATCGGCTGTTGCTTCTAATTTAGAATTTTAATTGAAAATATATACCTGAGATTTATTTTAACAAATTTATAAAAACGTAAATGGAAAAAGAGGACACTTTTTAATTTATAGCATATATTAATATGAGTTAACCAGTTCATTTGTTTATCAGATGAATGTCATAGTTGATGAAGAGCCTCCAAGGTTCATTTGTAATTCATCAGCTATGTTTGCATGATATATAATTCTAATTTTGTTATTTTTGGTTGAAAGGGAATTGATTATGATTTTATTAATCCAAAATATGTATAGGAAAATCGTTCCCCGTGCGTTGCACGGGTCAAAAACTAGTTATATACAAACATGGATGAAAAATCGGAAAAGACAAAAATAACATAAAAAAACCAAATCGGTACTGAAAGAGTAATTTTACTAAATATAGATATGGATGATATACAATTTGTTTTTGTTTGGCTCTTCATTATTGATATTATGGTAGTAAATAATAATAATTCCCTTTTCCAAATTTAAATATGTAATCAATAGCAATTATTATTTGGTGAATTCTTAGGTACAGATATTATGTGGATGTGTACCGATACACATATGATGTGGTTAACAAGTAATATAGTAATTAATGTAGATTTGTCATAAAAAAAAAATAATTAATGCAGATTTTGTTTCTTTATTTAGTTTTTTTTATATTAAACACTACTTTTTAATATTTGCAAATGTAACCTTCCACAATAAATCAAATCATGCATCATATCTTTCAACTTAGATATAATTTTCACGTTTTTTCAACAAATTTTAATATTTTAATATTATTCTAATATTTTATAAATAATATTATTTTAGTAATTTGTATTTTCTTAACGATTAAAGTATGATTATAATAACATTTTTAATCATTGTAAAAAAAACAAAACTTTTAAAATTATTAATATGATTGATCTAACTAAGATTTTAATATTTAAATATTATTACCTTTTAATTTTTTTAATATTATTAGTTTATATAGATTAATATTTATTTACCACTTAATCATTAATGCATATAATTATTAAAAAAACATTTATTTTTTAGTAAAAAAACTTAATTTTTTTAATATGTGTATATATTTTAGTGTAATATTGTTAATTTTCAGTGATTTGTTATATTTTACAGGGTTAAATAAGTTTTTATCTCGATACAAAATTACTAAATTTAATTTTTCATCTTCATAAAAAAATGTCATGTTTTGATCCCCACAAAATGTTTATGCATGTAATTTTGGTCATGTTGTAAAGTCAATTTATATTTCTGATGATTTTGCAAATATGTATAGCGCATTATAAAAAGTTTGTCCAAAATAAGGAGCACAAAATTTGATTTATAGGTCAAAAGATTCGTTACTTTTATCTCTATATTTTGATTTAGAAAATTCATATTTAATTCATCTCATATTACAAAATACTAAAGTTTTGTAAATAAACTTTTGATATTGTTCTAGACATATTTGATTGTCGAAATTTAAATTCATAAGTTATTGTTAGTCCAATTAAGTGATATTGAACGACTTGATTGAGAAAAATTAAATTCCTTAATGAAAGTAAGTATAATTCGTTAAGTTTGTAAACTATGTTTGAAGTTGAAGGGTTTGATCTAGAAACTTTAATTTCTTTTGACACAATTGACATTATTAGTTGAGACTTAATAGTCATTTCATATCAACTAAGTTTTTTTTAAGCCATAGTTAATCTAACTTATTGAGGTTGAATTGTTTGATTTTAGAATTTGAATTTTTAAGTGTTTATCATTCCCATTTGGTCAAGTTGAATAGTCAGATTGAGAATGTTTGATCTTCTCTTAGTCTCTTTCAGACTAGTTGATTGTGACTTAACAATTCTTTCATAATAACAAGGTTTCTGGTGTAATAATTCGTCCAACAATTTGAGATTGAACTGTTAGCTAGATTGTTGAAAGTCAACTTTTTAAGTGTTTATCATTTCAATTAGGTCAAGTTGAATAGATTAACTAAGATGAACTAATTCCCCATGTCACCATTGGAGAAAATTAGTTGAGACTTAACACTCGTTTCATATAAATTACGTTTCTTGAGTCATAATTAATTTAACTAGTTGATGTTGAACTGTTACATTGTCGATATTTAAATTCTTATCTGTTTTACATTTTAATTTGGTCAATTATTTCCTTAGTTCTTATTGGTAGAATTGGTAGCAACTTAATAATCATTTTTTGATAACTAGGTTTTTTGAGTCACATGTATAATCCAATTGGTTGATATCGAAGTGTTATATTGCTAAAAATTTGAATCTCATGTGTGTCGTTCCAATTAGATGGTATTGAATGAAGTAGCAAAGTTTTTCACAAGAAAGGGGGGGTTTGAATTGTGAACCTTTAAAATATTCCCTATAAAAATTATCAATCACAATATACTTGAAGAAAATGATTAGATTGTTAGTTAAACCAAATAACCAAAAGTGTTGCAGTCTGGAGATTGATCTCCCAATCACTCTCTGACAGTATATATATAACTATTAAATTGTGATGTGTGTGATTAGTGATTGCACAAATTAAATCAGAGTAAGGGAAGAGAATGCACACAATAATTTATCCTGGTTCACCCAAAATGCTTGGGCTAGTCCAGTCCCCACACTCCTTGTGAGATTGTCCACTAAAAGATGCTAATGATCTCAAGTTACACTTCCTTTGATCTAGATCCAAGATCAAATAATCTTCTAAGCCCTACAAGCTTAATCTACCTCATTCACACTGACTATGAAGGTGTCACTCAATTAGTAGTTACGTACTAACTTGAGCCAATGGTTACAATGATGAAGGATTTTGGAATCAAAGCCTATTCACTCAATACACTTATGAGAAGCTTTGAAAATGGATGGATAAACTCTCAAAACACTCACTGGATATTCTAATCCTAGATATATATGAATTACAGATTTGAGTGAGAGAGAAAAGAAGAGCTCGTGATAAAACTTGTAATGCAAAAACAAGTGTTGAAGTTGTAGTGGAGACTCTTGCTCTTCAAAGTTGCCAAAGACCTCAATATATAGATGAGTGATGATCAGGGAGTCTTGGCCACGAAGTATATCCGTTGGAGGCTTGAAAATAACGGCTAGTTGCTCTGCAGATGACAGCTCATGTAATTTGAAGAAAACAGATCAGTCTGAGATTGATCTCCAAAGTTTCTTCTTCTGACTTTTAAGAGAGGAGCGTATTGCTAGCTGTTGTTGAGCTGTAATGTTGCTGTACGTTGCTTAACAAACAAGTATAGCCGTTGTGCAGCTTTTGGATAACCTTTGAACAGCTGTAGCAAGCTGGTGTCACTCTAAGTGATGATTTTCTCTTTCCAGCATTGGTCTGAGATCGATCTCCCAATTCTGGCGTGAATGACATTCTTCTTTTTAGAGCAAAGAAGCTAGAGCACGAAAAGTCCAGCTGTTATGGATAAGAACAGCAGCTGGATGTTGTACTTGATGTTCCATAGTGTCCTTGTTGCAAGTACAATTGTCATATGGAAAGAGAAGCTTTCATTGGAGAATGTTCCTACTTTATTCTTTAAAGTACAAGTCAATTCTCCAAGACCAGGTTGTGCTGTCTACTTCTCCATGGTCCATATAATATCAGTTCCATTAATTGAGTATAAAAATGTCTTCATGTCATATGCTCAATCTTCTCATAGTTAAATCATAGAACTTGGTAAAAGAAGTAAGTTTTCTATTCATGAGAGAAACCTTTGCCTTAAATGATCTCTTGGATGTGTAGATAATTCGTGAGAGAGGCCCAAGAGAAAAGTGATCATTTGTCTTGTACATAGTTGACTTATCCATAAGTCCTTTTGCATTGATTGTGTGAAAATGATGTTTGCGCAGGTCTCAGAGACCAATCAGAGACCGTTCTCCAAGCTTTTGTTTTTATCATAATAAAGACATGATATTTGATCTAAATAGCTCAATTGTTCCTAGCTTAATAAAAACACTCAAGAACACTTGTTAGATACCAAAACAAGATTAGAATTACATTAAAAAGTAATTAAGAGGTTTGTTATCTTTAAAACATCAATTAGGATTTTGCCTCAACATTGAATTGTTTGAGAAAAATTTAAAATCAAACACATACAGTACAATTGAAGTTGTCCTGTCAAGTCCCTTAAATTTTAGCAGATCAAACGCACCCTTAATCATAGTCGGTAGAACTACTTCTTTTTTAAGAATCACACACTACATGAAAACCTAAATTTCCTAATAAAACTTGTTGAGAGCTAAAAGCCCTCGACAAGTAAGAAGAACCTTCAAACCTATTAGGGAGCTTCTATGGTACATATGAAAAAATTCAATGTACCGGTACATTAGATCAATTAATTAATATATTAATAATTATTTATATCAAAAACTTATTTGTCGATTATTGTATTTCGCACTACAAGAAATTTGTCATATACCAACAGCTGCTTATAGTGACAACAACTAAAACCGTTGGTATAGGCAACATATACCCACATACACATAATGGACCATTGATATAAGTGTCATATACCATCAGCATTGAATATTTTTAACCAACAAATAATTTAAATTATCTATCCAAAAAAATTTACAAAAAAAAATTGTGAAACCTTTACCAACGGAAAAGGTTGTGGGTAAAGGAACCCAGACTTTGTCCACCCATCAAAAATACCGTAGCTATAGGCTATTGCAATGGTTATTTTCCGTTGATGTAGCGAATTAAAGGTGACGGAACAAAACACCCGTTGGAATAGGTTTTAGTGCCTCTACCCACGGTTTTTGGACTTTTACCTACGGCTTTTAGCCGTCACTATATGTTAAATTTCTTGTAGTGTCAAAGATAATAATTTCATAAGAAAAAAACAATTTCAATGTTTTATAAGCAATACACAAATTTTTTTACATTTTTTCATAAAAAGAATAAATCAATATTGACTATTATGAGTGATAAAAAATAAACAATATTATTTTTTTATAATTTTGATAAATAATATTTAGTTATTATAATATTTTAAATGATAAAAAATAATTTCTTTCGAAAAGCATTTCAGTTACCTAATAATTTAATGATCTCGGTACATTGAAATTTTTTATATGTACTGTAGAATTTCCCACCACTTCAAATTATCATGACACTTATATTCTCTCTAATTTTCAGTTGCAAAATTCTTCAGTTGCGTGTTTTACCTTAATGTCACTAGCAAAAACAAAAATAAAGGAAAGTGTTATTTAGTAAGAATTTTTTTATACAAGAAAGAGAAGCGGGGGAGAGGGGGGAGAGAGGGAGGGGGATGGGGGAGAGAGAGGGAGGGAGGGAAGGAGAGAGTTTTGACTTTCTTTTCAAATTACTATAACATGTTTTAAGTTTTCTAAATTATAATAATTTCCTTTTTAAAATTTTTGTAAATTAAAAGAGTAATTTAGGAAATTTCTATTTAAAGAAGTATTGAAATGACATGTTAAATTATTATTACATGTGGACAAATTAAAATTATACACTTTAACGGTGTACCGGTACACGTCCACATAAGATGTGTACCGGAGTGCTCACCTTATTATTTTAGAATTTTGAAAATAGTAAACAATTGACATACAAATCATTTTTGGCATGTGGTTCAAGCCTCCTGATCGCGGTTGCAGGGATCAAATCGTAGTTCTTCCTATCAAGTTCAATGTCAATCATCCATGAACCAACTAATAATAATGGGTAGAAACAATTTAAAATAAAAAATTATTTTCTTATTCGAAATTTCTTACTTTATTCCTCCCACCACTGAATACACGATGAAGTAAATGGTAAAACATATATACAGAGCAAATAGTTAGTAGCATGCATTGATTAAGATCAATATAAAAAAATGCATCAAGATATTAATTTCTGATCCTTTAATAATTTTAGTCATCTTCAAAAACTCTCAACATATTAAAAATAAAATATTGCGATGTCATCTTGAATTCAAATAACAAATTTGTTAATTTTAAACACTTTAAACAAAGTACGAATAAAATAAATTATAAATACAAAGTTTTCAAGCAAAAAAACAAATAGTTCAATGACTTAGAATACAATTTTTTTTCATGTCTACACCAATGGAACTCATATGGTTGAGTAGTTCTTGAAGAGAGCATAATCCTATAAAAATGCAACCCTGATATTATAAGATATTGACATTAAAATAGAAAAGCATGAATACTTGTACCATAAAAAAAGTATATACTGTATCTATGTTTCATCAAATCAACTCACTCAAGACATCATTGCAAACCTTTGTCATTCTTTTGCAAAGCAAATCAAATAGAAAATGAGAAAAGTATTAGAATTTAGAAAAAGTTATGTTTTTTTTCTTCTACGAATCAATAATAAAAATGGCAAAAGTATTATAGCAATGCTAATTAAAAAGAAAAATCAAAAGATTAGGTTATTCCTATAATGAAACCAAACGATAACCAACATGAATACTAATGAAATAAAATAATAACCACAACATGAACACAATTCAATAAACCAAACATTGAAACAATTAAAAAAAATAATGAAAACAAAGAATAAACAACAAATAAATAGATAGCATTATAAAACAATCAAATTCAATTTAACTTTATGCATTTCTTTTTCTTTTTTAAAAAAACTCAATTCTCCTCATCCTTTATGCAATAGAAATAAGAAGAACGAAAAATTGATTTTTGCCAAAGTAATAGGAAAAGAATAAAAAAAATATTGTTAGTATTTTGAGTAAAGTTTTTCCACCACCACCACCTTATATAGCCAAGTTAGGAAGAAATCATGACAATTCACAATTAATTTTTACATTTGAATTTTGAAAACAATATCAAATAAATAATTGAAATAACCACATTTAATATTGATTTTGAAAACATTTGAATTTTGAATTTTTGACTTATTTGTTGTAGAATATTAGTAGTCATTAATTGTAATAATAACATTAATCGTCAAATGCATGAGAAGAGATGATGCTTGAGAGGAGAGGATTTTTGAAGAGAGAGAAAGACAAATAGATGTTACTTTTTCATATTAATAGATTCGCATATTGAGAAATTTCATTTTGATTGATATGAAAAAGAAAGAATTTAACTTAAATATAGTTATTTTGATATGCTATATAGACAACTCTTAGATTGAAATTGGTAAGTTAAATATTCTTGCACTTAATTAGAAAACATAAGTGTCAATTGATTTGTTAATATTTATTATTCTTTAAATTCTTTTAATGTTCATCTTTTCCTTAGAGATCTTCAAAATCCTCTTTTTGGCAACATATATATGGCTGCAGGCCAAATTTATTTTGTTTGCCTTTATAATTTATTTTCCTTTGGGATGTATTCTTCGTTTGTTGAATAAAAAATAAAACTTCTTTTTTTTATCAACCTTACCAAAAAAACAATATATGGTTTTAATATTACCAATCACCTTGTGAATGTCTCCAATTCAATCATGTCTGCATAAACACCAAGTGCCTAGTACTTAACCATAAACCATGAGAATATTTTAGAAGAATGTTAGTATGCATTCTTAAAGTACTTGATATAAAATTTAGGATCATGCTAATGCTAATTAATGACACAAAACACTAGTTAAAGAAAATAAAAAGAGCGAAATTTATATTAAAAAACTATTATTTATATTTTTAAAAATTATACAAGTTCTAATCAATATTTACCTTATTTATTTATTTAATTCGTGCTAGTGCTCCAAAACATCAGTTAATATTTTTGTTATTAAATTAATTGACATTTTCTTAAAATTTAATATAGAAATATTTGTATTAAAAATCATGTATTCAACTTTTTAAAAATTAAAATATTATATATTTTAATGCAAAATTTTATTCAAGTTCTTTAACATATGATTTTGAAACACACTTTAGCACACCCTTACTATTTAATATTTATTGTTATTTTGGTAGGTAGTGCTTTCCATGGGTCATCACTTTAGAAAAGTCAACTGAGGATTTCTCATGTTATGATTACTTTATTTATTTAAAAAAAAATTGGAATATTTTTACAATAAACAATTCAAAATCCTAGTATAACAATTATAAAAATAAAAATAAAAACTAGTATAACAGTGTAAGAATTGTATCCAAATTAGCATTTCCGAGTTCAATTAAAAAAATCTCAACTTTTTTAAAAATAAAATAAAATTTGAAATTATGAGTCTTTCTTCTTGTTAGTATTTCTTTGAAGTCTTATTCTTATTTATTAGTATCTCTCTTCACAGACTTCATTTTTCTCTCTCTATTTAATTCTATTTTTTTCCCCTTAAATATCTAATTTTTGATTTTAGGGTTTGGAAATTTCAGACAGAAACCAGGCAATTATCCGCAAACAGTGATTAGCCGCGCTTTCATGCACCTTGTATGTTTTTTTGCTCAAAATCTGCAATTTTTGACTAAAAATGGTTTTGTTTTGAAGTACATGCTTTGTCTCTGCATGTGTTATTGTTGAAGTGGGGTATCAAATTCCTATTTTTGTAGCCAAGCCCCCTTCATTTGTGTTGTGGGTCACTATTACACTATGCACTGTTTGGGAAATTTTATTAGTATCATTTTTTATTTTTCAGTTTTGTATTTAGATTTTACTAGTTTATAGTTCATGTTTACATCAATGATTTGTGTGTTTTAGACACTGAATTCATGATTTGTTTATGACTTTATGTGTTAGCTAAGTTTTATTATTTTTGAATTATGATGAGCTCAATAGGTGCTTAAGATTGCTGAATTTTGGAATTTGTTTTTGATTTCAGTGAGAGTGATGTGTTGAGTTATGGCACCTAAAGAAGATCAAGCTCATAAAGCTGCTGAGATTGCGATTGGATCAATTGGGCGTGGATATGATATATCTTCTGATATAAGGCTCAAGTTTTGTAAAGGGGATTCGATTAATTCGCGTTTAATTGAGATAGATGAAGATGATGTTAGAGAGGTGGTTTTACCTGGTGGAGTTTCATTACCAAATGTTTCCAAATTAATAAAGTGTGATAAAGGGGAACGAACTAGGTTCAGGTCTGATGTTCTGTCTTTTCAACAGGTAAAGTTTCATTTTTTAGTTTGTAAATTCTGCTGTAAACATGTTTTGCCTGAATGAAACTTTCAGCTGTCGAGTAGAAATATGTCACGACTCACCAATATTGGCATGCATAGTTATACCTGTTTAATTTCATCTCTTGGTGCCTTGGTTATGTTCTCCATATATTTGAAATGCACTTTCACATCTTTGCTAGATAATGGATGGATCAAATAGATGCATTAACGTGATAATCATATATTGTGGAAATTTAGTTTTGAATTAACAAAACAAATGCTATTTAATTTCATCTCTTGTGTTTTGTTTGTAATTCTCTCCACTGGTCTTTTTGTCGACAAAATCTGTTTTCAGAATGACGTGTTCAAGTTGCTTTGCTTTAACACTCACCCTGCAAAGGTTTAATTTTTTATGGTCTCTTCTTTGGTACTTGGTAGGGGACCTATAGGTAACACACACACACACACACACAATTCATTTTGGAATCATAGCTGATAAATTTCTCAAGGCTGTTGTTTTATAAATTTCTGAATGTTTTTGAAGGAGCAGAATGTAATATTTCTGATATTTATATGATTCATAATTAAACGGTGGTGATGATATCTCTTCTTGTCTATAATTTAAGCAATGTGTGGTTTGTCTCCCCTTCACCGGCTGTTTGCTTCTTTTCAGATGACAGAGCAGTTCAATCAGGAGTTATCTTTGACTGGCAAAATTCCCCCAGGGCTTTTCAATTCAATGTTTGAATTTTCTGGTAGTTGGCAGAAAGATGCAGCGCATACCAAGACCCTTGCTTTTGATGGGGTGTTAATTACACTTTACACTGTTGCATTGGAGAAGTCTCAGATGGTACTTTGCGACCATGTTAAAAAAGCCGTACCATCATCATGGGACCCCCCTGCATTAGCAAGGTTAGTTGAGCTTAGTTCATATAATCTTGATAAATGGTGAAACTATAGTCAATTTCCATGTCAAGAGAAATATTACTACCCTCCAAATTCTTGTTTTTACATATTTCTTAGATTTTGAAATTATGAGTACCTTTCTTTGATGTATTGCCAACAATGGTTGGCTTAACTAGTAGGATGGAACTGAAATAAATTGGGTTTGATTTTGTGGGTAGTCCTTTCTTGGTTGGTCAACTTGCAATTGTGCTCCAGTTACTATTGAAAGTTGGCTTAACTAGTCATTTTGGAATCATGAATCTGTTAAACTTATAACTGATTTTGATATATTTCTAAATAGTTTTGAAGATGCAGAATGGAAGTCTTCTTTTATTTATTGATTTACAATTTAATGGTGGCGATGGAATTTCTTTTTGTGAATGATCATTTTTGTTTTTGAGATTCTGTGTGCATTTGTATCAACATTTTTGTATCTGGTTATTTGTATCAACATTTATATATCGTTGTTTCCATCGCTATATGTGTGAATGTAATACCACATTTATGTCAGCCTGCGGTTGCATCTCTCTGGTTATTTCTTCAGCGAGATTCAATTTTGTTAAGACAACATAATTTTACTTCTACTTTGCCTTACAGCATTTTCACCAAAAAAATGTAGCGTGGGCTTATATTAATTAATTAGGCAGGAAATTGTTGGTGTATTTGTTCTCTGGTTTCAGTTGTTTCTTTTTTGCATTTAAATTTAAAATATGACACTTGATAAACGGGTTCTACTTATATTAGGACTGATTTGGGTATGCAGCCTCGTCTTCAATCTTAATTTAGTTAATACTTTATAGTTTTAAATCTTTGTTTGACTGAGTGCACCAGTTACATAAAGGCTAACTAAAGGGTACAACTTTAATTGATTGTCCTAGAGGTTGTCTAATTCAATTAAGATTTACTATACCGAGCTCCCTGTTTATTTATTTTTTAATTTTATTTGGACTTGAGACTCTTGCTAACTATTGCTTTTCACGATTAACCCAGGTTTATTGATACCTTTGGCACCCATATTATTGTTGGTATGAAGATGGGCGGAAAAGATGTAATATATTTGAAGCAGCAGCACTCATCAACTCTCCAACCTGCCGATGTTCAGAAAAAATTGAAAGAAATGGCGGATAAAAGGTTTTTAGATACCAATAGCCAATTTAACGTAGCTTCTGATCAAGTTTTCCCAAATGGCAAGGTTTGTGAAATTATGCTTTTCCTTTTTATGATATGTTTAAAATTCCAATATCGAGAATCATTGTTATTCATTTTTCTTTCACCAGTCTGTCTATGATGCTTATTCATACAGAATTACAGATAATGACTAAAGATACAATTTGTGATAGCATATCTCTTCATTTATTAACCACTAGACTCTCTTTATAACAAAGTACGTACTTCGACAATAAGAATGAAATACAAACAATAAAAGCAGTAGCTTGTTTTGTACCGTGCCAGTTTTTTTTTTTTGAAAAGGACCACACGGTTAAAAGCCGTGCGCTCTACCAGCTGAGCTAAGACGGCTCGCTGTACAGTGCCAGTTTTCTCTCATGATTTCACTGCCTCAAAGAGACTTCAACTTGGGGTTCATGTGTTTGTGATTTTCAGCCACATGTAGGTTATAATTATAAATTAGAGGCTCTGACTTTCTGGAATTAAGCAAGGAATTTGAGACTTAGATCCATGAAAACGTGTGATTTGAATTGAAGTGCAAGAGGAAACACTTGGAATTTTGAGTCGGGGAACAGTTCATTAGTCAGCCTGCTATGCAGATGTATTGCTATTTTATGAAAACATAATTTTTTTCCCCAAGTGTATGGGTCTGAGATTTGATTTTCTTTCACTTTTTTTGGACCTGTATATATTATTATTGTTAAACAATGGAAAAACAATGAAATAAGACAACTGTATAAACTAAGATGTTACTGTCTGGGAATGAGCCATTCAAAAAATGTTACAGCAGGGCCAAAATGTTATCCAATGACTTGCATGAGAGAGAATGAGGAGTGTGAGTATAAATGTTTGTTCTCATTGCTAAAATAAATTATTTTTGATTTGCAAGGTTTGTGAATTGATGTGTCAAATGAATTGATTTCAAATGATAATCTTTTCTTTGTTATATTTAGTTCATGTCAACTGTTGTTAGGTTGGAGAGAGCTTATTAATTTTGTTATCCCTACAGTTTGGAATCAGGACGCAGAGGCTAACTTTTGCTAATATTAGTCCATCAAGTTCTTATTCAAATAAGGAGGTGTGCTTAGAACATTTAATCTGGAATAAATTTTTATTATTTATATTTGCAATTGCAGTTGCCCTTATATTATTTTTGTTTTTTGCAGGATATTGTAAGCTTTTGCAAGAGGAGAGGTGGCAGTGATGACAAAAGTCTATCGCATAATGAGTGGTTGCAGACCGTTCAGTTGGAGCCTGATGTGATCTCAATGTCCTTTATTCCAATTACCTCTCTATTAAATGGAGTTCCGGGGAGTGGATTCTTGAGCCATGCCATAAACCTTTATCTACGATGTGAGTAAAGTTGCTGCTACTTTTACTGCATTTTTTTATAAGCAACTTTTATTTGCATATATTCTATGTGAATAACATGATTACGCAATTTATGCTATTTTTATTTATAATTGTTGCCTGTGGTGTTGTAGGCCAAGCTGTTATATTAGATAATTGCCCGTGAAAAGTATTTATGTATTCCTAATGTGTAAGTAGGGGGTTAGGATGTAGTTCTGGCTTGTATTTGGTAGTTTTGAACAGAGTTCATTCTCTGTAGGAATTTCACAACTCTAGAACAGCATCATGTTATAGTTTCTGTAAAATCATGTGTTTAATAAATAAAAACACAAATTAAAATTAAACACTACTTTCAGTTGTTTTTTTTATCACTATCTAACAAATGTAGACTAGATTATTGATATGAAAACAGAAGAAAATGCATAAAATAAGATCAAGTGTTCCCAGCCAAGGTAAATTCCTACATCCCCCGATCTAAAAGCTGAATCCCTTCCCTTCTTTCCATCCGAACTTCCCTGTATAGCATATCTGCATTCTCTTTCCTTTAGCTAACTATGCCTGTCAGTTGTTGTTTACAAGTTAATATCTGTTAGGATACCACAATAGCCTAAGTCAAAATAGGAGGATGTATCAGGGTACTTCTTAGTTCTTACCACTAACCAGGCCCAATAAATTCGCCTATTGGTGTTTTATTTAATTTTGGAGTTAAATTTGCTTTGTTTTGCTTTGATGAACTTATTGTTGTACAAAATACTAAGCGTCAACCTTCCAAAATCAAATGACATTTTGTTGGAGAAATGTGTGCGCTTGATTTGTAATATTAAGTACTGAAACGTAAGGGCACCCTTATTATAGACTGGTAATTTTGATTCATAAACATTAGAGCCCAAATTTATTGATTCCCATGGATCACCTTTTTAGTTTGTTTTTCTTCATTATTGGCTGATTATATGCAAATTATATGAAGCGGTTTGAAATATTTCATCATTTTGCATTTATACTTGTAGACAAACCACCAATTGAAGAGCTCCACCAATTCTTGGAATTCCAGCTGCCAAGGCAGTGGGCACCTGTATTCAGTGAACTTCCTCTTGGTCCGCAATGGAAGCAGCGGAGCTCTGCATCTTTACAGTTTAGCTTCATGGGGCCAAGGCTATATGTGAACACCATACAGGTAAATGTTTATTCTTCTGGGTTCTGGACTTCTAGGTATTCAATGGCAGACTGGCAGTGCCTCGACTGATCAGAATATATCACGTTCATGCCCTTTGGTTTGTGTTGGAGACTAAACCAGTGTGAAGAAGCTTTTAGGATTTGGTTATATTAACATGTAGTAGAACCTAGTCTTGCAAATAAAGATGCATATTTTTAGTTCATGCGGCATAAAACTAAGTATTAGCATATTTCATTGTTCACTTTCATTAATTCACCATGTTTAAAACTTGGACATTTGAAAGTCGGTGGCAGTGTTTTAAAAACCGGACCGAACCGGCCGGTCGGACCGGTTGAACCGCGAACCGGAGGGGTAACCGGTCTGGTTCAGATGTTGGACCGGGCATGTAGTTAGACCGGAGCGAACCGCTAAAAACCGGCGAACCGGCGGTTTTCCAGAACCGCCGGTTTGATTGCGTCTGCTATTTTTTTTTTTTCAAATCAAAATGACGTCGTTTTTTTTACATAATTATTTTTTTAAAAAAAATTAAATAGAAAAAACTAAACTAAAACAAATAGTGTCCGAAACAAATATGTCTCCTTGGAATTAAATTTATTATTAGACTTTGTTATTTCGTTTATGTTGCGATTAAATTATGTTGCAACTAGAGTTTGTTTAAAATCTATTTGGTTTTGTAATTTGTACTATTTTATAGTGCGTGGTGACAATATTTAAGATTTGAATTTAAAAACTTGTGAGTTGCGACATTATGACATTTTAAATTTTTTAAATTTTTAGTTGTCATTAACTTTTTAAGAGATTGAGTCATCATGTTCGACCGGTTTAATAGCTATATAATTTTATTAAAGAGACCGGTTCATTCCTCCGATTTATCCGGTTTGATCCGGTGGTTCGACCAATGAACCAATGACCCAGTACCCTCACCGGTTCGATGACCGGTTCGGTTTTTAAAACACTGGTCGGTGGGCATTTATTGATTTGGTTCACTATGTTTTGTAACATCTGTTCTAAAGCCATGGATACTTGTCATGTTATTACAGGTTGACGTAGGTAATAGGCCAGTGACTGGTCTCCGTCTCTATCTTGAAGGTAAGAAAAGCAATCGATTGGCCATCCATATGCAACACCTTTCATCGCTTCCAAAAATCTTCCAGCTTGAAGATGATTCAAATGAAAACTTTAGACGGAAGTCCTATGATAAAAAATTCTATGAGAAGGTTCAATGGAAGAATTTCTCTCATGTGTGCACTGCTCCTGTGGAATCCGAGGAGGAACTTTCAATAGTAACTGGAGCACAATTGCAAGTTGAGAATTATGGCTTTAAAAATATACTCTTCTTAAGACTTAAATTCTCAACTGTGTTGGGAGCTAAGGCGGTAAAACATCCCGAGTGGGATGGGTCTCCCGGGCTAGGAGCCAAGTCAGGACTCATATCCACTCTTATTAGTCAACACTTCACAGGGGCTTTTCAGAAGCCGCCTCCACGTCCAGCGGATGTTAATATAAATTCAGCCGTTTATCCGGGCGGCCCACCTGTTCCCGTCCAAGCTCCCAAGCTTCTAAAGTTTGTTGACACAACTGAGATGACCAGAGGACCGCAGGAGACTCCTGGCTATTGGGTTGTCACTGGAGCAAGACTTTTGGTTGAAAAGGGCAAAATTTCTTTACGGGTAAAGTATTCTTTGTTGACTATGATATTACCGGATGATGATGATGATGACATGTTGGATGACCAGTAGCTGACTTTGTTCTTCATTAGGTCTTTCTTGCCTTCATCAGCATAACTAAGTGTTTATTTTTTAGGAGGGAGAGGTTGGGAGAGGAGGGTATTTGTTATCATGATAATTGGTTTTAGTTTTCCTAATCAGGTAGGGTGGCCCTTTTACGGTGGTTAAAGCACATGTGAAGTTCACAAAGATATACATATACAATATAGGGTGGTTTGTTTGATGTCAAGGGATTGAGTCCAGGGCTTTCCCCCTATTGAAATTGTACTTTAAATGTAGACTTTTACAGTCCAGGAAAATGACTAGCTGAATTAATTCCACAGCTCTCTGCTCCATCATCCTCCTCTTGTTTTGATTAGATCGCCTGGAGAAATTATGTTGCAAACACTAATAATATATATCAATTTAATACGGTTAAAATTTTACGCCATATATTTTATTATTCTCACTAGTGATTTGGAAATTATTGATGAAGTCCGTAGTGATCAAGAAATGGTACAATGCATTAGAGAATTCATATGAATAAAATGCTGAAGCATGTTAGAATGTTTTCACATAATATATGTTTCACTCATTTTATTTCTTTATTATACTTGTTGTTAATCAAATTAGCTACACTAAAGTGTACTTTTATGTAATTTTAAAACTATGATGATCTAAACTATTTGTTCAATTATAGACTAACAGCAGAGCAGCAGAAACAGTGCTGAATTGATTAATTATTTTCTCAAATGGCATATTGTATACACCACGATCGTTAATTAAAAGTAAAGTCACTACTAATCAGACTAAGCATAAAATATAATAAAAACAAGAAAATTAGTGAACTTATAGGCTGCAGTTGAGCTCTAAATGTGGTCTCATCTAAAAAGGTGACTTCTGGCAATGTTTAATTTGACACAATATGTCAACAGTCATAGAGAGTTTTAGCAAACTATGATTACAAGCAGGATTAATAAATTCTGTCACCGTGAATTTTGGTAACTCAATTTGAACAAACACAATGCTTCGCCTACATTTTCCTTTCCTTTTCAATTTGAAAGAAGGTAACTCAATTTTATTCCTGCATCGATTAAATAAATAATTAGAATATGATCAGCCTGAACAGTCTACTGTATATCACACTTTTATTATTAACTAATTTTGCTGCAGCCACAGACAGTACAGTTTCTATCAAGTAGTTAACAAAATAAGAAAAATCCATCTATTTACAGCAAATATCAAGTTTACCTTTTGCTTCTCCCACTTTTTTCATGGACTTGTTTTCAGTTCGGTCGAGCTCACTTTGAGTAAAGTTCTTCTCAATTTTATTCCTGCATCCATTAGAATATGATCAGTCTGCACGGTCTACTGGATATCAAGCCAAAAAGCCTAGCAACACTATTGTATCACACTTTTACTATTAACTAATTTTTTGAATTAAACAATCACATGAATACTTAATATAAAGAAACAAGAGCCAGGTCAATAAATAAATCATATATATATGGTACTTGAATAGATAGTCCAGAACAAATATTTCCACAATCATGCAACCAAACTGTGTGACAATGCTTGTATATATAGGTTTATACTCTTTACCAACAACCCTTTTAAATAGGGATGGCACATCATCATCAACCAACTCAAACCAATCTCCCTCAATTCTGACAAACTTATCCGCACTATTGTTAGCATTTATTGATTCATAACCATCATATAATATCTCCATTAAAGGAGATGTCAAAACACCATCTACAAAAAACTGATGCACCAAGGCTTCCTTAATTACATCTTCCTTTTCCCAAATCATTTTGCCCGTTGAAAATTTGTCACTTTCTTCCATGAAACTACAAAATCTGCAAATATTGAAAAATCGTGTTAGCGGAATTGACTTAGTCCTTCCACAATTCACGTTTTAGTCGGTGGAGTCATTTTATGTAGTGGTTTTCATCTCTCCGTAAGGATATTAAAGACACCTCTTGTGCATTTGAACAATACTGATAAATTCCCTTATGTTTTACTCTTCTTCCATGTACATCTTGGTATGCACATACAAAAAAAACCTTATATCTAATATTTAGCTTCCCAACATATATTCTTTAAACTTACCAAGTTTTAATCCTTTAGGAAAACCATAACTTAATCACACAATTGGTCATTTTCTAGGTTCCATGACTACATACTTGTAAACTTCATCACAATTACACTAGGATCAATAAAATTAGTATGAGATCAAGGATAGCCATCTAATAGTAAGATTACACACAATTTGATATGCCCTGGGAAGTATCCTTGACATATGTGTATAAGAGAAGGGTTAAAATGGGAAGCAAAGAAGAGAAAGAAGTGGAACATGTAAAAAAGCAAAAATACCTTGGCCACTTATTTTCATCTTGAATCAGGCTCTTCATGTTATCTATTGTCTTCTTAAAAAAGCTAGAACAAATTATGTTCACAATATGCATTTTAGTCAAAAGAAAGGAGAGGCTGGAAGACATTTTCTCTGTGCATTAAAAACAATCATACAATGAGTTGCATGGAATTCAGTGACACCCACCCAATGCTTATAATTAATTATTGGTCAATATACTTACTAGTAATATGGTAAAAATTCTATGAGTATATTGACCAACAAGTACAGTAGAATGAGATTGAGATTTCTAATGCATACAGAAGGACTTGCCCAAAAATCTGAGTCTGCAATTCTACTTTAACATTACCCTCATCGTCAAGAAAACCTTCTTCACAATGAAATGAATAGGTCGGATAACCATCGCAAAGTGAGTGGAATGGATCTGAATAAACTCAAATGAAATAGTTAGTGTTAGTAAATTTAAAAATAATAATAATAACTTTATTTAAAGAGCTACCTGAACATTGAGTTAGCATGTAGTCATGGGGGTGAATTATCGCTACTGTGTTGAGTGCATAAAATTTCAACATTGGATTGTTGTCGTCAGGAGACAACTCAAATTGCAACTGAGGTTCCAACATGACTAGCTGTGAAAGTTAAGAAAGTTTAATACCATTTATATCCTCCAAGTTCAATGACTTTACAATTGTCATCGTCATCGTTGTCATGTTGAGGATAATTCGGCTTCCGTGTGAACGATTCTTTTTTATATAGTTTTGACGCATCATTACGATCTTCTTCATCATATTTTTCCAAATTTTTCCGAATTTCATTACGAAAATCTGACATAGAGAGAGAGAGGACAATAAGTATGAGTATCAAAAGCAGATTTTGTTGCTATGTTCAAAGAGATGCTTACAAATTTTAAGCTCCTCCTCCATCTTTCTTTCAAAATCAAAAAATTGTATGAAATTCTCTCCTGTTGAAACAAAACCCTATCTCAATACAATACACATAAACACTATAACATGAAATTCATTAATAATAAGATTCAATTCAAGAGCTCAACGATCGGATTTGTTAAAAAAACTATTATTAGGGTTTAGGCGGATTTATTTGTTTGATACTAATAATTTGGATTTGGATTGGGCTATTATTTTTTATTTTTTTGAAACAAGAGTGGGCTTTTATTAGTAAATGCAGATATAGCTTCTACTTTTTGCTATTGCTTTTCTCACCCTCCTTTCTTCAAAAAATGTTCCCAATTTGGAGTGGGCTTTTATTAGTAATTCGTTGTTAACTAGTATGTGTGTGTATTAGAATTGTGTCATTCTTCATAAGAGAATATTGTCCTTTATCAAGTGTTGTCGCCGTGATTTTCAGAGATCAAGCTATTGATTAACTTTGACTCGCAAAATAAGAAGTCACCACTGAAATTTAATTTTTTCAAGGGAAGGGGAAAAAATCGAATAAAACCCACAAACAAACATGCAAAGCTAAAGAAGCAATAAAGCAGTAAGCAATGCAATAAGAGATCAAGGTACATGGGTTGATTATGCAAAAGGAAGGTATTAACACCTAAGCATCTATAGTACTCTATAGGAACCTCTTGTAATATATATGTTTTTGGCTAAAGTTGTTTGTTTGTAAATGATTGAAAAGATGTAAAAAGGAATATCTTTTTAATTTTTATTAATTTTTTATTTGGAAAGATGCAACGTGTGTTATGCCTACGTACCAATCAAAGATCAAAACCTCGTAGTTCAGGGTAAAAATAAAAAATGGCTTGTTTAATTGTTTTTAGAAGAAAAAGACAAATTGTCATCTTAAATTAAGACTCCTTTAATCCACCACAAACATGTAACCATGCAAGAATTACATAATGACACAAAGTCGACAAAACAATCATTCCCCTTGAATTTAGACAAAATTAAATTGAAACAACAAAAATGTATTTTTTTTTTGTATTTTTGTATTTTTGTCATTTGTTTCAAAAGGAAAAAAAAAACTAATCTTTTTGTGGTTTTTTTGCATAACTAGCGAAGCATATCAAATAGTACTTGTGTTTGTTTTATTGATCTTTTAGTTGTTATTAGAAGTAAATTTAAGGGGTGAAGGAAAATCAAGTGGGGCTTATAACCCAAGTTAGCAAACAAAGCAGCCCCATTAATAATAATAATAATAATAATAATAATAATAATAAAACTAAAATTGTTATGAATGGGCTGCCGGTTCAGGCCTTGGCGCGTCGTGTCATCTGCTCCTGCGCGTCGCGCAACCATTAGTGAAGATGGCTCCTATATATAGGTTGTGCGTTTTCTGATATCTTAAGGTGTGTTTTAGGGTTTCTAAGGCCAACATAAAGACTAGGATTAATAGAGTAACATTTTGGAAAAACTCTAGGGTTGGAGAAACATTCTATCACGTTGGAAACACTTGTAATTGTATTTTTTAGTCACGGGAAGAAATTCGGAACTTGGGTAAAATTAGGCAAATAATTAATTCACGTCCTTGTTAAAAAGTGAATCAATTTCATAGTTACTCTCAATTCAAAATTGATCTATCACTTAGACAAATGTACTGCTCATATAATTTTATAGTCTACAAGGAATAAAGAAGCATATATATATATATATATAGCGGCTAGTCAAACTATATTAACTAGAAGTAACCAATCCAATAAGTAACATATTCAAGCAATCTACGGGAACTAAGCTACCTAATGCCTTAACTTATATTCTCAAGTAAGTAATGTAATTAACCATGTAAATCATGTATTTATTGACCAAATCATATTATATTTAAAACACATATGTAGTGACGTAACAATTATCTTACTGTAACTCCTTTCTTTCTTTCTTTTTATTTTTATTTTTAAATTCTCTTGAAACAAGTCACGGATTCAAATCAAATCAAAATCATGTAACCGAAACGCAGGTTCAATAAAAAGAAATTCAAGCAGTTTTAAACAATAACAACAACAGATAGAAAAACAAAAAGAAAAAAGACTATGTTCATGCTATACACCTTCAGAATCCTAAATGAGTTGGACAAACCCCCTTACCTTAGATTTCCTTGCCTTCGTTCCTTAGGTTTGAGAACACAATTTTCTCACCAACTCTTACTCTATATTTATATAAAATAATGTATCTATTTTAATTCCTAATCACTCTCACAATTAGTTTAAGATATTATAAAAAAATTCTGATTTGTTTTATTTTTAAAATTTCAAACATATCTAATTCTATTTTATTTCTCATAGTAATCTACCGAAAAAAAATTAAATACTAACAAAAAAAAAATTTATTTCGAAACACTTGTAATTGGATTTTTTTGGTCACGGGAAGAAATTCGGGACTTGGTAAAATTAGGCATAGTTTTAAAACCCGGACCGGTGATCGACCCGGTCAAGGCACTGGGTCACTGGTCGAACCGCACGACTATTGATCCGCTGTATTATTTTATAAAAAATATTCAAATCTTAAATTTTATAACTATAACATTCAATAAGAAAAAATTAATAATTTTTTAGAAAGAAAAAAGTAATAAGTTTAAAAAATAGAATTAATAAGAAAAATAAAATTAATAAGTTTAAAATTACTAAAGGTGATGGTTAGGAAACAAAAGAAAAGTAGATTTTTTTGTAAAATAAAAAAGAAAAATAGACAATCATGAGATTATTAATTTGATTGTTTCTTAAATCGTATCAAATATATGTAATAAAGTATGTATTATATTCACAGCAGTTCACATGGCCAAGTGGTAAGCTTAAGAAGTTTTATGTTGATGTCCCTAGTTCGATTCGATTCCCATTGAGCAATGTTTGGTAATTTTTAGAAATTTTTCATTTAATTATCAAACCGGTCTGGTTCAGTGCGGGCGGGTCACACGGTTTAACCATTGAACCGGCCGGGTCACACCGGTTTTGATAGTGGAACGGAGATGTTGTCCTCCCCCAGAGTATCTTCATTAACACCGAAATGGGTCAACAAATAGAATATCTAATTTCTCAATTTTGAACTTAGATGATAGAATACAACTTAGATATGCCGAGGCTCTTTAGAATATCTAATTTCTCAATTTTCAGTATTTATTGTATGTGCATTTTGCCGTTAGTAGATTCTATAGAACAAAAAAAAAAAAAAAAGGAGATACCCGCTAGTTTGGGAAGAAACAAGGAGACATGATCATCTTTTTTCATGACATATATCTTTGAGGATTAAAGCCTAAAGCCTCTCTTTGATCAAATAAAATTAGTGTTAATTAGAATTCCCCCTGGCCTGCTACATAACCATTAAAATGTAATCATGAGAAAGATTGCCGTATGAATCTTTGATAATCTCAAATAGTAAATAATGACAATTACCATATGGCTGTTCTGTTACTACTTAGCTGTCTAACTTTCAATAGTAACCAGATCACAATTGCAAGTTGAGAACTATGGCCATCCATTGTTGAAGCATGTTAGAATGTCTTCGTTCTAGATAGAAGCAACTTTAATGTTTAACTTGATGCATTCATTTTTTACTTATGGTCAAATTAAAGTTTGAAAGCGTGGATCGGTGATTTCAAAGTTGATACTATTCTCACGCGAAATGAGATATACAAGTTGTTAAAGTGAATTGAATAGATAGAGAAAGATATTAGAGTAAAAAGAAAACACAATCTCTGATAAGTGAAATCTTGACAATAAAATGAAGGATGTTTGTGTTTGTAGAAGTTGATGAGAAAATTGTGTTGCAGTTTCACAAATTTGAAGAGCATCCATCATTTATCCACCTGACAGTCAAATTGGAAACAACATGCCTCACATTATATAATAATCTCTTAGTGTCTGTAATGCATACAGATATTTTGCAGGTTAGAAAAATTAGAGCTAATTAAATACAAAATGATGAGAAGGCCAATGAGCTCCTTCTCTTGGACAAGGCAGAGGAGCAGGTTGGGCAATGTAGGTAGGATATTGTTGCCCCGGCATCAACACCGACAAATCACATGCATAAGACGATGATTCAACCTGTAATAACAAATAAACACACACATTATAAATATGTACAATTACATATGTTAAAATAAAACATGTAATGTAACCTATTATATATGATGGGACTTACTGATTGTGCATTCCCTTGTTTTGTGGTTGGTAGTGAGTGGTGTTCCTGATAACTTGGCAGCATAGATTCTGGTGTGGAAGAAAACTGTTGTGTTGGTTTAAATAAATGTTCAAATATGGCCATTATTAGAAACATTGAAATCAAAATGGCTGTGGCAACAAAACCAAAAGATATTGCACTCATAGATGTCCCAAAGCTTTTCCATGGACCTTCCTCATCAACTCCTCCTGTCTGTGAATGTGATGGCCCTGGATTTGAAGCCGTGTATACGTTCCATGTCTTTGATCTTTCACCGCTTAAATCGCTCATCCTATTCAACCTGTTCTGTTTTTGCTCTAATTCTAAAGCGAAAAGAAACATAAATAATAATTAGAATCACTAGAAAACCAAGTTAAGAGAGTAAACATAAAATACTACTACAAAGTAACACAAGAGAATGAACTTACATACCTTAAGTTTTTCACTATGATATTGGATCAGAATGAAGTGTGGTGTTTCAAATTCTCAAATGCCATCTTCAAAGACAAGAAGAGCTAATAATACGTTTAGCTTTATATAACCAATAATAAAATGTAAAGACAAAAGTGTATGATGATAATCCTATTGGCTATTGGTACACTTTTTCAAGTTATGTTGTTGCCTTGTTTATGATCAGTGATGCTTAACTTATTGAATACTATACATACATACCTTGTCAGAAGAAGCAAACTTAAAGAAATAAAAATGAATAATGGGCCTTGCTGTCCCAAGAGGAAGAACAAGAATTTTAAATAAGTGCTTTGCTTTTAAAACATAAAAGTGATGACACTCATATTTAAGGATGGATTTCATCTCATGTATAGTCTAGGTTGTTTTTGTCAATCCAAACCTTTAAGTCACATGAATAGTGGCTTGTGGGACAAGTGCAAGCAATTATTTCCAACCACTCCTATTCCTATTTACATTAGATATGACAACATTCCTTAAGATCAATCTCATTATTATTATTCTTCAAGATTAACACATCAATCTATACGCCAAATAAACGTTGATAGGTGTAGTTCCGTAAATACAACTTAGATGATCAAAAACAGCAAGAACATTTGATATGCTGAGGCGCTATTTCGAATATCTAATTTCTCAATTTTCAGCTTTTAGTGTATGTGCATTTTGCCGTTAGTAGATTCTATAGAACAAAAAGAAATAGAAGATATCCGTGAGTTTGGGAAGAAACAGGAGACATGATCATCTTTTTTCATGACATATATCTTTGAGGATTAAAGCCTAAAGTCTCTCTTTGATTAAATAAAATTAGTGTTAATTAGAATTCCCCCTGGCCTGCTACATAACCATTGAAATGTAATCATGAGAAAGATTGCCTTATGAATCTTTGATAATCTCATAAAATCTCCACTGATTTTATATAAAGATATATTATTATATAAAAAGAAGAGAGAAAAGGCTGCTGCAATATCGTGCAATACCAACTCACATTACATAAAAATGGATACAACACAAGTAAAATTGTGCAATGATTATTATTATTACTATGATACGATATAATAAATAAATAATTAGGAAAAGGAAGTTAGACAGCTAAGTAGTAACAGAACAGCCATGATTCTAGTGAAGAAATTAAGAAATGTGTTTATATACTTTATAGGAAAAAAGGTTTTAAAGCTTTCATGTATTATTGTAGGCCACTTTTATTCCTCCAAGTTAAGCACAAATAGTAAATAATGACAAATGACTATTACCATGTCCATGGCTGTTGTGTTACTAATAGCACTAGATTAATTAATAGCGTACATTTTTGTTAATCATTATTTAACCATAAAATTCAAAGTAATTACTGAAAAGAATGAAGTAATAATGAACAGGAATGATTAAACATTAATAGTATATGTTTTGTCAATGAGGCAATGACACACTGTCTGTCTAAGGAATAAGAAAGCTTAACTAATTAAACTAATGTTATGTCAAAAAGAACAATTGAGAAGAATGCAGACATCACTTTCACTCAACAGTCAACAGTGTAAACAATCAATATGTGTTAGACGACATTGTATGAAATGAACAACTATCACAACCCACCAATAATAATAATTATTGCTGAGTTGAATTGAACAAGTGAGAGAGAGAAGAGTGCAAAATTTGAAGGTATTTGAAAAAGAACAAAATTAGAATGGTCACATGTAATGTTTAAAAGCATAAAACATGAACAGCTAAAAAAAAGGGTCGGTGGAAAAAGAAGAAGAAGACTGTTGTTGTGTGTTAGCCATTTACATGTAAGACATGTTTTTAGCAAAAGAAGATGGGTTGGCCCCATGACAAGAAAGCGCACTCAAAGATACTAAATGTTAAAAAACAGATTGTAACATATACTCTATACCTTAAGCAATATAATGTCCTTGACTTTTCACAACAAATTGGATTTCTTCTACATATATATACTACATGTGTAATGTAATGTATAGTCTACTCTAAAGTTTAAACATGAATGATGATAAGATAATATAACTGTTGAACGTGGAATGAATATGAGATATATACTGATCTGATATGTGCCAAGTTGCTAATATTTTATCATTAAAAAAAGTACTTACATCTCTATCACGTTCATGTTCTGTAACTTTCATCATCACTCCACAATTTCACGCTCCCTTCATGCAACTTTCACAATTCACATTATTGTTATTTACTATATACCAGAATTTGGATTTCAAAACTACTTGAGGGATTGTATATTTTAATAAAAAAATTAGTTATTTTTTCTAAATGTACATTTAATTACTTGAAAGGATCCAAATTCGTTTGTAAGATAAATATGTTAAAACTTGTGTTGTGTGTGTTGAAGACATTCTCTAACTACCCTCCATAGAAAAAGTTTGACTCAGGAGAATTTTCAGCTTCATATTGGTCATACATTAATCATATTAATCCCTCTTGAATCTAAGACTTGCATTGTCTATTAATATTTCTACAATAGTAAGTTTACTTTACTTTAAACATGTTATTTTTAATCTTTTTATATGTTCACTTTATTAAAAGTAATCATAGAATTGTTGGAAATTAAATAAAGATATCACTTTAAGTCGAAGTGTTTTAAAAACCGGATCGGGCCAGCCGGTCGGACCGGTTGAACTGCGAACCGGATGGATCTCCGGTTTGGTTCAAATGTTATACCGGACATGTAGTTAGACTGGATTTATTGCGTTTGCTTTTGTTTTTTTTTTCAAAATCCAAATGACGTCTTTTTTTTAAAAGGAAATAGAAAAAATTAAACTAAAACAAACGGTGTCTGAAACAAATATGTCTTCTTCGAATTAAATTTATTATTAGACTCTTTGTTATTTCGTTTATGTTGCGATTAGATTATATTGCAATTAGACTTTTGTTTAAAACTTATTTGGTTTTGTAATTTGTACTATTTTATTGTGCGTGGTGACAATGTTTAAGATTTGAATTTAAGAACTTGTGAATTGTGACATTATGACATTTTCAAATTTTTAAATTTTTAGTACCCTCACCGATTCGATGATCGGTCCGGTTTTTAAAACATTGAGTCAAAGTTTAAACATGCATTCACTACAATTTTAGTCCATTTAACTAATTTCATCCTCCAATGAAAGGTTTTCACTTAGGGCTTGTTTGGTGCGCAGGATAGAGAGACAGAATATGATAACACTATCATATCATATTCAAATTCCTTGTTTGGTGCACCAATTGGAAGAGTGCACCTATGCTCCTTTTCTTGGAGCTCCTTTTCTTCCTTTTCTTTTAACAGATTAAAGACATGTGGCAAAAGTGAATCTAATGGTTGGAATTTAATAACTACAATTAAATAATTAAAAATTAAAAATTAAAAACAAAGAAAAAAAAACAATTTAATAACTCATCGTTCGAATTTGCGCCGTCGCCGCTGTAATAACACCGAGTCATAATTTTGCTACCGTTACATACGTTTTTTCGGGTTCTGTCCTTGTTTTCCTTTGCCAATTGTTGGAGATAAAATTGAACCAGATTGGGATTCTTGAAGGGTTCTTGGTCTATGTTAGAGATAAATTTAAACCAGATTAATGGAAATCTTTTCTTTTCTTTTGATTTTTTCTTTGTTTTTAATTTTTAATTATTTAATTGTAGTTATTAAATTCCAGCCATTATATTCATTTTTGCCACATGTTTTTAATCTGTTAAAAGAAAAGGAGCTCCAAGAAAATAAACCTATTGCTTATCTATCCTATTGAGCATTTGTTATTTTAATTCTTACTTTAAGTTGGGTTAACAACATGATAGAAATGTCCCCCCTTCGAATCCGGGTGAATGCATTTTGGTGAATTTTTTATTCTTTTTTTTACCATATTTTGCTATTAGGTCATGCATATATATATTTTTATTAATTAATATATATTACTTGATTGATGCGACCATACATATACTAATTAAACTTTATATGATTTTTTATTTTACTTAATATTTTTTTATTATTTTATCGTATAAAATCATACGTATACTAATTAATTAATCTTTATATGATTTGTTATTTTATTTAATATTTTTTTATTATTTGATTTTATAAAAAATGTGTATAAAATAATTTCGTCATTGCTTTTCGAGAATAATTTTTTTAGATAAATATAACATGTATCTACTTTACTTGTGTGTGTTATTTTAATTTGATATTTATCTTAGTGCTACAATTTAAATTTTAGTAGTATCAATGATAAATATTGACAATATTATAAAGCTTGCCACTATCCTATTCTGTGTGCACCAAACACATGACAAAAAATGTGTTTATCCTGTCACTATCATATCCTTTCATTATTCAGCTTCTTATACTATTTTGTCTCTATGCTGTCATGCGCACCCAATGGACCTTAATATTTATATACACACATGCACGCACACTCTCAAAAACACCTTATACGCTTCCTATTCTTCTCCCCGATTTCTTCCCTCATACGAAAAATTCAATTCTTCTCATTTACCATCTTTTTTACTCTAAATTTCTGGGCCCGTTTGGTGCGCAGGATATGATAGTGACATGATAGGATATAAGACAGGATAATGATAGGATAGGATATCAGCAGAATAACTGTTATCCTCAGTATCATATCCCGTGTTTGGTGCGCATATGATAACAAAGATGATAACTATTATATCTTGTTCTTAATACATATTTGCTCATAATAATATGATAAGATATATAACAATTTAAATGATAAAGTTACTCTTGTAAAACAATTGTTATTTTTTTAAAATTATTTTGTAATACTTTGAATTTTATAAATAAAAAATATAAATAAGTAATCAAATAACTTTACAATTTCAAATAAAAATCATGAGAAAATAATCAAGTTTAATTTTTTATATGAACCATGATCAAATAAATAACTCAATAATATATACATGTTACATAAGCCAAATAAATATATGATATATCTTATACGTAAATAATAAAACTACTATTGCAAAAGAATTATATTTAATTTTTTATAAAATTTAAATTTGTCCCTATTTTTCAATTTTTAAATAATTATTTTACTTTGAAATATTGTAATTTTAGTAAAATTTTGATTTTTTTTAGAATATTTTAATTACAAAATTACTCCTGTGAGAAAATCACAATATATTTGAAAATTAATTATTTTATTATTTATATTTTATTGATTTTATTTTATTTATTTTAAAATATATTTTATAGAATAAATCAGTATTTTCTTTTCTTCTTCTTATCCTATCCTGCCGGTAACCCAGCTCAAATTCAGGATAAGAATTATAACTACAGAGATAGGATAGGATAAACTTTAAGATTAACTTATCTTATCCTGCTGTATTACCAAACACTGGATTGCGACAGGATATGATACAGTTATCCTATCCTGTCACTTATTCTATGCACCAAACGGAGTTTACACTAATATTCGTACATTCACATAAGTCAAGTCAGCTATATATGTGTGTGTATGGTTAATATTATGGGGGATATTTTCATCATTTATTAACAATTTTCTAATGTATAGGAAAAAACCCCATATCTTCTAGACTGAAAAAGTAAAAATATATTTGAGGTCCATTAAACAACGCTTGATTTGATGTGTATTTATATTTTGTTGGATTTTTCTCTTTTAATGTTGTCTCTCTCTCTAAAAAAAGAGGTAAATTCTAAGTTCAAAGTAGAAAAAATTACGGAGAAGTCAAAGTCCCAAATAATCAATGACTCAATGTGTTTGCATACGAGTTAAGAATGACAAACTTCTTAGCATTTACACAACACAATTTTCTTATTCAAAATATCGAACAGAACCATTGAATCCACACAAATGCACAAATTTGTCTTGTTTTTTCATGTGTACACCAAAGTTGTATTTGAAATAATTCCTCCTATTTGTTGACTTACATTCTGGTTCGTATAGCACTTTCAATACACACTCTGTATAGCCTATATTATAGATATACACCTCCCTCATCCAAACACACTATTGTGGAATTTTCATAACAAAATTATTGAGGTAACTTTATTTTCATGACCATATTCTATCACAAACACAAATATTTAATTTTAATTTTATTTTATATAAGTGGGCTACTCACCGTCCAACCCAATTAAATTCCAAGCTTTATCAAGGCCCCTCCTTAGCTGCATTTTTTGCGGGCTGGCGATAGAGAAATGAAAAGAAACACCGGGGGTGGGAAGAGAACTCTTCGTTGGAATCAAGCCCATCGTGCTAGCCCGCTAATCACGGGGGGTAGAAAAGAAACACCGGGGATGGGAAGAGAAAAATTTCATTCTGATTCACTAGTGAATCTTGCTATTTTTTGGTTTTGGACAAAACATGGAACCAAACATATTTGGTAGGCCACCGTCACATTTTGGTTTGTTTTCATCGGAAAAAAAAATTCTCTCGTAGCCTCCCGCATTGCCTCCAGGTCTCCCAAGGTTTCAAAATTGCCCCTCAAGATGGTTCAGAAGTTACAATTCGAAATTGGAGGATTTTGGAACATAACTTCTAAAATGGCCAAACAAAGGAAATTCTTTTTTAAAAATAAAAAATTGGAGTTTAGAAAAGTTAAAATCTGAACACGGAGGAATTCACAACGTAACTTTCGAAAGGTTACTTCTTATTCTCCAACACTCCACCATCAAAGTTGGATAGACAAAGAATGAATAAAGTTGGAGGAGGGGGGGGGGGGGGGGGGGGGTGGGAAGAGCAATGTTTTTCATCATAGTGCACATATTTTGTCATATAATAATAATGGGCTAAATGATTTCAAACGTGGGCTTCGATTGACATACTATATCACCCGTGACCCACCATTAACGGTTATAATCATCAAACCTTAATATTTAGTGCTTCCCAACCTCCCTCAACAGTGATTCATTTGATTTATAATTTATGTTTTTGATAAAAAAAAATTATCTTAAATTAATTATTTTCTTTATAAATATTGATAATCGTAATTGTTATGTGTAAAATTAATTTATTTTCACCTAATTAATAAATTAAAATATATTCCATAAAAGAATATTTATAAAAGGATAATATTTATCGATTTACTTTTTATCTATTAAAAAATTCAATGCTCTTGAAAAAAAGAGAGAATAACACACCAGTTTTTTTTATCAATTAGTCTAGGGACTATAAATTCACTTTTAAGACAAATAAGTGGTGAATTCTGAATTTGAACACCAACCCTTACATATATAATGCGATATCCATGTCGACTGAGTTATAATCACGGAGACCCCAAACTTATATTACACTGATGAGATATAGGGTTGGTATTTTTTAAAAAAGAGATATCAAATTATTATTTTTAAAAAAACGATTTAATAGTTATTTGAAGGTTTTTTTTTTTGGGCCTAATAGCCCTAGTTACTAGACTCAAACATTATAAATTCATAGAAATGGAAAATTCGGAGAAAATTTCTCAAGCTACCCCTTCCTATCTCTTCTCTACCCCATGAATTTCCAATTTTGCCTTTATAAAACACTTTGGTTTTTAAAAATCGAAGTTTTTTGCCTTGATTTTTTTTTTCGGTTTATAGAAACTGAAATTCCTTTGAATTTGCACTACCAAAAATTTCGGTTTTTTCGAACCGAAGTTTCTGCAGGGGCAAAATTGAAATATTGGAAATAAAAAAGAGATAGGGAGGGATAGCTTAAGAAATTTTCAAATTCGGATTTGAACCCCGAATCCTCCCCTAACATCCCTTCTATATAGCTAGTTATTCAAAGATTATACTTTTGACTTTGTGGAATAAATAAAATCGTTGTCTTGTTGTGATGAGCTTCATGAGTTTGGGCCTTAGAGACGAAGATATTAAACTGTATTTGATATATATAATTTTCTTTGAAAATCTATTTTGCCTTCGTACTAATTTTCTCGTGCGCCCTATAAAATCACCAAAATACTCTTTGTTTGCTACTTAAGTATCGGATGTTATAAAAATGAGAAATTTCAGAAAAACACCCTCCTTTACATGTCCACTACTTAAGTAGCTGAAGGATAAAATAAAAAACTAGTAGAGCGCGCATAGCTAAAGGATAAAATGAAAAACTTGTAGGGCACGCGTAGCTAAAAAATAAAATAAAAAAATTTGTAGGACGCGCGAAAAGGTGGTAGGGTGACAAAAAAAAACTCTCATTTTCGTTTTCCTTGTTATACTTTAATTAGTAGCATATGCACTTAGCTTATCCTATTGTTGGTGACTAGAAGCTGCGTGTGCATACAAATATGAACATACTATTTGGAAGCATCATTGACTAAATTAAATAGGAATCTAATTAGTCTAGAAATATAAATATAAATTTATATAAGTACAAATGAGTACTTTAATAAGAGATTCCCCCACCGTTTTAAACATTCAAAGAAAGAGGACATAATGCGGAATTTGATGATCAAATAAGCATCCATGATGAATTATATAAACTAGCAGCAGCATAGCATGGGTGGCTTAGGACAATGACATGGAAAGTCATAGAGAATGAATGATGAATTAATTAATATATAATATAGTTTTGGAGCAGTGATGGCTATAAAAATATTGAGAGGCCATGATGAGTGTGACAATGATATCTAAAAAGACAATGTGTGGACAAGCAAGCACATATCGAATATATATATGACTTGGATTTCCACCAAATCTAGGATGATGTACATTATTATGTATTATGTATTGTAAACCCCACAACACAACATATATATATATATATCAAGGTCAATTCTATATTATAACATCCTCCAATTATTTACTATCATGTTCCTCTCTACTTACTACTAGTTAGGCTCATATCATATTCACGGGTATCTCTGCCTCTTTCGTAGTATATATAGGTACCCCATTTAGTCCCTTTAGCCCTCATCATATCATGTCTACTCTTTTTCTGGGAATGGGAATTTCTCCGTTACTCGCCCTCATGTCATCATATTCATATCATATACTATATCCCAACTATGATCGATAAGGGATCATATATACCATGTATACTTTTATATAATGGGATTTTCATGTCAACTGAGTTAATCTTACGGAGACACTAATATTGAGGAAAGTAAGTTTGCCACTAACTTACTTTATTTACCTTACTCTAATTGTTATATCATAAGGTAATAAGTTCCTCTCCTTATGGAGTTCATCATGAAATAAAGGGCGGCCTTGAGGATGCTTAAAAAGTGTGACCACATACATAACCTATTTTTTAAGGGCACCAATACATTTTTATAGCATGCCCTAAGTTCTAGATTCAATTTACATTATTAGAGGCACACCAAGAAAACGTGAAATGTTCAACTATTAAATCATGGTCACAAACAAATACATTGTGATCTACTATCGTAATTAAATAACGTTACTTTGATTTCTATCAAAATTAAACAACCTTAATTATGAATGAATTAGTAGTGATTTTACAACAAAAATGTAAGGAGAACAATATTCAAAAAACTATTATGGCATAGACTATTTTTTGATTTGCATAGGCTATCTAAAATCATAGATATGTCCCTAATGAAAATAGCAATAGATGGTGTGACCACTTTAAAAATATAAAAAATAAAGTCGTGGCTGTTGTCCATGACTTTCGTTAAAACCAAAATTAAAATAAAAACAATACACCATTTTAGTTAAAAAAAACTAAAATTGGACAAATGCACGTGTGTAGGAAAGGGGAGAGGGCGATTGAAAATGATGTTATATACAATATTGGGGACAATCTTTGCAGTGCATAAGTTAGTCAACAAGACAAATGAGATGGGAGATACCATACATAGTATTCATTATTTTAATTACTTAATATTAACACTTCAATTAATATTAATCCTAGGTACATTACAATATTATATATGATTATGTACCCTCTCAGAAAAATGCAAAGGCGTGCAATCTATCTATATAGTATCAGTACCACCAGCAATAAAATCCTACACAATCTTCTTCCTTTTCAAAGGATACCAAAATTGGAACCGTACATATATAATTCAGTTTTTAATACTACTACTACTAATGTATTATTCATTCTGTACATCAAACAAGTACTAATAAAAAGTAGTTGTACATTTTAATTTGGTAGATGATTATATATATATATATGAGGTCGAAATTGATTGTTTGTTAGTTGGTAGCATGTGTTAGTGACAATGTCAATCTTTGTCTTATTTAGCTTTTACAGTTTTTGGGGCTAAGCTTTTGAGAAAGTGCAGCATTGAATTAAATTTTTAAATTAATAATTAATATAATATTCAATCAAATACTATACTACTACTCCACTCCTGTATAGTATAATTAATGAATACTGTATTTGTTTTTAGTAGTTGAAATGAAAAATGTGAGAAAGAGTACGTAGTTAGTTTAACAATAACATGCATAATAGTAATAGAGTAACTAACATCTTCAAGAAAACAAAAACAGAGGTGACAGATAATGTATGTAGCACAGAATAGAACAGAACAGAATAGAGCAAAACTGGAAAATGAATGTAGCACGCTCTTACAAGAATCTCAATCAGACAGATAATTTGGTACAACTAACCAACCAGCACACTTAGCAATTTACCATTACCATTATCATTAGGCATAGCATGTGAAAGTGAAAATGTGGAGGTGGAGTAAACTGTAACTTTGAAACAGAGGAGAGAGTGTGTGTGTGTTGTTGGTGGAGCTTTCTATGATTAAAGACTGATTGCATTGCTACCTCTGAGTGAGAATTACTACTCACTGCTATCTTTCTTGTAATCTGCGCCTTCATTCTTTTTTTTGTTACTCTACCATTCTCACTGCATTTCTCTTCCTTTTATCATCATAATTCTCACATTTCAAATTAGGCTAATGTTACGGAGTGGTCCACCGTGGACAAGTGATCTATCGAATATGAATTTTACAAAATTCACTGTTGAATTGAAAGTTTATATTGTATAGATTATCTATAAATTTCTTTGAAAATAATTTGATATGTTATTGAGACCCATCAAAATTTATGTTATTTAACAACTATTAATCTTGATGTGTCCCAATAACATATCAAATGATTTTTAATTTTTCTAAATTTTTCTATAGATGATCTATATGATATAAACTTTCAATTCAACGGTGTATTTTATAAAATTCGTATTCGTTATAATGTTATTCGTAACTAGTCCACCACATATCAATTGATAAAGTGGTCCATATTAGAATTTACCTTCAAATTAACATTTGTCTCTCAACAATGGAAACCACTAATATGGACCTCTTTTTCTAAGGTTCATCCATGATCCTTACTAAATGAAAAACAATAGTACTCCCTCCGGTCTCATATATAAGCAACAAAACAAAAAAAGTTGAAAGTCTCAAATATAAGCAAAAGTAACTATAATCATTATATTTAGTATTAATATTCCAATTTTACCCTTAGTTTCACTTTTACCCATAATAAATAGTAATTTAACTTAAAACAAAAAGTAAGGGTAAAATTGGAAATGACATACTTTGTCTAATCATTGACTCCACTTTCTTAAAGGGTGTATATTTTTTTTTTTTTTTTTTGACGGTGAAAACAAATTCATTAATTGAAAGGGAATTCCACAAGGATTACAAACTGATTAAGACTAAAGTCTACAAAACAACCCCAACAAGTGGACAAATAACAATTGAAATTAAAGCCTAACAAGAAATCAACTTTAGTAGTAAAAGATTGACTAGGAGTCAAATGAGTCTTGTTTAGCCAAAATCTTCTGCAAACAAACTTCCAAGGTTGCAAAGTCTTTCGCCCACAGTCAATGACAATGAAGAGGAGAGAATCCAAAGTCTTTTTTTCTATCCAGTTACGGATCAAATTAGCTACTGCTGCAAGCTCATTTTGACTATAAGTGGTCTCAATGATGTCAAAATTGACCAGCTGGTTGGAAGAAAATTGAAACAGGAAGTGGTTGCAGGAATTGGTTGCAGGAATTGGTATCAACAACACCAAGTGGAACTGCCAAGCTCTTCTTCTCCATAAACACAAATCTTTGTTGAGGCATATCAACAAACACCACCCAAGCAAGCTTGAACCAAGCCCAATACAGCCATGGCGGTTTTGGTGGGGGACGACATAACACACAATCAGTAACTAAAAGTTCATCATTTGAGAAAAAATTTAGGCAAAAACCTGTAGGAGGTGGTTCTGGTGGTGGTAGGGTGGGTGGCTTCAAATTCACCACAAGTTGGGAGGTCTTCTCATCTTGGTGGTGTGTTGCGGAGTTAGATCTGAGATTAGGAACCCAAGGTGTAGTCAACAGTGACTGTCTCTTTGACAAACTCAAAGCACAATAACCCAACGGTGGAGAGGAAGGACGCAGATGCGCAAGACGGTGGTAGAGAAAACGAACCGGTGGAACGGAAGGACACAACGGCAAAACCCTATCTGGGGTGAGTGGCCAAGAGAACTTGGAGAGATAGCCAGGATGAACCTGGAGAAAGCCAGGAGAACCTGGGACAAGATTTCCATCAAACCCTAGTCGCAGCAAAGGTTGGGAGACGGTTAGAGAGAAGTCACAGCTTCTCTCTCTAGAAAACATGACTTTTCAATTATAGCGTATTTCTTTTTTCTTTTTTATATTCAAGACTAGAGGGAATATGTACAAATCACTTTGTATTTAGTGAGGTCCATATTAAGAATTTCCCTCAACACTTCAAGTCTTTAATGTAATTTTAACTATTTTTTTTCATGCTAATATTTAATTAACAGTAAAGTTTTCCCTCAACACTTTCAAGTTATTATTTTTCACTTGTATTTTATTGAAATGAAAATAGACTAATAGATAAAAAGGACAAATTAATAAAATCACCATTATTCTTTTGTTTATCATCTTTTTCTAGTTTATTTGAAATGGTTAAATGGCACAAATATGCAAAAATGAAGGGAGTATGCAAAACTGGTAAAGTATTCAATGCATACATTTTTTTTTAATGCATACATGTTTCTAAAATACTACTTCAGACATTAAATAACCAATATATCTGATTTATAATATAAATTAAATATATTATCTCCGGCTGATGCATATGAAAAAACATTTATTGGGAGATATTAACCCCTTAAATGGATCTCAGTTACCTTGAGAGGAGTAGTCTCTGCAGTTTCGCGACGAGAATACCTTTGGTTTACAAAAAAAAAAAAACTTAATATATCAGTTATTCAATAAATCTAAAAATTAGATTTTTTCCTTACTTTAGCACAAAGTGGAGATATTAAATACAATGTCTAGTTTAGTTGTATAGAGTTAGGTGATATGAGATGCAATGTTCTTTGAAAAGAATGTGATATATTTTAATAACAGAAGTTCGAGAGAGTGAATTAATTTTGAGGTTAATTTTCTCATATTTTTTAATCTTTAATTACTTTTAAAACTGTTTCTCTATATTCAATTTTTCTTTTTTAATGTATGATGAAACTTTCAATAGACCTCATGTCATATTGGAGGATTCATGCAAGCCAGAATGAGGTTTGTGTATATTTTCTTACTTTAACTTCAAACAAGCTGGTGGAGCCTATTTGTTCATTGCTTTATTTACAAGTGGTGGAAACATTTTCTTTTTATCTTTACTTTTTTTTACCCCTTTTTCCTCTTTAGTTTTATTTCTTTTAATATCTATTTGAATATCTATCATTACAGTACTGATGTCGATAATTTTGATATATTCACAAATAATGTTTAATATAGAAAATTAATAAATATTATTTGTGAATCTATCACAATTGTTCACCTCAGTAGATGTACCGAGGCATATTCAAATTACGGAGAATTCACCCTTAAATATGTGTGTTTTATTTTTGGATACTGCCTTTTTTTTTTAAACCATTTAACAACCACAACACAAAGGTTTTGAATTAGCTCTCTTCAATGATAGCAACTATAGTATAATTAATAAGAAACAACACAAGCATAATCACAAAATGATGAATGTGTCAAAAAACAAAACAAAAAATGAATGAAGTCTGTCTGGGTGACACCTTCCAAAGATGGTTCGTTTGTGACCCTTGAGTTAATTAATACTACAAGCAGCTGGATCGGTCTATGAAATGACAATCTGAGGAAAGATACGTACTTGAAAGGAAGCAGGCGTGAAAAGAAAACTACTTAGAGAATTGTGTTTCTTCAGTTCAATAAGGCATAAGCATGGCTTTCATCAATTGTGTTTCCTCAACTCAAACAACAATCATGAGGCTACCATCCCAATGTTAATATCTTTAATAAAACATCAATTATGTTGTCTAGTATCCTTTTATTTTGCATACCCATGTAGTCGCAATTTCACACAATTATATTTGTGGTTGTTAGATCAAGATCCAATGGCTCATGTAAATTTTAAACTCAAATACTCTTTTTTTTTTCCATTTTAAATATAAACTAAAATTGCATTAAAATATACTCCCTCCGTCCCAAAATAATAGTCACAATTTGATCATGTGCACTATTCATACAAGTTACTTTGACTATATTTTTTACTAATGTATAAACACAAATATTAACATATGAGATATTGTTAGATTTGTCTCGATGAATCCTATCAAAATATCAAATTTTCATAATTTTTAACAATATACAACTAAAGATATTAGTGATCAAAATTGTACATTGGCAAATGTGCAGCAGTAAAATGTGACAATTATTTTGGAACGGACGGAGTAAATTGTTTGATAACAATCCAACTACCATCGCTGTAATGAATGTGTGATTGCGTAAAAACTTTTACCGCAGAAAATCTGATTTGTCATTTTTGCGGGTGTCATCAACATGATGTTAATCTTTATTTTTCTTAGCTTTGTCTCCAACATTTCTCTTCAAATATGTAGTTTGGGACCATCTAATTCGGTAAATGAAATCTAATTTAATCATGTCAATATCACAATTACAAGATCAACTTATTATGTGAGGTCGAAATTATTTTTTGTTCCTCACATGAAATGGTAATAATTTTGTCAGTTGAGCTATGACTTATAGGTCAAAAATATATCTTCATTCATTAGTGTTTTTCTCTATTTCAAAATAATCAATTTATTTGCAAAAAAAATAAAAATAAATGTCCAAAATAAATGTCATCTTTTAATTTTTAATACAAAATTAATAATTTTGTCAAATTTTTTTCATGTTTGAACACTTTGTTTGAAGTAACTTTGAGGGTTTCAATGTCCCACCGTAAAATCCTCAATCCTAGTCTCATAAGTAGGGAAATTGTTGTGAATTCGTGATAATCACACCATTACTTACGTGAAGCAAAATTAATGGCAACAAAAATCAACGGAATAATAATAATAATCACAAGCAAAATAAACAACATAAAAGAGAAGAAAAAATAACACACGATATTAATTTGTTTACCCAGTTCGGTCCACAATAACCTCGTATGGGAGAGAGAGCAGCCATCCATTCCACTAAATCAATGAGTTTCATTACAACAGATTCAAAAGCTATCATAAGAATTATCTTTCAATTCTGATTCTACCATTTTTCCGAATCGCTAGTCGTGCACATCAAGAAACATCCTTGTGGCCCATATGTCTTGCCAACCAAGATTGCTAGTCTTGCACTTCAAGAAATATCTTTCTGGTCTATATGTCTTGCCAACCAAAAAAAGAAAAAAAAATCTATTAATTATTTCTTGAGAAACAAGTAGCTTAGTAATTTTGAGTCATATACAACAAAAAAAAATGAATCCACACAAACATGTTTTTCTCCTACTCATCCATACACTAGAACATTTGCTAGCCAAAGTGTCGATCTCCCTTCTTTAGTCAAAAAGTTCATCAGCATCTCTCTTCACATAAATTCCCGCACGCCTAAATATAACAATAAGAACATCCCTAACTAGGTCATGACTATATTTGAAGGTTGGAAAGCTCTCTACAATGAATTGTGTGCTCCTTAAAAGTATCTTGGCACACCTTACGATACATATATAGGACAAAGCTCATCATTAGAAAATAATGGAATCATGAGGTGATACCTAATGATAGTACGCTATAATCTGTCAGAGAGAAGTGTTGTCCTAACCCGTCAATGAGGATAGCTAGAAGAAAATCTTAAGCATGTGCTGCTTTCAAACACTCAAAAACCGCTTTCTATCTTGTGATCATGAGAAAATCAATTTCCATGTCTTGAACAATTTTACTAAAATTGACACTCGTCAAAACATGTTGGGCTTTAGGGGGAATTGCTAGAGTCAAAATTTGAAATCGTATCATGAAGACCATCCAAATCATTGTCAAAATTAGAGTTCATACAACATATTCCACTGTGTCTCAATATATAATCTTACAACACTCAAAATCAAGTCCTGGAAGCCACAAAAACAGGCCTCTACCGCTAAGTACAAACTCAATTCCAACCTTAATAGATAAAGAAACCACCATCCATTGGACTTAAATGCTTGTAATACTTACTCTAGGGTGTAATTTTAAAAGTTCCCAAATTAAATGAAAGGGGATGGGGTTTAGTGACATGACACTATGCACTATATATGTTTCCCAATGATTGGAGCGTGTTCACTAGAGGGAATGCAATTGTCATGTGTGCATGCATGATTTCATAAAGACATAAAGTAAAACCATACATGATTTCAGATCAGGAATGGAAACATTGCTATGGAATTATAAGCACACAGTACCAATATTGTACCGTAATTCACAAGGACAAAGCAAAGCACTCATGGCAAGGCTCTAATTAAAATCTGTTTCAATGTCACATTTTCTTCATACAAAGTGCATATGCATATGATTTATGACTGTATGGTACGTACTTGGTCCCTTCAGTTTATTCCATAAATTTAAACCAACTTTTAGAATGAGTTTAACGACTAAGTTATTACAGATACATAAGTAAATTTTTGACTTTAAGAGGAGATTCTTTTGTGTTGTTTTATTTGAGATGCATTATTCAGCCCAAGAATCATAAATTGACATTCCAAGCAGCTTCTGCTCTGACTCCTTCAGAAAGCTACAGAACCTAATTCTCTTTCCTTTTGGGAAGGAAATGCAGCTGTGTGATGGAAACCATGTTCTTCCTCTTTTTATATTTGTTTTCTGTAAAGTTTCAAAGCAAAATAAAGTTTGTAATCAAATTTTGAGCCACCGTATAATACTCTAGATGCTGTGCTTTGAAATTCAACAATCACTGGACATGGTACACTGCCAAGGTTAATGCAAAAACATTCGGCCAAAACTAATGACAAAACATTTTTGGAACCATGCATATATGTCATATGTTTTAGTACATGTTTGAAATTACGGTGTATTTGAACTCCATGATTTTGACGAAACTTCAAACTAAATTACGGTAGTTCATATAATTTTATCAAACTCAAATTGAATTCAAATATACACTTAATCTTTATTCTTCGGCACCAAAGATTAAAAACACACGGTTTAATCATATTATTTAACGTGTTAAAATTAATAAAAACCAGTAATAAACCCGTACTATCACATGAGCGGTTACGTAGCCCTAGATACAATTAACATTTGTGAAGTAAAAACCAATTTATAGCAGTTATAATTTAGGTATAAGTGGAAATTGAATATGAGATACATATGTTAAGTTGAAATCCATTAAAACCAAACTATTTTTTGTATAGTGACAAGTTATTTGACAATTATGAAGTGTTAATGTGAAATGTCAAGTGGGTAAATAAGACGGGACATAGAATGTTTGTGGCAAAGCAAAATGAAATTGTTTGTAGTTGTTGGAATATAGGCAAACACTATAGTTGGCATAGATGACTCCAATTAAGTAAGCACAATTATAAAAACAATAAGCTTGGCTTGGTAGTGCCAAAGACCGATTGAAGAGAGGCAGCAGAGACAGTGACGCCTCAAAGAGAAGAGGGCCGGCCCGTCACTAAAATTGATGGAGACACCTCTCCATTACATTACATTTGTGCATCAAAGGTTTTTTATGTATGTATACATAGAGTATATATGAATCATAAATAAGATTAGATTTAGTGGTGCATGTTGAATTGAAACAACATAGAGCACTCTTTCCTATGACAACATTAGTGAGTGAGGGGTCAATGAATCCTTACATGCATACAACAGCACTCTTTTCCATGTCATTGTAGTAGTATTTTACTACTAGTATTTCTCTTTTGCTTTTCTTTCTTTTAAACAAGCTAAGCTAGTGGAAGATCAAAAGAAGATTATATATCTTGATCACTTTTACTTTTCAGCCCTCTCTTTAAGACTATTATTAACTTAAATTAAATTAAAAGAGCTCAAAAACACCAATTCATTGATAGTTGGTCCCTGCTCAGTAGGACAAGAAAGAAGAAAGAATAAAGTTGAAACAAATAAAGCAGCTTCCCCTCCTGGCTGGTTCCTTCTTCCATGCAATCTATCTTGAACACATTCAAACTACATATAGTCATCATTTATTAATAATCATCATCTTTTACTTCTTACAATTTCTGTTTCTTGCAGGTACATGTTTATTTATAATATACTCCATACTATTACTAGTAGATATTGCAAAAGAGAGGTTGATTAAAAACTGTGAACATGTTGTTTGATAGTACATTACTACATTACACTTTGCTTGGGAAGGGGAAACTCATCCAAATTAGATACACACAACACAACACAATGACATGCAAATTAACTAAAGTAAAAGTAGCCCTTAAATTAATCATTTATTGCTCAACCAATTGAAAATCAACACATATATGATGCTGACACCATGACATAAAAATAGATACACCACAATACTAGTAAAAAGATAAACAAATAAATACATATATTAAACACTTTTGAATGGGTCCTCCTCCATTTCATTATCAACTAGTACTAGGTCATGGAAATCTTTTCCTCTATAGGTTATTCAATAATTAATGCCAAAGCCAAAACTAGTACTCCTCGTTCCTTTTACCATTTTTCAGTTTACTAACATTTATTACATAATATAAAAAGCTAGACATATCTTATGCAGTAAATTAAATTGGTAGGAAACTATACAATTTCCATGTGTACTACTTACTATAGAGTAAAACTATACAGTTTTTTGAGTCCCACTGGCCACTATACTGTTGCTTTGAGGCAGTCTATAGCTAGCACTCACTTTCCATATATCTTTTTTCTATTATTTGAAATTAAAAACTCATAGAGAGTATACTATGGTGTAAATGTGTGGGCAATTCAGCCATTTTGATTCATTGAAAGTGCAATAAAGAAGACTAGTAAAGAGCCATACTTTGATTTGATTAAAGCTAAAGGGCATTTTTGTCATACAAATGAGTAAAGAAAAAAAAGAGAGTATCATCAACCTTTACTTTATTTTTATTTTTTGCCCTAATCTAAACTTTAAATTTTGGTTATCCAACGGCTTTATTTAAAAACCAAAAACAAAAAAAGTTTGATTTGTTTCACCCATTATTTAACAATTTTAACATACCATTTCTAACCTTTTTCTTATTATGCTTTCTTCTTTTCCTCTGCCTGAGAGAGCTTTTTCCAAATAAAAACAACCCATAAAGCAAATATAGATAACAAACAAAGTGATATGTAGCCATATTCATCTTCTTCTTCTTTGTTCTTTGCTCTCAAAGAAAAAAGATAGTAAAAGAAAGAAAGAAAGCAAAAGAGAGAAAATAAAAAAGCAGGGTTTTAGCTTCTTCTCTTCCTTGTATTTCAAGACTCTTTCTTTGAACATGTTTGATTCCATAACCATAAGACCTTACACACACACACTTGAAGTTTTTAAGATTCCTCTCACTTTTCTTCCCTTTTTTCAATCGTTTAAAAAACCCTTTCGTCTATGCTAAACAAAACATATTCCAACATGATCCCTTTTACCTTAATTGTTTTTACTCTGTTTTCCTCTGTTTTTGCTTCATCCTTGCTCACTGATTTTCATGCTCTAGTCACACTTAGAGAAGGATTTCAATTCCCAAACCCAGTTATAAACACATGGAACACTTCCAATTTCACCTCAGTTTGTTCATGGGTTGGAATTCAATGCCATGAGGGTCGAGTTGTCTCGGTTGACTTAACAGATTTGAATCTGTTTGGCTCTGTTTCACCTTCAATTACATCACTTGATAAACTCACACACCTTTCCCTTGCAGGAAACAACTTCACCGGCACCATTCACATCACAAACTTAACCAGCCTTCAATTTCTAAACATTTCCAATAACCAGTTCAGTGGTCACATGGATTGGAACTACTCCACCATGGAAAACCTTCAAGTTGTTGATGTCTATAACAATAACTTCACTTCCTTGCTTCCATTGGGACTTGTTAGTTTGAAGAAAAGCCTCAAATACTTGGATCTTGGTGGTAACTTTTTCTACGGCGAAATACCGAAAATCTATGGAAAATTTGTGTCTCTTGAGTATCTGTCACTAGCTGGAAATGATATTAGTGGGAAAATCCCTGGTGAGTTGGGGAATCTGAGTAACTTGAAAGAGATTTACTTGGGATATTACAATTCTTATGAAGGTGGAATTCCAAAGGAGTTTGGAAAGTTAACAAATTTGGTTCACATGGATCTTTCAAGCTGTGATTTAGATGGTTCAATACCAAAAGAGTTAGGTAACTTGAAAGAACTCAACACACTTTACTTGCATATAAACCAACTTTCAGGTTCAATCCCAAAACAACTTGGTAACTTGACAAACTTGCTCTACCTTGACCTTTCAAGCAATGCACTCACAGGTGAAATCCCTTATGAGTTCATCAACCTTAACCGTCTCAAGCTTTTCAATCTTTTCTTGAACAGGTTACATGGTTCTATACCTGACTACATTGCAGATTTTCCTGATTTAGACACACTTGGACTTTGGATGAACAACTTTACAGGTGAAATTCCACACAAACTTGGTCTTAATGGAAAGCTTCAAATACTTGACTTGTCCTCTAATAAACTCACTGGTGTCATTCCATCGCATCTTTGTTCCTCAAACCAGCTTAAGATTTTGATTCTTCTCAATAATTTTCTCTTTGGTCCCATACCTGAAGGCCTAGGAACATGTTACACTCTCACAAGAGTGAGGTTAGGAGAGAATTACCTTAATGGTAGCATACCAAATGGTTTTCTTTACCTTCCTAAGCTAAATTTAGCAGAGTTGAAAAATAATTACTTGTCAGGAGAATTGTCAGAAAATGGTAATAGTTCCTCTATGCCTGTTTGTTTAGAACAACTTGATTTGTCAAACAATGCCTTGTCTGGTCCTTTACCACATTCCCTCTCAAATTTCACTTCCCTTCAAATCCTTTTGCTTAGTGGAAACCAATTCTCAGGTCCAATTCCAAGTTCAATTGGAGGACTAAATCAAGCGCTGAAGCTCGACCTTAGCAGAAACTCACTATCCGGTGAAATTCCTCCCGAAATTGGATTTTGTGTTCATCTTACCTACCTTGACATGAGCCAGAACAATCTCTCTGGCTCCATCACACCATTGATTTCCAACATCCGTATTTTGAATTACTTGAATTTGTCTAGAAACCATTTGAACCAAACCATACCAAGATCAATAGGGACAATGAAAAGCCTCACAGTTGCTGATTTCTCATTCAATGAATTCTCCGGTAAGTTGCCCGAGTCAGGTCAATTTGCATTCTTTAATGCTTCTTCGTTTGCGGGCAATCCTAAACTATGTGGTTCTCTATTGAACAATCCATGTAAGCTGGCAAGAATGAAATCCACACCAGGAAAAAGTTCTGCAGATTTCAAGCTGATATTCGCGCTAGGACTATTGATGTGTTCCTTAGTTTTTGCTATTGCAGCCATTATAAAAGCCAAGTCATTTAAAAAGAAAGGACCTGGTTCTTGGAAAATGACTGCTTTTCAAAAGCTCGAATTCACGGTTTCGGAAATCCTTGAATGCGTTAAAGATGGGAATGTGATTGGAAGAGGAGGTGCAGGGATTGTTTACCATGGAAAAATGCCAAATGGGATGGAAATAGCAGTGAAAAAGCTACTTGGGTTTGGTGCAAATAGCCATGATCATGGTTTTAGAGCTGAAATTCAAACACTTGGAAACATAAGACACCGAAACATAGTGAGACTACTTGCATTTTGTTCAAACAAAGAAACAAATTTACTTGTGTATGAATACATGAGAAATGGGAGTTTAGGTGAGGCATTGCATGGGAAAAAAGGTGGATTCTTGAGTTGGAATTTTAGATACAAAATTTCTATTGACTCTGCTAAAGGACTCTGCTACCTTCACCATGATTGTTCTCCTTTGATCCTACATAGAGACGTAAAATCAAACAACATTTTGTTGAGTTCAAATTTTGAAGCACATGTGGCTGATTTTGGTCTTGCAAAGTTCTTGGTTGACGGCGCTGCATCCGAGTGCATGTCATCAATTGCAGGCTCATATGGATACATTGCACCTGGTAATTTCCTCACTCACATCACTTGTGCCATTTCATTTTTTTTTTTTTTGCAGTTCTAATTTTTTTTCTGTTTGATTTACACCATTACTATTTTCTTTCTGTTTATTTGGTCTAATGAATAATTAAAAACAAAGAATATGCATAATTGATTGATGTATGTGTTTTAAATACTATCTTTGGGCATTTGGAGGGAAGAATTACTTTGGTAGTTAGATAAATCTCAGTAATATATAGCGATCGTTTATTTGTGGCCCTCGATGTGAAGTGTTGTAGATCTAATGGTTCCAGTAATTTAGAAGAATAAATGAAATTCCTTAATTAATTGTGTGTGCATGTGATTGTGATGTGATCCATCAAAGTTGTCTAGGGATCGCAGGCTAATGATGAAAGTAATGTCATTACCATTTCAATGATGACAATCCATGACCATGAGATGAGAGAATTTTGAGTGTATAGCTTAGCTAGTAGCTACATAATTATTATATGTATCAATTCTAAAATCTTTAATCATGCTGCCACCCAAACTTTTTCCACCACCATTTGCTTATATGGCCATATGGGAATTATACAATATTATTATTGTATGATAAATACTAATAAAATACTAAATTGTTACATAGAATGATGATGGAGGGGGAAGACAAAAAGTGGGGAAGTGCATAGCTGGATTAGGTAATGTGATAAGGGAGGGGATGTTGAAAGAATGATGAATGGTTGTAGTAGTAGTAGTATGAATGATGCATGGAATTGAATTTTATCGAGAAAAAGAAAAAGAGAATTGTTTTTGGAACACAATGAGATGAGATGTGTGCAGCACACTGTACTGGTATGTGTGTGTCTGTGAGACTGAGACACTGCCCTTAATTCATTTCATTGTGCGCCGTGCCAGCTAGGTTAGCTACTCACATCATTCATCACCCACTTCACTTGGAGGGTGGGACCCTATCCTCCTCCCGAGAATCCAATACTCAGAGGTCAATCTGACACTTCATCCACCCACCCTTCTTTTTGTTTTTTTATTTCTGCATTTGCTTGCAACTTGCCATCATTCTGTCTTGGACCAATTACCATGTTTGTTTAGAGTCAACTTTAGTACTCTTCCATTCATCCCAATTTTTTATTAAAAAAAATCATTATCTTATGGGCGCAACTCTGAATTCGAACTAAGTAACGTTATAATGGGCGATAAAGCTCTTCTCTCGAAGTTTGTATTTGCATGACCGAATTGCAACCTATGAAGCACTACACAAAAAAAGACACACAAAACCAACATGTAGACATTAATAATAATTTAAGAAAATGAATTAATTAAATGTCATCGTGTGTCAGTATACATGTGTCAGACATGTTTTCAATCAGAGTTGTCGGTGCTGGTGTCGTTGCAATCTATGACCTTATTGAAACTATCTCATTTAAGCACTCTTGACTAATAAAAGTAAATTTAAGAAGAAAAAAAATAGTGAATTTAAGGAGAGAGAAAAAGTGTGAAATATTGACTAACTAATAGTAATTATTGCAAATTAATTAAGGTGAGTTACAATTATTGATTGACTAACTAATAATTCGGTTGATGTTGATGAATTGCAGAATATGCTTATACATTGAGAGTGGATGAAAAGAGTGATGTTTATAGTTTTGGAGTTGTTCTACTAGAGCTTCTAACAGGAAAGAAACCAGTAGGTGATTTTGGAGAAGGTGTGGATCTTGTACAATGGTGCAAAAAAGCAACCAGTGGAAGAAGAGAAGAGGTTGTGAACATAGTTGATTCAAGACTCATGGTAGTTCCAACAGAAGAAGCCATGCACATGTTCTTCATTGCAATGTTATGCTTAGAAGAAAACAGTGTACAAAGACCAACCATGAGAGAAGTTGTTCAGATGCTTTCTGAATTTCCTAGATCATCAATGTCAACATCTGATCAACAATCTTCTTCTTCTTCTTCTTCTAGTCATCCACCAAACAAAAAGTTAATTCAGAATGATAAATTACCTTGTCCTCCTACTTTTAAACAAGACCTTTTGGTTTAATTTAATTTAAATGCAAATTTAATTTTGCTTTTTTTCATTTTCTTTCAAGTAAATGTTACTAATGTTCATTATATATATGTTGGTTGGCTTAAAGTTTTGTAATATGTGGAACTAAAATCTTAAGATTGGGGAAGGGGTTAGATTTTTGTTTGTTATAGTCTTATAGAGAGATTTGGTAACCATAGAAGAAGTGTAGGAATAATTACTACGGTTTGCACTTCTTTAAAAGGAGTGTATTATAAGCTAGTTAAATAGGTTGATGAACTCTCTTCACTTGTACTTATTTTATTATGTATAATAATAATATATACATGTTAAAACTTCATTATCATATAATTGTTTTTACTTCATTTCCTTAACAAAAATTGTGACATTGTCCTTGCATATTGTAAAAAAACTTCAATTTTGTTTAAGTTACATGGCCTGATATATCTTCTGGACTTCAGAAACATGATAGTTTATAGTCCAAGCCCAAATTTTATTTGGGACAAGACTTATACCGGCCCAAAAAGTACTGGTGTTTTACTTTTCTTTTCGCGCCCCCATCTTCTTGCGCGCCCTCTGGTTTTTTCAAAAATACCACTAAGCATTCTAGAAAACGAGCTTTGAAAAAACACAAATTTAAAATTCGTGAATTTACACATTCACCTTTTAAGACGCAAACATCCCTTTTTATATGTTGTGAAACATGTTTTAGATTCTATAACTTAAAACTTATTTTTGCCGAGACAATTTCGTATTTTTAAATTGTTCATGCTTATCAGATATCGATGCTCCTCAAAATTCTTAATCCAGAAGTGGAGAGAGTTAATACAGAATGATTAATTTAGTAAAATCTTGATTGATGTAAGAAACATAGTAATAGTATGATCGAAGTTGTGTTGTAAGATAGAAGAAATGGTTAGAAATTGATTCCAGCACTCCAAGTCATGATAGAGCAGAAAAGAGAAAGTAGTGCCGTGTGGGAGTCTGTCTAACAAACAAACCAATTTTTTAATTCAATGATCAATGGCTAACAATAAATAATGTACAATAACAGTGAATGACAGATGAGGGAATATTTATGCATGAAGAATTAAAAAGTAGTAATTAACTAACTAACTAACAAGAATATAATTAACTAACTAAAAAGTAGCAAAAAAAAGTACAGTGCTACTATTTGGGTGCAGTAGCAGGTGTAACAGGGTAGCCAATCCCATGTCTGGTGGTAGGAAAGACAAGAAAGAGCAAGCTGCAGAGAAGTCCAATTCCAAGAGGTACAATGTCCAGAACCTCCTTAGTCTCATGTTTTGGTTGAGGGTAATAACATGTCAACACATTTTTGTCCCTCAATACAACAGCAAAGAAGACAAGAACAGACAAAAAGGCATGAATTAAATCGATGAGCCTAAGCTTATACTTGCTCAAGTCAGGTAACGTGGTGGACACGTTATCGACAGGTGAGTAGTCAAATAGCCAGAGACCTTTGAAGGTTGCGAGACCATGGTAGATTCTTCCGTCTGATGCCTTGACGGTGTCAGTGAAACATGCGAGGAAACAAGAGATTGCCAGCAAGAGGAGGAGTAAGAGTGTGAGGATGCGCGTAACGGAGTCACAAGCTCCATTGTTTGTGAACACTGGTGTTAGAATCTGGAAAGCCAAGAGGGTTCCAGTAGGAAGTAGGTTGGCCAAGTTGGCTGTTCCGGTCAGTGCCCCGGATACTGCTCGTCTTGATATGGATGAGGAGCGACTAATTGCTGCCGATGATGAACCAGATGGGGTGGTGGGCGTGTCATCATTAATAATATTATGGTCCTCATCCCCTGCTTCTTGTTGTGATTGATTGTTGGATCGACGTTGTCTAACGGACATTATTGAGCACCTGGCTAGTTTTTTTTTTCTTTATTTGAAAATGTGAATATTTGGGAGAAGAGTAATTAAGGTTAATTAGGTGTAGTAGCTAGCTAGGAATGACAAATCTTGGAGTTATGATGAGTAGTAATTATATATGTAGAGAATAATGCAATACTAATTGATTGATTAATTGATGTATGTATACCAATACCAGTAGTAGTACATATATAATGGATGATGTTAAGAATAATTTGCTTGTCCTGATCCTGATCCTGATATATATTTGTTGCTTCCACGCTAGCTGTTTCCATGTCACCAGCTACCTAATTGTTGTCAAAGTAGTACTTGAATTAATGTGTTGTTCTGTCTATATGGTCGGTGGGTGCGTACAACGATGGTTTACGTGTAACGTGTAACACAATGTGCCTAATAACATACTGTATTTTAAGACACGAAAGAGAGAGTTGTATTGTAGTATTGTTTTTATTATTGGCTTGACTTTTGTCATACACATACATTTAATTGGTTGTTAGTTATGCATTCATATATCGTGCAGTTTCGTGTGACAATTATGTTCCTGCAATGCCAATTCCCACATGACCAAATAAGAGAACTGTCTCTGACCTTTCTCTGTGAAAATGAAAACGACCACATCAGGCCAACACTTTTTAGTGTTTCGTAATTAATTAAATTCACTAACAACACATCTTTCTATTCTTTCACTCAATACTATTCACACAAATTAATGCCTCCAAAGATTTCCTAATTTAATTTAGGGAAGTCAATCATTCACAATACAATTTGAATAATAAAACCTCCAACTCGTCCCGTGAGCTTAGCTCAGTTGGTAGGACGTTTGCATTATATATGCAGGGGGCCAGGGTTCGAACCCTGTCATCCCACTTATCCACTTTTTACATTCACCAATGGCTACTTGACATGCTGTAAAAGTATTGACAGGTGTAACACTTAAGTTTGACCAACATTTATATATTTTACACCACAACACATTCATATTTTACACTTTTAACCATCCAATTTTTTTTCTTGTAGATTTTCTTCTTCATCATGTTCATTCATTCCTACAGCATCTTTCATTCATCATGTTTCATCTTTCATTTTCTGTCCGCAATCAGCACTTGGATAACCACTGCGATGAAGACTCTCCACATTCAAACTATATTCATCTCTCTTTGTGTTTATGGTTTTGACGCACTTCTCTCGGCCAACCAGATCCTCCGGCATGCACTACAAGAAAAAAAGAAATTAGCGACAGCCATATTGAGGCAATTGGTTCTCAACTATCGCCGCTCTTGTGGATAGTGGCTGTTATTGCGGCGTTTTTCCACTGCCTCTGCTAATAAGCAAATACAGACAATCAAACTGAGGCAGTTGCTACTGAACCGCCGCCGCTCTTGTGTATCCAGACTGTTATTGCGGTATTCTTTCCACCGCCTTTGTTGTTTGTAAATCATCGGCGGTTCGCATCGGCAATGACAATAACAAAACTGAGAGACAAAATAAGGGAACAAACAATCAGAGATTGAACTTTGAGAGAGAAGAGATGGAAGTGGAAGAATGATTTGACTAGTGATTGAGAAAGATGAATTTGTTCTTCATGTTCTGATAGATGAATTTTTTGGTTCCTGAGAGATAGATGAATTTATTGAGAGATAGATGAATTAATGATTTTTGAAATTATTAAATTAAATATTAAAATATAATTTGTATAATTTATGAGTTAAATTTGTAAAGAAAAATATACCAGTACTTTTAATTTAGTTGACTTCTAATATATAATACATAAGTGATGATGCGGACAAAAGACATTTTTCTATTGGTTGAATATTCTATTGTACCGGTACATTTAATTTCGACAAATGTACGGTAGAATTTGCCTCATTTGTTACTTTATTATTCAACATAATACATTATTATTAAAATTAGTGAATATTATGATGGATCATCTTTACAAGTGGTATATGGTGTACTGTCTTCACAAGTGGTCAGTTGTAAATCAGTGCTTAAAATATTAGAAATATTAGCTAGCGACCGCCAACTATATTATTTACAAGTAAAAAATTATGATTTTTCATCTTTATGGTTAAAATAATGACATGATTGATGTCGGTTCAATACGTGTTACATCTTTATTTTTTGTTGTTTTAATTTAATCACATTGATATCAATCATCATTTCTTAAGAAAAAAAATATTGTGGTATGAAAAAAAATAGAAAAACAAATAAAACCTCAAAATAATAAAATCTATTATTTATATGTTTGAGAGTTTCTCTCTCATGAACCAAATCTAAGGTGGCAATCTCTCAATGTTCAACATTTTCATTAATCCAATGTGGCTTTCTATTGTTCATAAGTTTCTTATGTGTCAACCTATTAGAGATTACTCTTACACAATCAACTCATTTATTTTTCACATTCATGAAATTGGAAAAGTCAACCATTTCTCAATTAATAATTTACCTCAATCATTATTTTTAATATGGCATATAAGGTATGTTTTTATCAAGTGAATAATATGACATTTTTTAAAATCTATATATGGCAGATTTTTCTAATAGTATGAATTTGATTTGATACTAATTAATGATCCAAATGTCAAATATGTATTATTAAGTAATCATAATTATATATGACAATTTCAAAAATCAAAACGAAAATTCTACTACCATTTTCTATATATATATATATATATATATATATATATATATATATATATACGGGTCGATATGCAAGAATAAGTGTGTCAATTATCTTCTCTATAATTTTTTCTTCTCACTCTCGCTACTTTTTTCTACGTATCTATTGCTATTGTTGTTTACTTTTTATTTTGTTCAATATAATTTTTGTTGCTCTTAAGTAATCTTTTTGTGCTTATATTTATTTTGTGTATTTGTGTTATTTTTACTCTTGACAAGGTAGAAAATCAAGAGACATGGAGAAATGTATCATATTTTCACAGATTTGCCGAATCTATATTAAAAATGGAGAGATCTTCACATGGGGAATTAGTCCTTTATGCAAATTATATAACTATATTTCTATTGTATTTGATAATTCATTTCTCATATTCTCATTTCAATTTCATGTTTTTATTCAAATTTTAATGCATGCGGTTGAATTTGTTTTATTTTATTATAGTAACTACAATATTGAAGATACTCTATGTAAACCAATTATTGTAGAAAAGTGATTTCTAGCAAGAGAAAACTGATACTCTACATTTTATTAATTTTCAATAGAGATCGTACAATAATGAATAAAAAAAATCATATTAAATAAAGTTTCAAGAACATCTTATTCTTTTTCTTTGGGTCAAGAGGAGCAAATAATTTTACTATTCATATTTTGCATAAAAATAAAGAATAAAATAAATCTATATACACATCAAATTTAATTTGATATACGAATATCAAACTCAAGGGAGAGATCACCATATTGTTGGGAACGAGGAGTGAGAGATCACATAATTGGATCGTCTCCTGGTGTTATTGTTCATCCCTCTCTCCTTTTGTTAATCCAATGATTGAATGTCCACAAATAAAAAAGAAAATATAACTTACGAGAGAAAAAAATAAATAAATGAATGACCTAGATTAGAGTAGAATAGGCAGCATAAGAGGACGAGCGGGAGAGGATCTAGATTCAGAGATCACTCTCAACTAGACATGGCAATGAGGCAAGGACAAATTTTTCCTTTCCCAAATCCAAACCCATAAAGTTCGAGTTTTTCCAAACCCGTCCTAATTCTCAACCGATATGAAAAGTAGAATCTCAAACCCATACACAACGGAGTTCGGGTATCTCCATGGGCTCGGGTATCCCCATTTCGCATCACCTCGATATGAACTTGCATTCGGGGAAAACCCTAAACCCTATATTTCTACCCATATACTAATACAACTATTTTTTTAAAATTTGTACGGGACCTATATTTATAATCATGTACGGGTTTTATTATTTTGTAATTTTTACGGAGTTATATTTCTACTAATGTTTTAATACGAGGTTTATTAATTAATACGGGGCGGAGGACCTTTTTTATTTATTTTCTTTCTATGGTAACCTATATTTATACATTTACGAGTGTTTTTTTTTGTTGTTGTTGTAATTTACACGAAGGCCCGTATTTATAGTCATATAAATTAATACATATGCCTATTTTTTAAAAAAATTTACATGAGACCTATGTTTATACTCATATATCATTACATGGTCCTACTTTTTTTGTAATTTCTACGGTGAAGCGAGAGAAAATACACTGTATTATTGAGAACGGGGAGCAGAGAATCACTCTCTACCCTGTTCAATCCCTTTATTTGAAACAATACAAATATAAAATCAATTTCACAAGTAATTGGGAAAATAAAAATATCAAAATTACCAATTATTTGAAATATTTTTCAAAAAGAGATAATTTTAAGTTGAGATTTGTTACACTAAGCAATTTGTTACACTTATTCATAAAAATAATTACATTTGTTTTTAGGGACTAAAAACGTACATTTTATAATTTTAAAAACTGTAAATTGAATACAATAACTAAAAATACTAGGATCGAAGTTCGAACTCTGATACACTTATTCACTTTAAAAAGGAAAATTTAGTCTTTAAATTACTTGATAAAATATTCATTAATTAAAAATAAGAATAAAAAAACTAAACTAACTCCAAAAAATTTATATCTCAACTAATCAACTTTAACCATTATCATATATACCAAACTAATTTTGTACAATAAAATATTTTTTTAATAATTTATATTTTTCATTGAATATTAACCCGTGCAATGCACGGGTCAGTTACACTAGTTAGACTAATTTATCATCAAAAAAATTAGACTAACAAATAAAGCCTATTCCAACAAAAAAAAAAAGGTATTCTAATGAAACGAATCGTTTAGAGTTTGGAATTAAAACCGAGATCCAAGATTGGCTTCTCTGTTCCGACGCCGTCGCCTTCTTCCTCCGCCCGCGTCAACTTAACTGTTCTCACACTCGACTTCCTTCTTCCACAATTCAACTATGTAAGTCCTCGTAACTTTCCCTTCATTTACCTAAATTTTATTCTTTTTCCCTCTCAAACGCATAAAAACCACACTTTTCTTCTTACACTCCTTTGTTCTTAAGTGTTCTTTTCTGTTTTGAAATATGCAATTTTTTTACATTCCTTTGTTGTTTGCTGATTTAACTTCCCTCTCAATTTGTTTTACTTTAGAATTAGAGCACATACACACTGCTTGGTGGCATTTAATTTTGTTAGAATTTAGAAGATGAAGCGCAAACGTGGCCATAAGAAAAAAAAATCAAAGGGTACTACCACCAACCCTGTAACCCTTACTGCAGAAGATTCAAATCAGGAAGAACCCTCTGCTTTTGATATTATTGGTGCTAATAATAATGAAGATAATTACAACTCTGGTATGGAAGTTGACACACCTTCTTCCACCGGTACCGATCAAAATTCCAATCTTGCTAACATCAATCCCGACGGTTCAATCCATAATGGTGCTGCCAAGTCGGTTGGACGTGTTAAGGTCAAGCTCAGGACACCAAAAATGTTGGACTCTCAACACAACTCATCTGATGCACCTTCACAGAGTGATACTGATAAGAGTAGCCACCAACATGGGCTGGGGAAACATGGTGTCAAGGAAACCGACAACAGAATTGAAGATAGTGTCAATTCATTGCCTGATTTGAAATTCGGTACTTCGTCAAAGAAAGCCGGTAGCATAAAGATTAAGTCTTCAAAAGTTATGGGATTAAATGCTGATCAGACAAGCAAACCTTTGCCGGTTTCCTCTGAGATTAGCCACCCAAAAGAAAGGAAAGCATCTCCACTTAACCCCGGGTATAATAAGCATGAATTGGATACCTCCTTAATGGTGCGTTGGAACTTTAGTATTACTTTCCTTTAGTTTTTATTTGTCAGAGCATTACATTCTCCATTATCAATGGATTCGGTGCTGAGTAATTTTCTTTTGGGCGTGTTTTTCTGTACAGATCGTAAGGAAGGTAATGAAAATGGATGCTGCTGAACCCTTCAATGTTCCTGTTAATCCGGAAGCACTGGGCATTCCTGTGAGTATAAATATTTTCAAGTAACTGTTGAACGGTTTTTTTTCCAGTTGATTTTGATCACACATTACTTCATTTTTAGTTCCCTTAATGCATTATTGTTTCCCTACCTCAACTTCTGCCCTAAGCCAATGTTTTCAACATTTTCAGTATTAGTTACAGGGCTGTTTTGATTCTCTCTGATGCCAATTTGAGTGGGCTAATTTAGCTTTTTCAAAAAAAATTACGGGGCTGTTTTGGTAACTTTATTTTGCCCAGCCATTCGTATCATACATGATTTGGAGATTTTGTTTAGTACTATAACTTTGCGGATTTGGATCGCCTGCAGTTATTGCTTGAAGCACTTTCATGCAGTAGGCGATCTCAGCCGTACAAAACAGATCTAATGGCTCCGATTAATCAGATCATTTTGATCTGCGTCGATGCAGTAAATGCGTCAAATTCACCTCCTAACTTTGCTTCACTCATCATGTACGAAAAGCAAAAGATAGAAATACAGCAATTCATGCTAGATTTTCTCTGTAATTTTTGTTAGAAATGGGGTGCATATTTTTCTTATGCTTGCTGTCTGCCTCTTTCACAGTATGCACTATGCAGAGATTATTCTACAAAGCTCTGTGATATTTGTTCATCCTATGAGACTAATGTGATTCTTTGTGAAACTTGGAAAGAATAAAGATCTTTTTCTGAAAAAAATATTATGTTTACTTGTGTCTAATATCACAATTCATATGCTATCTGAACTCAGGACTATTTCGATATCATTGATACACCAATGGATTTTGGAACTGTATGCAGCAACCTTGAAAAGAATGACAAGTATATGAATTCGGAGGATGTATATAAGGATGTACAATTCATTTGGGAGAACTGCTATAAGTATAACAATAAGGGTGACTATATTGTGGATCTTATGAGGCGAGTAAAGAAGAATTTTATGAAGTACTGGACTGCTGCTGGGTTATACACTGACCAGACAAAAGGGACCAAAGGTGAGACTTCCATGTACTCTTAAGTGTATCGTGAGACTTCCATGCACTCTAAGTGTATCATGTAAGAGGGACCAATCTTTACTATTAATGATCAAGATTGAAGGGTCGGTTGTAGTAGTTGAATGATCAAGATTGGTTTCACTCAAATCTAATCTCGACCATCCATACAAGATTCAGTGGTCATGATTTGCTCCTCTTTTTTACCTTTGTTTTTTTCTATATTATAAAGTGAAATTTAGAATTATTAGTTTTCTTTTATTTTTACGGAGATTTTTTTTTGTGACAAAACAGAGACAGAAATTTTGGTTAAGCAATATAGTTCCATTTTCATAAATCTACCTTCAAAGTTAACCGACATTTATGAAATTTTGGAATGATAATTATTTCTATTTCATCTTCCTCAAAAATTTTATCTAAACTTTACTAGATCCTTGTTGACTATGTAGGAATCTCCTACCAAAGCAACCGATTTTCCTAGTTTGAAAAAGTCATAATCTACTCCGCAATAAAGAGAATTACTCGTGTATCGGAAAAAAGTGGATGGACAGTGGTCTATTTTTATATGTATCTTATGTTTATTTTATGTTTATTTTATATCCTCTTGGGAGATGGACAGTGGTCTACTTTTGCACGATCTTCTGAAAACAGATTATTTGCATTTCATGTAAGATACTGTGGTTTTCTGAAATCACTGGGCATTAATTTTTCTTTTTGGATCAGGCGGAGAGAAGACTACATCAGAAGATATTGCACTTTCTGGTGATGGAAAAGTAGGGAAGGGTGGACAGTTGAAGCATAAGAAAAAAAAGCGTCATGGGTGTGTTTTCGAAAACTTCAACTTAACCTTATTTATTGTACGATATTGTCATTCCTAAAGTCATCTTTCTTATAGCGGAAATAATTGAGAGTTGATATAAGTTCCTCTAAAGTGCATATTTTAGTTCAATTGTAAACTTGGTTGGTTCTTATACAAATATTAATGTCATGAATGATGAGTTTTATGACAAAGGCTGCCTTATTTGAAACATTTACATGCTTGTGTTATCTGATGTGCAGAAGACACCATAAACATGATTGTTTATGTGCAATTTGTGTGCTGAAGCGCCGTAGGAAGGAACGGGAGGAGAGTGATCGAATTGCAAAAGGAAATTTTGGGTCTGATGGTGATAAGCATGCTAGAGAGTTCAAGCAAGAGGTATTTTAATGGTTTATGTTTTAACCTTTCAAAACATTGGAGGCAATTTTAGGGCATATATCATGTTTCTATGATGTGAAATTCTTACTGAAATGATGGGTTAACTGCAACAGATTTACTTATTCTATTTTCTATAGCATGCATATATTTTCCTGATTTGAGTTTTTTTCCTTGTTCTTATACAGTAAATTAACCTAGAATATAATATCACCGAACTAACTTTGTATATCTACATTGTTGCTCATTTTTCTTACTTATTTAATAATGTTTATTGGGGTTCTGTAAATGATAGGTGGTGATTATGGGGTGCCAACATAGTTGGGATGTCATATTCACCATGTGATGCCTTTGCACTCTGATTTTTTGCTTAAAAATAAAAAAAAATTATGCAAGCTATCCCAAAACAATGTTTAGTAGCATGGAGATGATATTTTTCTTTCTGATTTCCACTACCTTTGGAAACATCTGAACCCAGATATTAAATAAGAGTTGTTGCACAAGCAATGTAGAAATCAAAATATCTGCTCTTGTTTTTTACCATGAAATTCATAAGTAGACATACGGCTGAAATGATTGTGTACTTTCTCTTGTTTCAAAGGAATCCATGCTTGTACAGAGTCTTGGTGGGGAAGATTCATCATCAAACACAGATGAATCGATGGGTACTGATGGAGATGCTGGTGAAGACAAAGGAGAGGTGGCGAAGAGGGAGACTAGTGAGAAGCAACGGATCCCTTCTGAGCGAAGGTATGAAGTGAATGAAGTTGATCACAATGATGGGGTGGAGGGAGAGGACCATGGCCGAGAAGATGCGGAAGAGGAGGAGGAGGAGGAGGAAGATGGAGAGGGAGAAGATGAGGAAGAGATTGAAATGGACAGTGAGAAGAGACAGATGCATGAAACTTTAAAGCACGGTGGAACCTTGGCAGAAAAATCAGAAGTTGGAGACACAGCTGTTCTTCATGATGAATATAAAAGAGCGCAACAAGGACAAGCTGCAGTGTTCCAGCAGCACAAAAAACACAAGGTATATCTATCAAACACAATTTGATCTAACCTCAAGGAAATTACAGTTTTCAGAATGCAGTTGCATTAAGTTTCTGTTATGATTATTTGCATATTTTTCTGTTGAAATGTGTTTGTAGGAGCCCCAAGATAGACATAAAAAAGCTAAGCTACTTGAGAGCTTATGTTCTGAAAACCCCATGCTTTCAAGTTTGTGTGGAACTCTCTTCCCCAAAAATAGTCAGTCTGTGTGGAGTGGTCCGCACTCACTAGTACATCAAAGAAATTCTGCTCGCACTAGTTCAATTCACGCTGCTATTGGGTCGTTCATGGAGTAGCTGTCTCATTTTAAAGGGTTTGCTACTTCCAGATAAGCCTAAATTTTTATGTTGTAGTTTTGTTTGACAGATTTTAGGATTCTAGTTGATGGCCTTCGTTGCTAAATGTACAATAGTCACAATAATATTTAAAGCAATGGTAAATTTTGTAGATTCGTGTTTTGTTTTTTTACTTTACTTATTTATAGTGGGTATGTGGATGCATTTAGGTGATATATCAAACAAATCTTATTTTTTCAGAGTTTGGAAAAATATCAAAATTCGTACTCACAAAAATAGTAATAAAAAAACTATTAAATGAATAAATTGTTTTTATATCTTTTTTTTAAAAAAATCTTCTATCCAACACATATATAGTGTGTCTGTGGATCTATTTAGGCGAGATATCACGCAAATCATAATATAACCCACAAAAGTTGTAAAATAACTATCGAAATGGGTAATTTGTTTTTTGATCGCCTTATTTGAAGAATTTTCTATACACCACATATATAGTATGTCCGTCGATAAATTTAGGTGAGATATTAAACAAATCATTTTTTTTTAATTGTAAAAAAAAACTATTGAAATAAATAAATTGTTTTTATATCTCTTTTCTTAAGAATCTTCTATCCAACACATATATAGCGTGTATGTGGAGCCATTTAGGTGAGATATCATACAAATCCTATTATTTCACCAAGATTAGAAAATCCCAAAATTCGTAGTCTACACACAAAAGTTGTAAAATAACTATCAAAACGAATAATTTGTTTTTCGATTCCTTTTTCGAATAATCTTCTATATACCACATATATAGTGTCTGTGGATCTATTTACGTGAGATATGAAACAAATCCTTTTTTTTTACCTAGTTAGAAAAAATCGTATAATTTAGTCTATAACCCACAAAAATAGTTTAAAAAAACTATCGAGATGAATAAATTAGAATTTGTGAAATAACTATTTATAATTGGAGACTAATTAGTGTCCCATTTCATATGTTCACTCAAATACACTTCCAAGTTGCTTGCATATCTTCACTATCATCTTCTAAAATCAAAATTTGAAATCCCTAAATCTCAATGAATCCTAAATTTACCATACCTAAAAAAATTTCCAAATTCATTTTTTTAAATTAGAATTTTTTTGTCACTCAAATACACTTCCAAATTTTTTTATTTCGACCCTTTACATTCAGGCACGGATCTAAGGTGGGGGCAATGAGATCAACTGACCCCACTTGCCTAATATAATTTTAGTTAATATTAATACTTATTCCACTTATGTCGTATTATTTATACAATGTGATCCCACTTATATCGCATTATTATTTTTACATAGTCAATTCATTAAACTGCAATAAATTATAAAATTAATAAGAATATTAATGAGTGTCTTAAGAGTATTCCGATATAATATATATGTGAATTGTGATCCATAATATGAATCAAATACATTAATAATTGAATAAACCTATAAAGTAAAAATTTGCTTAGATATGAGATTAGACTGAGTATGATTAAGAAATCAAAAGAAACAACTTTATATAAAAAATGTTGTAATAGAAATAACAACTTATATTATTTTTTTTATGTTATGATCTCGACCTCACTTATTAAAATTTCTGAATCCGTCTCTGTTTACATTCCCAAAGGACCTCAATAGACAATCAACATTCTCTTTCTGTGTGTCTACGACACATCTTTAATTATTACTATAAGTCTTGCTAACACTGCCCTACTTGTACATGTCAGGATTTGCCTTTATTTATTTGATATGATATAAGTTACATTAGCTATTTCTATTATTCTTTCTATAAAAAAAAAAAAATAGTTCTATTTTTCAATTGAACCAAAATAGAGTATACTCCCTCCAGTCTCATATAACAAACAAAAAAAAAATTATAAAGTCTTTAAATATAAGAAAAAGTTACTACAATCATTACATTTATTTTGAATATTTCAATTTTACCCTTTGTTTTACTTTTCCCCATAATAAATAATAATTTAATTTAAACAAAAAGTAAGGGTAAAAGTGGAAATGACATGCTTTTCCTAATCATTTACTCCACTTCCTTAAAGGGTGTGCTTTTTTTTTTTTTTCTTATATATGAGACCGGAGGGAATATGTTATTAAGGGATTGCGATGACACTAGTTTTTTATATTAAAATAGTGTTCAAATTGGTCACCCAAAAAATAAACTAGTGCTAATTACATGAGTTGTACTTCTTTCAATATGGCTCATAAATATAAAACATTACGTTAGTATTAGTACAGTGCAGAGTACAAAAAAACGTTGAAATGAGTTATGCAATAAATAAAGCATGAGATTCAAGGTTACTTTTGTCCACTCATCAAAAAATGAGTGTTCACTTCCGCCAAACAATTTGTACCAAACACCGGAAAGTGCATCACTCTCTTTTCCCTCCATTCACTTTCTTTCCTAATGGTTGACCAGTTTAGAATACATATGAATAAAAACTAAAAAGAACCCATGCCTATAATATTGGGCACTGGCCTCTTACATTTTTCTCATCTCTTCTTGGAGGTAATAGGCCTCAAATCATCAATGATCATAACACACGCAGTCTACAAACTAGGCAGATCGTACTTCACCTTTCCCAGGTAGAGACCACATGCCGGAGCCATTGGACTTGCAGCTGCAACATTCTTTGCATTCAAAATTCTTTCAACTGAAATGGTACACCAAGTGAGATCATTTTTAGCCAAAAACAGTGTATAGAAATTGTCAAGTATCTGTGGATATATATACATGAATGAAAAGAGAAAACTGCGATCGGGAAGGGGCTGGAACCACTTGATGTCAAAATTGACCCCCCGAACCAGATTAAACTGGTGGTGAAAACCAAAAAAACAAAAAAAAAAAGAGAAAACTAGGACGAGTATCTACCATCCGGAACTGTTAAGTTTCCAGTGCCAACAGCTTTGAGAACGCCAACAAGTAGTCTAACCTGAAATGAATAAGAATGAATATTCAGACCTAAACGGATTGTCCATGCAGGATTTAATCACAAAGCAGAACACCAACTTAGAAGCCTCGTTTAAAAGGAAGATACCGACCTGATGGTAAAGAAAAGCACGTGCACGTGCTGTTACCACCAAACAGCGATGAAACCTTCTTTTACCAAAGCCCACATCTTCATTTGATGTATCTACAGCTTCAGAGTTGCTGTGACAGCCATGAAGATCATCAGCAACTTTCATTTGTCGTTCTCTATCCATTAAAGATGGAAAATATGGACTTTGAATTACTTCAACGACACTGAGTTCATCTAAAGTCCTAATTGGTGATTTTGCCTGTAATGGGGCAATTTTTAAGTCATATTTCATGGATAGTCAAATAAAGTTTGCACGATAGAATAATAGGACTTCAAAACAGGACCTCTTGTTTTGAAAAGGAAAGAGGAATAGACACGGTAAAAAACACTTGAGTTTCAAATTTTTGAAAAGGAAAAAACATTTAACTTAATCCTTTAAATGATAATGTAAATGACAACTGCTATGTGATAATTGTGAAGTTCAGCATACAAATCAACGTATATAGATGGGCAGGCCCCATTCCTTCAGAGGAACATAGAAGAGGGTCAATGTGCGAACAAGGTTCCATTTTGGGTAAATTTATTGATTACTTGGAATTTTGTCTTTTTGTAAATTACTATTGGTTACAACATTGGGAAAAAGAACCCGTCAAAAAAAAAAAACATTGGAAAAAAGAAACCACCTGACAACCAGTTGCCCTGAAGGAACTAAAATCATGATGTCCAACTAGAACTCTGCATGCTTCCTGCATGGATATCATTAATTACTTGCATCCCATATGATAGTTCTGAAAGCATAGTCATCTACTAAATATAAGTAACTGTTAACTAACTTGCATTGCTGGAAGATTAAGCTCCTCCTGTACATGCCATGCTCGATCTTTCTCCAAGGTTGACAAAGGCTCTGGCCCAGACAACAGGCGATAGAAGTACCTGAAGGAAATTCCAAACAATTACCGATTACAACATGATCATAACAAAATAGAATAATTGGTGATGCATGATAAAATATTCATCATCAGAAAACCCAAGATCAACATTAATGTGATATTCTTAATCTTCCCTATCATATACAATATGAAGCTGGTGTGAATAACACTCCTAAAATAAAATAGAACTTCATAAAAGCCAGTGAAGCTACATAACAATACTGTAAGTGCATTTGTAGCGGATAATTAATAATGAATGCATCTGTAACTCACGTGCGTTCTTGTGCTTTATATCTGGCATGAAAATCTGATGGAACACATCGAACATCAATGACCATTAAGTCACCATGTTGCTTCTAAAATAAATCAAATCACCAAAAAAAAAAACTGTCAGGATCTTTTGATCACAAATAGTATTCTCAGACGATATCAGCTGATAAATGAAATTTCAGAAACAGTTTAGGTATTCAGAAATGTAACTCCAACTTCATATTCAAGCCAAAAATGTAGTTGAAAATGGTAACAAACATTGGCTTGGCACAAAGACTTGTATAAAAATATATTAATAATCCATTTATGTTCTCGCAATATACATTTGAATTTAAAAACAAGTTCATTTTAGTATAGAAGTTAAGAATCCTCCAACCTAAGGGAAAGCTATCACAGATAACATATCTATCTAGTCTTGAAGGTAAAAGCATTAGCAAAAGCGAAATTGGATGGGCAGAAAGAAATAACTAGGGAATTAGCTGTGGACCATGGTGCATGTTTGAACCTCTATATAATGCATTTGGCAGACAAGTATATAGAATTTAGTAATGAGAGAAGAAGAGACCTGTAAGAAATGGTTGACTGCCCTTCTAACGACAGCAGGTTCATGAGGTTGTAACTGTATTTTCACAAGAAGGAATAACATTTCATCACAAAGTTGAATTTATTATTATTATTATTATATGTGATGTGAGTATGTGAGTGAGATAGTAACTAACCACTTCACCAGGCTTCCTTTTGCTGATTCGTTCGATATCTACATGACAAACATTTGATAAAGCATGCACTCCAGCATCCTGGAATTATAATAATAATACCTTGTTTGTTTATTTCTCAAAATTCACTACTAAGTAATAATAACAGCAGCATGATATTGATTGATTGATTGATTGATACTCACAGTTCGACTCGAACAAATAACAGAGACTGGCTGACCAACAAATTTACAAAAAGCTTCCTATCATCATCATCATGTCAAACATTCAACCAGGGATTATTATTATTAAAAACAACAACATAAACAATCACAAAAAGTAGTAATAGAATTACCTCAAGAACACCAACAACAGTACGGTCAGTGAGCTGCTTCTGAGAACCACAAAAACGAGTCCCAATGTACTCAATTGCCATCAAATACCGTTGGATTTTACGCTGTTGGTTGTTCATTTCTTCTTCTTCTTCTTCACCGTCGTCGTCGTATTCAATTTTTGAAATCTTTAACGGCCTATTATTACTATCACCGCATTCTTCAAATTCAACTGCGTGCTTCGTCTGTGTCATTGAATCAATCAGCTTCAATCAGAATCAGAGGGTTTAGTTTAGTTTAGTTTAGTTTAGGGTTTCAGTTTCCATTTCCTTCCGTTATTTCTGCTACTTACACACCTCCCTTAATTTCCAGTACCACCCCATCTCTAACACAAATTATTATTCCCAAAATGTCCCTTGCTTCCCATTTTCTATGTTTAAAAATTGAGTGAGAAAAGAATTGAACTGCATAAAAGAGACTTATTATAAATTTGACTTATTATTATTTTTTGTCAACTAGTTTAGTGGTTAGAAATTCACCTCTTAAGATAAATAAGTGACAAATTATGGGTTCGAACATTGATCCCTACATATAAAATACAATATTTCTATCAACTGAGTTATGTTTACGGGAATAAATTTCACTAATTATAATAGCTAATATTATGAAAAATAAAAATAATGATCACCGTAGAAGAGCTACAATATTAGAAGCCTAACTTGCTCATAATGAAGAGAAGCGAACAAGAAATCTACTTGTTTGAATGTTGCTTTTATTTTTTACAATTTATGTGTGCAAATTTGGAACTTGTCCACCTCTTTGGGCATGTTGTTTGCTTGTAATGAAGTCATACGCTTCTAATACTCGTCTCTAACCTTTCAAATAGGAATCTATCATCTCCAAAAAAGCATGCATCTCAATGTTTTAGCTTTTAGATGTGTTCCAAAAGTACACCCAAAACTAAAGTAAAACCTTTGCTGCAATCTTATTGTTACAAGAAAACCTTGTGGCCTCATTTTGTGTCCTCACACTAGTCAAGGTCTCCTCACACATCTTGATGGCTAGAATATTATAGGCAAAAGATATAGTCTACACATCGCATGGAGTGTGAGAACAATGTAGGGAAGAAATACATACAAATACAGAGGGGTGGAAATGAAATGTGCAAACAAAAAATAGAAACGATTGAAGAAAAAAAAAAGTGATGTTGAACTGGATAGCAAAAGCGTGCAAAAAATAGCAACTCATGAACTTTGTTGAAATGCAAATGTGCCATGGTAATCTTACATTCTTATGTATAATTATTATTATGATAATACTGTAATTATTATCCAAACTACAAGTCTACTTCCCTAAAACACCTAAACGGATAATAAATAATTTCTTTAAATGAAAGCTCTATAGTCAAACCAAACTACAAGTCTGCTTCTTAAAATCCATAAATAAAATATATTGGTCATCGGGTCAATTTGATTATCTAAAGCCTCGTCTTCCATAGGGATTGAGGGAGAGATTCTTTGTTAGTCTCGACAGAATTTCTTCGTTGGTAGTACCACTTGATTGCATCTCCCTTCTCATCTCTCTTGCCTTCAGGGTGTTCTGTAAAAAATCAATATAAGAACAACACACAAAAGAGGAACAAAATTACAGCATGCTAAGTAGCTAATTAATTCAACGTGTCATAACATTATATTAACACAGTGCATTTGTGTGTACTTGTAGCAAATCACATATATTCTATGTTAAAAACTGCATAAATACTTAAGAAGTGTTATAGTTAAAGGAAATAGAACTTACACGGTAACTGTCATTGTTGTACACTTCCTGTTTCGGGTCTGCATGCTCAGTAATCCTCTGGGAACGAGATAACTTCTCTCGATTTTCATAGAAATCAAAATCATCCAATAGGCAAGTCTTAGCTTGATAACTTTTAAATATTTTCAGCATTTCCAGACCTTCCTTCAGTCCAATCTGCAAAGCAGACAATTACAAATTTAATGATAAATTATGTTTGACAGAAATTGAATAAAAAACTATAATAGTATTCATATGACCAACATAAATTCCATCATTGATATACATATATGATATACAGTATATCCTATCAAGAAATGTGGAAATTAGTGGAAGAAACAGCAGGAATAATAAAAGTCACACTTCCTTCAAAATAAAAAAAACCGAACCAGTGATTTGTTGGTTTTTTTTTAATCAGCAAAATTTTATTAATTAAAGCAAATACTCAAAGCACAAGAAGTGCCAAAGAGCAAATCTGCAGAAACAACTAAAGCTGCCTGCTAAGTACAAACAAAAGAAAGCAAAAGGCACTAAAGCCCAACACCTAAGAACCAGAAAAAGCTAAACAAAAGGAAAAAACAGGGGGGGACAGAACAAACCAAAAAAACAGAAGACAAAATCAACTATCTAAACAGAACCAGTCATGTGTATTGGTGTATAAGCTATGCCATATCCACAAACAGATAATAGATGATACTCATCACTTTCTATGACAGTTTGTGAACAAACAACTAGACACAAATTTGACACAAACAACTAGACACAAATTTGACACAAACATTTTTTTGGTTATGCGACGGTTATTTCCCTCGGACTCTATGAAAGAGAAATTACGCAATACCATCAAAAGTAAGAATTACCTCTTGTGTGTCCCTACTGAAATTTACACACTTGTTCTCATTATTTTTAAGGATGATGTGCAGAAACTGGTTGTTGGGAACATCTTTTATTATATGCCACTTAATTGGGAAGAAACCGTTGTATTTGTCAAGTTTCCAAAACTTCATGTCTTTTTTGAAGTCCACTGGCCCTAGCATCTCAGCCACTCCAACAAACTGCCCACTTGTATTAACCTGATTTAACAACAAAATACATACAGGACCACTGAAAAATGAGGAAATAAATATCGGAGGACGTGAATCCCTAGTCCTGAAATGTAAATCAACTGATACATAATCATTTATTTAGAAAGACAAATGAAAAAAACTTAATATTTTTATGTTCATATGTTTGTTAAGAAGTCCCACATCGGATATGAGTTGGTCTGGACAAGGGTTTATAAAGCAGAGAAAATCATCACCTTACAAGTAAATTTTGTAAAGGTGAGTTAAACTCAACCCAACTCTGGTAACAGAGCCAAGTTAGGTCTAACTCATCCTTACAAAATTTGTTTTATCAAAGGCAAGTTGGGTTTAACTCAACCCTACAAAATTGGCTTATAAGGTGACGATTGCCCTCACTTATAAATATATCTTCAGGCCATCTCGCAGCCGATGTGGAACTTCTTAACAATTACAATTAAAATAAAACAAATTATTGTCTTGACACTCTTTACTCAAATAATCAAAGAAAGCATTTGATTTTTGCAAATCATTGGGCATAAAATTAAAGGATGTTAATCTTCTGATGAGATTTTGAACATACCTCTACAAAGAAGAAACAAAAACATAAGATACCTCCAACAAGATATCAATATCTAAAGTTTCTATAATGTTCATCTTCATTTTTTAATGTTACACTTCTTCTGAAGAAAAAACGAAGAAAGTTTTGGGCCAAAGAATTGAACTCACCGAGAAGAAGAGGAAGACTGGGCATTGTGTGCCAGTCTCGGTTAATTTAGCTTCTGCATTTTGGAATGCAGCGTTCAACTTCTTATTTCCATGTGGAGTGCTTGTCCAAACATCATATTTAATGCTCTTGTGAATGTCATCTTCATTGAAAGATTTAATCATATAAAATTTAGCAGTTTCGTATTTAGTTTGGAAATCTGGAAGATTATATCGATCTCTGCATACTGTGAATGCAAACTCATCCTTAACAACTGATGATTCTGGATTAGAATTTTTACGATAAAACCGAGGACCCCGAATCATTTCCTTTGACGTGTCAAATTCTGCACTTCTGATTTTCTCACTCCACGAAACTCTATCATTAGATACTGTACCACTTGGTCTGTAGTTGGTAGAGGCACTTGGTCTGTAGTTGGTTGAGGCACATGGTCTGTAGTTGGTTGTGGCACTTGGTCTGTAGTTGGTATAGGCAAAGACATGGCGTCTTGGGTCGGCAAAGCGTCTTGGATCGGCAAAGCGTCTTGGGTCAGCAAATGATGAAAAATTTCCAGTTTGGTTGTAGGTTCTTGGAGGGGTGGCTGCTGTAAAATTAGAATGCAAATGAGGAGCCTGCAAAATAAAACATTCACTCAATCAAAACACCATAGTTCTACAGAAATTATAACGAAAATCTAAAACACATAACAAAAAGTTCATATATTTTTTATCCATTTGGTAAAAGAAAAAAACAACTGACTCTAGAGGTGGCAAACAAGTTTCAGGAGAAAATTTTCCTTAACAAATTGTCCGCTTAAGTGAACTTTGTATTAACGAAGAAAGGAGAATAATACCTGTTTAGGTATTAATCATAAATACAACACTCTACCGCTCCACAAAATGAATATATAAACAAGCAGCAATACCTACTAATATCTTAAAGGCTCATGCTAATTTGTGCCCTAAGGGCACATGTTACGAAATCCATAAAAAGTAATTATGTCTTGAAAAAAATCAATTTTTAACTTTTGAGAAATATAATGCACAATTTTCAACACAAAAGCTCTATCTTTAGTACACTAACAAGTGGTCTGAATGTACATGTTAGCATTTCCCGTCTGAAACATCATAATCTTCAGCTGATTACCTTTTTTAGAATTTCAATTTCCCCTTTTGTATCAGTCATAGTCTTGGATAACCTGCTGGTAATACTGCCGTTTCTATGTGCAGACATTGAACTATTTTGATTTGCTAAGGTAGAAGATTTTGGATCACTTTTTGCAAGTACAGAATGACTAACAGATTTATTTTGTATGCCAACAGAAGTTGATACTGATGAAGGATAAGGCATGGCTTCTGATTCATGAACGCCTGGTTGTTGAAAATAACTAGTGTGAGAAAGGTCGGGTTGCTGACCAGGTAGTTCCTGCATAACATAATGCCCATTGACACCCACAATTGTCCCTGATATTTATTATAAAAGAGCAAAGTCAGCAAAGTAAGAATAACAGGATAACTTCGATCATAAATTTGGAGAAAATTGAATATTATTTTCAGATTATCAAATTTAAAAAACCAAAAGGCTAAAATAACTAAGCTCATAAACTCTATGAACAACTATCCTAAATTAAGCAAGAAGGAAATAAAATCTGTACAAATTAGAGAAAACAAATCTATAAAACAAAATATTTTCCAATAATACAATACTCCCTCTCAAGCTGGTAAATAAATATCTATATCTATCATTCTCAACCTACAATGTCTTGAAACCGCTCTATAGGAATTCACTTGGTGACAATTGAAGCCTTATAAAATCTTTTTCTAGTTTCCCCTTGATGAAGTGGTGTTCTATTTTATAAGGCTTCAACCATATCTTCTCCTAACCTATGTTGAACCGAGGAATGCCAAGAAATCTCTCCTTGATCCCCCAATGGCATGCTGCCATGCAGGAGGAATTGATGCCCTACAGCACAATGATACTTGGAAGCTTGTACCTTTACAAACAAACAGGAACTGATGCCCTGCTGCACAATATTACTTGGAGTCTTGTTCCATTACCACGAAACAGAAAATCTATTGGGTGTAAATGGGTTTTCAGAGATAAAGAAAATATAGATGGGACAGTCCATAGGTTCAAAGCATGTCTAATAGCCAAGAGTTTTCATCAGTTGCAAGATTTTGATTTTAATGAAACCTTCCCTCCCGTGGTTAAGCCAGTCACTATCCGGTTGATTTTAACTCTTGATGTCTCCTACAATACAACTGGCCTGTTCAGCAGCTTGATGATAACGATGCTTTCCTCAATGATTTACTTGATGAAGAGTTATTTATGCAGTAGCCTCAAGTTTATGAAAGGGGTGATCCTTCCTTAGTATGTAGGCAACACAAAACTCTTTGAGTTAAAAACATGCACCTAGGCAACGGTTTGAGCACCTTCAACATACTTTGCTGCAACTTGGGTTCAAGGACAGCAAACGTGATCCTTCTCTATTTACCAATCATCTTCATCGGCAAGTTATCTATTTGCTGGTATATGTGGATGACATTATCATCACTAGCAGCTCCTCTAATTTGATTCATAAGTTGATTGGCTGGCTCAATTCAGTCTAGTCTGCTCCTTGAAACAGTTGGGTGATCTTGACTACTTTATGGGCATTGAAGCGAAAAGACAGTAATATGACACTCTCTTACTCACACAGAGCAAGTATATTTGTGACTTGCTTTCCAAGACTAACATGCTTGAGTCCAATGCCATCTCCACTCCTATCCAGTCTAGTCTCAAACTTTCGAGATTTGGGTCTGATGGGTTACTAGATCCCTTCGTGTATAGGTTTGTGGTTGGTGCTCTTCCTTATGCCACCATTACGCATCTTGAGATTTCCATTGTGGCTGAAAAAGCTTTCCGGTTAGTGGCTGGTCCTTTGGAGTCTCATTGGGTTGTTGTCAAGCGTATTCTTCACTACCATAAAGGTATTATTCAGCTTGCGTGCAGCTTTTACCATGCATCTATTCACTAGCCTCTTTCCCTCAAGGCCTTTTGTGATGTTGGCTGGGTTGCAGACTCAGATAACAAGCACTCTACTTAAGCAGGCAACTATTTACTTTGACCCCAACCTCATCGCTTGGTGGTCCCATAAGCAGCTTGTTGTGGCTTGATCAAGTATTGAAATGGAATATTGCAACCTTGCTCAAGTCACGACTGATTTACTTTGGGTTCAAACACTACTCACTGAGTTATGTGTTCCATGCCTGGCTCCTTCCATTTTCTGTGACAACCAATTTGTAGTACTATTGGCTCACAATCCTATTCTCCACGTTAGGACAAAACATGTGGAGATTGATTTATATTTTGTCTAAGAAAAGGCTGTGCCCAAGCAACTCATTGTCCTTAATGTTCTTGATGAAGATTAGTAGGCTGACTTGCTAACTAAACTTGTTTCCACTTCCAAGTTTCTGCTCCTTTGCTCCAAGCTCAATGTGACTGCTTCAGTTTCTTACATGACAGTTGTCTAGTGTGAGTGCAGGATAAACCTGCTGGTGTAAGTTAAGAGGTAGCTATATAAAGTTGTTGCTCCCTCGTTTGTGACATGATTGTAATCATTCTAACATAATCAAAGGGAATCAATAGAATCAATTTTCCCTTTCTCTCTAGTTTCTTATTGGAAGAATAAAACAATTTTTTTGAACAAGTGGAAGAATAAAACAATTAGTTGTATATACTAATAAACACAATCTCTTCAAACTGACTCTTAATCTACCTCACCTGTAAAACCAGAAGTAACATCTCTAGTAAAGGTATGTGGTGATGATGTCAAATCAGATGTGATACAATCTTTTATGGGAACCTGCAAAAGGAATGAAAAAAACTGTAGAGAATTTGATGATATCATGAGGGGAAAAAAGGTACAACAACAAAATAAATAACTACTTATCACATTAATTATAAAGTCAACATTTGGGAAAAATGTGCTAATGATATCTATCTATCAATAAACAACTATAAGGTCAAAAGAATGACTGGTATTTGTTCACCATGATGTAACAACCGAAAAATATCTTCTTCCTAATTATCAAACTACAATTTAGAGTTTATCATATAATTATGAACAGAATAGCCATCACCCCTAAACAATGCATTTTGCAATCTGAAACAACACTAACATTTCTATAGCAAATATTTGAAATACTTATTTACTAAAGAAATGAAGAGGTCCAAGATAAAATTTTGAGAGAGAAACAGAAAGAAACATGCAAATTCATAGGTAGAGTCAAGAAAGTTGCCTGTAGGCAGTCACCACATACCACATGTGCCTCATTCTGCTGCTGACTATGATTTGTTGTTGCGGCTTGAATGGACTGAGCTATATCACATGGTTAAGACAATAAGTAGACCATAAATAAAACATAAAAATATGAAATTTGTCCAGTAAAAGAGAAAACAATTAAAATCACCACACTCAAGGGTTCATTCTAGATTATAGCATTCAAGCAGTCATTTCAGACAAATGAATGCACTTAGGACAGTTGTTAGTGTAGTGAAGATATAATAATTTATAGCATTTATTTATAGAAAAATACAATCATATGTTTAGGTCACTTAATTAATGTACTGAAGATATAAATTTTGCACTGAAAACTATGCATTTTATTTTTAAAAAAATTTAAAATTGTTCTTTTCAAAACAATAATGTTATTTGTAGAATCTTTAACATGTAATTCTAGGATACTCGTTGGTGTGACTTTATTTTAAAGGTCACGGGTAAGAAATTAAATATAGAAATATTATCTTAAAAGTCGTGCAATAGAATTTTAAAAATTTAGACTTTTTTTTTTTTTCTGTAAAGTTTCTATCTTTGGACGACAATGTTGTGAAAATAGAATGAGAAAAAAAAATATGAAATAATTTTACACTATCAACCGATGTTAACTATGTTTTCCGCCACTTCATCCACTTTCTTGATATAACATGGCAAAATGATAGTTGTTTATTGGAGGATCGTGTAAAACTATTTTACACCACCATCTGTACATCTCCATTAAACTCAAATAGAATCTACATAGGCTAGGAAGGGGATTTATAGCACCCATTGTAACATCATACTAATAGGGAAAAAAGTGTATTTTTATATATGTAGTTAAACACACATGAATACATATTGTCATGTATGAAGAAAATAACCTCTAAATCACAAGATTAAACTAGTTTCAAAACCATAAATTCATAAGTTTGTAAATAAATCAAAAAGTGAAAAAAATAAAGAACTAATTGAATCCAATTTAGAAACAATAATTCTATATATCTAGGAACTTTAATGCGTTCAAAGCACCTTCAACAGCACTAGCCGGAAATTCTTTAACACCGGAGCCATTGGTTGAAGCCATTTAGACAATAATTGAACAGAGAATGAAGCCACTAAACTGAAACAGAGGAAACAGAGGATATAGCTCTGAAACAGATGAACCACACACAAAAACCAGAGAGAAGAGGGAGAAGACCGCGCAGTTTCTGGAGGGAGAACGGTACGGCGACGGTGGTGCAGTAGAATTGGCAGTGGCAGACAGTGAGATAAGAAAGGAAGAGGCTTTGTTTGTTCTCTTCTCTTAACTGAACAGAAACAGATCGTGGCATATACGAAGAAGAAGGAACGATTTGTTTCTAATTTTCGTTTTTTATTTATTTACTATTTTTTTTTTAGTTTTAAACATGGATATTTTTTCGGATACCCGACCCAAAAAGATTTAGATTTAATAAAACTAGGGTTTCCAAAAAAGGGGAAAAAAAACCTTGGATTACAAAGATGGTTGTGCCGCTGGCTATCTACGATTGACCTACCATCAATTGCAAAGACGTGAAAAATGAAAGTATTAAAAAGTGATCTACGATAATGTGGTCTTAATTGCAATGATATTTAATTGTAATCATCTACAATATCGAAAATTGCATCAGTCATTTAAAATCTTATCACGAACATAGTTTAGGTGTCATACTATTTAAAATTTTTAATACAATAAAATATTAAGACATTTCAGAAAGGATACTTTTCTTGAATTTCTTACCACCGTCCATGATCAACAATGTCAGCCTTGAAAACTGGTCTAAACCTAAAACAAAACTTGAAATAAGTTAGACAAAAAGAACAAACAAAGTTATATGTCACAAATGAAATGCCCCAAATATTGTATATTGTTGGAATTAATCTGACAATATAATATAGATATTTGTTGTACCCAAAATATAGAAGGAATAATTAAGGGAAGAGATTTGAGTACAAAGTATGATGAAAGAGGAAAAAAAAAAGAGATGGATCGAGTTGTAGTTGGTTACTTACCTCGAGAAACCTAGAAGAAAGCAATGCGGCAACTGATTGAAGAGAGTTGGGGAAGAACACGAGGCAAATCCTATTGCCCTCGATTTATGTGATTTTTAAGTAGTAAGTTGTAGGGAAACACATTTTAATCGAACTTTCGAGATATTAGGGTTTTATTTGTAGCAATGCACATTTCTCAACATATTATATTTCATTGATAATTAAAAATTAACATTAATTACATTAAATATTGTGGATCTCATATAAATTTTGTGGAACCCCTGTGAATTTTAATCAAAGAGAGTGTTTTGTTAGCTAAGAGTCTTCAAATTCAAACTGATCCAAATTAAAATCGCAACCCGATTCAAAAAATCTAAAAATCACACAAAATTATATTTTTTTATATGTGTTTTGATATTCTTTTAATTTATTTTTTTGACAATAAATTAATTTCAGTTGATGGTGGGAGACCATAGTTAAAATATCAACATTCAAAATATACCAATATACTGTAAAAGAATTTCTCAAAAACTCTGTGCAGGCAGGTGCCCACACAGATCCCTGCTCCCTCCTTTCCTAACTAAAAGTATCGATACCAAGTACGTACCGAGTATTAGTATGTGTACAGTATACGTATGGTATGCACCAAAACTACCATTATTTTTTTCATACTGGGTGCACATATGGTACACGACGGATACATACACCAAACAAAAAATACTTCTCTTTTTTTCTTCCGGTTTTTATCGAGAAAAAGTATGACTTATAATGAAGAAACAACAACAATGTCGGATATTGGTGGAGATGAATGAGATCTATTTAATAGAACTAATATTCTTGAACTTGCTAGTTTTTCTCTCGATGAACATGAGTTAGAGGTTGCTCTTTTTTAAGCAAATTGCTTTTTAATTTTGATGTTTTTTTTGTTGTCATTTGAACAATTTAAATCAAAGTTGTCGGAATCTAATTTTTACATCAATTCATTATAGTTAAGTGGAATCAAAACATAGATTCAACTCGTAAACTCGTAGAGTTTACCTCATATTAAAATAAACATATATAATATATATTTTAGCTTATTTAATTTTGATTATAATCTGAAATTAATAATTTTATTTTTAATTTAAGAATTTAAGTGTTATGAATAATATTTAACGAAAATAGAACAAAATTAATATATTATTAATTTTTTTAAAAAGAATAAATATTAGATAATTCACATTTAATTGTTTGTAAAAAAAAATCACATTTAATTGATTTTTTCTTACTCTTATTAGTTAAATTTGACTATCAAAAGTCATTAGGTTTGGTCTAGTGGTGAGGGGTTTGTTGCTAGAGGTCATGGGTTCGACCCTCAGCTCCATTGTAAACCCAAAATGTAACTTTGACTACCGACATGTATTATGAATATATCATGTAAAGAAATAATATCTCTCGAATTATTTTCATGTATTAAATATGACTATTTGAATTGTGAATGTTTTATGAATTTAAATATTATTTTTTTTATAAGATGAATTTAAATATTATATATGACTGAAATATAAAGTGATTATATATTTTAACCCCTCTTATTTTATATTATTTTTACAAAACTCCAATTATATTATGTATCTTTTTTTGTTGAAAAGTATCTTCTTCTTTTTTTTTTTTACAATAATGTCTCTATCTATTATTTACCAAATAACTTATTATATTTAAATGTCCACAAATTTTAGCTCAACTGACAGAAAAATGTCAATTTTGTTAGGTCGGACGTCATTTCGTTTATCTACCGGAAAATACTTGTTATATTTAAATAATCACATAAACTTTTGCTATATTATATTATTTTATCAAAATATAATTATTTGTTTGTTTTGTTTCTCACATGTTTTCATATATTATTTTCGTGTATTTTTTTTTCCACACGTACATAAAAACGGGATTGGATCCTCTCCAATTCTCTCTCATGTTTTCTCTCCTTTTTCTTAATCCAAGGGTTGATTTTCTCTCCTTTTTATTCCTCATGTTTTTTTCAACCCTTAGATTAAGAAAAAGGAGAGAAAACATGAGGAAAAACCGGAGAGGATCCAAATCCCATAAAAACAAGAGACATTGTTGCATATATACGAGTACTAAAAATTATTATCTATCTTAGTCAAAAAAAAAAAAATTATTATCTATCTAACTCCCTCCATTCTCCCATCCTCTTTTACAAGCACAAATTTTCTTTTTATCATAATTGAATAATTAATATACTTACTCTATAATAGTGATCAGATAATTGATTATTCAACCATGAACTTTTGCTTATTAAAATTAATATACTATTATAAAAAATAATTGTAAAAAATTAACTGCAAACAATTTTCATATAGCCCAATGTCATTCTTCGTATAGTTTCCACGATGTCATCCATACCCCTCAACATCAACAACTTTTGCTTCATGTCCAAGGCCATAAAGTATGAAGTGAGATTATGTTGTAGACCCAAAAAAGAGAGCCACCTATTGTTAACAAAGTTCCAAACTGTTCTGCACTGGGCTTAAGGCCCAATATGTTGAGGAATTCCTGATGAACCATCGAGCAGGCCCAAATGAAGAACAACCCAATAAACGTTTGACCAACAGTTAAACGAGCCACTTCCCCTGCGAAGTATAACGTTCGACATCGGAATGACGGCTCCTCAGCCGTTTTCCGACAGCCATTGATGGACGTTAACTATCCATCAACGGCCTTGGGGCTATATGCAGAGCATTTCACAACTTCACAAAGGTACGTAACATTCTATATTGAAAATCATCACTTCACCTCAACTGACTTGAGCGTCGGAGTGTCTGCAAGTACACAACCCCCTCCGGTGCATTTGGACTGAAAGCTAAGGACAAATATCGTACACCGCCGCAGTTTGGTCGACTCTGATCAAAGTAAGATCACAAACAAACTAAATCAAATGAAACTAATTATCTAACATCATGAATAAATTTGCTTCTAACTCCAATACTTCCATGTTGCACAAACCCCAAATGTGAACCGTTGGATCGGTCAGAAAGGATGAGATGGACTTGTGAAGCCTCACGGGGATGTCCACATCAACAATAGTTTCCTCTTTCCACTTGAATGTTCTAACTTCTAACTTAAATATTTACCACTTGTTATAACCACATCAACGATGTGGAGCATATTAAGTTTATATCCTGGCTTTGGTTTATAGGGAGAGCTGGTTGTAATTTTCATTTTGTTTTCTCTGATTTGTGTAATAATCATGTAGGTTGAATTGTAAGGGATTGAATTTCTTTGATTGGTTGTAGTTCTCATTTTGTTTTCTTTGATTGGTGTAATAATCATGTAAGGAGAAGATATTAAGTTTCTTTGTTTAAATTGTAAGGGTTTGAGTACCACTTGTACTCTTTATAATTCATATGTTTGCTTAGAAAAATGATAAAAGGTACGAAGGAGTCAAAATAAGAAATATAAGAAGGCTTATTTTAATGAACACATGCCCCCATGATTTCCACTAAATAAGGAAACAAAAGCTTCTTCACTAATTAAAAAATGACACATCATGTTTCTTGCAATTCTTATCTTTAACTACTTGTACCATTTAGCACTTCTGTTTTGCTTATAAAAAAAACATCAACGGGTATACGCCCACGTAATATATGTATAGAAGAATTCACTAAATGAAATACGATATCATCATTAATGTTAGTTGTAATAATGTATTATATTAATAAAAAAAAATTGACAAACATTATTAATAATATATAGTAACCTAATTGGATTTGTCTATAGATAGATTGAAAAGACAATTTGAGCAATTTTTACTAAAAAAAGCATAGCTCAGTATTTTTTCATTTTCTTGTGAGCCCAACGCATCATAGTATCATTTAAAAAAAAAAAAATCATAGTATCATACATAGTTTTCGCAAAATTATAGGACTAGTATTTTCTTAAAATCCGTACATAGTTTTTGCATATTATTAGGTTATAATTACAGTATTAGGTAATAATAATTGGTACTAACCAGTACCAAGACCAAGAGAAAGAAAAGTGCAAAGTAAACTAGAAAGTGAAAAGAAAGAAAGTTTGATATTGACAAGAAAGTACAAATTACTACTAGGATTGAAAAGGTCCCCACAAACACAAACACAAGCAGAAGAGAGAGAAAGACAGAGACAAAAGGGTAGTAGTAACCTTAATTGGGACGAGACGAGTCCCACAAGAACAATTCCATTTCCATTTCAACAAGATCTCTGTCTGTCTCACTCCATATACATCGGTATCATCTTTCATTCATTCTCTCTTCAACTCACTCACTCACTCACCCCATAACAGAATATATATATATATATATATATGGCAAAGAGCAATGAAGATTCTTCTAATCTGAATTCCACCAAGCCACCTATGAAGAAGACAAAAACACTTGCTTCCCTCAATCTCAGAGTCTCAGTTGATTCTGCTGCTTCTGCTTCTTCTGATAATAATAATAACAATGGAATTTCATCTTCAACTTCTACTAAAACTAATCAAACCGATTTCTCAGACCAACAATGGAACTACCCTTCTTTCCTTGGCATTGGCAGCACCTCCAGAAAAAGAAGACCACCACCTCCTTCCAAATCTTCAAACCTCCTTCCTCCTCCTCATCATCATCCCCGTCCCATCTCCCACAACAACAACAACAAAACCTCCTCCTCTTCACTTCCTCCACCACCCCCCATCACCAGACAACAACACTCTATCTCCTCTCCCATCTTCTATCTCGTTAGTTACTTCTTTTCCCCCTTCTTCTAACTTCTATTCATACAATTTCATACTTCATTTTTCAACTATCTCAATTTTTATTTTTATATTTTTTGCAGCTCATTATCACTTGTATTATTTTTGTACCCTATTCAGTTTATCTACAATACAACCTTGCCAAACTCAAGGTAAATATTCCTTACTTGCACCCTTTTGATTTATGTTGTTGGCTTGCCTTGGCTTGGATCCATTAGTTATTTATCTATTCATTTTATTTGGTTCCAGGATATGAAACTTCACCTCTGTTGTCAAACTGATTTTTGTTCTGGGAATGGAAAAACATCTATACAAAACGATGTTGTTGATAACGATGATCATGATGATGATTCCCTTTCTTTTGATATCCTGAATGCTGATAGTAGAACAATTTCTTTGTATATTGTGCTATTCACACTTGTTTTGCCTTTTGTATTGTACAAATATCTTGATTATCTTCCTCAAATAATTAATTTCTTGAGAAGAACAGAAAGTAACAAGGAGGATGTACCATTAAAGAAGAGAATTGCTTATATGGTAGATGTATTTTTCTCCATATATCCTTATGCAAAGCTACTTGCCCTTCTTTCTGCAACTCTCTTTCTTATAGCATTTGGTGGTTTAGCATTGTATGCCGTTACTGGCGGTAGCTTGGCCGAAGCACTTTGGCATTCTTGGACTTATGTAGCTGATGCAGGAAATCATGCTGAAACGGAAGGAACCGGCCAGAGAATCGTCTCTGTCTCAATTAGCTCAGGTGGCATGCTTATATTTGCCATGATGCTTGGGCTTGTTTCGGATGCTATATCGGAGAAAGTAGATTCTCTTAGAAAAGGGAAGAGTGAAGTGATAGAAAAAAATCATATACTCATCCTTGGCTGGAGTGACAAATTGGTAATCACCTCATTGGTTTTCTTAGAAACATTTAGAGTTTTTGAATTAGAATTTGATGTTTAGGAATCCATTTTGAGTTTTTGGATCCTCTAGGGAAATTTGGCTTCCTTGCATAAACATTCATTTTGAAGCTTTGTGCATTAGTTATTTTTCTTCATAAATATGACAAATAGTGATATTTTATTACAGGGTTCACTTTTGAAGCAGCTAGCAATAGCAAATAAGAGTGTCGGTGGTGGTGTTATTGTGGTGCTTGCAGAAAAGGAAAAGGAGGAAATGGAAATGGATATAACAAAGCTGGAATTCGATTTCATGGGGACATCTGTAATATGTAGAAGTGGCAGCCCACTTATACTGGCTGACTTAAAGAAGGTATTGCCCCCGTATTTTGTTCTTCATTCAGGCAGAGAGCAACTCTTTGCATTGTCTCTGTGATCATTATTTATTCTTTACTATGTATTTGTAGGTTTCCGTTTCAAAGGCACGTGCAATCATTGTTTTAGCAGCAGACGAAAATGCAGATCAGGTCATTTACCTTACTTGTTATTGTTGTTTTGTTGGTGACTAACTTTTGCACAGGAACTTCTTTTTAGTCAAATTTTTCCTTGAATTTATGTCTCCAGAGTGACGCGCGCGCTTTGAGAGTTGTTCTTAGCTTAAATGGTGTAAAGGAGGGCTTAAGGGGGCATGTTGTTGTGGAGATGAGTGACCTTGACAATGAACCCCTAGTGAAACTTGTTGGTGGAGAACTCATTGAAACAGTCGTCGCACATGATGTAATTGGACGTTTGATGATTCAGTGTGCTCTGCAGCCTGGCCTTGCACAGGTTATTATTTAAATAACTCAATCCCTCTATTAAGCATTACTGAAATTATTGGTAGTGGCTCAAATATTATGGACTTGATGGCTTCACTGTTGCATTTGGTTAGTAGTTACCTAAACCTGGATTCATTGTGTTTGTTCATTTGTTTTCTTTCTCTTGACCAGATATGGGAGGATATTCTGGGATTTGAGAATGCCGAGTTTTACATAAAAAAATGGCCTGAACTGGATGGTCTTCTTTTCAAAGAAATATTAATTTCATTTCCCGATGCAATACCCTGCGGAGTTAAGGTTGCTGCAGATGGGGGGAAGATTGTCATAAATCCAGATGATAATTATGTTCTGAGAGATGATGATGAAGTCCTCGTCATAGCTGAGGATGACGATACCTATGCTCCAGGCCCTCTGCCAGAGGTAATCTTTCTGTTCTAGCTAGCCTTTCACCATTAGAACGATTTTGTTTATCTGCCTAATTGGGAAATATAATAATTTAGGTATTAGAATGTAGTATATCTGGCACATTTTCTTGAATTCATTAAATCAATGATCATAGGTGACTTAGATAATACATTTCTGAAGTCAGAAACTAACATTACATATTACTTGTTGTTTTAATATTGTATAATTTGTATAGGTGCGCAAGGGCTATTTCCCCAGGATACGTGATCCCCCTAAATATCCAGAGAAGATCTTATTTTGTGGCTGGCGCCGTGACATAGATGATATGATCATGGTAATTCCCTAAAATTTGTTCATTCCATATTACTGCCTTATATATATCCTTACATTTTAAGGCAAGCTACATCGCTATGATGCGCTATCATATTGATGTGTAAGAAGAACTTATTTACCCTTTGACTAACAGACTAACATAAAATAAATAAAATCTAGCTACATTTGAAAGATCTTGATTGCTGTGGAAATACAGAATTAGCTACAACATAATGATATATGCCAAGCACATACGATTCATCTGATTGAATACATTTTTATTAATCTAAGTGATCTACTAAGCCCGCATGGAATGGGTTTGTGATTATCATTATTGAATCAGTCAGACAAGATATGACACCAAATCACAGCACATCAATAAACTCTCTGTAGACATTGTGGGATCAGTTTCACCTTCTAACTGTTCAATTATTTGAAAGAATTGTCATTTTTTATTTTCATTAAGTCTACTAAATGATCGGGCAATATTGGATTTTGAAAGCAATCTTAAAACCTGCTGAAAAGTTAGAGCAAAAGACTCTGGAAGTATGAGAGTATAGGAATCAGTTTTAGTGTATTTATTTTGTCAAATTTTATCCAAAGGCGTCTTATCAAACCCTTGACAATGAGCTAGGAGCATAGGCTTCAGCTTCAGAAAATCGTATGCCATCTCAGGTTCAAAGATGACATGATCAACCATGAGAATGAGCTAACTGAAGGGAAGTAAGTAGATCATAGGTTTCAGCTTTAGCCACCATAGCTTGGGGACAGAAGCAAGACGAGTGAGCAAACACAGCTTCCAGAGTTGTCACGGAAGAAAATTCCTATGCCTATACTTGCTGTAGATCCAAAGCTTGATGGCTCCATGCTACATTTTATCTTAACTAGGCTCTGGTTTGGTCCAATTAATGGAGGGAGTGAAACATTCTCTCCTGCACCATATAAATTAACTGTTGCCAAGTTGATCCAGTGGAAATCTCTCAAAGTGCCATTAACTTGTGCAGCAACATCAGACAGTTGCGGATAACTAGTACACCACAAGGTGCTTGCAAATAACTCACTGGTTCAGTTTTTAAGGTAGAACATATAAGAAAGATTGCACTGGTGAAACTGTCTGCTCGGGAGAGAAGAGGGTAGAGCTCTTTCCAAAGGTCCATCACCTTCTAGCAATTAACAGCAAATTCACACCCAACGAAGGTGTGCCAAACATCCTCAATTACCCTTGAGCACACAACACACAAAAAGAGGAATGGATTTGTCTAGTATGGATATTTGAGCGGGTAGGCAAACAATTCCGAGCAGCTCTCCAACATAGGTTTCTCTAGTATCGATATTTGAATCCAGTCGCCTTCAGTTGGGACAGTTCTTTCCAAAAGAAGAACTTGCATACAAAGCTTATAGGCCGACTTAACTGAGTAGATGCCATCAATATTTGCTAGTCAAACCAGCGCATCTGTGACTGAGAAAGATATTAAGAATAGCTTCAGCGTCAACTTCATTGGAAATATCCTGTAAAAGATAATTCCTCCAGGTATTTGGAATTGGGTCAAACAGATTAGCATCTGTTAGATCAAGGAGGTGTGGCAAATGGGATGTGGCGCGGCACGAAGCAACAGAAGTTCTGATCCAAGATTCAGTCCACACATCAATAAGAGAACCCATGCAAATTTGCCATCTATAACCAAGGGATAGTAAAGGAATGGAGCTCCAAATACTCTTCCACATAAAACTTGGATTATGGCCAAGCTTGGCTTCTACGAAATGCTGCTTGGGAAAGTATTTAGCCTCGAGAACACAGGTGAGTAGGGAGTTATGATTAGTGGTAAACTTCCATCATTGTTTACCCAACATAGCAATTAGCAAAATTGAAATTCTCAATGTCTCGGAAATTCGAACCTCCTTTCTAGTCGTCATTTTATCCCAACGGAGCCAATGTATGGTCTTATCTCCGTTCTTCTTTGATAGCTTTCTATACTCTTAACAAGAATAAATAAAACTTGTATTTTTCTTTTCCTGTGTGTTTTTTGCCTGGGCACATGGTGTTCCAGTCAGTTTCAAGCTCGTGCAAGCTGGTGATTTAATCCTTAACTAAATAGCCATCCTACAGACTAAGAATAAAAATTTTGTCCTCATATCGCGCCTAAAGCGTTTTAAATTGGATACCTTTTGGTCTAAGATATGCGAAAAGGTTCAACACCCTAGTAGTTTAATTAATTGAGGTTTAATGTTTTGACTTGTATTAATTTATTTTTGTTCATGAAGAAAAATGAGATTGGAAATCTACAACATCAATGAGAAATTTGATCTCATTCTGAAAATGGAGTGTGGCTGTAGAAAGATAGTATTGTTTTGGTGCTAACAAATCTATCTACAGTATGAAACAAAATTCTAGCTTCATAATCTTCTAACATATCCTTCATCATTATTGTTTTGCAGGTTTTAGAAGCAATGTTAGCCCCTGGTTCAGAACTCTGGATGTTCAATGAGGTTCCTGAAAAGAAAAGAGAGAGGAAACTTGCTGCTGGTGAACTTGACGTTTTTGGGCTAGAGAACATAAAGCTTGTCCACAGAGAGGGAAATGCTGTCATTAGGCGGCACCTGGAGAGTCTTCCGTTAGAGACTTTTGATTCTGTAAGTTTCAAATTTTCTTCTCTTCATATTTATAGCTTGAAATGCATCGGTGTGCACTGAGGAAGGAATCAATTCGCATTTATATTTTATGCACCATGTCCATTTGAATGTTCAGAGTTTAATGCCACGTTATCATATTTTATGCTAATTGATTCTGGAAGTTTGATTGAGTATGCTTCTATGTCATTTGAAATTATTAGCTATGCATATTTCCATAAAAAAAAACATATAGTTAGAATGCTTGCCTCCATGAAACTAGTGCATGGGACAAAATAAAAGTGCTGTCAACATATAATTACGAGCAATGTACATGTTGTAGTAAGAATTGAAGTGTCATAGAGTATCTTCAGATTTAGGATAGTCAAGCAAAGTAACGGAAAATATTTTTCAACTGTATACTAACTCTAAGAGGACAGATCCTTATTCTTGCAGATGAGTCAGTGGAGGACTCTGTTGCTCATTCTGACTCAAGATCCTTAGCTACCCTTCTGCTCATTCGTGATATACAGGTATCCACTGTTGCATTTCATATTAGTTTTATGATATTCATATAATACTACCGTCGAACTATTTTGTGAACTTATTTGAAATGAAAACCATCCCCATCCCGCGTCTTTTTTTTCTTCTTCTGTAGTCGAGACGTCTACCATACAAAGACACAAAATCAACTTTGAGGTTATCTGGATTCTCTCACAACTCATGGATCCGCGAAATGCAGCAAGCCTCAGACAAATCAATTATAATTAGTGAAATTTTGGATTCTAGGACTAGAAATCTAGTTTCCGTGTCCAGAATAAGTGATTATGTATTATCCAATGAACTGGTTAGCATGGCACTAGCTATGGTAGCCGAAGACAAGCAAATCAACCGCGTTCTTGAGGAATTGTTCGCGGAGGAGGTAGGCCTCTTTTGAACTTATTTTAGGTGTTTCTCGTCTTGATGGAATTCAGTTGAATTTCAATTTATTTGGTCATATTCTATCTGATTTCTATAGAACTTTCAATTCTCTAAATTTGAAAGCGAAATTGCTAGTTTAGTAATTTTGAGATTTTTGTTTATATTATATGGTTTTGGATTACAAGATCAAAATGAATGACATATAATGTTGGAATTGTGGTGCAATTATGCAGGGGAATGAGATGTGCATTAAACCAGCAGAGTTCTATTTATTTGACCAAGAGGAACTTTGTTTTTACGATATAATGATCAGGGGTCGTACAAGAAAGGAGATTGTTATAGGCTATCGCCTTTCCAACCAAGAACGTGCTACAATCAACCCTTCAGAAAAGTCAGTTACAAGAAAATGGTCTCTCGATGATGTTTTTGTTGTTATTGCCTCAGGCGAATGACAGAAGAAAGGAATAGTACCATTAATCATGTTCCTTATGTTATGCCCTCGTCGTGTTTGATGCATGCCTACATGCTATGATGACCATTCATTTCCCTCCCCATTTAACTTGCAAAAGGTACTGACAGTGACAGCTAGTTAGCTGTTGATAGCGGCTGGAAATCTGAAGACTCCTTAGATTTGGAAGGGACATGATTTTGCCGGTTCGACAAATTCCTCAAGATATTGATTGACTGTGTTATTTAATGTGGACTATTGTATTTGTAACGTTAGTGTAACTTGTAAAATAATCTTTCGTAAATAGACCTAATTGACTAGGGACGAGTTCAAGTTCCAGATGGTAACATATATTTAGAAACTTTGAATTCAATCAGAATAATATCTCGTTTTAAATCGTAAACTCTATGGTTTTACGTTTTTATATATGACTTTTGCGTTACATGGAGCTAATTCATTTTGAGTAAAATCGGAATTCAAAATGAGTTTAGACGATTTAACTCTCATAAAATCACTTAAACTCTCATGCTTTCACCTAACGATTCAAAAACTTATTTTTTTTAGTCAATTCAAAAGTTCAATTTTTATCATATTTGTAACAAATACAATATCATATCTAGCGAAACACTTATTTATTTATTTATTTTATAATGGTATATGCTAATAATTATAGAATTAACAACTATTTACATTATTTGATCTATATTATATATCAAATACATTAATTATTCAATTACCCTATCAGGAGAAATTTTGCCTATAAGAGGAGATGGAGGAACGGAGGGTGTAAATTAAAAGTTAGATAGATAATAATTTTTAGTTTTCCTGTGTTCCTAACAGTGTCTCATATTTTTATGTACGTGTGTGAAAAAGAAAAGAAAAACAATATAAAAAGAATAGATGAAAGCAAGTAAGAAATTATATTTTGATAAAATAATATAATATAGCAAAATTTTATGCGATTATTCAAGTATAATATTTTTTTTGTAGATAGATAAGATGGTGTTCGACCTAACAACTTCGACATTTCTGTCAATATAATAAGTTATTTGATAAATAATAGATAGATAAATATTGTAAAAAAAAACACATAATATATAATAGGGTTTTGTAAAACTAAAATAATAGGAGTTAAAATATATATAATAACTTTGAATTTCAATCGTATACAATATTCAATCTCACATGACATGCATGATTCAAATAGTCATATTTTTATTTTATAAGCTCAATTAGTCATATTTAATATGTGGAAAAAAAATGAGAGATGTTATTTATTTACAAGGTATATTATGGGTAGTTGTTGTGTTATTTGTTATTGAAATGCATGACTTTAGTCATATTTAACCAATGTAAATGGGAGAAAATCAATTAAGTGTGAATTATCTAATATTTAATTTAAAATTAATAATATATTAATTTTGTCTTATTTTTTTATTAATTTCATATTATGTTGAAAATTAAAAATAAGCTTAATATACTATGTTTTTAAATTAAAAATAAAATTATTAATTTCATATGAAAATTAAATAAGCTAATATATATATATATATATATATATATATATATTATGTTTATTTTAATGAGATAAACTCTACGAATTTACGAGTTAAATCTACGTTTTGATTCCACTTAGCTAAAAGGAATTGACGTAAAAACTAGATTTCGACAACCCTGATGAGAAAGATATTGTACTGATTCAAAGTGTTCTTTTTTTTTGTTTTAATCAAACAAACTTACTGCATTTCATTAAAAACTAAATGTTCAATACATAAGGGAATATTCTCAAATCTATGGAAGCCATGCCAAGAATTGGCCGCCCTAGCAAGAGTATGAGCAACCAAATTCGCTTGCCTCCTAACAAACTTAACCTCAAAGTTTATAAAAGATGACATAAGACTAAGGATATCATGAACAATTGACAGAAACTCAGAGTTGCCTCTACGCTTCATATGAATGACCTCTATCAAAACTTTCGAATCACTTTCAAATTGAACTCGATCCAGTCCTCTATGTCTAGCTTCTTCCATTGCTAAAAGTAAAGCCCATGCTTCTCCTTCTACAGAAGAAATCACAGAATGTTGCCAATGTGTCATACCAGCCATGAAATGACCACTATTATCGCGAAAACACAATCCCACCGAGGTCCTTCCAGAGCCAGACACAAAGCCAACATCAACGTTACATTTTACCCAGTCTAGAGCTGGTTTTTCCCACCTTACCAAATCTCCTTCTGTAGTCCCGCTCACACTATTAATCTGTAACTTATGTACTGAGTATCAATCATTCCAAGCATCAAAAGCATATCTTCCAATTTGACGTGACATCTGGACATTATCATTCAAAAGCTTATCATTACGATTGTGCTAAATGCACCAGAGTAACATAGCCACTCTACCAACAGTATCACTACTTTCATTGCTGCAAACAGCGAAAATACGATTCATAGCATTAGTTTGTTGGTATGCAGCATTATGTAAGACAGACGACAAACCAGCTGCACACCAACTATCCCGCGCTACTGCACACCTAAAGAATATGTGAAGCTCATCCTCAAACTCCGCATCACACACAGGACAATTGAGAGTACACTCTACTCGCCTTTCCAACAATCGAGAACGAGTCGGGAGACATCTTCTACATAAGCGCCAAAGTAAATGAAGTGCCTTGTGCGGAGCTTGAGCTTTCCAAATATCATTTCAATTGCCCACTACATGATATTTGTCGCTACCTATTATGTAACGCATAGCTAACTTATACCCGGATTTCACTGAATAACACCCATTTCTTTCCTCCTCCCAGACCACTTTATCCTCACGGACCGAGCTAACAAGTGGTGTTTCTAGAATCCTCTCCGCCACATCCTTTGAAAACAAGTTTCGAACCTTAGCTATATTCCACGCTTTATAATTTTCATGTAGCAAATCTCTGACAGATAATTGATATACACTTGCTGGTTGAGGCGAGGGCACCCATCTATTAGCACTCCCACGCAACCAAGGGTCACGCATAACACGAATATTATCCCTACTCCCAATCCGCCACCTACATCCAAGAGAAAGAATTTGTCTAGCTTGCCACATACTACGCAATGCAAAGCTAGGGTTGTATCCCAATGGAGCCTCAAATAAGGAGGAATGTGGAAAATATTTGGCTTTAATTAACTTTACTACCAATGATTCCGGATTCTGGACAATATTCCAAATTTGTTTTGCAACCATAGCCTTATTAAAAGTTTCGAAATTAGAAAGCCTAAACCCCATGAGCCTTGAAAGTGTTCTATATATAAAATTTCACTTATATTCTTTTCATATCAAATCAACAGCAACTTGAGAAAAAAAAAAAGAAATAAAGTTTCATGTTAGTTTAAAAACATGTTTTTTTTTTTTGACAAAGTTTAAAAACATGTTAAACTTATTAAGAGATTACAAAATAAGTGATTATGGATTATGGTTTATGAATTTATATGTTATTTTTATAAAATAAAATAAAATAAAGCCAAACAATTTAGTATAAACTACAATTTGTTTTCACCTAATAAGCTATAAGTTATAGATATGCCGTAAGTTGTTTTAGTAAGGTATCAGTCAGATGCAAATTTTTAACAAGAATCCAATTAAAAAAATTAAGATACATTTTTTTAGATGGATGGAATATTATATTTTGAACGTTGCTGTAACTTGTAAAATATTTATCGTGTTCTGTAAATGTAAGATTACTATATCCGTAACGTTACTGTAAAATAATGTTTTATAAGTTGTAAGGACAAGTGCAAGTGCAAGTTAATTATTGAGGAAAACACATTTAGAAACTTGGAATTCACGTTTCAGTGAGAAAGATATTGTACTGATTCCGTATCCATATAAAATTCACTTATATATGTTTCTTTTCGTGTTAAGTCAGCAGCAGATTGAGGCAAAAATAGGTTATGCTTCATGCTCTTTTTTTCTAATATTGACCATGTCCATGTTAATCCCAAATTTTAATAGAATTAGACAAATAACCCAAATCAATAATTTGTTTAGCTCATTAATTGTTTATTCAAAAGTTTGAAACACGCTATTAACTGGTACTAGTAGTAGTACTTTAATTATTAGTAGAAATGTAATTATTTCTTCTCTTACACAAACACAAAAACGTGATGAACATTGGACTTAAAAGTCCAGCTTGTGAAAAAAGATTGTAATATTTAATGTGGAGTTATCCACATTCCACATCACTAATCAACTCCTTATATATATTTTCTTTACCTACCCAACCCCATATGTACGTGATCATCATTAGAAGCATTCAGATATATACAGATCCCTTCAACAAACCACAAAAATAATCATATTATTATTACTTTTTCCTTCCTTTCATTTGTGATTATATATAGTTGGTCCCTTGTGACATAATACACTTTTCATTCCAGCTAGCTAGGGCCTCATGTGAGGTAGATAAAATATATGACAGATATACTGATGAATACATACCATATACTTATACTATATTAGTATTTTAATGTTCAAATAATAATAAGAGTCATATTAACTAGTTTTAATATATAAAAAAATCTTAATAATAATAATATGGATAAATGAAATGAATAGCAAGGCAGAAAGTGTTGGGACCAATTTCTGATTTTGTCACACATGGCTTGTTGTTAATCATCACTACACAAAGTCTTTTCAAATGACACAGATTTTATAGAAAATAAAACACATGTCTCTCATTTTTCATCCATTTTACTTCCCTAAAATTGGTCAAAATTGTGTACTATTACAAAAGTTAGTTGAGCACATTTAAGCTCAATTTGGTAAAATATGAGATATATACAGAGGAATACATACGATATTTTATACTTTGTACTTATGGTGTTAATATTTTGTTGTTGAAATACAGATGAATCCATTTATACCACTGACATCCATGTATTACAACATGTCCCACGTTTTTTGTGAAATGAAATATGTAGGCCCAACGTACAACTACACAAGACAAAAAAAATGATGATGTGTGTTTATGACGACGTGTGAATAGATAATGACTAATTCTATTTTACATTTATCTGTGAATTAGGCTTACAAAAACAACTTATTTTGAACACACTAGAACATAACTTGTACCTTTATATAAGCTCCCTTTGGTGTTGCTTCTACTGCAGCATAATTACACACACACACACACAAATAGTAGTGTATAAGATTTTACATTGAAATTTTGAGTGTTTGAGTGAAAGAGAGAAAATAACAGAGAGAGAGATGGGGAATGTAGGAGAGATAGTGAATGTGGAAGCAGAGTCATTGGCATTGGATTCAACTTCAATGCCTCTACCTCTACTTTCACTGAACCATGTCTCTTTTGTATGTAGAAGTGTACAAGAGTCTGTGAAATTCTATGAGAATGTCCTTGGATTTGTGCTTATTAAGAGGCCATCTTCTTTCAAATTTGAAGGGGCTTGGTAAGTTCTTAACTACTCTTTATTACTACTACTTTTTATATACCGGCACCATTCGCTGCGATAACACAAGCGTTTGTTATATATGTGTTTATGTATAAGCTATTTTTACAATAAAGTCAACTTGTTTTTATATCATTATGAGATGAACTATTGTTGTGCTTATTGGTGCATTTTAATTATATTTTCTAGCTTTAGCAACTAAGGTAGCTTTTTTGGTTAATATGCATATTAGGTTATTCAATTATGGCATTGGTATTCACCTACTAGAGTCAGCTAAAGTTGCAGCAAAAAGAGGACAGATAAATCCCAAAGAAAATCACATTTCATTTCAGTCCTCAGACATGAAACTTATAATGAAAAATCTTGATGCAATGAAAATTGAGTATGTGACAGCAGTTGTGGAGGATGGTGGAATTCAGGTTGATCAACTATTCTTTCATGATCCAGATGGATATATGATTGAAATATGCAATTGTCAAAATCTCCCTGTGCTTCCTATTTCCACTTGCCCTCTAAACAAGCCAACTACCAACTATAATAATAATCATGCACCACCATTTTATGGTATGTTTTCTTTCACCTCTTACAATTCTTTCTTTTGTTTCCTAGAAATGAAAATAGATACACATGCATGTTTATTGTTTGTGTTGTTTTCCAATAATGGATTATTTGGGTTTTGCAGGAAAAGGAAAGAATTGCTCAGCTGAGGATGCTTTGTTGATGATGGAGAATTTGGTGATAGATTTGTTAAGGATCTCAATATGAGGATTTTCTTGGGATGGCGTAATTTCCCCAATCATTTTGTACTATAAAATTTGTGTGAAAGCATTTTTTTTCCAAAGAGAGAATAATAGAAAGTATAAGAGTCAATGTTATAAGCAATAAAGCAAAAAAAAAATGCTAGAAATTACCTATGAAGCATGCATGTTGCGGTGACCGACACATATCATTGTCCGATACCAACACATATAATTAGTTAATAACATTGAATCATGTCATTTTTTCAAATTATTATTTGTATCGACGTGTCAATGTTCATATCGCATCCGCATCTGTGCTCCATAGGAAGTTACTACAATCATATGCTCTCTTCCAATATATTGAAAGTTTGATTTCTCCATTTAGTGATCCTCTTCTAAGTATGTTTTTTACACATGACAACAACATCAGCTCTGAGCATGTTTTTTCTCAAATTCACATGACAATAACATCAATTTTGTGCATGACAGCAGCCATTTTGGAACCACAATATTGTTTCCAAAAATGGCATTTTGGCATATGACAGCTGTTATATAAACCAGTTAATTTTGGAACAAACAAATGGAAGTTTGACAAAATACACTAATATTAGTCATTATGATGAATTTCAAACTACAAAAATATTTTTTCCAAACTACATAAAAGAATATGTATTCTAAATCCTCCAAAATATCTAAAGTGGTAACTCTATATATACCAGTAGCTAAATCTGAACCAGTAAGCATATATATACCGGTAAGTATGGCAATGTGAACGGCAAGAATGAAAACATGAATGGAGAGAACCATAAAAATTGGCAATTTCGATAACAATAAGGAGTGATGATGACAACAAGTGACGAAGATGATGGGTGACCAAGAAGAGAATGTATCACAAGAATGAAAATGATTGAGAGCCATTATTGGGTCTCAATCACTCCAAAGTACGTTCTTTTCATTTCTAATGGCAATTTGATGGAATGTAACAGGAGGGGTAGGAGAGCCTTTTGATACATGGTAAAACAGAGGGGAGGTCTTTATTTAATCAAATACTTTTAGAAGAAAGGTAACAAGTAAAAGTGGACTCTAATCATAAAGGGTTCAAATCATATGTACCAAGTCAAGGAACAAAACAAATAAAATTTACAAACACTATCATAATCACCTCGATTCAACTATAAAAGCATACCATGTAAAGGACAAATTTGACACATGTTGACACCCATAAATAACTCTTACCAACAGATTTGGCAATGTAAACAGTCTCTTCTTTTATTCACAAAGATTTGCACATGAAATTATATCAAGCAACACATTGTACATAATTGATCATATAATGTAACAGAGGATAGTCAAAATTCAAAACTGAATTGAACTTGTTCTTTTCATGTGCAAAGTAATCAAAGAAAGAAAGCATAGGCCTTTTTTCAGTGTTTTCTTTTTTAAAAATCTGCTTTTCTTTAAATCCATTTATTTTAAAGCTTCTGTAATCAACATCATCAATTACGTTGATGCTTTAACTTGACTTTGGCTTCTTCAAACATGAAATAATTAGAAGATAGCATTGAAAGAAACAGCGTTGTCTTCTTCCAGTAAACTACTGTGATTAATACAGAAATGCACCACTTATCAGAGCTTGCTAGAGCAATAGCAAGTGAATTTTTTTAAGAAGTTCATTAGGCATTAGTCACTGCCTACACTTTCAGCATCTGACAAAGAAAATGGGAAAAAAGAACAGTCACTAGAAACTAAGGATAAGTAGATTTAAGTTATCAGGAGCTTATGAATATTTCTAAGATCCCAATTTTGGTACATTCAAAATCCACCAAAATGTGGTCACGTCTATCTAGCTAACTTGGGAGGAAATGAAAACTAACAAAGTACATTGCCGTAATTCTATAAAAGGCAAGGACCCAAGTACAACGTACGCTGGGCGGGGATAGCCTTCAATTCTATTCGCAAATCATCAAGAATTCGGCAGCCTTCAATTCTACTCGCAAATCATCAAGAATCAGGCACCACGGGACATTTTCATCTTTGGCATTGCCTTTTTCATTTGGCGAGCACGTTCTTTAGCTTCTTTCTTTCGAATGGCTTCTGCACCGAGCTTTGCCTCAGCCTCCTCCATCAGCTTTTTCCTCTCTGCCTTTCTTCTTTGCATGGCCTCTTGTTGGATATTTCGAAGTTCTTTCTGTACCTCTTGAGCAACCTTTTGTCGTGCAGCCTCTGTCTTAGACCGAGCCTGGATTATATATTGTGCATGTGAGTCAGTCAAGGACCAAGCATAAGATGTTCATAAATTATAAACCAAGCATACATTGGTAATACAATATACCAATTTCACCCACCTGAGAACTCAATTTATATCTTCCAATCAAGTCAATATAATATGGAACAAGAGCCACCAGTCGGGTCATATCAGCCATGTTTTTAGCAGCTGGAAGAACAAACTTGAACAGCAATACTTTCTTGTGTATGCCAGGGTGATTGTCGGAGAAATGCACTGAAATTAATCCTTTTCCATATTTCTCAAAAGATTTGTCACCAAAAACCTGCAGTATACGAAAAATAGCTGATTTTGAGTCCAAGAATGAAATTTAACTTACATAAAATAAGAACTATGCAGAATGAAGCCAACCTTAGTGAAATACTTATTAACAAATCGAAACATTTGTGCACGGCTAGTTCACAGATCTAACATAAAGAGAATATGTAACAAACAAAACTACCATAAAAACAAAAAATGAGAACAGCGAAGTAGAATACCAAAGTTATAATGTTATATAAAAGAAGCAACCACTTAAAGGGAATATCAAGAAGAGCTTATTTGAACTTGTCTTGATAAACACTTCTGTAAGTGTTTGGGAGAATCTAGAAAACACTTCCGTAAGTGTTTGGGAGACTCTAGAAGGACGGTCGATGTTCTGTCCATTATAGGCTCCCTCCCTGTGATATCTTATAGAAACAGTTTATGTGGAACTTACCCTTATCCCCTCTTTGATTTCCATCCACCACAAATTCTAATTTTACAAAAAAAAAAAGAAATGTTGGGGCATAAAAAAGCTTTTCAGTCTGCATATTCACCTTAGAACTCAAGCACTTATGCCATAAGCTGTCATAAGTTCTAACATAATAAGAGCTTACTAAATACAGTAAGTGCTTAATTAAAATGTTTTCCCAAACATTCCCAAAATGTTGGACATGATTATTCATACCATAATATTCCTCTTAAAATAGTTGGATACATAATTATTATCCTCATGATCATTAATTCACTATAATTGGTACTAGTATATGACTAAGTAGTGGTGTCTTAGCAATTTAGTAAAAAAAAAGTAGTGTCTTAACAATGTCATCTAAACAACTAACACAAGTGACCAAAAAATATCCAAAGATAACTACTATGTTGGAAAAACCTATATAACCTTAAAAGCTAAAACTCAAGAGCTTCTTCTTGGCCTATCAGATATCAACATTTAACAGTCAGAAAACAGATAGATCCAATAAATTCCCTTTTTTTCATCTCTCTTGGCATTAATCAGCTCATTAATAAAACATGAAAAATGAATTGAAAAGCAAAGATAAGAGTGGAAATTGAACCTGCTCAATAAGGGAATCAGTGATCAAATCAGAAGCAACTTCCCTAGACTCAGAAATAACTGCAAGATCATCAGAAACCCATTTCCTTGAAGTAGGAGGAGACATAATAGTAGCAAACCTCTGCAAATCCCTTAAATCCTTATGCATAGCTTTAGCAGCCTTCTTCCTAGCCATAGCAAAAACCACATGATCCATAGCATCATCATTCATATAAACCTCAAAAGTAATCTCATCCTTACAAGGAACCACCATGTTATAAATCCTAGCAATAAGATCATGCCTACTCTTCAACTCCAACGTTGCCAACAACCCTTGACAATATCTTCTACCACTAGCATAAAACTTGAAGGTTGTTTGCCCTTCTTTCAACAACAAAGGAGTATCATCACCACCATCACCGATCCCTAAAAGACTGAAATTTTTCTCAAAAATTGAATCTTTAGCAGCGAATTGTGAAGCCCATGAAAGTGCTATGTTCTCGTTTTCCTTTTTACCGGTGAAGTAATTAATTGCAAACATAATCAGAAAACTTCCACAGAGGATCTCAACGGTGAAGGAACGTGGTTGAGGCTTAACGTTTTGATCTTGAGAGGAAGTGGTGTTAGTGTTATCGGTGGATTTGGGATCGGTGATTGGAACGTGAAGGTCAGGGTGTTGTTGAGTGGGAAGACCTTCGAATTCATCGTCATCCCAGAAATCGAAGGTGGTGGGTGTGGGAGGTGTGGATTTGGGAAGATCGGAGGGTGGAGAAGGAGTAGGGTTTGGATTGGGATCGGTGGAAAGTGATTGAGATGGAGGTGATCGGAGAGAAGCTGGATCGATAGATGGTTCTTCGAATTCGGCATCATCGTCTTCGGCGTCGAAACCTTCGAAGTGAGAATCGGATTGAACAAGAGTGAAGGAGAAGAAGATGCATAACAAGAAGGCGAAGAAGAATAGTTTTGGAATTGCCATAGCTGCAATTTCCAATTGAGACTGAAAGAAATGTGTGTTAGCTCTTTGTGTGTGTGAGATGAGACCTATTATTCCAAAGATTCAAGATAATAAATGATTATCTATGAAAAAAAACTCATTAAATCAAAACTAATTTTGGCATTTTTATATACAATTTTATCATTGAAACTTATCAAAAAAATAAATAAATAATCATTGAAAATGTTTTTTTTTTCCTACTATCATACATACGTTGCCTAAGTGCGGGTACAGTATCGGTACTGGTTACAGGTACCGGTATGGGTACGTCATTTTTAAAAAAACTAATATATGTGTATGGATATAAATTAAGGTACGGGTATGTACCCGGTACCAATATTTTTTTTCAAACGGAGTACTCGTGCATCATAGTATCATATATATATATATATATATATATATATATATATATATTAGTTAAATAAAATCTTAAAATTAATTATCAATTTTATTTTCTTTTAATAGAGTATCTAATTTTGTGAATCTTTATTAAGAATTAGATGTGGTAAGTCTTTGTATAAAATATTGAATCACAAGTTAAGATACGAAAGAGTTTTATTATTGAATATAACGAGTGATAGTAAGTTTATTAAATAGGGATAACTCATTATTCTTAATTTGCACGATTGATAAATTGTGATTAGACTTTGAGGGGACAAAATAGTAAGTCTTGTACCAATCGTTAGTTGGTTCAGTGGTGATTGGCGCTGAACTTGGTAGGGAGGACCACGGTTCGATCCCCGCAACTGCGATCGGGAGGGGACTGGAACCACTTGATGCCAGAACTGACCCCGATCCAGATTAAACTGGTGGTGAAAGCCAAAAAAAAGAAATAGTAAGTGTTGTTATTTGATTAGATGACCTCTGATGAATGATGATAATACATCATTAATTTTAATGATATGTATTATCATTTAATTTAAGTCTCTTAAAGCAAGTGATTATGGATTATAGGTGTTATGCTATCACATAGTTAGAAAAAAGAGAGCATTAAGTATTTGATGTGGGCTAGAAGTGACTTCATCTGTTTATAAGACTGTCTAGAAGAAAATTCTGGCATGGAATTACAGTGCTTCGGATTAATTTATGCACAATAGTAGTATAGTATGTTTGGAGTGTTGGGAATGGACAACTAATTAACTTTTAGAAGGATTGTTGGATTCCAAACTCAACTCCTCTATATCTTGATTATGTGACTGATCATGGGAGTTGGAAATTAAGTGCAGGAATTGTGCCATCCTTATCCCCCTTACATTACAAACTAGAATTAATTAAGTGACAATGTGGCAGATTGTTTGGCATATTGGAAACCTTCTAATCATTTAGCCTTCAATTTAGCTTCTGCTTATGAGGCAACTAATTTAAAGATATGAGGTCCATCTCTTTAAGAAACTTGTCCTTGCTTGAGTCACAAATGATGGAAGACATCTCATATCAATTTCAGTTATGCAATAAACCAATAGAATATCACTTTCATGATGTTCTTAGAGGTTGTGGCAAAATCAAGGAAGTTTTGGTACAAATGATTAGGTTCCTCTAAATCTAATCCAACTCATTCTCACACAATCTTTTTGTTTTTAACAAATAAAATGAAAACCTTAAACATGATATCACTTGATTTAACCATTAGTTAGAAGGTCATCTTCATGAACAACAACACAATCCCATTTTTTTTGTGTCTTAGCCTTCAAATAACAACCTAACATATTTCTTACTTTATCCCTATTCTATATATATACCTATTGCTAGCTATATGAATTGGTCTGAAGTAGAAGCAAAGAAACCAACAATTAAAAGTTAAAACACCAACCAACCCTTCAACTCAAACAAATACTAGTATACTCATAATAATTATCATATCCTTCAACAAACAAAACAAAAACAATGGAGCCCGAACCTATCATCTCCGAGAGCCCTACGGTTGATTATAGCTCTACCGTAGACACATCTCGTCCTTTCAGCTCCGTCAAAGAAGCCGTAGCCATCTTCGGAGAACGCCTTCTTGTTGGAGAAATATACTCTCCATCTCCAAAACCATTCTCTTTCTCAGAAACTACTACTACTAGTACTACGTCTGCTACTACTGCACCATATTATTCTCCTTCTGTAACTATTAAGCGAGAATCGTCATGGAGATCAATGCCGTCATCACCATCACCATTTAGTCCCATCAAATCATCATCATCATTTAAAGAAGAAGAAACCAACAATACTAATAGCCTTTTTGATACAGTAAAGAAGCTAGAGGCAGAGCTTGAGAAAACAAAAACAGAACTGAAGATGTTGAAGGAAAGAGGGAGTGAAACAGAGGTAGCATTGGCAACATTGAATGCTGAGCTTCACAAGAACATGTCCAAATTGGCTCAAGCTGAAGCTGCTGCAGCTGGAAAAGCAGCTGCAAAAACAGTGAGGTTTGTTGAGAGAGAAAACATTCATAATAATAGTAATATTAAGGGAGGTGAAAAAAATATGAGGAATTCACAAACACTGTCTGAGATGATTAATCTTGGAGAAAATGACCATCTTTTTGGAGGAGGGAAAAAGAGGCTTCATAATAATAATAATAAGAGCACTAAGCAGAAGCCTATTATTCCTCTTCTTGGTGATTTGTTTTTCAAAAGAAAGAATTCTTCTTCTACTAATCATCATAATAATCCTCTTTATGCTTCTCCTTTTTAATGCATGTTTTGTTGTTTTTTTAATTCATTCATGTGTGTGATTGGGATTATATTAATTGGACTGTTACAGGTCCATGGTTGAAATTTGTATGATTAATTTCTGGGATGTGTGCCTTTTTTTGTGAAGTTTTCTGTAAAAGTTAATGTTTGTGTCTCTATCCATGTCAAATTATTAAGTGTATTTTTTTTTTTTATTTCTTTTTGTTCTAAGAGATGGAATAGAATAACCCGATTGAAGCATTTTTTTGTGTTCTCCAAGGCGGTTATAGAAGCTTCATATCTTTAAGGTACCTTTATAAAGATTTTTTCTACAATTCTAGAATTAGAAAATTGAGTGCTTAGAAATCGTACTTTATTAGCAATATCCAATAATTTTTCAGCATATATGTCTTGATTGTTTCATCCTCCTTCATTCTTTGTAACTCGAAATCTCTCATTAATTTCATAACTTGCATGTTTCGAATCCTTTCATCTCCTTTTATATTTTTCTTTTAGGTAATCCCAAATTTCTTTTGAGTCATGATTCTAATAAAGACGGTTTGTGAGACATTTGCAAAGAAACAAGTCTTTGTCTTTGCTCTCTTGCTTTTTCTTTCTTTATGAATTGTCATCTTCGTACTGATATGGTTTTTTGTGTTCTTGTATGCGCGAAATCTCTTATATTATAAGCTTTTTCCGTTTTGCTATTTTTGATCCTAATTTTTTTTCCTCTCATTTTTCCCTAACATTAATTCAAATAAAATGTTAAAAATACCTCACCGAGAATCGAACTCACAACCTTTATCTCACCTTGTTAAATATTTATTAGTATTAAACGATATCAGGAGGGATCCATTTTTTGAATTTTTATAAAAATTTATGGAGTTGATCTACTCAATGAGATCTTTGAATTCAACGGTTGGATTGAAGAAATATAATGCCGATATCAAGTTATTAAGCGGAGTAACTTTAACGAGACTTACTCCTGGAGTCAACGGATCCCTCCTCATAATTTCAATAGTATGAATACATAACTACATTTTTTGAATTTTTATAAAAATTTGTGGAGTTGATCTACTCAATGAGATCTTTGAATTCGACGGTTGGATTGAAGAAATATAATGTCGATATCGAGTTATTAAGCGGAGTAACTTTAAGGAGACTTACTCCTGGAGTCAACGGATCCCTCCTCTCAGGGATCCGTTGACTCCAGGAGTAAGTCTCGTTAAAGTTACTCCGTTTAATAACTTGATATCAGCATTATATTTCTTCAATCCAACCGTTGAATTCAAAGATCTCATTGAGTAGATCAACTCCACAAATTTTTATAAAAATTCAAAAAATGTAGTTATGTATTCATACTATTGAAATTCAACGGTTTTTTTTAAAAGTTTGTTGTACGTTCAATTGAAGTTATTAGAAAAAGTATCAAACGATTTTGAATTTTTATAAAAATTTATGGAGTTGATCTACTCAATGAGATCTTTGAATTCGACGGTTGGATTGAAGAAATATAATGCCGATATCGAGTTATTAAGCGGAGTAACTTTAAGGAGACTTACTCCTGGAGTCAACGGATCCCTCCTCTCAGGGATCCGTTGACTCCAGGAGTAAGTCTCGTTAAAGTTACTCCGTTTAATAACTTGATATCAGCATTATATTTCTTCAATCCAACCGTTGAATTCAAAGATCTCATTGAGTAGATCAACTCCACAAATTTTTATAAAAATTCAAAAAATGTAGTTATGTATTCATACTATTGAAATTCAACGGTTTTTTTTAAAAGTTTGTTGTACGTTCAATTGAAGTTATTAGAAAAAGTATCAAACGATTTTGAATTTTTATAAAAATTTATGGAGTTGATCTACTCAATGAGATCTTTGAATTCGACGGTTGGATTGAAGAAATATAATGCCGATATCGAGTTATTAAGCGGAGTAACTTTAAGGAGACTTACTCCTGGAGTCAACGGATCCCTCCTCTCAGGGATCCGTTGACTCCAGGAGTAAGTCTCGTTAAAGTTACTCCGTTTAATAACTTGATATCAGCATTATATTTCTTCAATCCAACCGTTGAATTCAAAGATCTCATTGAGTAGATCAACTCCACAAATTTTTATAAAAATTCAAAAAATGTAGTTATGTATTCATACTATTGAAATTCAACGGTTTTTTTTAAAAGTTTGTTGTACGTTCAATTGAAGTTATTAGAAAAAGTATCAAACGATTTTGAATTTTTATAAAAATTTATGGAGTTGATCTACTCAATGAGATCTTTGAATTCGACGGTTGGATTGAAGAAATATAATGCCGATATCGAGTTATTAAGCGGAGTAACTTTAAGGAGACTTACTCCTGGAGTCAACGGATCCTCCTCTCCTTCTATTATTATTATTATTATTATTATTATTATTTGAAATTCTGGCATGCGGTGATAAGATGCTCTATATAATGTTGTAGCATCTTCTACTGCATCAAACTAACAGAATATGAAAAATAAACAATAGAGGGCAGGAAAGTAAATAACACAATGAATTTGTTAACCTAGTTCGGAGCAACCTCTCCTACTCCGGGGATACCAATCCAGGAATGAATTCACTACTATAGTTCTAGTTCAAAGACTCCAAAACACCCTGTTTCTATCTTATCGCCTAGACACTACCTAATGCAATCCTACCTAGAAATTCCTAGATATGAGACGCCCCATCTCACTTCCTTTAAGCACACACATGTGATTACCACACAGTAACAAAAGGTTTTTAATCAACAATACACAGTGGTGAAGACACAACAACTCCTTGCTTAAAAGCTTTGGAGAAGTAACACAATCAACACTTTCATACCTAAAGGCTTAGGAGACATTTACAATTTACAATTCAACTAAACTAACTAACTCTGTACGTAGATATTCAATGACAACAACAGAGAGGTGTATATGAAACCCTAAAGCACAAGGCTTACAAAGATACAAAACCCTAAAAGACTACATCTTTGATATATTTGTTTAAGCTTCGGTTTTGGTGAGTAAAATAGGTTTAGCAACTTCCTTTATATAGGCTTCACAATGCTTCAGCTCAAAGAAAGCAAAATATATTTTCCACAAATATATTTGCACCAAATATTCCTTTCATAAATACATTTGATTCTCCATAAATATATTTTCTATAATAATCTTTAAAACCAAATTTGTTTAGAATATCCGGCTGATATATTTCAATAATAAACTGAAAGAGAAAGGCTTCAGAAATAATCTGGATCATTGAGATGTCCAGTTTAAAAGATTTACTCCAAATATTCTTCATAAAAGATTTAATGCAAAAATATATTTCAATATATTTCTGGAGCAAATAAAAACATGAGAAATGTTATTTGAACATCAACTTTTGGACAACATTTGACAACATTCTCTTTCATACTCACATTACATTTTTATTATCTCCCTTCCTTTTTCTCTCTCTATTGTTTTTATCCAATAAGAATTGGAGAAATAAAAAATGTCTCAAAGTTGTCTACAAAAATTGATGTTCAAATAACATACCTCTAAAAACATAGACCGCCTCAGAAACTTGAGGCACAAAGCGCGATAGTTGTCGTATAGCACAAGCAAGATTATACTTCAATCAAATCTTCAAAAGATACTTTGCAGAAAAACAGAGTCGCGTGCCCAGCTGTCGTAGCAGACCTGATGCATCTTACTAGAGTGTGCTTTAGCAAAATGTAGCCAACACACAAAAAACCTAATATTATTATTATTAATTCAAATAAAATGTTAAAAAATACCTCACCAAGTATCGAACCCACGATCTTTAACTCAGCATGTTAAATATTTATTATTATTAGCTTCATACTATTATTATTATTATTATTATTATATCTCTTGTATTTTAAACTTGCTCGAAATATAACCCTAAACCTTTTTTTTTTTCATCATGGCTTATGACTCTACATAGAGCTACAAATAAAACAAACTTTTAAATTATATCTTTTAAAAAAACAAACTAATCCTATAAATTCTAAACAAATCTCAAATATTTTAAACTGAAATATAAATGTTAAATTTTAATGTCATTATATTTTAAATATAAATGTAAAGGAAGATCAAAAGGTTTTAGATTAAAAAGTTAGAAAGGAAAAACCTAAACAGAATATAGAATCCGACAATTCCTTGCTTATAAAAAAAAAATTCCCTTCTCATTAGGAATTTGATAAGACGGCCGGAAGCAATGGAACACAATAAGCCGGTACTGAAGAAGAAACAACATAAACCATTACCGCTTCTACCGAGGAAACAACGTCAACCAACCCTAAGGAAAGAAACCCTATCACTGCATGATCATCTTCCGTTGGATCTGGTGGAAGAAATCCTATGTAGACTTCCCGTGAAACAACTGATTCAACTCCGTTGCGTCTGCAGGTTATGGAATTCCCTTTTCTCGGAAGATTCTAATTTTGCCAAGAAGCACCTCCGCTTGTCAACCACAAACCAAGGCCGCCACCATCTCATCATAAAGAGTAGGCAGTTTCTTAATTTACAATACCCAATCTCCGCTATCTTCAGCTCCAGAGACGCTACCATCTCCACTTATTCTCTAAGAGATATTCCTAAAAAACGAGAATCTGATCGTGATCCTGGTGGTTATGTGTCCACTTGTGACGGCATCATATGTTATGGTTTAAATCAGTATTCAGCTCTTTTGTTTAACCCTTCTATTAGAAAATTCATAATATCGCCTCCTTTGGAATTTCCAGACCAAAAACATGCTATTATCGTTTATACACTAGTGTATGATCGTTTCATTAATAATTATAAGATTATTGCTCTTGCTAGTTGTACCAAAAGAGAAGTCTGCGCACATACTTTGGGTACAGATTATTGGAGAAGGATTCAAGGCTTTCCAAGTTCAATACCCGAACTTATGTGTACATCGACTGGAATATTTGTGAATGACTCTGTTAATTGGTTGACAACACACTTCATTGTTTCTCTTGATTTGGAGAAAGAGTCTTATCAAAAGCTTTCACTACCCGTCCCTAATGTGCAATTCAGATCTCCCTGTCTTGGTGCTACCTTAGGGACCTTTAGGGGTTCTTTGTCGCTTCTTATTTCCATGCAGGAGAATTTTTCTCATGTTTGGATTATGAAAGAATTTGGTAATGAAAAGTCTTGGACTAAATTGTTAAGTATTCCTTACATGAGCTACATGAAATCATGGTGGCCTTTCCGCTATATCAAGCTATTATACATTTCAGAGGATGACCAAGTGCTGATGGAGATGTATATAAAGATGAACTATAAGTTGGTTGTTTATGATTCCAAAAATAACACTTTTAACTTTCCTGATCATCAAAACCGGATCAGTAATGTTAGTATGGGGCGACCAGAAATCTTTGTTGAGAGTTTGATATCACCTTTTTAGAAGCCTTGCTAAGAGGAGCTGTTGATTTTCATTTCCTTATTAGTTAGAGCTGTTGATTTTGTCACCGCTCATTAAATTTTATAAAGTAAATAATTATTCAAATCTTCCACCATAGAGTATATCTTTCTTTCTCCTAATATTTATTCTACTATTCGCAATTTTTATTTTTCTGTCAACTTAAATGTTAAAAAAAGGAATAATTCATTGGATAAACATGTGAGAGCCAATCTGAATTCCAAATAATTAATCAATTCAGCACAGTTACAAATATGGTATTTACTTGATTCTAGATACTTGAACGTGTATATGACATATATTCTAGATATATACTTGAGTACTTGACTCTAGATCCTTTATGAATCATGATATGTCCTGATACAAATATGGTATTTACTTATTCCAATATTTACTTATTCCCTTTTCTTTTTTTTTGTGTTACTTCAATGTTTACTTATTCTGTTAGCTACTCAAGTAGTTTAGAAAGTTCTGCAAATATACATCATCACTTAACAAGTAAGACTGATTCTACATGATTTCTAAAAAAGTTTAGAAATATGCATCACAATTTAACACTCCACCTTAATGCATATTTCGGTAACTCCAAGCATATTTCGGAATTGTGGTGTCGACTAGAGGAGTAGCAACATTCAACACTCAACCAATTAGTAAGGCAATGTTGTAACATCCCACATCAATTATCAGAAATTATAGTTAAATTAGAGAATGCTTAACTAAAGTAAATGACACAATAAATTATTTTTGAGCTCTTTTTTTGAAAAATCTTCTATCCCAACACATATAGTGTGTCAATAGATTCATTTAGGTGATGAATCAAACAAATCTTTTTTTCACCGAGATTGGAAAAATATCATAATTTGTAATTTATAACACACAAAAATTGAGAAAACCCTAAACTCTCAACCGTGAACCCCTTAAACTTGCCCCTACACTCCCTTCCGAAGGCGACACCCAATCAACATTGTTCTTCTATCTGTATCTTGTTTCATTTGCACAAGGAGGATAGAAGCCTTTTGTTCAGGCTTTTGGAGGTGATCAATTCGATATCAACTATCAGCAGGAATGCATGTCTAGAAACTCCTTTTTCAATTGGAGTTGATCAATGTGAATAATATTCTATCCCAACACATATAGTATATTTGTTGTTGCATTTAGGCGATGAATCAAGTTTTTTTTCTAATGACAAATTATTAGTAGTTAGTATACTACATAATATGTTAGTTTTTTCTCCTTGTCAAGACTCATTGGACCTTCCTTCAACTCCTTTAACCGTTAATTAGCACAACTAGTACGACCAATTGTGTTATTCCTCTCACCTCACTCAGGTGATGAATCAAGTGAATCTATTTTTCGCAGAGATTTAAAAAATATCATAATTGGTAGTCTACCCACCAAAATTGTTAAAAGTGGAATCGATGGTTTTGAAAACGAAGAAAAAGAGGATCACTTTGATACTGTTCGAGCAAAGAAGTTTGTTAATCTCCGGGAATATACCCCCAGATTGAAGCAACTGCAAATGCTTATGGGTGGTCCGATTTCAACATGATTGGGCAAAACAACACTACTTGAGTCTATGCGTTCTTCCCAATATCTACGTACAGGTATGAGAATGGAGAATATATCTCCCACGTAAGTGGCAAGAGAGGATAGATTTATGCCACATTTATTATTTTCAAAGGACATTTAGGTCCCTGCATTGATTTTTTGAGACATATGGCCCAGTAATATTTTTAAAAATAAAAGCGAAATTTGTTAAATATTGATTAAAAAAAATATCAAAACTTACGTTTTTGAAATTTAGGATCAAAGTGACCTTAATTTTTATTTTGTTGGGTACATAAAGTGACATTAATTTTTGTGTCCGTTTGACCCTATTTATTTTCTACTACTTCTTTTAAGAAAAAGTAGGGACAAACACAATTTTGATAAAGTTTTTAAAATAAGAAATGTATTTTTTGTAATGAAAAAAACACAATATATGTGAATTTTAAAAAAAGAATTTATAATAAGTATCTTTTTTAAGTTATTATTATTAGTTGTTATTATCTTTTTTTAAGTTTGTTATTATTTGGATAATTATCTTTTAAATTTAGATGATAGTGAATTTATGATAAGTTAAAATAAATAATTATCTTGTTTTACAAAGTTATATTACGATGTCAGACCAGACCCCCAAATCATATTAGACGGTCCAGTGGACAGGATATTGTTGGTGAAAAAAAATAAGTAAAAGAAGTTATATTACGACTGATAAATAAATGCTCTTTTAAAAATGTTTTATTAGCATATTTGGGTCCGTTTGGATTAGCTTATTTTTTAGTTTATGTAAACAACTTATGTAATTTTTACGTATTATTATAAGTTTGTCAAGGTAGTTTATGATAAAAATAGCTTATAAAAATACAATTTTCACTAGTGTGGACTTATAAAATAGCATAAAACCTAATTTATATTGCATAAGCTCAAAAATAAGCTAATTCAAACGGGGCCTTAGTACTCTTTAATTTTTTTTTAAATTGTTTTATGTTTTCTTGCTTTTAGGTTTTAAATTTTTCTTAAAAAATATCTCGTGTTTAAGGGTTGTACTTCAAATTTTCTAACTGTTAAGTTATTCACTCTAACCCTTTGAACAAAGAATGAAGGAGATGAAGTTGAGAGATATTGAAAACTATGAAAATAATAGAAAAATGATTAAGGGAAAGTAAAATCTTATTCTTCCACAAAGGGTGGGTGTTTCAAATGAAAGCAACTGCATAACTACCTAAGACAAACAAACTAACTACCTAACTGAATTACAACCGTACAATGTCAGCTAGTAACTAACAGCTAACTAACTAACTGTTAACTATCTACACAGAACAATGTTACAACATTGTATAGAACATCTGGTAGAGCATCTGAAGGACAGATGTTCCAGCATCTGACTCAACATTGCACAGTCTGAATAATAAAGCCAATACTCCTCCTTAATTCAGACTGTCAAATCTGACAATTTTCATCTCCCTTCTTAGCTTCAGGAACTGATCTCTCTTCACAGCTTTAGTCAGTATATCAGCTTGTTGATCATCAGTTGAGCAGTACTCCAAGCTGAGTTTGCCTTTGTTAACTTGGCCTCTAAGGTTTCCGTGTCCAGGATAAGTGATTATGTATTGTAACCAATTAATCTTGACCTACACTCCTCTTGCAAATCGGAACTGGTCGATATTTTATAACGGAAAGCTTTTTTATCGACGAATTATAATGAAAAAATTGAAAGACATGTACAAATGCAATGAAAATAAAGTTGGATCCTTGTGCAATAGTTAATATTAACAAGATGGTAAAAATTAGATATTCGGTTCTTCAAATGATACAAAGAAAAGTGACTGAAAATGGATGATTTATTTAAACCAAAAATCCAAATAGATAAAATTACAATTCATGAATTAAACCAAAAAACGTCAAAATAATCAAGAAATGGATTTTCTGTCATCTTAATTCATTTAGAAAAAGTTTAATTACAAATTCCATCATCAGGAATTTAGTAGGCAATAATAGCTCAAGGTGCTTACTGTTCAAAAAATTGTATCATAAAAGGTTTTAGACATTTAGCTGCTAGTCTGCCACCATCCAAAGACTCATAATTGACACATATTAGTGCAAAAAACACTTTTTAAATCAGGGATTTTAAATCAGCTGCAATCCACCCACTTGATTTAAAATGTTAAATTCATGGGACACGCTAGGAATTTTCAAAATTGCAGTGATATTAAGTCAGACCTAACTTAAAAACATTTCAGAATTAAAATAAAAATATATTAATAGAATAGAAAAGGAAATATTGTTTGTAAAAAAAAAAAAAAAGGAAAGATTGTTTCCCTCTTTGCAACGAAGCCCTAAACGCCTCTCCACGAATCCCCTCTCTGTGATGCTTCTTTTCGATTCTTCTCATTCTTCAATGGATTCTGAATCTAATTTTCATTTTGTTTTGCTTCATTGTGCGTTCAGAGTTTTCAAGGGTTTTTCAACAGTTCTCTTCGTTGTTGCCGTCATCCATCGTATGGAGCTTCTTAATCAATATGTATCTCTATTTCTTCAGTATGTAGCTCCCAACTATGTTTATCTCAATTTTCTATGATGTGTAATATTGTGATGCTTAGATTTCTCCACTCATTTAGTTATCACTAACTTATTTAACATCAGTGATAATTTATTTAGTTAAATAGATGAAATAAGGTATAAAGAGGAGCTTTTGGTAAGGTTCTTTAATCTTCTATTCAATACCCGCTAATTTTTTTGTCATATAGAGTCAAACTTGTGGAAATTTGTCTTTGAAATAGCTGAAATCCCTAATTTCATCTCTACCGTTCTAATTGCTGGAAACTCTCCGGTGTATGTACATGTTTTGGATATAGCGATTGGGAACGTGTAGGAAAGCATTCTAAATGTGAATTACCACTTTTGATGGTTATGTAAGTTTATAATATATTTGTGTTGGATTGCGTACTCTTTGTTTGATAGTTCATGAAAGTTGTTGTGCTTGTTGCTAACTATGAGCTGTTGGATGGTTTCTTAGTTCCCTTGTGATTTAAGACTTTTTTACCAATTCACATGTACTGATTGCTTGTAGAATTTTTGGCTGTGCTTTTTCTCTTTTAATTTGGTAGTTTAGAAGTAGTGATAGTTCTTATGGACAATTGTACTTTTTAGCTATATTGTGATCAGAATTTTGTATTCTATGCAGGTTACATATTTTATGGACATGGTTATACTTGAAGAACCAATAGAGAGGTATCATTAGTTGAAGCTTGTTTGGACTCTTCATTTTTATTTCTCTTCATTGACCAACTGATTGAAATGATATACTATTCTCAAGTTCTATCAATAGACAGACATTGATTATTATCATGACTTTCAGGACATATGTACATACTCAATGACACTAAGGATCAGTTGCTTTAATCAAAGGAATTTTTCTATTTGTCCTGTGAGAAGTTAAAGTTTGAAATAATATGATTGGTTGCTTTAACCCCTGAGTTAGCATGTGGAAAATTTAAATTGAAGGTAATGTATTGTCAGACACCATTGATTGTGAGTATATCAGTTTTGTTTGTCTTTAGCTTAGAGCATACACAATTGAAGGTAATAATGTACTGCCCATGACTTGATAATAAATCTAATAAATATATGTCTATGAGTATGAGCCGTTTAAAATTAATGTTAAGTGCTACTTAATCCTTTTTTTGTAATTTGTCTTTAATCCAAATAATAGGTAGCTTCAATTGTGTTGTTTTCTCTTGTAGGATCATTTTTTGTGTGTGCAAGATCACTTTGAATTTAATTCAACTGGCTATCGATTCCTTTTTACATGAGTGAGTTGGCTGAGGATTTTATATGATTCTGGTTGGTTTTGTTTAGGCACTGCTTGCAAACATGGTTTCCATGTATGCTGATATCCAGGAAATGTTAAACAATTTGGGTGATTTGTTAAGTACCATCGTTGAATTTGACTTCTCTTGATAGGTATGTCTAAACTGTCAATCATTGTAATGTTAAAATATTTGCACATATGAAACATATTCATAAATATGAAATGTATTTGAAAACAAGAAGATTAGAGAGGTTAGACTATATAAAGTTGAATACTCCTAGTATATGTTAGAAGTAACAGGTGGTACTTGAACACAATAATTTGTGTTGCTTAATAATGACTTATGGACTATGAGTTTTGAGAATTATAGATGCCTCTAACACATGTTAAACTGATACTATATTCCATAGATAGTTAGCATTTGGTAGAATTAGAAAATGTGTTTAATGCTTAGTATATCATAAGGAAACACATTGTTTTGTTTACTGTTATGTTTCTATGGAATAATAATTGGCAATTGACATGACTTAGTTCTCGGTAATATTAGAACACTAGTAAGGTTTGATGTATATAGACTATAATATAGACTAAATACATTAAATTTTCAATGTATGTATTAAGTGATTTTTTCTTATAATTAGGACCGGAGAGGGAGTAATTTGACATAACTCCTGAAATCTGAAGCCTTGGTTAAGTCTATTATGGTGATTTGATTTTATTATTTAATGATGCAAGCATGGTTTCTTAGCTATGTTTTTCTGTGCAGGTCCTAAATGTTAAAGGTATGTTGCAGTGTAGTATATTGAAGGTTGGCCATTGATATTTGTTTTGTTATTTGATTTTGTTATTATCATTGCGTAATTTATTTTCCATAATGTAGCGAGTTTAGCTTCTTTGGAAGTAAAATAAAACTGAACTATGATTGATAATGATTGCTATAATATCTAACTCTTAAATGCTACCATTTGTGATTTTAATTTCAGTTTCAAACCTGAGGGCGTTATACCTAATTATAACGTTGATTGCTCAGCCAAGATACGTTTGCAACCGGAATGCAAAGATTGAGCATCGAGGAACAACCCAAGAAATGTGTTAGAGCATTGAGGGGTAACTAGTTTACTTCAAGTTACAATGTTTGTGTTAGAGCTTCTAGGCTTGTAAGTGCTAAACTTACTGGTAGTCCTAGAGCTTTCTGTTTGGTTAGCTTTGTTTAGGCTAGTGTTTTGGTAGTGAGCATTGTTTGATTTTGTAAAGAGATAGTTAAAAAATTTGTAATTTAGTTTCATGAAGATTTTGTGACAGAATTATTTTTTATTTGATATGAAATTTGATTCTATATATAGTATTTCTCATATTAATGGTTATCTATGAAATTATGTTTTATTTATAATCATATACAATATTATAGGAAAACAGTCCACCAAAAAATATTATAGGAAAAACAATTCTAAAAAAAAAAATATTTAAATCGGGTGAACTGATTTAATAAATGTTATTAAATCATGTGGGCCGATTTAAAGTTTAGTTTTAAATCGGATTTAAAAACTTATGGTACTTTTGAACATTTTTTAAATGTGACCAACCGATTTAAATAAGTACATTTAAATCAGTTTGTCCGATTTAATAAATGTTTTTAAATCGGATTGAGAACCGATTTAAAAACTTGAATCTGAAAAGTACTCTGTGGGGGTAACTATGTTAAGTTAATTGCGTATCGTAAATAATTTTTTTAAATGTTATGGGAAATAAATTGCTACTCTATTCGATGGGCAAAAACTTACTAAATCGACGGAAACTAAATCGACGGAAACTAAATCCGATGGGAAACCGATTTAAAAAGTGTTTTTTCCACTAGTAATCGGTGTTATGTAATCCTAACTCATAATAATAATAATAGAAAACAGCTATTAGAAACTAAAAGATCAAAGATACAAAAGTAGACAAGTATGCATATACAAAAGTAGACAAGTATGCATATACAAAAGTAGAGAAGTATCCATACATCAAATCAAATCAAATCCATTTACTTAGTGTTATATATCAACAAAAAAAATGTACTTTCTTCTTCCTCCTTCACATTAAAATCCGATTTACCTCCTCCACATTAAATTCTTCGAACTCAGGTGCTTTTGTTCCATTTAATTCAACAATTCTAGTTTCAATAGTATCCTTCACAATCAATCTAAACCCCTTGAACATTCTTGTTGTATTGATTCCAAGTTGACTGATAATGCGGTTTTCCACTCTTTTTTTCATAGCCTCCATGAAATAAACTTGATCAAGGGCAGATATGTCTATATTACGTGAAATAAGCCACTGAATGCTTGCTAATAGAACCATGCCTTTTGTTGGGTGTTGAAGTACTTGTCTATCTTCAACACTTGTATCATTAGTAACTCTGTGCACATTAAATCTGTGTTCTCTAAGAAAAATCTCTAGCCAAGGTAAGAATGACTCAAAACTTGAGATGACTATTGATGATGATGTTCTCGATGTCTCTGTATTTAAAAGGTTAACCAACTCAATTGCTTTGGAGCTTGGACAATTGAAAGGTGTTGAAAAGAATTCATCATCATTCACCTCGCTGTTACACATACCACACCTTTTTTCTACATGGAACCACTTGGACCAGCAGGTTTCACAGAACACATGGCCACATTTGGTAACTATTTTTATGATCTTACAGTTAAATTGACAAATGGCACACTCCTCATTTGGTTGTAAGTCTTGTAACTTTTTTGCAGCGTCAGGACACGCTATCAAATATACAATACAAGAGAGAATTAAACACAACTACTTACCATATAAAAACAGAAGACAACTACACAATGAATGATACAAAGTATGTAATAATACCTTCTATATTGCCTTCTTTTCTCACCCTTAGAGATAGGTGTGAAACCATCTCTCTAAGTTTTATGATAGAGAGCTCCAAATATTGAAGATTTCTAAGTTGTTCATCATTCTTAAGTTCAGCGGTGGTCCTAAACTGTTCTTTCACCCAATTTTCAGCCTCCATATAAGGCTCCTTTTCTTCATTTGTGAGTTCAATGGAAATGGTTTGAATCACTTTTGAACCGAAACCATAAAGGTAATTTCTCTTTAATGTATTAGCTTTTAAGACCTCCTAGAAAAAAGAAAAAAATTTAAAATTAATTAATTTTTTAAACAATCAAAATATAAAAATTAAAGGTAAGAGTACTTACATTTTTCCTTGGCAGAGAAACCTCCATGGCAGAACCAAACAACAGTCCAAACACAAAGTCTGTTTGGGTTTGAGAGAGTGGAATTCCCTCTTCACCCTCTTCACCTAATATCCACTTATTGACAACTTTCAGCTTGAGAATAAAGTTCATTGCATCATTATCTGCAATGTCAACCTTGTCAATTATCAACCTATGCCATTGGTGGCCTTGGATCGATGTTAAAAATCGATCATTCTTATTGATGGGTAACTTTAAGTCCAAGATACTTGAAACCACTATATCATGAGAATGGAAATTTATCTTTCCACCACCCGATTCAGCATACAAGACCTTTAAGTTTTGTTCTTCCTCATAAATCTTCAACTCTCTTTTCCATCCCTCCACATTTGATGTTAAGAGAAAGGTGTTCTTTGGTTGAGGTTTAGACTTTTTTGACTTATTCATATTCTCCACTCTCATAGTGGAATAACAGTCTTTCATCAAGAGAGAAATTATCACAGCTCTTCCTCCAATAGTAAGGGGGTCAAAAATCCCCCCTTTTGCTTTATATCTTCGTGCAATCCGTTCATCCTCTATGAATTGTAGCAAATGAAATCCTTGAATCTGATATGGCAGCATTGTTTCTGCAGATACAGGCATTATTAGACTAAATAAAAAAGAAACAAGAACTCATTGTTGAGTTTGGTACTTTTCTGCATTTTTTACAATACTCCATGTATGTATGTGTGAACCTTATTGCACTTGCATTAATATATCAGTCCTTATTAATACATGACAAACTGTTCATAATGTCTCTGACATTTCTAAGCCTTTATCATCAAATCCTGTTTCTAATACACATAATTCTTTATCATCAAATCCTGTTTTTGTACATCCCTAGCTCTGTTAACATAGAACCTGATCCCACTATATCATCGCCAACATCTTCTCATGATAGTCCTAATCTTACTCCACCTTATCATGATAATCTTAGAAAGTCTACCAGAACAATTACTGATCATAGTTATTTACAAGATTATCATTATTACTCTATTACAAGTTCTGCTAATAACAACATTTCACATCCAAATTATCCACTTTCATCTGTTCTTAATTAATACATAATTGTGCTAATTAGGACTTGTAATAGAGTAACAATGATTAGTGCAAGATGCTGCTAATAACTTATGATAATTGTGCTCCCGAAAGAATGATTCAGATGCATTTACAAATTAAGTCACTATCATAATCAAAGTCAAACATTTCTAGGACTAGATTAACCTCTGTGATAATAAAATAATGTTAACAAAATAAAAGTAGAGAGTTAAGCATTGTGAAGGTTTGTAATGTTATAATGTACTAGTGAACCATACATTACTAATTCAGAGCATTTTGTGCAACTACATAACTGATTAGAATTATTAGAATCCATTTCCATAAAAAAGAAACAAGAAAAGACAGAATAACAAAGAATCATAAAGAATTTGCAGCATTATTAGAAGACTAGATTCTAAAGAATTAGTAAAATAAAACCAAAATCATATAATTGTGTAGCATTATTAGAATCCTACACAAATATGAGAATCTAAAGAATAACAAAGAAACAAGAAAAATCGAAACTTGCAGTAAAATAAAACCAAAATCATAAAATCAGTAAAATTAAACCTAAATGATAAATCAGATAACCTTTGTTGTCAATGCTTGATGAAGAAGATCCATCGTTGATGTTACTTGCAACAGACATGATGAACACAATGGAAAGAGAAAGATATAATTCTTGATTTGCGAATGCTTGATGAAGATGAATTGTTGGTTTGTGAATGCTTGATGAAGATGAATTGTTGTTTTGTGAATGCTTGATGAAGATGAAATGATGAAGATGAATTCTTGGTTTGTGAGTATGAGAAGTGAGAAGTGAGAGAGGGAAAATTTATTGTCAAAGGAGTGTGTAACTAACTGGTAACAACCTTCAGTATGAGAAGTGAGTGAGGGAAATATTTATTGATAAAATTATTTTAAAAAATTATTTTTGTTTGTTTTAAAATATAAAATTCAGACACACACAGATGAGATGAGACATGGTAAAACAAGCGAATTTTTTTTTTCCTCATTATCGTCGCTATCCGGTCTACTGATCCGCTTAATTTGGTTTGAAAGTTAATTTTGGCATCAAGTGGTACATGTCTCATCTCGATCGCAGTTGCGAGGGATTCAACTGTGATTCGCCTAAACAAATTCAATGTCAATTACTACTGGATTAACTAAGAATTTGTAAAGAAGGGAAGAGTTTGTTGATAAGATAATTTAAAAGGATCTATATTTATTTCTATTTTAGAATTTAATATTCAATTTGGATTAATTTTGTAATTTTAAAAAAAATATTAATTACCATTCATCAACAAGGATTTTTTTTAAAAGAATACTATTGAACTAGAAAGAAATAGTTTAGGCTCCTAATCAAATCAAATGAGGATAGGGTTAAATATGTTTTTGGTTTCAATAAAATGAGTTATTTATATGTTTAGTTTTTACTTAATTTTTTTTTTTTTTTTACTAAAGTTTTTACTTAATTTTTAATCTCTATTTTTTACTTACACACTGTTTTTTTTTTGTTACCATGATATTGATATGAAGTTCTCACCGCTATTAGCAATGACTAATATGCGTCCGAGAACTTGTGGGATACACAAAGTGGATTTTTCACTCCCAATCGAATTTTCTTCATACGCGTGAGTCATAAATCAAACCTCTGACCACATGTTTAAGGGAATCAAAATTCTTACCACTTGACCAAATTCATTGTTGATTCTTACACATAGTTTTAGTCCATTACTAAAACTAAATTTGTTTAATTATCATTAAAATCTTTAATTTTTGAATGATTTTTTATAGGTATATTTAAAATATCATTCATTTACTATATTTTAGAATTTATTAACATGAATTACTTAATTTTATTTGTATTGAAGAATGAAAATAGTATAAAATAATTAATAATCAATTTATTTTTGTCAAATTAATAGTGTATTCCATCCTTAATATAAAGATAAAAGTATTTTTTAAATACGTTAAGGTCCCGTTTGAATTAACTTATTTTTGAGTTTATGCAAACAACTTATGTAATATAAATTATGTTTTATGCTATTTTATAAGTTCACACTAGTGAAAATTATATTTTTATAAGTTATTTTATCATAAATTATCTTGTCAAACTTATAATAATACATAAAAATTGCATAAGTTGTTTGCATGAGTTCAAAAATAAGCTAATTTAAACGGGCCCTAAGTAGTTAATGTATTTAGTCTATATTATAAGTTAGATATATTAGTTATTCTTTAGTCAAAAAAATATATATATATTAGTTATTCAATGTATCTAAAAAATTATTTTGTCAAAAAAAATTATATTAAAAACCAAAAATAATAATAAATTGTTAATTTTGTACAAATAGAAATAGTACTTTTTTCTTTTTTTGATATAATAGAAATAGTACTTTAATTGACCAAAAGTGAACAAATACCATAAACATAAAGTAATTTTGTTTTCTTGATTTGTGAGTGAGTACGTGGTTCGGTATGAGAAGGGAGAGAGGGAATATTTCAAATATAATTGTGTGGAGTGTAACTCGTAACCGACTCATAACTAACGTGAAGTCGGTATGAGAAGTGAGAGGGAACATTTATTTTAAATTATAAAATTCAATTTAATTTAGATTATTTTTTAATTTAAAAAATATATTTTTTGTATGTTTGAGTTTTCAATGGGTTTGTCATTTCATCTACAAAAAAAAAAAATATCATTCTCTCAGACACACATAAGTCAAAACCAAGGTTGTGAAAAATGGACCTAGCATACTCATAATAATTCTTCATATCCTTCCACAAACAAAACAAAAATAATAGAACCTGAACCTATCATCTCGAAGAGCTCTACCGTTGATTATAGCTCCACCATGGACACATCTCGTCCTTTCAGCTCTGTCAAAGAAGCCGTAGTTATCTTCGAAGAACGTCTTCTTGTCGGAGAAATATCTCCATCTCCAAAACCATTCTCTTTTTTAGGGGTGTTTATGGTTCATGAACTGCACTGAACTAAACCATATAAATGGTTCGGTTCAGTAACTGGAACCACTTTTTATAAAAACTGGTTTATTTTGAAAACCAGTTACAATTCGATTCAAAACTAGTTTAGAACCAGTTTACATTTTTTAACTGGTTTAGTTTTAGATAACTGGTTTAAAACCGATTTTTTAATAAAAACCGGTTTATTTTTCAAAAATTGGTTTTCAACCAATTTCCCGAAGAAAAAAAACTGGTTTAAATTTTTTTCTCGAAAAAATCGAGAACTTTTTTCCCGAAAATAGATCGGAAACTTTTTTCCCCAACCCACTGAAGTTTAAATAAACAGGTTTCTTAATAATTGCTATCCAAAAAAATGAGTGATCTCCCTCAAATTTCAAAATTTGTCAAATACCCCCTGAAATTTGGAAATAGGCATATACCCCATTGAAGTTGTAAAACGTCAATCAAATTGCTCCATGCTCTGTTTACTCCGTCTATTTTGATGACGTGACGGTTAACGGCATACGTGCACACACGAACGTGGTGCCACATACATGAGTAATTGATTAGGATACACGTCACATGAGATAACTGATAAAAAAATTGCAAAATAAGTGGCCAAATTGCTCTAATTTCAGTCAAAATTAGCCTCCTGATATTGCAAATTTTAGTCAATTACCCTCTTGTGACCTGTATCCTGACCAATTACCCCCCTCATGTGACGTGACACGTATGCAGTTAATAGCCATGTCAACAAACTATACATAGTAAACGAAGTAGGAGGCAATTTGATTGACATTTTACAATTTCAGGGGGGTATTTGCCTATTTCCAAATTTCAGGGGAGTATGTGACAAATTTTAAAATTTTAGGGAGATATTTGACATTTTACTCCCAAAAAAATATTAACTTTTTTATAATATTTAAACTTTTCACTATTACTATATATATATGTATAATTTGAAATATAAATGTTTCCAAATATTATGTTATATGTAAAAGAGTATTCAATTGATATTATTATAAAACGTTTTGGTGTATCCATTCGCGCGCAATTACAAGACTAATTCTAGAAATTGAATTTATAACCAAATAATTAAAAGATCCAAGTATTTACCACTTGTGTTGGTGTAAATTTTTTAACACATGCATTCAAGTTAGAGAATGTTAATACCAAATTAAATCTATTATTATTATAAAAAAAATTAAATCTATTATTATTTAATTTAAACTATAAAGTTTTGTTCTAACGGTAAAAAAACATGTCTTAAATCCGAGAGGTTCCAGCATTCGAGGGTCATGTCCCACTAGTGTTTTTGGAGAGAGGTAAATTTAATTACCTTTGAAAGTGCTCTTTGAACACTAACGACTTCTTTGTCTTGGACCGACACACCATCCCCCTCCCCTCACTCTAAATTTTTATTACAAAAAAAATTATTTAATTTAAATTTTGACAGAAAATTATTATGTATTAGAAGTGAAATTAAAAAAGGTTGAGCTTATTTTATCATAAAAAAAAGAGGTTGGGCTTAAGAAGAGGCCCAAACCGAAGGAAGCAGAGGTAGAAACGGAAGTTAACTAACAACAACAACGAACGATGATGGTTTGAGTTTGGGTGGTGAGAACTGAGAACGAAAAAGGAAAAGAGAAAGGAAACAATTTCTTCAATTTCTGTTAGTTAGGTCAAACAAAAATTTTGATTTGATTTGAATTGAATCCATAAAGCGATGCAAGGTGTGGTGCTGCTCAACGCACAATCTTACTGCAGACCCGCCCTTCAACCTCCTTCTTCTTCTTCCTCCGCCGCCCCCAAAAAGGTTTTCTTCTTCTTCTTCTTCGCTCTTTCTTCAATAATAATAATATTCAACCAAAAATGTTCTAATATAGTTTCCTCTTTGCAGAACACAAGGTTTTTCGGTACCCATCTTCATCTTCCTTTTAACAACACCACAAATAATAATCTTTGCTTTCATTCACCATACTCTACACGTTCATTTGGTTAGTTACTTACTTACTTACCCGCCCCCTTTAATTCTTCCATTTAATAAATTGTTTGTTAATCAGGCCCAATTCCATTATCCATCAATAATGTCAAATCTTCATTATTATGCTTATTACAGTTATAAAGGCTGTTGCAACTCCAAATCCAGCTGTCGAATTACCGTTAACTGCTCAAAACGTAGAAACTGTGTTGGATGAAATTCGACCCTATCTCATTTCAGATGGTGGAAATGTCGCACTACAAGAAATTGATGGCAATGTTGTACGCTTGAAGTTACAGGGTGCTTGTGGATCCTGTCCCAGTTCTGTTATGACAATGAAAATGGGCATTGAACGTCGATTAATGGAAAAGATCCCTGAAATTGTCGCAGTTGAACCCGTAGCTGATGAAGAAACCGGTCTTGAGCTAAATGATGAAAATATAGAGAAGGTTTGTTAGTTATTAGTTATGTGTAACATTATCATTATGCATATGCTAAACTGCTTATTCTACATGTTTTCGTTGTCTGTTGAGAAATATTCTACCATGTTTTCGCTTTCTGAAATGGCTACACATATGTACACACATTTACATAGGCTTTGGGAGGGAAACAAAACAATACATTATGAAGTCAATCCTATTGCAAGATATTTATTGTTACAACTTAATAAGGTATATATACAAAACACCTCTTTAAGCAAGGTATTTTTTTAAACCAAAAAATAATTTTTAAAAACTATTTACAAACACGCCTATAGTTGAAGTTTCTTAGGAATTATTTGAAAAACAACATAGATGATCTGATGATTGACTTCAAATGTAAGAAGAGTGATGAATGATAAGTACTGCTAACTGCTAAGTGTGCTAATTAATCATAGAAGACAGATTGTTTGTGAAATTTAAACCATTCTATTTACTATATAGTTTTATGACACAATCAAGACAAGTCGTTTGTGAAATTCAGTCCATTTGGGATAAAATTACACATTATAAAATTTCTTAAGTATTTTGTTATATAAGTTTACTAAAAATTTGCATTCATATTTCCATGCAAGAAGTAGTCAGTTTTATACAATTGAAAGTAAATCTCTAGCCTTTCACTTTGCGCTGTTACTCAAATTTTTAAACTATTTACATGGTGGAATGGGATTTCAGGTTGAGTACTAGCTATCACTATGTACCTTAAACCTCAATATCAAGCCTTGTGTTTCAGTTAAAGAAAGACGCTTTGTCCCCAAATGTTCTCCATTTTGCTGTACGTATAGGATTATGGTTATTGAGTCTGGTCTAAAAGATCAAAATAAGCTTAATATTGACACAAGAAATGGGACAAAGATGGAGTCTTGCTTCTTCTTTTTTAAGAGATGGAGTCTTCCTATTCTGTCTTTTCAAATCATTATTATATCAAGATTAACATTGATCTTAGCTAGTTTAATTACTGTTGCCATTGTCAAATGCAGAACCTGTTCAGTTGTCTTACAGAGTACATGTTTATGTATATTATATCTGAAACATTTACAGAGTTTAATATGTAGTAACTGTTTCAGGTTCTAGAGGAAATAAGGCCGTACCTGGTTGGGGCAGCTGGTGGATCTCTTGAATTGGTAGGCATTGAGGAGCCAATTGTAAAGATCCGAATCACGGGTCCAGCTGCTGGTGTTCAGACTGTGCGTGTTGCTGTTACACAAAAATTGCGAGAAAAAATACCTTCCATAGCAGCAGTTCAGCTGTTATGATATTTTGGTACAAAACAAAGAGAAGATAAGTATATTCCAATCTTGTAATTTTTCATGAACACTCATGGAAATAAAGTATGACCCGATGTATAGTAAATTCAATATTATAATGCTTTCACACAGTGGAAGAAGGCTTCCATTATTATTAAAGTCAAACTACTGTTTATTGTTTGTATCTGTAGCTCAGTAATGTTAAAATCATGTTTTAAGAATGGCTACCTGTTTTACATTGCCGAATTTAAGGAAACTGGCAGGCAATACCTTTTGATATAATTCATCTAGATTCTCTAAACTCCATAATTTTGTCACAAATGAAAGAAATTTAATGTGGCTGAACATCTACAAAATTGTATATGCAGTGTTTAAATTGTATCTGAATAAGATTTGGAACTGATGCTGTGTCGAAACTATTTGTGGCAGTTTGTGAGGTTTGTGCTCGTCTCGTACGATGTTTGAAGGACAGGGTTGTTTGTTTGTATATTTGGAGCTTATGTTATACTTGTGTTAAGGTAGATAGGAAATCATCAATTAGCTGGGAGGTAAGAGTAGAATTAGGCAATTTAACATGTAGGCATCCCAAGTTCTATAACTTCTATTAGTGGTTGGTTAATCTTAGACTTAAAAACATCGGTGATTGTTGATAAATAGTACCGATTGAAGTTCAGATATTTTAGATTTGTCAATAATAGGATAATCTATATGTTGATTGAGGATGCTTGTGTTGTTTATGCTCCGCTAGTATGCCTATTTTCGTGCGTTAACATGCTAAATTGGTATGATATTTATGTTGTGGAGCGAGGTTCTCTACATGTTGGGTGTTGCTATTGATGAAGTACTCGCATGATGATGTATGGCTGAGATTGTTGACCTGGTGATATACTGTGTTAAGGAATGTATATCTAATCTTATGAGGTGTTGATCATTCTTTGGTGGATAGATGGTTGATGATGCTAGATTGGTTGTGTGGATTATAGTATTTAACACATTGTGTTGTTGAGATGAGTTAAATCATGTTGTGAGACACTATTTAGTTGGGGAAGTGTAGAATGTAATGTTGCCAATGTGAGGCTGAGATTCATAAGTGAGTTTAGTTAAGATTGATGCATATAATAGCAATTAGCATTTGCATTGTTATGATGAAAACATGTGACCTGTGGCGGCGGATGCTAGGGTGGGAGAGCTAGGTAGGTCTCCTACCGTGGGCAAGACATGTAAACCGTTGGATGAAACATGTTATGATACATGGTCTATACCTTAATTTTTTTTTGTCTCACTTTCCATCATCTCTATCACCAGCTTTGCAACTATTTCATTTTAACTTTTGTTTCTTTTCTCTATGCCATTTTTTTTTTCTTTCTTCACCTCCAAATCAAAACTTTCATCTCTTAAATACTAATCACATTTGTACTCAAAATAGATATGAAATTACTAATATTTATGAAATTTGAAGAAACATTAGTTTTACCATTCAAGAAAGTAAGTGTTCCATATATAGATGGTAATTAGGTTTCTAAACTGGCCTTAAGTTTAGAAACACAGATTTAATATGATTCTCATATTAATAAGAACATTGGAATCTATTGATTATTACTTAACATTAATCGAGATATACTATATGACCAATTTAATAAACTATTAAGATTTTCATAAACAATGGTAATTGTTATATAATAGTTCCTCTTCAAATAGTGATGCAAATAAAACTGTCATCAGATTTAGAATGAGTATGTTCCATCAATATGACCATCAAGTTGTTTGATGAAATTCAGATCTAATTCCAAACTATATCCTTCAGACCTAATTCAAATAAACCCATCAAATTGAGGATATTTTTTCTTTTTTTTTTTGAGTCAGGATATTTTTTCTTTTTAATTTGAATGAAGTTAATAGGAGATTAATGAGATAGATTTGTGTATGATAATTAGTTTGAAGAAAGTAATTAAAGAGAATGTGGTTGTGAGGTAGAAGAAAGGAATGGGAGCAGAGAGAGAGAGAGAGAGAGAGAGAGAGAGAGAGAGAGAGAGAGAGAGAGAGAGAGAGAGAGAGAGAGAGAGAGAGAGAGAGAGAGAGAGAGAGAGAGAGAGAGAGAGAGAGAGAGAGAGAGAGAGAGAGAGAGAGAGAGAGAGAGAGAGAGAGAGAGAGAGAGAGAGAGAGAGAGAGAGAGAGAGAGAGAGAGAGAGAGAGAGAGAGAGAGATGAGAGAGAGAGAGAGAGAGAGAGAGAGAGAGAGAGAGAGAGAGAGAGAGAGAGAGCATCATAATATCTCTCATCCGACGGTTCATATGATTTGCCCACGGTGGGAGACCTACCTAGCTCTCCCACCCTAGCATCCGCCTGTGACCTGTTGCCAAACGAGGTTAGTTTACTAGAATATGAGGTACAATAGATGTTGGGGAAGGATTAGGGGAATCTATTAGAATTATTCACCTTTACCCGCTACATATCCAAATAAAATAAGATTTGTACTGGAGTGTTCACCTATTTTATTTTTTTTCATAAGAAAACGGTTAATTTTTTATTTAGTACTTTTTCTTTCAATTATATCACAAATTCTTGTATATGCAATTTTATACTCCCTCCGTCCCATATTATAAGGGAAAAATGATCATTTTTTTTTTGTCCCAAATTATAAGGGAAAAAACAATTTTCAAGAATGTTTTTTACTTATTCTTATAAAATTAAATGCAAATTGCATTTAATTTTTTTCTCTCTCATTTTCTCAATAAACAACAACCAATCAAATTTGTTTTTACATCTTCTCATGCAACTTATTTCAAGAAAAACCCACAAAACTATATTTCAAATTCTCAAGTTTTGGTTTTCTTAATAAGTGTTTTTTTTTTCCTTATAATATGGGACGGAGGGAGTACTTTATATAATATCTAAATTTTTAATTAAAAGAATCAGATAAATTCATTGTATCAGGAACAATTCAACTGCAATAGAAACAATAGTGTATATCAAAAAAATGATTTCTCAAAAAAAAGTATAGTAAAACATACAATACAATTAAATGCAACAGAAGAGTAAACAGGTGAGGTTTTTTTTTTTTTTAATGGTGGACAGATTGGGTATGTTAGTGTTTCCACTAGTTAATCTTTTAATAGGGATTTTGATGTTTAAATAACATTTCTCTATTTAAAATTTGAAAAATCATAATCCTTTAATTGAGTTATCTAAAACTCGTAATATAATTAAAAAAAATGGCTTAAATACAGTTTAAATTCTTCTATTATAAAAATTCCAAGACATAAGACACTGCCATGCTTACCTCAATACAGCCAGCTAATTCAGGTTCAAAGAATTATTCTAATGAGCTGGGAGTCTTTAATAAATCGTTGTCCATTGGTATTACAATCTCATTCTAGGGTACCATGCATCATAGACCTCTTACACAACATTGCAAATTTTTACAGGCCTTTATTGAAATCTTAATTTCTAGCTTTTTTATCTTTGTTTAAACTTTAAAGTGTATAATTAATCAGCATTGCCAATTATTATTACGAAAAAGATGTGTACAATACAATGATGTTAATGTTATGAAAGGAACGACAACATCGCACTATTGCAATTCATGTCCACATCCTTTTGTAACAAGTTCATTTCCCAAAACAAAAACATCAATCGGATTTCTTAAAATAGATTTCTAATAGATGTATATATATTACATCTAAATTACAGTTCTATTTCAATCTTCATGAATTTTTGCTGAGTACAAATTCTTGTCAACGCAAGATTCAAAGAAATAAATGTGATGTGTAGAAAACAAATTCTAGAAATTTCCCATAAACAAACAAATTATAGAGCCGGGAAACTTGCTAACCCCTTAATTTGGGATAGCAGTGGTTTCAGCTTTCTGTTAACAGTTGGTGAACAAAATTGGAGGTAGGGTTGCAGGCTTCTTCTTAGATATTATCCGCCTATCATGCATGAATTTATCAGAATATTTAGTGGTGGCAGTAAAGTTTAATCAACTTATCAGCACCAGCCGTAAATAACCAGGGTTGTCTGGGGTGAAATTTACAGTCCAATATTCCTGCAATGCAAAGAAACGCGAGAGGTAAGATAAAAATGTCTTATTCAATTGTTAGAATGTAAGTACTTTTTTTCAATGCACTGTCAAACATAACAAGATGTATAATGGAACATAAAATTGAAGAGGACAATACATGGCTGGTTAATGAAACATTTGTGGATCATGCAGGCAACGAAGACCATACAGCAAGATTGAGCAAGTATATTAATTAACATTATGTATTTTGTTTTGATGTTTTTATGCATGAGGTCCAACCATCTGCAGACGACTTTTCCTTGGTTCTATTATTTGGATGTGCTAATAAATTATTTATCTATACAACAACTAAGAACAAAAGCAGCAAGTTATGCCAATATAAACGACTCCCAAATTTTGGTTCTTCAAATCCTACTATCCAAAATTTATTTTGTTGTTAAAATACATATACTTATTTGTGTCTTATCAAAGGTAACTTGAACTAAATCTTGCACAAAATTGAATCTCGACATTTGTCAACACTCATCTCAAACCATGATATTGACTCTTAAATAGACTCTTCTAGAAGAGAAATACAAAATATCAAACAATATGCCAACTCTTTTTTGACTAGTTAACAATATCACAAAAAGAAGTCTCACCTCTCCCATTTGAATTTTCATGGCCCCGTAGAATTTCCAAAGGAACAATAAGAGGATTTTGATTGAGATCAGAATAAACCATTCCGTGAAAAACATATGCAGTGCTGTCATCTGAACATGAAGCAAACAAGGGATATGAACGATGAAAGACAACGTTGTTGATATCTTTTGGATGACACCTGCAATGACATCAAATTATTACAAAAAAAATCTGTGGCATGAAATCAAATTGCAGACAGTGATGTTTCTAATCCAAATTGTTGCAAATCAAATAAACAGCTAAATATCAAGGTATTGGTGGCTTTCACCAAGAAGCTACAAGCAAAGAATAAAGTGTTTCCTGGGAAATGGGCACACAGTCCAAATCTAAATCAAAAGATTAATCAACGATATACACATGAAATTAGCAGACAACACTAACTACACCATAAATTAAAGGAAAAAATATATATAAAGTCAAACTTAAGGGTTGCTAGGTTTATGTTTTCATTTGTATTTACTTCTAATTAAAAAAAATGTTACCTATCCATTTTGTTTCTTTAATCTTGGCTCAAAAGTTGAACTTGCAGTTGTGTGACCTTTCAGCAAAAGGTCACATTTTAAAGTTGTATAATGAACCTTTTTATTATTCAAATAAGACTATTACTCAGATAAGGCTAAATAGACCCTTCCCAAGACTGTACAATCGTGAGAACTATAAAACAATTGGTTCCTCATTTTTTCAAGGGTTTGTACACAAAATAATTAAACAATAAAAAAAATCATGGTTTCTTATACAGATTTTGGAATTGGAAACAAAGTAAGAAAAGGTAACAGTTGTGTAATTAAGGATAAAAATAGAAAATAAAAACATAAATCAAACAGGAAAATAGACTTCTAAATAATAAAAATTATAACCGCGATTAAAATCAACAAAAAAGTTAACATCATTTGCAATGATAGTTTGCTGAGCATGAATATAACCCCAAAAAAATAAATAGCAAACGATAGCAATAAAAAGGTCAAGCTTTATAGTCCAGCTTTTTCACAGGTCAAATTTTACAGTCCAGCTTTTTCACAGGTCAATCTTTCAAGAAAATTGTGAACGTTTATGCCTTGAAGCATTCAAAGAGATATCTAGCACATAGCGTATAACTTAATCTACAATGGACTGCAGAAGAGTTTTAGAATTGCTTTCAATTAACTACAAGAAAAGACTTACTTGAGAGTTTTATATGGTTTAGACGAAAGGTCCATGTCAAACCAACAAAGCTTCCCTTCTTTGCTTCCCACAATTAAATTATCACCTGCATGGAATGTATACAGACACAATTATGATGAATGATTTACTGCTTTTATGCCTAGAAGAAAACTGATAACTTAATTTCTTCAGAACTAATAATGATACCTCCAGGATGGACTGCAATTGATGAGGCTTCTTTGAGACCAGTATCAAGCTTTTTTATGAGTTTTCTCTTCAATAAATCATACACACGAACAGTCTTTTTTGTACAAATAAAGAAGATGGAACGGGATGGATGGAAAGTTGATCTAACAGCAAGTCCACGTAAATTGAATGGAAGTTTTTGTGAAAGTTTCTTGGATAACTGGTGTATCAGAACTGATCTTGATTCGCGTAAGAATATGTTAAGGAAGAAATGAATCAATCCCAGGTTTAAAATTGTATACCTCATTAGTTTTCCTTAAGATAAAAAATCAGCTAAAAGTTGGTAATTAAAGAAGTGGTTTTCTATAAGTCCATGAATAAACTATTCACACACTAAACACGGACATTAATGGAAGCAGATCTTACATGTAGTGAGTGGAATTACATGATGACGAACAGCTCACGTCTAAATGGTTCTATTCATGGTCATTAAATGTGTCAAAAGCCAGCGATGATTCAAGCTGTGTTGAAAGACATAAAGACTACTACTAAGGTATGATGCAGCAACATACATGACTACATGTGCAATGATAGGTATGTAAATATTATTCTTAGCTAATAAATAAACAATAAAGGTATGTATCAGGCTATCAGCTAAAACTGACACAACACTTAAAAAGGATATCTGCTGGCATCACTGTTGAGAAGTAGTCACCTTTCCGGTGCCATTCCACGCTAGTAACAGTCTGCATGAACACATCAACTAGTGTTTAATATAAATACTCAAAATTTCAACAAACAAGCAAACCTTTACTAGAAATGGATACATGGACATACCTTTAAATGCCTTAACCTTATACCGTCATGGTTATCGTCTTTAAGCCAGGTTACACTAGGTGCTTTCTTGCCTGCAAACACGTGTGGTTAGTTAGCTATAATTAAAAGTTTATAATTAAAAGTCAATTGTCCTTCCGCAGTGGCCAGTTAGCTATAATTAAAAGTTTAGTTGGGGTCACATGCCAATGTGGGAGTTGATACCCCTTAGAGCCTTCTTTTGGATTGATATTTAGATTAAAACCAAAGAAGTAACAACACTGACCAGTCTCATCCGATGCTTTTGGTGAGTCAACCAAGAGAAGTTCCTTAATCCTTTGCTGTTCTTCTTCATCACCCAAGCCAGTGTTTAAAAGAAGTACATCTTGTCCCCTAAATGGAAGATTTAACATCGATTTATGTTCACAATCAAGTCATGTGTATCAAAAAGGAAAATTTCAATATTATATATACAAAAAAATACATAATTTTATAATCAATGAAATCAGACTTACATAGACACGGCCAGAATATGAATACCAGGCAGAGGATTCCAAGTAACACAGTTCACAGCTTCACCAATCTCCCACCGTCTCAGACATCTGCCTGTTTCAACCTCCCAGACACGGACAGTTCCATCACTTGAACCTTCACAAAGTCCAAATAAGTAAGGATACCAATATCCACTGTTTAATTGAAACCAAAATATTTGTTATCAACATCCATGTACCTGAAGCCATCCACTGCCCTGAAGCTTCAACTGAAATTGATGTAACTGCACCTTCATGGCCTTTATATTCGATATAGCATGATATGGGGTAAGGCTTAAGCTCCTTTTTATTTGGAAGCTTTGGCTTTAAGGATTCAGGATCAATATTAAGCTGGACATAGGAGAAAAACAAAATATAAATGAATTACGCCAGCTATGGATAACACATAAAATAGTAATGCAAGTAAAAAGTAGCAACAAATTAAAACATTTGACATGCAAAGAAAAAACTAGTAAAGTAGTTATTTGATACGGTATTCACTTACACGTTTTCTTCGAACTCGAGGGCACAAGTACAAATCCAAACAGCGTTCGAAAGACTCCTTCATAGCATTCTCGTAAGCAGGGATGCTTCTCATAGATGTAAACCTGGAAATTAAAAAATGTATTAGTTCAACTGCATAAAGAGAGACGTAGGCAAAAATATTTATACTCAAAGCACAGTACCTTTTCGGGATAAATTTAGGGCGGTCTTCTTCATACATCAATTGATACGAATTAATCTCTTCTTGGGTTGGAATGTACTCTAAAGGAGGATTATAGGACTCATCATGGCCTGAGAAAGCAAAATGAAATTATTAGCACCAAAGGTACCTCAAAAGAAAAACTAATATTATATCGAACTCCAAAATTTAAGTCCCATTTAATACCCGGAAGTTTCTGCTTTGGTGCAGGAACGTAAGCCAAATGATTTGCCTTTTCTGTCAAACCAGAATCATCTTCCCACAAGAGATATGAATCATCCTCCTCCTTTGGCTTGTCAAAAGTTATTGATCCATTGCGAATTGCTCTAACATATTGCACAACCTGTAGAGCCGTGGAAGTAGATGATAAGAGAAATCAATTTCCTTCATTTCTACCTAGAATAATCTCCCATCTAGTTGACTTATTTCACATTATGTGCAAAATGTAAATGAAGGAATAATTACCTTTTTAGCTTCCCACTTTGAAGGAATGAACCTTCGTTTGGGTTCAGGTGCGTTAGACAATGGATGCTTGGCATCATCCCATTTGAACCAATCAACATATGTCTGCACATTACAAAGGAGATATGCATTTAATGAATTACACATGCTAATTTTGTTTCAAACCTTATATTAATCAGTGTTGTCGATGGCAGGTAGCGGTACATGGCGGAAAGCCAAAAATTAAAAACCCGCCATAATGGCCGTTTTGTGGTGCAGCAATAATGATTTATGGCGGAAAACCAGCCATATCGGAGAGACCAAAATCCGCCATGGCCGGTTATCGATAACACTTATATTAATAGTCCAAAGAAAAAAATGAAATGAAAGTAAATACACACCGGATATGGATCAAAGTCGGTATGTGGTGCCTGATTCTTCATTAGTTTGCGCACAATTTTTATTTCATCTTTTGTCAGCTCCACTACCTCATCATTGTACTCATCATAGATCTTCCGCCTAAATGATCAAGAATAAAAGCAAATCAATGATGTTTTCTACAAACACAGATACAGCATCCTCCATCAACGGTTGTAAGTAAATCCTCTTAGCAACAAAAAAAACATGGACATCACCAAATGCTCTCAAAATCTATATAAACAGTCTAAACAGACCAAACCCTACAACTCCAAATCTACGCATCCTATTAACAATCTGCACACTTAAAAAGAAAAAGATACAAAGCATTCTTAGTTGAATTTTAGGCTTCAAAGGATATAGAAGCCACACTTGTATGTAACTAACATATACATATCGACGAGTACAAAAAGAATGCAATAATGAAAATCAAAATAGAGACAAAAGTTGATGATATAGAAATATGAAACTAACCAATTCTTAGAATCATCAACATTTGCAAGAAAGGAACCCAATTTGTCTTCCTTTTCTTTCTTCTTAATCTTCTTTCCCTTGATATCATATCCAATATGGGGTTCATCCTCATACCACTTCAAAGGGACCTCTCCAATGGTATTTCGCGGAGCCACCTAAGAAAAAGTAACGACAAAGTAATAAAAATCAGCTCTATATTATAAATGGAAATCAATTACAACAAATAATTAGAATGATGAGGATGGTGATGAACACCTCATCCTCAGATGAATCACTCTCAGCTCCTCCTCCTTCCTGATGAAGATCAGAGCCCTCACTTCCACCTTCTGATTTGACATCGTCCTGCAATAATTGATTTTCAGCACATTGGTTATAGCTAGCATAATAGTAAGTAATTGAGAGAGAAAAAAAGGTGATGAAACTGACCTCGTCTTGAGATTCTGCCTCTTCGGAATCGCCGCCGGAGTTATCCTGAGCAGGTGGACCATCTTCTAATTCAGATTTGGAATCGGAATCAGATGAACCGGAAGAAGAGTCGCTGTCGTTATCTGCAGAAGAGTCCTACAACAAGCAAAAGCAAGAAGAATGAATCCGGTAGAATGAGTAAGAATACAGTAGAAAGTGAAGATGGAATACCTCGAAATCAGATTCGTCGGAAAGTTGAGTGTTGTCAGAATCATCGGAATCTTCATTGTAATCTGATGGAAGCGGTGCTTCCTTCTGGTTATCGAGCTCCACCATGGTCTTCGTTGCTAGGTTTGTGAAGAATGGGTTGTTAGGGTTTTAAGTGTTTATTAGGGTTTAAGAAAAAGAAGATGCGATTTGGGGGCGTTGTCAGTGGCTCACTGCCTACTTGTCTTTTTTTTAAAAAAAAAAATTAATAGTTTTGGTTTTTTATTTATATATACTAGCGGGCCACCGCGCTGCCGGTGTCTAACTTACGCGCCTAAAAATAGAGGTAGTTAGTGGAGAAAGTAAATTGTGCAATTACTATTGTGTTATTTTAAGTAGAAGTTAATGGCAATTTTGTAAATTCATGTATTCTCTTTATATATTAGTGAAGGGTAATATTGTCATTATGAAAAAGTCACCCCAAATTCATATATCCTTTTTATATATAGTATAGATAGATTATATATAGTATATATAGAATTTAATTTATATGCACCGTCAGGGTAAAGTTATTTTACACATGCGTCTAATAATATAGCAACATGTCCACAAATCCTAGCTCAACGGGTAGAAATATCGAAATTTCTAGCGTCGGACATCATGACCGGGGTTCGAACCCCGGTCACTCCACTTGTGTGTGTGAGTTTCAATGACTTTGTCATTTCGTCTATCAACAAAAAAAAAAATATAGCAACACATCATGTATTGTGTTTAAAAACACATGATGTCTCACATTTATTAAATGATGTGGCAACATATCATTTGATGCATGTGTAAAAAAACTTTACATTGACAATGCACAACAATTAAACTCATATATATATATCTGTGTGTGTTTTTTTTTTTATAAAACAATTTTTTGCATAAAAATAACATAAAATCAATAGTGTAAATAATGTAATAATTAAAAAATGTAATGTAACTTTGTTTGACTCAAAAAAAAAAAAATGTAATGTAACAATATACTATATAAGTTTAAACTAAAACTAAAAATAGGTGGAAAGGCTTTTAAAAATGTTAATTAAAAATAACCGCAAGAAATTCAAAAGACTAATCTAATACGGTACATTATAAATTTCAAATTTGTACTATGGCTTAAGTATCATCAGTTTTGTCAAAAAAAAAAAAAAAATATCATAAGTAATACGTAATATTTTTTAATCGGCGTAAGATTCCTTACATTAAATCCGTGATAGTTATTTATTTATTTTTTTTCACCACCAGTTTAATTTAGACCGGAGGTCAGTTCTGCATCAAGCGATTTCAATCCATTCTCGATCATCGTTGCGGGGGATCGAACCGTGGTCCTCCCTACCAAGTTCAGCGTCAATCACCACTGAACCAATTAACGATTGATAATACGTGATATAGTTATTTCATTTCCCCTTTGACATCTTCATTTATCTAGTAATATTCAGTGGTGAATTTTAGTTGAGTCCTAACATATTGAATTGAGTAGATAACAAGGTATAAGAATCTTATTGAACATTGTTATCTACTCAATTCAATATGTTAGGACTTCAAAAATATTTATAAATGGGTCATATGGAAGAAGAAACATGGGTTGATTTGTTAAAAAAATTATGCACACATTATTATACTGATAAAGATATTCATTCATCTATGATCCGTTTAAATTGACTTATTTTCGAACTTATGCGAAACAGTTTATGCAAAGAAATAAGCTTCTATGTGTTATTATAATATTTTCAAGGTAGTTTATGAAAAAAATAACTTATAAAAATACAATTTTTGTTAGTAAAAACTTATGAATTAACATAAATGTTTATTTATTTGCATAAGATATTTTCATAAGCTCAAAAAATAAGTCAAATCTCTAATAAAAAATAATAATAAGTCAAATCCAAACGGCTCTTAGTCATACATAAAATATAATTTTGCTGATTTATAAATCTTTATACCTAACTAAATTTACTTTTAATCTTCAAAATGTTTTTTTGGTCTAGATGAGAAATTTTTATTCTGATTTTTTTTGACAAAATGGGAAATTTTGATTTAAAAGCATCCTATTACGCAAAAATCAGTCGCATAATAATTAATAGAATAAGTAACAAAACGAGATTTATCAAAAAAAAAAAAAAAAAAAAGTAACAAAACGAGAGTTTCTTCGATATTCCTTACACTTCTCACTAGGGATGGCAATGGGTGTCCATGGGTGAGAGTTTTGCAATACCCAAACTCACGCCGAAAACAAACACCCAAACTCAAACCCAAAGGTTGTTTGAGCGGCAAATCAAAACTCACGCCCACGTCCATTGGATTCGGGTTTTTCAACCCAAAACCCATAGCTAATACGCATAATTAATTAATTACCTACCAAAACTCGGTCCGAATTCTTTTTGATAAAATGACAAAGTATAAATACAAGCAAATGACAAAATAACATAGTTTAACATAGTCTGCAAATGACAAAATAAAAACAATAATATCAAAGTTCAACATAATATATATACTTAGGGTTAATTAGATAATTTCACATGTATTCGGGTGGGTGGGTGGTTTCGGGCGTGAGTTTGAGTGATCTCAAACCCACGACCATAGTTTCAGGTGTCATTTAAACCCACACCCAAACCCATCAAACTCGGGTTTCGCCCGTTGAATTGAGTTTGAGTTCGGGTGGGTCTTATGAGTTTGAGTTTTCCTGCCATCCCTACTTCTCACAGGCCTTCCTTATTTGTATTTTTACACTTTCGCTATTGAAATAGTGAACATTATGAAAATAAAAGAATTAAGGAAAAAAATAATACCACATAACATAAAATTTTAAACATTTCAACATTTGTGAAATTGTCAATAATGGTCATGCCTTTTAAAAATGATAAAAAAAAAATCATAAAATTTTCTGTTTTCAATATTAGTTCAATCCATCAAAAAAAATTTCATGTCACTGACATAAAGCTTATGTGGCACATCAAAAGTCAGTCCACACAACCGTGCACGAGTTACAAACCAGGTTATATGCGTGTGTATTTAAAAAAGTAGTAAGATAAAAAAGAAAAGTAACTTTGAATCTTAATGTGAAAATAGAATAAATAATAGGAAAATGGATTATCTAAATTTCTTTTTTCCTCATGTTTCTAAATTGTGGCAATCATCACCATTGAATTCAGTTTTTTGCTTTTACTCATTTCTCCCTCTTTCCAAATCAAGGGTTAAAAATAAAATTTACCCTCATGTTAATTGAGATAATCCACTCTCAAATAATAATAGTAATAAGGCAAGGGTATATACATGGCCAAATACATTTAAATGTCTTTGTAAATGTACCACAAAAAAGTCATTAGATGTTAAAGTATTTTAAGTTTTTAATTTATTATTCCGTTACCTTTTCAGTTATTTTTCATTACAAAATTTTGTTGACTTCTAAATTCTAATTAACCTTAGACAACATATGTGTCTTTTTATCAAAATACTCACCATGATTAGAGCAATGTCAGCACTCAAGGGGCAACAAAGTAACATGTTAAGATAACATTGCAACAAATTAGAAACGTAAGTGAACTATTTGATACTCAAAAAACTAATTATTACCTAAACATTTTAAAAAACAATTGTAAAAATCTTAAAATGATCTAACTTTTACAAATGTGAACTTTAAAGACTTGTGAATCCATTTGAAATATATATAATATATTATACTATATTTTTATTTATAAAAGTATACTATATATTACCTAAAAAAAAGGTACTAGTATATTATATATATTTTTATTTATAAAGTATACTATATATTACCTAAAAAAAATACTAGTATATTATATAAAGTTATTTTACACATGCGTCCAATAATATATCGACACATTATGTATGGTAATTAAAAATACATGATGTGTCACATTTATTAAATGATGTGGCAACACATCATTGGATTGTATATGCAAAAAAACGTTACACCGACAATGCACAACAATTAAACTCTATTATATTATATATATTTTCTGTCAACAATATTTTTTTGAGTAAAAAGAAAAGTAGTAATTAATTATCAAAAAATAAATAAAAGTAATTAAAAAAAAATGAAGAACACGAAAAGAAAAGAAAAAGAGGAAGAAGAGAAAAGAGAATCGTATTGAGTTGAGATTAGGGCAAACAAGTGAGTAATTGTGAATCAAGTAGTTGATTAACATAGAATCAACAATGGAGTGTACCACTCATCTACCTATCTACATCATTAGTTAGTGGTCTCAGTTACACTGTGAAAATTTATTATTATTAATCTCTCTCTCTCTCTTTCTCTCACTTTTCCCTTTCTGTATTTCATTTCAAAAATTCCAATCTGCAAAGCATTTCCGATCCATAGAAACAAAACCTTCTCTGACAGCTGTATCCAGCAGAATTTCAATTTCAATTTATCTGGTAAAGTAATTTGGTTTGGTTTCTTCACAAGTGGCGAGATCCATCTCGCTAGGGTTTTTGTTTCCGCGAGATGGCGACTACATCATCATCTTCATCTTCTTCTTCATCTTTCAGTCCTAGTTGGCGTGAGGGAATGTCCTCCGATAACATTAAAGGTTTAGTCCTTGCTCTTTCATCTAGCTTCTTCATCGGTGCTAGTTTCATTGTCAAAAAGAAAGGTTTGAAAAAAGCTGGTGCTAGTGGAATCAGAGCAGGTAGGTAGTATTTATTCTTACGATCTGGTTAATTATGTTTACTTGCCACTGTCCACTTCGTTTTCATAGTTTTCGATATGGATTATTTGATTTTCTCAAGATCTGGATTTTTGAGGTTTTTACTTTTTTCTCAAATGGATAACTTTAACTGTTTTTGAAACTGGATTAGTTGCAATGTTAAGCTTTTCGTGTCTTCTCATTAGAATTTACAACTTAAATTGATGTAGATTTGGTAGATTAGTTTCTGTCTCTGAAAATGAGTTCCGTTCGTTTTCAGTACAACTCTTTGGTGCTCTTTACTTGTGCCATTTGTTACGGAATAATTAGTAATTGGGATTATTCTAGCGTTGTCTTAATTTTCCTGGAGAAAATGGAGTTTTCTGTGGTCTGATCCTGATGTTAATGTTAAAATATGGTGAAACAATTGTCTACAAGTTAAAATGTTTTTCATTACTCATCAGTATGGACTTTTTTTTTGTACCTCGGACAGATAATTATATTATTTTAAAATGAAACGGATTCTTGTGAACTATATTGGCTCAGATTATGTAGTGGGTAGGGGACATGTTTCATTTTTCAAGGAACTATGTTATCCGCAAAATATCTGATTTCTGCGTTATATTTGCGTTTCTAGTATATACTCGATCAAATCATGCACAACAGTAACTAACTTTCCAAATAATTATCTTTCGCAGGAAGTGGAGGCTATTCGTACTTGTATGAACCACTTTGGTGGGTGGGCATGATAACAAGTGAGTCATTCATGATTCATTTATTGTGGAATTAAATAGGATGTTTGTCTATATTTTCATTGGTAACTGTTTGTGCAACATCTTATTGTTTGACATTGGTGAACTGTATCTTTGATTTTTTTTTTTCTGTGCATCCCCGCAACTCCTTTTTCAGCTTCTATGCACAATTTATTAATCTGAGTTGCTTACAGCTACTAATACTAACCATTGGATTAAAATTTCTATTCTAACATTTGCTATTTCAACAGTGATTGTTGGAGAGATTGCCAATTTTGCAGCATATGCATTTGCTCCAGCTATATTGGTCACTCCTCTTGGTGCTCTTAGCATTATTATCAGGTATGACAAAATTTAAGCTTCATATTTGTGCTTGACTCTTTGTAAATTCTGATTTACGATGCTGTCTTGCAGCGCTGCTCTTGCCCATATTATCTTACGAGAGAGACTGCATATATTTGGAGTTCTTGGTTGCGCTTTGTGTGTTGTGGGGTCTACAACAATTGTTTTACATGCTCCTCAAGAACGGGCAATTGAATCAGTGCCAGAAGTATGGGATCTTGCTATGGATCCAGGTAGCCATGTTTCAACCTTGAAATGTTAGTCTACTCAAAATATCATATCGTAATTGACTACTAACCAAAAGAAAATCTTTCTCTTGCAGCTTTTCTCTTTTATGCAGCTTTGGTTATAACAGCTACCTTTATTCTTGTCTTCCACTTCATTCCTCTATATGGCCAAACACACATAATGGTTTATATTGGTGTTTGTTCCCTTGTAGGTTCCCTATCGGTATGTCTCATCATCTAGTTGTTGATGAATTGTCCTTGTTTTCCACTAGTTATCTGTTTTTTCTTTCTTTCTTTCTGTATTTATATTGTCAAATTCTCCATTAATAGGTTATGAGTGTCAAGGCTCTTGGAATTGCCATAAAGTTAACTCTGTCTGGGATGAATCAGCTAATTTACCCTCAAACTTGGGTTTTCGCTTTAGTTGTAACTGTTTGCGTTCTTACCCAAATGAATTATTTAAATAAGGTATGATAGCTTCTCTTGTTTCTTGATGTTTACATTTATTTGAAGTATTATATTGTATTTCCACCATGCACTTATTTGGTTTAAATGGCTCTTCAATATACTGTTGAAATCTGTGGAAATATAACATATTTTACATTTTATGCTCTTTCTGTAAAGTGTAAATGCCTCTTGATTTTATAACACTTCAGATGCTTACTCTTTTCTTGATTGTATTCATAAGAATATTACATTGTTAAAGCAGTGATTATTTTTCTTGTCATCTGGCATATGAATGATGTTTCTTGAACCATTAGTCTCTCCCCAACCCCACAACCTATCATTCTAATTAGAAGTCTTTAATCACATTACTACTGTATACGACCTTGTAATCTCTTAGCAAACTTCTGCAATTGATTGAGAATTTTATCCGCTGATTTAAAAATGTTTTTTTTTTTTTTGTCATATCCACTGTTTAATGAATAAATAGCATACAAAATGTAAACAAGGGGGACATGTAAAATATACGTTTTCAAATGATAAAGCCCCAAAATTTTGATAGAAGAATTGACAACAAAATGAGGGAGATAGTTTATCAACAAGAAGAGGTAACTAACTTGATTCATAGGAAATATTATTGAAATGAAATGAAATTGGCAATTCATAAAGTCACTTAATGAAAAGCAACAATACATAAAAATAATTAAAAAAAAAAACTAAAATGAAGAGGAGAAGTAATGAATCATTATCCATAATTCCATTTTGCATTGTGGTGAAGTTATTTTGCAGACCTATAATAAAGATAATGTTTTTCCTTAAAAACTCCATGTTTTACGTCAGTATTTATGAAAGAGAATTAGTGCATTGAAGTTGATGCCTTATATTCCAATGGCTTGCAGGTGGATAATGAATAGGAAGATCTGATGATGCAAGTGTAATGAATGGTTTAATAATTTAAATGCTTATAAATGCAAGTTTAGGTATCTGAATGGTCTATGTGAAAAAGTCATTATCTCTATCTTTGAACTAAATGTGTAGGATTAGAATGCGACTTCAATATACAGTTCCCAATTCTAGATGTTGTTTTGGCCACGATCAACATATTAATATATTGTATAGTAACTTTTACACATTGATACTTTTCTGGGTTGCCAGTTAACTCACGTGCTACTTTTTCCCCCCCTCTTAATCAGGCACTGGATACTTTCAATACAGCAGTGGTATCTCCCATTTATTATGTCATGTTCACAACATTAACCATTGTGGCTAGTGTTATCATGTTTAAGGTAAGTTTTGTTATGAGACTGATATCGTTGGCCATTACTTTATTACTTTATTGCTTTATTTTATTTTTCTGACTCCGTAAATTTTTTGACACTATCCAGATTAGGGATGGCAGGAAAACCCAAACCCAGCAGACCCACCCGAACCCAAACCCAAGTCAACGGGCGAAACCCGAATTGACCGAGTTTGAGTGTGGGTTTGGGCGACACCCAAAACTATGGGCGTGGGTTTGGGATCACCTAAACCCACACCCGAAACCCATACACCCACCCGAATATAGTAAAATTACCTAATTAACCCTAAGTATATATATAATTGTTTAATGGAATGGAACATTGATTCAAAGCTTTGTATTGTTACTTTAGATAATTGTAGCACAAATGACTCATGATTAAGAAAATAAAGAATAAGTTGTCGTTGGAATGCTTGTGTGTCTATTTGAGAATAGAGAGAACTTACTAGTGACCTTAATGCTTGTGGGTCTATCTTGAAAGTTTATGTTGAACGTTGATGTTATTGTATTATATTTTGTCATTTGCAAACTATGTTAAACTACGGTATTTGGCCATTTGCTTGTATTTTGTATTTTGTCATTTTATCGAAAATAATTCGGGCCGAGGTTTAGTAGGTAATTAATTAATTATGCGTGTTTTAGCTATGAGTTTTGGGTTTGGGTGGAAAAACCCGAACCCAATGGGTGTGGGTGTGGGTATTGATTTGCCACCCAAACAACCTTTGGGTTTGGGTGTTTGTTATGGGCGTGGGTTTGGGTATTGTAAAACACTCACCTACGGGCACCCATTGCCATCCCTTTCCAGATTGCCTGCATAATTTATAACCTGTGTTTATGAAGCCTATTGTCTAACTGGTTTACTTAAAGCATAAAACATCTTTCTGTGCACTATGTATTATGTATTATTTCATGTTTATGTTCTACTTGCTTTTAATGTAATGGCAAAATAGAAAGCTAAATATGAAGCATTATGGCCCAGTCCTACCTGTCATCAGAAACCTGCTGGATTGATCTGGGATCAGCAGGAAACCTGTAAGAATGTGGGATTGACAATCTGAAGGGCAATGTTATTTTATTAATTTTTTTATTTAAATCGCAAATAGTGCGATTTACGATTTTGCACAAATTTGGGGATCCAGATCACATCCAGAATCGTATTCTGCTGAAATCACAGTGAAATTAAATTTTTTTTTTTTTTGCTGGGATCACAGTCCCACGCCATTGTCTGGAAAACCAGTTTCCCCCCGATTTTTTTTGGGTCACACACATCTCTTTATCTTTCACTTTCCTTTTGCCATCTCCTTTCTATCTGTACTGTTGCTCTGCTTTACCTCTCACGACCTTTCTGCTGCTCAGTCCCTACCGCGATCTCTCTATTTGAAGTGCTGCTGTCGATGGAGGTAGGCGGTTAATGAGAGAAAAGAAAACTAGGGTAACTTGAGTGAGGGGTATTGGGCTATATAGGACCATCCCTTTTCTTTTTATTATGGTTTTATTTGAAACTTTATTTGGTAGTGGCACGGGCAACGTTTGAATGGGGCATTGCCACATTGGGACGTTCCAAATGCTAATGTTTTTATTTTTAAACTTTATTTATAGCAAACCTTATATAGGATCTTATTACGATCTTTTGTTTTATGATATTGTTATCCCCTTTCCGATCTTACAACGAGATATCTATCTTGACAACATTGGTGATCCATCAGGTTGCACAAATCAGGTGAAAAAACTTGATATTCTCTTCATTACATTTCATCTATTCTGATCTTATTTCACTCGCCCAAACATATCTGCCCTTACAAACCCTCTCAAATCCGTCTCTTGAAACTTTTCCTCTTTTGATAATCTTGCCTATGGAAAGACTTGCTGTATGATACCTAGAAGTATGTCAACCTAATTTTATTTATTTTTTAGTCTAGAATCAAGATTATCAAAGTGATACCCACATATATCTCATAAACTGATTACACGAGAGATTTGAGAATAATTGAATAAACGATTGTCTGCGGAGGCATTTACATATAGAATGTATGAAAGCTATGAAAATTAGGGGTTGTAAAACTGCTTTCTTTTTGCTTATTTCTTTAACAAGCATAGAAACTCACAAATCCTTTGGTACACATTAAGAAGTTGTTTTATCATTCATTTTGATTTTCTTGTGTTCCAGGTGGAGATTCACTGGTTTAGATATTATTTACATGTCAAATATCTGTCCGTCCATTTTTTGCTAATTTGAATAGTGATTTTTGATTGAGTATTATACTTGATATCAGGACTGGGATAGGCAAAGTCCAACACAAGTTATCACAGAAATATGCGGGTTTGTGACGATACTTTCAGGAACTTTTCTTCTGCACAAGACTAAGGATATGGCCGATGGTATGCTCTAGTGACCCCCATGTTGTAATTTCACGTGACTTTAGATTTCCCTCTCTCAGGCTTGCAATACACTTCCGGGTGTAAGGTCTTGCCATCTTAAAACATGATTATTAATGTTATTTTCTTTTACATGTTTACAAGGTTCATCTGTTAGACTTAATAAGCATTCAGAAGAGGATGGCTTTGATGATGGTGAAGGGATTCCCCTTAGAAGGCAAGATTCCATGAGGAATCCATGAGATCGCCATGATATATTCTTTGCACCACATCTTGAATATATCAAAAGCTTCAGGCGCCGGGGAGGGACTTTGCCTAGTCTTTGTGTATTTTACTGATTATATCACTCCCCATAATATTTTTTCCTGATACAGTTTGGAAGTGGAAGGAAGAGAGTTTCCTATCATTGTTGTTTTGGCCTCCTGATGATTGTGCTTTCTGATCTTGTCTTGTACACCTCTCTACACTCCAAACAGAAGACAAACACCGATGTAATTTTCTGCACACGCTGATTATATATAGTGTACTCCAGTTAAATGAAAGTATTCTTCATTAAATTTTGGACTGGACAGCGTAGCAATGTTAATGTAACTCCATCCCTCTATTCCTCTTTGCACTCACCAGAAAAATATTGAACTCGGGATATGTAGATTTTAAAGTAAAATGAAATGAAATGTTTAGTACATGCCAGTGCCTGATTGTTTTAAATACAAGTAACCCCTCTGCAACTGCTCTATTTGCTGTTTGGGAAATAATAATATTAACAAAATCCACAAGCACGATGTTTATTTTCTTTTCACCAGGTCGATAGATTAACATTCATCACAGCCATACCTTGGTGATGAGTTAGTTTTATAGCGTAAATCAGTATGGCTGAAATTGCTAAGAACTCTTTTTTCAACACACTCACTCTCATTTAGTGAAAAGAGGGAGTAAACAACCACATTCATCTTTGAAAGAAAAATATTTAAAACTCCTGATTTAAAATTTTGTTGGACAAAATCGTCCCTAACACTTGTTATCTTCGGACCAGTTTCTATTTTTTTTTATCATGTGTTCCAACATTTGACACAGTAGGATTAATATGTGGCAATTTTTTATTCAAATTTCACGATCAGATCAAGTTGAATTGACATTGAGCATCAAACTTGTTTAAATAAAACAAATACAACAGAAATGTAAAAATAAAAAATTGATCCAAAATCCATAAACTCATCTACAACCATATCCCCTTTCCTCGAAATTCATCTATTCACAAAAGATAACAAATAAAACAATTTTAGAGTTCCCGTAAACATAGCTCTCGGTTAATAGAAGACATTTTGTTAATTTTCATAGTACTAAATTGAAAAAGAACGCTTGACTCTAGTTTAGTAAATAAAACTAGTTAATTTCCTTAATAACAGTATATTATAAGATACGGAACATTAATTGATGTTGACGAAAACTCAAAGTATGAGAAGAAGGTTGAAGTAAAAAAGAAAAGAGCGTTGCGATCAGGAAGAAGGAATGGAAAGGTTAAAGTCGGGTTGTGTTCTATGGTTAGAGGGTTTGAAAGAAGCTTGTTGCCTTCATCGCGTTGTTATTCTCTGTCTCCGTTCAAACTCTTTATTGCTCCGTACAGGCCAGTGTTTCCTTCTCAATGGTTTCATCTTCTTAGGAAGGTTAATTATTTATTATCCTATTCCAATTTCATTTTACTATTCTTAATAATATCCTATTCACTTCAACTAGGGTTTCATCTTTAATTTTTGTGCAGTATATTCGTCCTAAATTCTGTTGTGATCCCTGCTTTGTGGTGGATATTACCTGATCAATGTTCACACCTTGTTTCTCATCAACTCTGTACCTTAGCTGGAATTTTCAAATTTTATTCTTTCTTACGTCTTGCACTCATTCAGCTCTTTTATGTAAGTATATACTATTTTTAAACTCTGCATTCACCTGAAAAACCTTTTTGTATATAGATTGTAATGCAAAACCTTTGAATCAATGTGATTGTCTTCTTGCAGGTGCTTTGGTTTTACCCATTATATGTGTTTAGCATAGTTCTAAGTACTATCTGGTAATTTTCACTTTTTAATATATCCTCCCCGTCTTCTTTTTTGTCATGTTGGATGCATTGTGCTGCCCTTTATGTCATTTTCCTTGTCAAGTTATTTCATATCTCTTTACATCTTCATTACTAAGCAATGAAATTTCATAAATCTGGTAAAATAAGGGAAGTGCTTTTAAGAGAATAAGATACATTTTCTGAAAGATCATAGAAAACCACAGAGTAGATACATAATATAGCTGTCTAATCCCATTTTTTATCTATGTATGCAATCCTACCAAATGAATATTATGGACTGTTATCTAAACATTGCTGTATTGAAATTCTTGCTGGAAATGTTAGCTTACAACTCCCAAATAAGTGTCGAATACATCAATATTTCCAAATAGTGTTTGGCTCCATAGGGAAATGTTTCAGTTGACTGTCATGTTCTCATTGCAATCACAAACAAAGTATTTTTTATTTTGGATTTCCATAATAAAGTGAGCCAATGAAATTATTTCGGAGTTCTTCCCTGCTGACATCTAAGTTCTCAAGGACTCAAATTAGTCAACAGGAATGATATATAAGAAATCTGGCAGCTCAAGCAAGGAGCGGAGCCTAGCACTATAGCTATAGGCTATATAATATTCTATTTGCTCATGAGCTAGTATGTTGTTTTGCTATTTCTAATCTAAATGAAAGTGCTAAGGGTATGGTTTCAGGTACAATGACATTGCCAAGTATGGGTATGCTGCAATGGGAAGATCTAAGTTTACAGTGGACAAAGTTTCCAGCCAAAACAACGCACCAGCTACGCAAGATGCTTATCAAGCAAAAAAACCATCTGGCCTTGGAGGGTAAAGTTCTAATTCATAGTTACTTCATGCTGCATATTTTTTCTTTCTTTCTAAATGATATCGATTCTTACTGTGTCTGCTTAACCCAGGGTCATGATTGGAATAGGAGAGCAGGTGTACTCAATACTCCTTTTGAGTGTTTTCTTTCTTGAGGTAATAATAATTTATGCTCCCAAATTGATAAAGATGTTATATATGCCTTGTATACAGCAAACTTTATTTTGGTTTTTTTATCCTTTCTAGTTGACTATAATCATGCAATTTCTAATGTTATTTCCAGGTTTATGCAACTGGTTTCATACCATACATAGGGAAGGGGCTCAATTTTGTACTCCTTTCCTGGATGTATGCATATTACTGCTTCGAGTATGTGGTCCAAATACATCTTTGCTTAATGTCCTCCTTCACCAATTAGATACTTGTTTTAAAGTATGCTTTTTGATTAGGTATAAATGGAATTTCAATGAAGTGGCACTTGACAGAAGGCTAGACTACTTTGAATCTTATTGGCCCTTTTTTGCTGGTTTTGGTAAGATTTTTTTAAAATAATCTTTTCTGCTATAGTTTTATTAAGTATACCAGTTTGTTTCACTAATGAAAAATATATGTTTAAGATATTGCCATCTCTTTTTTTGAGGCCTCAGATAAAACATCCTATTTTACAAACATTAGGAGAAAGGACAGTTCTTTTTTCTCTTTATATTTGATAATAAAATTAAAATATAACCAGTCCTTAACATGTCTGCCTAGACAATTTTACGGGTTGTTTGTGAAAAGATAGATTGGGTGTATGGGAATGGGGATTGAGGATTTTCAACTTTGGGAAGTGAGCAATTAAGAAGCAGTATGCCAATAATCCAATATATGTTGTTGCCTACGAGGCCTGTTGTGGTTTAAAATTTCAATCTAACACCATTTGTTGAAAAATGTTGAACTATAGAACAAATTTTTTCTATCATGTATTATACTTTTATCCCATGATTCCCTTCATATTTGAGATTAATAATGATTTGTGCCATTACAGGAAGTCCTTGCGTTTTGGCTATATTCTTTTTCTCTCCTCTTGTTAGCTATGGGATTATGGCTATACTTTTTCCACTGGTATGTATGACTGTGTTGGTTGTGACCCTTCTATTTCTTCTTTCCCCCTCCATGATTTGGATCCTTTGATGTTAAAATTTTAGTGTTCTGTAAGTTTTGTATCCATCTCTCTCGTTGCATGTATTAAATATCTGGGACCTTATTAACCTTTATTAATATTTTATAAAGAGATAGATAGATACAAATTTCACAAGACAGCATTGCGAAACTTTAACATGAGAATCCAAATCCCTTCCTCCCACATTGAATTTGACATTTTATGCATTTCATTTTGTTAATCAAAACTAAAATATCATGTTATAGTATTATAAATGATATTAAATTAGTGTCGTACATTGTATGTTTCAGTTTGTTCTAACTGCAACTGGGTCGGAGGCTGAACAAGAAATCTCCTTTGAAAAATATAAATGGAGAGCTGCAGGAGTGGAAAGGCTTCCAATATTTTATGTTGCAAATAATGTGTCGTAAGCTTTCCATTACTTATTCCTTCACTATATACTCTAGACAGAAATTGCACTATAAACCTAGCTACTAAGCAAGTGACCCAAAAGGGTACTTGGGTAATGATTAATACTAATGGTCTCATATGTTAGATGAAGTCGTAAATTGCTATGGTAAGTGCGAGTTGTTTCAATAATGAAGCACAGTGCGTTTATCTGTAATTATTTCACAATTTTGAGGTTGTCATACAGTTGCATCATTTGACTCTCCTCTTATATGCTGTCTCTAAATGCTTCGACTTGTTAAGTTGACATAATATTAAAGCTATTGAGTATTGTCTGTTTTTAAAAAAATATACACTCGATGTATTGTTATTGATGAATCTTGCGACTCCTCGTGAAATGAATTGGTTCAAACTTATTGAATTTGTTTGTTTGTTTCATTATTTGGCTAACATAAGTGTTATTGAACTTTACCTTTCTTTATTTTATACTATGTTGAGAATTCAAAAACCAATTGTCTAATGTTAATTCCGTGTTTCCAATGAAAGATCAACTACCTTAACAAGTAATTCTATGATATTTGAAAATTGATCTCATTTTTAATTTATGAGCCGTATTTTGGTGATCAAAGTATCTTTTACACCTCTCATTTTGTTTTTCTGTGAAATTAGGACTTGGATGCTCTTAAGGGGATAATGAAACAATAATAAGTAGTTCCAATATTGGTTCTCAAGTTCTTTATTAGATATCTTTCTTATTCAGATTTTTTAATTAGGGTGCGGTGTGTTTATGAAATATTTCTGTATTTGATCACCAAAATTTCTAATAATGGATAAATGGCATGCTTGATTGTATTATAAAGCACCTGTGGAGTTGTTATCATTGTAGTCACATACTTCGATTTGTTTATGTAGGATGTGGATTTTATCTCTTTTACCCCTGGAGAAACGGGACCGTATGCAAGACATGAAAGCACAATAAGATTATAACTGACAACTGGTAAGAACACGAACTGTTATATTTTCCACCGAAGCCATGTCAATTTTATACTTACAGTGCTTTAATAGGCTCTATTCATTCGGATATTTAACCCTCCCACTACCTTTATCTTTTACTTAAAGTGAGTTGATTTGTTTTGTTTATTGCTGTAGGATAAATTTATTTAACACACCGATGCGGGTTGAACTACACACTACGCAACTTCAGAATTCAAGTGCAGAAGGTTAAAGGCTTAAAACTGCTGCCAGAACTAAAGTCAACCACATTATTGGGAAATTCTACTTTGTATAGGGTCAGCACTAACTTGGAGTTTGTGTTCTAGGAGTCCTGCTTGCAGTCCTTCGACTGCTACCTTCTACATTTTGTATAGATTATGCTGAATTTGGTTGTAAGTTGTACTCCAAGTCTTAATTTGTGCATAAATTTTGTAACCCTCAAAATATATTTATGCAAAATTACTCATGCGTTTAAAACAGTCCCTCCCCTTCAGTAGGCAAGCTTAGAGACTCAACCAGGCCAATGACCTCCACAAAATCATGATTGGTGATTCTTCTGTGGTTATATTTAAAACCTAGGTATTTTCCCACATATGAGTAATATCAATAATCTTATCATAAGGCTTATCATAGTTAACTTTCAAAATAGAGCAATCACAAAACTTATCCAAAATCCCACAAATGAAATGGCCATAAGAGACCTTATCTATTGCAAAAAAGGAAAGATAAAAAAAGTAAAAGAAAAAGTGTGAACACCTTAGACCCTCCCACAACCACATATTCTCATCAACTGCCTTCAAAGTGATACCAACTAATCTCTCTTATGCATATGACAGACAAGGAGACAGGATCACCTTGAAGCAAACATCTCTTTAGAGAAAAACTCTCAATCTTGCTACTATTTTATTTTATAATTATAATAGCAGTAAAATAGAAGAAGACAAAATCTCATACATAAAAAGGTTAACAATGTATGTGGGGAAGACATTTGCCTTCAAAATGCTCCTCATAATATGATTGTCAACTCAATCATAAGTCAAGTTCAAGAATCAAAGTTCCCTTTCTAACTCTTTTCCTTACATAAATGATCAACCATCTCTTGCAAAACATCATTAATATTACCTTCTAGTACTTTCGCTCGAAATAAAACTGCTCTGAAAATAACTACAATCCTAGAAAGTGTAAAAAAAAATTAAGATAAGAGTGAATAGGTCATGCTTAGCACACACGTTAAAGAGTCAAATATAAAAATAATTTTTGAAATTTATGTTTTCGACTCTTTAAAGAATATATTACCATTTTGCTATATCATAGACCGAAGATAGATATATCAAAGACTATTCTTAACTAGAAGTATTTGAATTCTCTTTAATTTTTAGGAAATACTATTTGTTACGAATGAGACTTGCAAGAAAGAGAAGAATAACACTAAACTCATCCCATGTTTTCCGTTAAAAGCAGAATTTATATTTTAGTAAACTTATCAATTTGTCCATCGTGTGTTTTTTAGCCGCAACAAATAGCAAGACTCTTAATTTTTTCACTCATATTGGTTATATCGTAATAATGTTAACTATTTATTCATTATTTTTTCTTCTCATTTTTAAATTTACTTTTGCTTTTTGTTATTTATTGGATTAAAAAAAGAGAGATAATATAAGAAGAAAAATCGAAGAGGGTCAATATCCTAACTAAAACTAGGAAAATTAAAACAATGGAAAAAGGACAGAGATAAGGGGAGAGAAGAAGAGAATCATTGTCCCATATAGGAGTATGATATGATATTGAGAGGCCACGCGCGGTAGTGTTGTTTGTACTTGTATTGTAGTCCACATACACTTTTGCAACCAACCCGCACTTGCGAGCAATATGATTGGACCACGTGAAGCGCGTGATACTTTATCCTCATTGTAGTATTCATTTATTTGGCGGGGGTGGTCCCACCCTATGCTCAATAGTACACGATAAATCCGTGACCATAATTCATCCTGGCCGTCCTTTTCTTATTTAAAGATCAACCATCACAAATTTCTCCCTCTGCCTGCCTGCTTAATCATCATCATTCTGCCTCCCTTCTTGTCCTTAAAGTGAAGGATAAATCACTTCTATCAAAATATTTCTAAGACTACTTGCAATGGGGAAAAAAATATGTGTTGAATGGGTGTTTAGTAGTGTAATGGTGGTGTTGAAGATGATGTGGAGGAGGTAAGTGATGAAAGTATTAAACAGGTTGAAACTGCAAAAGGGAGGACACGTGGCAGCGCTGCATTCGTCCAACCCAGGCGCGTGAGATACACGCGCAGACAAGGGCGTGTGGCAGCAGTCCGCGGAGAGAGAAGAAGCTTTTGGATATAAAGGCAGCCACGTGGCTGCCTGTGATTGGTCCGGCGGATTTTTTTGATTTTTATCCTTTAAACTCAATTATCTCATTGAAAATTAATTTTTTATTTTTTTATTTTTTTACCAAAATTCGTGATTTTTTTTCCTCTATAAATAGAGACTTGGTTCATTTCATTTGGACACAGAAAAAAAAAAACGCATTTTTTCACTATCTTAATCTTTTTATTAGTGTTAATCTTGAAGTTTTAGTCTTTTTTTTAAGTGAAATGGATCCCAATAATCCTTTGAACACCCAAAATTCTTCTAATTATCCCGATAATTATCATAATCCCAACAATTATCCAAATCCCAACAACTACCAAAATCTTCAAAATCCCAACAATTATCCAAATCAATTTTCCAACCAACATCCTCAAAACACATCTAATTTTGGTTTTCCACCAAATTCCAACCAATATCCTCAAAATTTTCATCCATATTATGGATCCATGATGAGAAATCCATATCAACCACCCATGTTTAATGGTTATATGCCAATGGTTAATGAAAATTTTCCAAGTAGCGGTGCTCATGAATTTCCCGAATTTTCAACACAACTAACTATTGGTGCCATGACAGCTGCTAATGAAGTCATTCCAAGTTCAGATGATTCAACTCCTAAGATCAAGAAAAACCATCAACCAGCATGGAACACTGCACAAAATTTGGTTTTAATTAGTGGTTGGATTAAATTTGGAACAAACAGTATTGTCGGGAGAAACCAGAGAGCCGAAACATATTGGGGTAAAATTGTTGAGTATTGTAATGAGCACTGCTCATTCGATCCTCCGCGTGATATGATTTCATGCCGAAACCGTTTTAATTACATGAACAAAATACTGAATAAATGGATTGGCGCTTATGATGGAGCTAAGCGTATGCAAGCAAGCGGTTGGTCGGATGATGATGTGTTGGCAAAAGCTCAGGAACTATATGCATGTGGGAAGAATGCTCAATTCACTTTAATGGAAGAATGACAAGCTGTCCGTGATGAACCACGTTTTAGAAGTCAAGCAGAAGAAAATGTTGGCTCGGGAAGTAGTGGATCTAAGAGATCTCGTGACAGTGATGCAAACTCTGTAGGATCCAGTGCTCGCCCTATAGGTAGGGATGCAGCCAAAAAGAAGGGAAAAAAGAAAGCTTCGACATCCACGGAGGTGGTGGACAAAGAATGGGATAATTACATCAAAATGAAGGAGAAAGAGAGTGAACAATTGTCAATATTACTTTCCAATCAACAAATGTTACTTTCCAATCAACAAGAGACAAACAAAATTAAGAAAATGGAAATGTATATGAAGTTAAGTTATGATGAGAATCTCGATGACGTGAAGAAAGCCATGATGGAGACGTTGGCCAAAGAACTGTTTCCATAATTAATTTTAATCAATGTAGTGTTTGCTTCATTATTGTAATATGTCAGTGTAATGTAATGTCTTTGCTTTCATTATTGTAAAATATGTCAGTGTAATGTCTTTGCTTTCATTATTGTGATATGTCAGTGTCTTTGCTTTAATTATTGTGTCCACCACCCAACGTGCTTTAATTATTGTGTCCAAATTAACTCTATACAATAATTATTTGAAATCCGTCACCCACCCAAGCCTTATCTGATAATTAACTCTATACAATAATTATTTGAAATCCGTCACCCACCCAAGCCTTATCTGATAATTAACTCTATACAATAATTATTTGAAATCCGTCAGTGGATAAAATTGAATCTATATAATAATTATAATTTTAATCGATTATTTGTATCGTATAATTTTAATTTAATTTTAATCGATAATTATAATTTTATTTAATCATAAAAATTTAAATTTAAATTTAAATAAGAATATGAAATAGAAAGTGGTGGGGTAGAGAAAGTGGTGGGGTAGAGTGTTGAATGAAAAAACTATTGGAGAGGGTAAAAGTTGAATGTGGTGTTGAATGATTATGTGGATGAAAGAGAAAATGATGTGGAGTGAAAAAGTGGGTGTTGAAGGGTGTTGAATTGAGTTTGCCATTGTACATAGTCTAATCCGTGATACTCACTTATTCACCTTTAAGGTGAATTTTCTAACCACTAGACTATTTGACAAAAAAAAATAATTGTAAGAATTCTTGACCAAAAAAATAAATAAAAATAATTGCAAAAATGTCATTAGCGGAATTTGTGGTTTGGTGCCAAAGGAATTAAGGAAGAGATCAATATTACCCGGAGAGTAAGTGGCTATGATTTGCTGCCCCCTTTGTTTCATTATTTTAATTAATTACAAAAGATAAATTTTCTCGTAAAAAAGCGGATGAAAGTTTAGTTTTGTCTGCTAATAAACTAGTACTAAGATAGGTATCCTATGGTGCTTTTTCTTCTGCTGCATCTTAGCCATCTACTTTTTTATTAGTAGGAAAAATGCTAAACAGTATTTCCGGGACATTAGTTAAGTATATAAATAAAAAAAAATTGTCTTAGAACTTGTGCATTTAATACATTAAAATCGTAAAATGTTCTCTTATCAACATTAATTTTATTGTTTATTTCTATTTTTGGCATGCTTAACGAGTACTCTAGAGACACTGTTTAACATGATCATTTTTTTATTTACATTGTTGTAGCATGCGGCCATTTGGGTGCTATGGTGCTTGCGGAACGAAAGAATTTTTGACAATCTAGAGAGTTAGACGATTTTTTTTTAAAAATACAACTAGTTTCATGATAATTTAAACTAGGGATGTGTGACCTCTTTCTAGAATGTGAACACAACAAACATGCAAAGGGCATAGTACTTTTATAATTGAAGATCTAAGTTTGATTTCTTGTGAAGTGCACAACATGTGTTTGTTTATAGTACTACGTACTACTAATCTACCAACAGGTTCAAGTTTATCGTGAAAAAAAAGAAGCAATATCTTAGGACAGAGTCTTTTCTTTTGGATATGAAAAAAACGTTGTCCCAAGAAAATATCTAATTAAGTGGTTGATCAAATTCTCTAATAGATATTAGTCTTTGACAAAGTCGATACTTCATACTAATAACATATGTTTAATAATAAAATAGTATTTATTTATCTACCAGCCAAAAAAAATAGTATTTATTTATTTAAGTCGTAAAAAAATTACATCAAAAAGATAAAAGTATATTACCATACCCTCTTCTATTTAAATAAAAAAGAAATCATGTCCATTGCAACCACATCTGAGAGCAAATACTAATATAAATATCATTTTTGAAATATTTAATCACAACTTGCAAGAGAAAGGCAATATAAAAATAAGGTAAAAGATATGCACCGTCAATGTAAACAGTTTTATGCAACATTCAATAAAAAAAATTCAATTTGCCACATTATCCTACTCATGTATGATTATTTTGAAACTACTTATATGATGATACGAAAGAGTGATGATTTCTCATTGTATATCAATGCAAAACTATTTTACACTAACAATGTATATCCATTAAACTCTAAAAAGAAAATGATTCGTAATAGTTTTTGCTACATGTATTTATTGGATATCTGTAAAGTTTTTAGTGTTGCACATATTAGACGCAAAAAATTAGTATCAGAAAAAAACTTTTCATACTGAAAAATTCAGATAAATTATATAAGACACGAAACTTATTTGGCAATATAATGAATTGGGAATCCAAATATCACTGTTGTGCATATAGCAAATAAGGATTAAATGGTTAAAAGTGTGAAGGGGTGATAAAAAGGAAAGAATGATTGGGCAATGAACAGTGGTATGAAATTGACTGTTCAAGTCAACACCAAAGTCATTTTCCTTGCCCCCCTGGCTTGTTGAAAACGTTACCATCCTTTAATTAATTACTATTATTATTATGTATCTTCTTAAAGTTATAGTAGTAATTGATTTCCATTGCTTCTTTTTCCTATCTCCATTAAATGCTTATGCTTAGCTTATTCTTTTCGCAATTCATTTGACAAAACATCCTTCTTTGTTTAATTTGTTGGTATATAATATAGACAAAATACTCTATTAAAGTTATTATAAATTCATACACATGAATGAGAGAGTTGAAATTTGAACATAACGTCTGACTTAACAATTTATATTATATTGTTTTTGAAATTTAAGTTGTCTTATATAGAATATACTATATTATTTTTGTTAATTTATGTCCACTTAAATTATCTTATAGAATATACTGTATTATTTTGTTAATTTATGTGTGGATTTATATATAACCTACAATTTCACGTAGAATAGTACGTACGACCAACCAATATAATAAACAAATACAATAACATTATTTGTATTTACATGAATTATTCAATTCAATTATAAAAAAAATATCAATTCAATATGTTGCCTTTTTTTTTATACATAAAATATAAAAAACACATAATCATCGAATATGACTGGCATAATAAAGTAGTAATATATAATAAACAAAAAAAAAAGTAGTAATAATATATAATTGACGGTCGCCAATTCATCCTTAAATATTGTCTATTTTCTAAAATTTATGACAAGGCATGGAGTATAACCCTTGGTTTTATTTTAGTTTTTCATAAATTCTCTCCACTTGGTTTTCAGTATTTATCAACAAAAAAAAGTTCTCCCTTTTGAAGTAATTCATTCTATTGGATACATGTCCAACATACACTAAATTGATTTATTATTTTGGAGAAGTGTTAGGCTCCGTTTGGCCCAGCTTATTTTCTACTTTTCTATTTCACTTTAAATGAAGTAGATCAGTAAAAAATTATGTTTGACCTTATTTCTCTTTGCTTTTGACTTCTTTACTTTATTTCTCTATTTATTTTACGTAGAAATAGGGTCAAAAACAATTTTTTACTTCCTTATTTTTTTCAAAAAGAAGTAGAAAAGTAGAAAATAAGCCGGGCCAAACGGAGCCTTATTTAAACATCAAAAGGGGACATCTCAACAACATCAAGGGGAGTTACATGTATATAATTGAGGAGTTCTTCAACACATTTGGTTAACTGATATTAACCAAATTTGATCTCCAATTCCTCAACTATTTGTTTCCGAGAAATTGTATATGAGACACATTTTGATTGTTTGCGGATAATAAAGTTAAAACAAAGTTAAAAGTTCAAGTTTGAAAGATTTTATGCCTACAACATCAAGGGGAGTCACGTGTGTATAACCGGGGAGTTCTTCAACACATTTGGTTAATGAGGCATTAACCAAATGTGTTGAAGAACTCCCCGATTATATACACGTGACTCCCCTTGATGTTGTAGAGATGTCCCCTTTTTTGATGTTTAAATAACATTTCTCATTATTTTGTGAGTGTTAAGTCTATTCCACTAAACTCAACTCTATTTTTTTTTTCTTCTTCTTTCAACTCAATACATATATATTCTCTCATTTTAGGGAGGTAACCAAAAAATAGCATAGAATATCATTTGTGGAAAAACAAGAGGTAAAATGTTTGAAAATAAAGGAAATAGGAATAAATGCCTAGATGTTCCTTACCTCCCTTGTTATTATAGAGTTATCTCCAAAAAGTAACACACATTAGTAACTCAGATTTGTATAGTCCACCTATCATCAATTACTATTTATAAATACTATTCATCTCTCTCTACTTAACATAAGATGATTGACACCGAGTACTATGGTTTGATTTCCAGCAACTGCGATCAAAAGATGATGAAATCACTTAATGTTAGAACTGATTTTCGATCCAGATTAAACCAGTGGTTAAAGGAAAAAAATTATAAACCTAAGAAAAAAAGAAGAGTACATAAAAGCAAACAATTCAAAATTTGTTTGAAATCCTTTTGTTTCCATGAATTATATTTCATACACCTAGGGTAGGGGCAAGAAAACAAAATAGCAAGAGAAATTTCCTCCTATACAAACAAACTCTGTCAGTCTGCAAAGTCCCTTTGGACAAAAAAACAAACCGTAAATAAAACATACCATGCCATGTACCTCCAAATCAACCCGGCCACTCAAACAGATTAAAAAAAAGCATCTAACAAAAAACTCTAAGTCCGATGCATATTGAATCCATGGAATTTCTTCCACAATCAATTACTACTAGTAGTTTTTTTTTTTGTTGAGATATTCAACTTGCAATCTGCATCAAAAAAGAAACCAAATAAACTACTATACTATAGTACTACTACAAGTAAGTACTTTGGTGGCGCACGCACAGATTACAATGTAAAAACAATGCAAGCAAGCGAATTAAGTAATATACTAATTTACATATAAAATAGCATGCCATGCCATGCAATAATGAAACTTGATTAACTAACTAACCATGAATTGTTCGTAGAACTCTCATTGTGAGTTACTATTAGGAGCATCTTCTGCACTCTCATGATCATGATGACTAGGTTGTTGCTGAGAATTATGTTGATGATCTGAAGAAGAATTGTTGACGACATTGAAATGACCAGCAGCAGCTCTTGTATAGGCATTAAGAGCAGCCAACATACCCAAATTTGAATCAGACACTGCCAATCCAATATGCTGCGACGGTGGTTGATGATACACTGATGAACCCAATTGTAAACCACGTCCACCTTCAAATTCAACACCACCACCAGAACCTGTTGGAACATTGAACCGAGGCATGAAATGCAATTGAGATGCCGGTGTTCCTTGTTGTTGTTGAGACGACTGTTGATTATGATGAGGACTAAATGGCCACATGTTTTGTGTCTGTGTCTCTGAATTTGTATTCGCTCCTCCTCCGCTGCCACCACTCACCGGTACCATCCATATTGTGTTTCCACTCCCTGCCGTGGCCCACATGGCTGTTGCCGGTAACATATTCGACGGTGTTTGTCGAAGAAGTCCAGAAATAGAATTTCCAGCTGAAGAAGAGGATGAAGAAGCTCCTCCTCCACCTTCACCTTCTCCTATACCATCTTGTTGATGGTTTGTTTTGAAACCTTTAGGAGAAGAAGAACCATCACCGTCACCACTTTCGTTTTGGTTGTTATCGTCTTTGAAAAGATCTTCTCTGTAACGTTTTCTCATATAATTCTCATTGGAAAGCGCTTCACCGATTTGATCGGCGTTCATGAGCTGTTGCTGGTGTTGATGAGGATGAAACCCTAACAGTGGCGCGTGTTGGTACGCAGCTTCTTCATAAGGATGATGAGCCAGTGCAAGCGCGCTGTGAAAACTGTGAGGAGCTGATTTCGACGGCGGCGCCGACAGCGTTGAGCCGCTACTTCTGAGTGAAACGTTGAGCGTGGAGAAATTCGCGGGAATTGTTCCTGTTCCAGTGGCTGCAATTATCGCCGGCTCCGCTTGTTGAAGAAGCCACTCAATTGTTTCACCGTCGGATTTGTGGCCTAATTCTCTAGTCAACTGAAAAACTCTTGCAGCACATGTCGCCGGCATTCGAATTCTCCGGCCACGGCCGTCAACTTTGGTGTGTCTGTCCTTGGTGGATCGTTTGGGAGGATTTGCAGCGACGACAGCGGTGGTGGTGGAAGAAGAGAATTGTTGAATTTGGTTATTGTTGTTGGTGGAATGAGGTTCAGATCTGGTAGCAATAGCGAGAGAAGCGTCAATTGCAGAAGCTGAAGCAGAGGAAGAAGATGAATTGGAAGGAGAGGTGGAAGTGTTATTGGAGATGGAGCCCATAATGAAAGGTGATGGTCTTCCATCAAAAGGGACCACAAGGTGGTGTTGCTGTGAATGAGTATTTGAAGGAGGAGATGATTCTTGTTGTTGTTGGTGGTGGTGGGGATGAGTGGTGGTGCCTCTTTTCTGATTCTTGTTGTTTTGTTGCAAATCTGATGATAGTTCCATTTATTTAGCTATGTATGTAGGGAAGCCTCTATGCTTGTTTCAGTTTTTTTTTTTAATTTTTTTTATATAATATTTATTTTGATAGATAGATAGATGATTCATGAGGCTCATGGATGTTTCCTTTTGTTCATCCTCAGAGAAAAAACAACTAAGTGGGGTGAGAGGTGGGGGCAAGACAAGAAGGTTGATTAGTAGTTTAGAGAGAGAGAGAGAGAGAAAGACACTGAAAATAAGAGTGTGTATGTTGTTTGTGTGTGAGAGAGAGAGGTATATTACTTTACTATACAATTACAAATTCAAAAGTGTTTGGACTGAAGCAAGCCAAGTGAGTGAGAGTGTGAGTTTGTGTTGTGGGGTTGTGATTGACTGTTGTCTTGCTCAGACCGGAACAGACGCTCACAAGAGATAGTAATAAAGTGAGTGAGAGTACTGTGAGTAAGTTTTTTAACTGAAAAGAGAGAGATAAAGTGAGTGGGGGACCTTATTAAGGGAAAAAAAACGTAACAGACCCACTCGTGGGGTCTCTTAACAGGAATGCCAAAAATTACCCTTTCTTACTAGCTTAAATGCTGCTCAAAAATTCTACTCTACCACATATGTTTGTTTATGTATGTGTGTGTGCAGTGCAATAAGATACTATCCTCATAATTGAGAAAGTCAAATTGTGTGTGTGTACTGACTTACTCTAAAGTAAATAAAAGTGTACATTTCCCTCTCACTCACATCCAACACAAGTGGTCTAACAAATATTTTTCAAATCTTTGTCCATTACCAAATTGCATTAGTCTCGATCTCCTTTTTTGAAAGTACTATAATTACGTGAGATTCAAAATGATTTGATTCATTCAGTGTTAATTAAGTGATAATAATTAATTATAATGATTGGGGGCAGTGGGTGGGGATGAGTAGTGGGTGAGATGGTTAAAGGGTGTAGTAGTAAGTATAATCAAAGAGTGTATAAATAAATAAAGATCTCATCAAATTGCATAATTTGGTTGCATTGCATTGCAGAGAGTGGGAGTGCAGGTGAGACAGCAGAGCACAGCACAAAACAGGTGAGCATCAGATAAAAAAGCATCTAATGCAGTACTTGACAGCTCATCCCAACCCAAACCACATTCTTCCCTTTGTTTTTTTCTTTCTTCTTTTTCAAATTCAATCCTTTTTTTGTTTTAATTTCTCATTGTCAAATTTGGTTGGCTACACCTTTTTGCTAAGTGGACGGTCCAAAAAGACCTAATTGCCCTTGCCCAATCAAATTTAAGACTTCCATTTGAATTTCAATGATAATGCATTGATGGTTTTTAATTATATTGACATTGTCAGTTGAACTATGACCTATAAATGAAAAATGTATCGGTGATTTTGTAAAATAATAATAACAATATAATAATGCATTTATACCACTATTTTTTTAAATTTTGGGTCATCTATAGTTGGTTTTCTTGTGTCGTCAATTGTATAAATCGTTATATAATTAAGAGAGACATGTGATATACCAATTGAAAGGTTGAATTTATCTTACCACGAATATTCGTGAATACTGATATATCCTCTCAGGTTTACCTTTTGGTTGTGAAAAAAATGTAGTATTCACTAATACTACGTTTGTTTTGATAGATTTATGAGAGAGAAAAATAAAGAAGAGAGGGATAGCAAAAAACGATGTATTTCTTCAGTTTGGATGAAGAAAGAAATAAGGAGAGAGGGAAGTTTTTCAGGTGGGTCCCATGCCAAAAGAAATCTCTTCTCAATAGGTGAGATTTGTGAGTTAAAGGAGTAGAGAGTTGCATTTTCCCACAATGCCCTCCCAACTATATTTGAATTTTAAATATGAAGGATAAAACTGTCTTTTATCATTTTTATTAATTTCTCGTCCTCTTTCTTATTTCTATTCATCCAAACAATGAATAATTTCTACTCAATTTCTCTCTTATTTCTCTCTCTTACTTCTCTCTTCACTATTTCTTTCTTTCTTTCTTATTTCTTTGAACATCCAAACACAGCATAAAAATCCATTTGCTACTTATGTTCTGCTAGAGGGGAAAATAATCCAACAAAAACTATCATCAACAAAGTTACGACCACCGAGTACACATATCGTTTGATAATTGTACAATAAGTTGAATACCACAATACAATAACATTTGTAGTTATCACTAGTTATAAATAGAAAAAAAGTGTCCCATAAATCCTAGTTCAACTGGCAAAAATGCCAAAATTGTTTAGGCCGGACGTCGTGACCCCGGTTTGAACCCGGGATCTCACACTTATATGTGAGTTTAATTTCAGCGGATTACCACTTCATCTAAGACAAAAAAAAAATAGAAAAAAAGTAAAACACAATCAATATCAGTACAAATAGCTTGGGACAAGTGTATCTACTATCATGGATGAACTTCATTTGGTGCCTCACAACTCACAACTTATTGGAAAGTGAACAACGATTTTTTTTTTTTGAATGCCTTAGATTAGGGATTGGCATAAGTTAAGTGGTTTATAAAGGCCCAATAGAGCTTTGTATTATTCTGTTAACGTATGTATCTTTATACTGAAACAAGAGTCCTAAATAAGCAAGTGAATGATCAAATACATTTAAAGGCCACTCACTAATGGGAGTTTATAGTAAATTGAAGAGATAAGATGAACATCCACTAAGACCACTGACTTAATCATTCATAACAGAAAAATATTGTCCAAAATTTTATGCGCATTTTGCGTGAGAAGAGAAATTTGAGAGGGGTGGGGAGGAAGAGAAACTATCTTTAGTGATGATTTTTCTCCCCACCTCCCACGTGTCTTTTTCACACCCTCAGCACACCAAAAAAATCGGGAAATATGGCTCAAAATTTTTTCTAGTGTAAAATTTACACTAAAAAAAGTTCGGGAAACATTACCTGATTTTTTTTGTATGCTACGAGGGGTGAAAAAGATAGGTGGGAGGTGGGGAGAGAAATCATTATCTTTAATGTTGGTTTGGTCAGATTCAATTTTTTGGGTTAGCCGAGTGGTTCGATCCTTTTTTTGGGTATGCCCACATTTTAGGCCCAATTTGAAATAGGCAATTTTTCTAGCCCAATTTAAAATTTATTTTATAAAAATATTAAGGTCTAGATAAAACGTTGGCTTAGTAATCAATTGTTATTTCAATTATTAAAAAAAGTAAATCAATGCTTATTTCAAATTGATTATTTTTGTAAGGTCATTGCATCCAATTTTTATCAAGTTTTAGACTATTTTTTGACAAACTATAGGGCTTTAGACTGAAAATGATAATTGTCAGTTTTATCATAAGTTTTATTTAAAAGTAAGTATATATTTTGTTGCAAAAATAAAGGCCACAGTTTTTTAAAAACAATAAAACTAAACAAACAGCAGTTCAAAGCATGCATTCCATTATAGACTATTGGAGCTTGGTTGGAACGTTAAACTAAACCATTTGAACAGAGAGACTAATATGTGTGCGGATGCGATGATAAATCTAGTATGTTCTTTGAGGAATGAGATTATTTTTTTGAAGAATGTCCAAGTCACATGAGGGACTTACTTGATGTTGATTGTAGGAGAGTTTTGTCTCTTAGATTATTTGCGGTGTAATTTTTTTTTGTTTGGGCTTAGGCCCTCTTCCATATAAAAAAAATGTATGTGGAGTGTTAACAACATACATTCTAACACACTATTCACAACACACTCTATTTAATTGGTTGAAATTCAAATGAATCCCACTAAATCATATAGGCCCCACATAAATTTGGTGGAACTAATTTGAAATTCAACCAATTAAAATGAGTGTGTTAAAAAAAATGTATTAAATGGTGTGTTGCTAGCATAATTCAAAATGCATTCTATCCTAACTAATAGTTTCTTATCTGGTTTTCAGAAAAATAAAAAATAGTTTCTCATCTGCAACACTCCTACACCTTTCGCATAATTTTGCAATGTTCTCAAACCATTTCTTATCCTTTCAACTTACTCATCACAAAACTCTAAACATTACTATTTGGAAATCACCACAAAAGTAGTTGACTGAAGTGATAGAGGGTTATCCCTGTCAAGACTACAAACTATGCTAAACCTAACAAAACAATAAAGAAAACAAGTAAAATAAAGATAAATAAAAGACATTCATTTTCATTCATTAGGTTAAAATGCATAGGAACACTACATGTATATATAAGACTCTTAATGGACCTAAAAGATAAAGTCCACTTAAACAACCCAATAATATAAAAATTCAACTAGTAATATAAATATTATATATCTTACTAATACCTTAATTATTATAATATTATAAGCCTAAATACAAACACCAATTCAAGAAAGTGAAGAGTATACATGCGTTGAATTAAAAACAGCGACCAAAAAACCGAGACGAAAGATATTTGTAGAGCAATTGCTTAAATTTTTTATAACGACTAAAATCAAAATTTGAATCATTTATGGGAAAAAAAACCTATATAACTATTTTATTTTTTCTGACTAAATATATAACTAATATTCTTAAATCTTTAGACTATGACCTCGTTTGTTTTGGAATTTTTTAAAAATAGATTTTGTAGTGTTAGAAAATTTTGTATAAAAAAAATTTAGAAAGAAATTTTTTATAAAAGCTTCAAATAAAAATTGTTTGAATAGTTATTCTTAAAATGTTATTTTAGGTATTTTATCATTTTATTCAAAAAATTTTTTCGAAAAATCACTTAATTTTGAAGCTATTTCAAATAGATTTTCACAAAAATCATTTTTGAAATATATCTTTTAGAAAAAAAATGAGATTTTGACTATGTTTTGAACTTCAATAATGTACAATTATGTTATATGATGTCAAAATTAGTGTTTCAATTTAGAAAAAACAAATACAAAAAACCTTGTAATATTTTTAAAAACTGTTTTACAAAATCTATTTTAAAAAATAAAAAGAAAAAATCCATTTTTTTAAAGATGAAATAAATCAGGCCATATATCGGATGTCCATTAAATTGGGGGTGATAAAATAAATTATGGAAAGTGGTAATAGTAATTACATTTGCCTTAGTGTAGCAAAATCAAAGAGGATATGGCCCATGAGCCCAAGAATATAAACAAGCGGCTGAGAATTTTGTAAGCCGAACCGGGTCTAGACCGGTTGAATCTCCATTTTGCGAAAAGCAGGAATTCGACGACATGAACATGGGATGGAACAAAGCTTCATCAACGAACAAAAACAAACTACTTCCTCTTAATTTCTCTCTTTCCTTACCCCTTTTCAAACCCTAACCCTAAAATTCTTCAATCTCAGAGAAACAAATTGTGAGAGAACAATGGAAACTCACTTCAATCACACTCTCTTCGAGAGGCGCCCCTTTCTCAAGTCCAAAGCTCCTGCAATTAAATGGGTCAAACAATGGTACTTCCCCTCTTTTCTTCATCAACTCTTTTATTCTCAATTTTTAATTTTTTTGCTCAATTTGTTTATATCTTTTGATTTTTTGGAAGAGTCTTTTTATTTTGTGCTTGATTGTAGTAGTATGGGTATAGAAAGAATTGGTATTTATTGGAATTATGCACCGAAAGATAACATCAAACAATTGAACAAGAAATAAACAAAATTGAGTTTTTTTTTTCCTCCTTAAAGTTTTGAATTCAATATATATTATGTTATAATCAGAGAAATTTTACTATCAGGGTTCCTCAAGATGTTGTAGCTACTGGTGGGAAGTGCATGCTCTTAAGATGGGTAACAGGTCTGTCCTTTTTGCTGCCCCTAATAAGCTCACTACTGACACTATTATTATCTGATTTGAATGAATTGAATTTGTTTCGCACAAATTGAGCACCCAAATTTTCCCCCTTAGGGTATTCATAATTCACGATGCTAATTTTTTATGGTTCGTTATCGTAATGCTTCTGGTTGAACTCTCCTTTTGATTAGACAATAGACACCATAGTATTTATAATGTTCTTGTTATGTAGATTATGTCCTTAATTTAATGATAGTTTGTGAAGATTCGAAATAACTCTACACATATGGATTGATACGTAATGCTCTTCACCATGGTATGTGATTTGCTTCGAAATAGCTCTACACGCAGGGACGGAACTAGGTACAACAGAAACGGGGCGGTCACCACCCCACCCATAACAGAAGTACTAATATACCCTATACATAAAAAGTACAGTCGCCCCCCTTGAAAATTGAAATAAATCAAAAGAGTGCATCACAACCTTTTCACCTTATAATAGTATAGCTATGAAGCACGGACTCTGACACGGACACCGCGACACGACACGGACACGGACACGGCGACACCGCTAACGTAAAAAATATAGGACACCGACACCGCTACATATTTATAAAAGATATAAATTTAGAATCAAAATATATACATGTAAATCTAAGTTGAGGAACTTATTTCTTAAAAAAAAAATTTAAACAAAGTATGATAATATTTTACCTTTATTTATCCATCTACTTTTGAAAAAACTAAAAATATTGTAATCAAAATATAATATTTTCAATACTTTTTTGATCAATGATGTTATTTCGACACATCTCTAACTCTTATAGGTATGTCTAATATGTGTCTACGAAGAGAATAAACAAAGAAAAAATATTTTTTTTGGGGACACTTGTCCGACACGTGTGTACGAGTGTCTTACAGGTGTCGGACACTGATCAAAGAAGTGTCAAAGTAAAGAAAAAATTGAATTTTTTCGGACACCGATTTGAGCTATCCGACACGTGTCGGACAGGTGTCGGACACCGCGACACACCTAATCATAGAGGTGTCCGTGATTCATAGTAGTATAGTAGTTGTGTCAAAATGTTAGCTTAATTACATTTCAATCGCAACCGCAACGCATCACACTTGTCAACTTAATTACTCTTCTTAAGTTCTTAGTAATTCTTATATGTAAACTTGTGTTGTGATGTGTTGTGTCAAAATGTTTCAAGTTCCTCGTAATGTTTCTATTTTTTTTGTCCCTTATATTGATTTTAAATTTAATTTAGTCTCATGTTTAAATTTTTTAAATTGGTTCCTTAGGTTATTGATGTAAACATAATTCTTTCTTTTTTTGTTAAGTTTTGAATCAACTTTGTTTAACTTTTTGTTAAGTTTTAACTCAATTTCGTCTAAAATTTTTATATAGTACCCTCCTAAGTTGTCCATGTACTCAAATACGTTAGCGACATGGACTATTTAAACAGAAATTTGACTAAATCGACTGACTTGAAACTTTTTTAAACGTAACGTAAAACACCAAATTAAAATCTAAAATAAACATAAGAGACTAATATGTAATTAATTTTATTTTTTTATGTATTTGATGTTTAGAACTTTAGGTAGTTGAGTGTCCCGAGAGTTTATAATATTCACTTTGTAAAAATTGTAAGTTGAGTAATAAATTTTTATTGTCAATTATGTATTATTTTTCCGCCACCCTTAATAATTTTTTCTAGTTCTGTCCCTGTCTACACGTATGAATTGGTTAAAACTGCTGGCTGATGTGGCATTCTAACGAATCTTACTATTGCCATGTAGCACTATTACAACCTGTCATATTATATATGAACAGTTACCCCCTAGATAACTATCTCAAATACTCATACACCCCCAAAAAATCTGTTCATAATGCTGCATTTCCACATTGGTGTATAGTTTAAATCTTTAGCATTTGTTTGTTATGCTTCTGTTACCAATTTGCTTTCCAGTTATCTTGTATAACCACCTGCAAAATTATGTATTTCTAAATTGTTGTAGAGCATGTGATTAGTGGAAGGTTAAGCAAGCTTGGTTTGCATCCAAGGGACTATTATATTTTATGTGATTTTGTTTATCACGCGTTCTGCATTAACAAATTTCTGTGATTTGTTTTCTTTAGAGGACACCATAAAGGCCTTGAAAGAGAAGGAGAAAGAACCTTTAGCTCCCGAGCCAGAACCCGAGCCAACTACTGAAGTACTTTTCCTTTGCAGCTACGAAGGCTGTGGAAAGACATTTATAGATGCTGGTGCTTTGAGGAAGCATTCTCACATTCACGGAGAGAGGCAATTTGTTTGCCATTACGAGGGGTGTGGAAAGGTAATGAATCTGTTCTTCAGATTCACGCACTCACAAGTGCACATATGCATGTTAAACTGTATGGTTGTAACATACTAGGTTCATTGTAAATCCTTAATTTTTTTGAAGCTTCAGAATATACTTTTTTATCCACACAATGTTTTTTTATAATGACACAATGTTACGTCTTTACTCACCTCTACTCCTGTCCTAGCTTCCATTTTTGTAATATCAGGTCTATTTAGTAACACACATGTATACATATTATATTGTATTGTGGTAACCCGCAATTGCTCAAGATAGATCCTTATCAATTTTTCCATTTAGTTTCATAAAAAGTTTTTTCTGTCTAACGCTATGTCTCAATGTACAGCTCTTCTGTTTGCCAAGTGTCAGGTCTATTTAGAAATTTCTAAGAATATTTTTTGTCTGTTGCAGAAATTTCTTGATAGCTCAAAGTTAAAAAGACATTTCCTAATTCATACAGGGGAGAGGGATTTCGTGTGTCCCCATGAAGGCTGTGGTAAGGTGATGAATCTATCCATTGTTCTTGTTTATTGATCTCTAAGGTTTTAATGTTAGTATGTTGAATCAGTTTCATGTTTGGTATATTACATCATACCCTGAATATCAGCAATTACTCATTTTTGTTATCATTCACCTGAACCTAACCTGCTGATCTGTTTTTACTTCCATTGGAATGATCAAATATTTGAGTTCTAAAGCTTCAGCTGCAAGGTAATGAGGTATATGACTGTTCAGCAGTGGGTTACTTTGACTGCTGATATGGGAGATGATCAATAATAGATTTGGAAAATCGTCACTATAGAATCAATGTACACCAAATATTGTTTGGTGGATGACTGTATTTTACTGTAAATCATTGTTGCCATGGTCATCATGGTTAGTTCATGGCTCAATATATATGCGAAGATTTAGACAATGATGGAAACCTTCTTTGTGGCAGTATAGGATCTTCTTAAACAAGTCAAAACTTTGCATTCGGAAAAGACAACTTTAGTATCATATTGTCTGGATTCTAAGATTTGTTTGTGCCAATATGCAGGCCTTCTCCTTGGATTTTAACCTGAGGTCTCACATGAAGACACATTCACAAGAGAACTATCATATTTGCCCATACCCGGATTGTGGGAAGAGATACGCTCATGAATACAAGCTAAAGAATCACATTGCTTCTCATCATGAAAAGGTTGGTTAATATTTCCCGTTTTTGAAAGCGTGATACATTTATATGCTCAATGTGTTCACAATAAGATATTGCATCCTGTCTTACGAAGTATGATTTTCATACGTGCACTTGGTTTTTCCGTCTAGAGCTTTCATTTGGTGTGTGTAAATATATACATATTTTAATTTTAATTTTAGTATTATTTTACATGGTTTGGAATATCTTCGTTATCTATATAATATGTTTACAAATTTAAATGTTGGCTGACTGCACCTTTGGTTTAGCTGATGTGCATGAATAAGGTAAAGTATTACCCAAACAAATTTTGATTGACAGTTTCAACCTCATTGCAGAGTACACCAACAATGGATGTGACGCCAAAGTATACCACTCCTCCTTCAGAAAAACAAACAAAAAGTGCCAAAACTTCTGGGGCAACATACGGTTCAGCATCCTCTGATCGCCCATATGCATGTCCTTATGAAGGGTGTGAAAAAGCATACATTCATGAGTACAAGCTTAAACTGCATTTGAAGAGGGAGCATCCTGGCCACATAAATGATGAAAATGCCATGCATGCTCTGGCTAATAATGCTGAAAATGAAATGGATGAAGCAAGTGATCACGATGCTTATGGTGGGAAACGTTCCAACGGTAAAAGTCAGAAGCAAAGTAGGCCCAAGCCAAACTTGAAAATGCCTCCTTCCAAAGTTGCGCAACGAAAAGGGTCTACTCCAACTCCTGCCACTTTTAATATGGTTAAAAAACCTTGGCCAGTGAAAGATGAAACTTATGATGAAGACAGCGAAGAAACTGAGGAGGATCGTGACAATGTTGAAGATGGTTGGAGATATGCTGGAAACAACGAAGACGATGATGAGGAAACAGAATATGAAGACTGATATTTACTTGTGGCTTCAATGGATTCACTCTCATTGTTACCCTCCTACAATATTAGATTTTTCTCTTTCTATTTGCTTCAAGAAATGCATTTTCATTTTTTCTTGACATAGTACATTGGTTATTGGTGGAATGAATAATAAGGTAGTTAGGATGAATTTATATTAATAATAAAATGTGATGTAATATTTGTGTGAATATTTTCCGAGTGATGCAATTTTGTACGGCAAAACACGAACTATCCTAGGATTGGAAGGTTCTCATTTTAAAGCAGATTTTGAATTTATTTAAATCTAAAATACGGAATATAAAGTTTGAACCGTCCAATCTTGATGGAATGACAAATTACGCGCGAATGTGTGTAGTCACAAGCCTGTAATAGCACACAATGTGGATCCACATCCCTATGAGTTTCGCAGCAGTTCTAATATGGTACCTATTGTGCTCTTTTTACTATATAGTAACAAAATTTGATGAAACTGCACCATCTCATTTTTAACAATTGTAATCAAGTGGGTACAGTTGTGGGCAAGGCAAAAAGGGATTCTAGTTATACTCTTGTTATCTCGATTGGTTATATCCGAACACAAAAATAATCAATCAAAGAATAATACAGTATACTCTTCTTTATTAAGGAGTGAATATCAAGTGAGAAGCTAAATAGAGCGAGATGTTTCTTTATTTATTGTCTCTTGCTCACTCTCACTTTGTGTTCTACTCTCTAATTGTTTCTTTGCAATCTGAGCTATTTTCTTCTTCAGGAATCTAACTATTTCCATGAAATTGAGGCCAAAAGGTTTCATGAATTTTCTTATTTCATTCGTCATTCACCATCAATTTTTGAATGTTAGTAATGTCATTAAATATATAGATGTTTTTTTCATTTTGATTATTGTTACATGGATTTTGGGTCTAATGATGTTTTTGGTTTCGCAATGGCTCTTGTAAGCAGCTCTTTTTGTATTCAAGTGTAAACAAGACATGTTGATTACAATCTTCTCGGTGAAATTTTGAATGACTTTTAGAGGTTTTTTTTTTAGAATTGCTAAATAGTACGAGCAACTCACACAAGAAAAGCAAGAATCTACTGTGTTTCTATTTTAAAGAAATAAAAAAATATAAAGTTCATATTTGGTGGAAATCACGTCTGTGTGTTGGTGAAAATGGACGGATAATAACATGTCGCGTGTTTCGTTTTCTGTGAGTTCGTACAAATGATCTTTTCCCCTTTTTTTTTTCCTTCTCAAAGACACATAAAAAGAAAAATTCCAAATGTTGGAAACTCTCAGATATAATACAGCAATACACAACTAGAGCCAAACAAAGGCATTACCTTTTACTTCAACAACAATTTCAGGGAAAAACTAATTAAAACTCAAAAATATTTCTTTTTAAGATATCCTCCTCAACAAGAAGGCACTTTTACACTTATGTATCATTTGGAAGACAATATAAAAGAAGATAGTTAGTTCATTCGGTTATATTCTCGTTGAATAGCTGATACCATATTTTTAGCAGAATGTGTCCTTTTGATTAAACTTTCAAAAATGTAATTTTTACTAAATTATAATGACATGAGATTCTGCTAGCCAAAATTATCCTCAATCACAATTACATATTCTTGTCAAAGCAAAATTTCACAATATTTGGATATATGAATAAGATATGTTGATTAAGTTTGTGTTTAGAAAAATATGTACTACAAGTTAATGACATTGTCACAACACATTTGCCTAACTCAATGGTTGTTTCAACGAACACCAGTCATAAAACACAGGGATTAGTGAAGATAAACCATCACAAATTGCATCAAAAGATACAAGAAAGTGCAACCACAACCATCATTTGCAATATGATGGAATACTGAAGATAAACCATCACAACTTGCATCATTCTTTTTTGCTCATTTAACCTTCCATTAATCACCTGTGAAGATGAATTTTTTTTGCTCATTTAACTTATCAGTATCTCTCATTGATTAGTGTAACAGTCAGAAATATTTCATTGGTGATTCCGTCCCCAAATCTAAACAAATTCAGAGTTTTTCATGTTCTAAATTCAAAATATACCTAATGTAACAGTGCAAATAAAAAGCTTCTGCTAAACATATCAAGCTTTGGCGGCAATATTATCGAAATTTACCGAGAAAATGTTTTCAAAACACTAGCGATCAATACTAATCGGAGCAGACAAAAAGATTAACTAAAATGCATATCATCAATTCAATTTAATTTCCAGCAAAATACTACGATTTTGCACAAATATCACGAAACTGAACAAAATCTCTTACTGATACAAATCTAGCAACCGCAAGTTCATTCATGATTCATATAAAATGTATCACAGGAAATGAAATTTAACAAAAAACAATTCATTCAGAACCGAAGCTTGGTGAAAAACCACCTGTTCTTGCCAGTCTTAAACCTCTCCTCCAAGCGCTTCTTAGTCTCCTTGAGTGCCGTCACCTTCTTGTCCTTCGCTTGAAGAACATCAGGAACAACAGTATCTTTCAGATCCACATCGAGAGTGTAACGAGTTGGCATCAAATGCTGATAATTCACGAGCTTGACGAATGCCTTAACCCTAGATTTCTTCGCCGTCTTCTTTGCAGAGTCCTTCTTGATGACCTTGCTAGGGTACTTCTTGATTCCGGCAACAAGACAGTGTCCGTATGGCCTGTCACGTGTACCGTCGTCAAAGGTACGAACGATTACCGCCTTTTTGCCGGCATAACGGCCTTGAAGGAGAATCACTGCCTTGTTAGGTTTCAAGAATTTCACCATTGTTGGCCGCGGCGTAGCTCAACGTTTTTTCCCTACTCTGATAAACTCTGCAAATAAAAACTCAGTTTAAATAACTAGCTCTAAAACCTAATTGGTTTATTAAAAAAAAAGAAAAAATATGCACCCACAGTGCACCGAGATTGAAAAATTTTACACTGTCGACCAATACTAATACTAAGGGATAATTTAATACTATGTCATATATAAGTTTTATCGAATTTCCCACCCACATTTTGAAATCAATACTAGTAATTAAATTAATCATTTACACACTAACAATACACAAATTTTTTAATAATCAATACAATCTGTTCCGACTATTTGGAAGCTCAGATTAAATGTTAAATGTGAACTTAATAAAGATATATATAAAAATAAAAATAGTAATCCTCATTGAAATTAAAACGGATTTATAAACAATGTTGAAGTTGAACCGGCAAAAAATAATTAAGAGATAATTAGCAATTTCCAAATACAATGACATATTAGCAAAGTAGAAGAACAAATTAGCAATTACTCCCTCCGTCCCTAATTATAAGCCCCTCTTCAAAGAAAAAGTTTGTCCTTAAATATAAGCCCCTTTTCGAATCCCTAGACACATGTATTAATACTTTTACAAACATAACCCTACTTTACATTGAAATCCGAAAAGTCAAATACAAATACATCTTTTCACTAAGGATAATTTAGTAATTGTAACCCCCAAAAAATACATATTAATTACACTACCAACTTTTCTTAATATGCGTGAAAAATGTCAAAGGGGGCTTATAATAAGGGACAGAGGGAGTATAATAGAAGAAAAATTGGAAAAATTGAGTATCAGCAGGGTCTTTCATTAAATTAGAGGTCCGACTCTCATCGTAAAAATGGACCCTTAATACCCAAATGAAAATCGTTATAAAAGTGCAATTCTCTATTTAAATTGTGAATGAATACAAAAAATAATTTAACTACAGGGTGCAAACAGCAATTAAGTGTAGCCTATGGGATGTAAACAGGAAATCAGCATTCTAATTGAGTAGGCTGGACTGTGGAAGTAGATTGATAACTTGCTGTTTACACCCCAAAGCTACACTGACTTACTATTTACACTCGTAGGTAAAAAAATTATAAAAAAAATTGAGGCCCCAAATATTTGTTTTCACCTCCCTAGGGTTGCCCCAGATAATCAATATGGTGTTAACAAACCAATACATAATCTGTAACAAGTTATATTCCTTTATGCAAGACTACAACAAATTGTCTGAATCATAATCATCATATCTAGCATAATGAGCTTCATTCTCAGCAAAGTTATATTCCTCCTTTATGCTAATAATCCATTAGGTTGGGCTGTATAAGGTGCTTCTATGATTTATTTTTTAAAAAATTTATAATTGTGAAATCTTTTGAAATATAAATAAATAGAACTTCCTCCGTTCCAAATTATATGTCACTTTGACATTTTTACACATATTAAGAAATGTAATCATTGTTGTATGGAAAAGAGAAATTATGAGTTGATTTACAAAATTGTCCTTCATTTATGGTATTGAAAAAATAAATTGAAGAATTGAAAGAAGAGAGAGTAATAAATAGTTAAGGGTATAATAAGAAAAGTTGCATTAAATGCTTCATTGGTAATGTAAAGTGTCATATAATTTGGTACAAATTTTTTCTTCAAAGTGACATATAATTTGGAACGGAGGTAGTACTAACAAGATATTGTTAGTTAGACATTTCCCAAGATCCAATATATTTAGTCAAAAAGGAAAAAAGATCCAATATATATGCATTAAATGTAGCCTTAATTCCTTATTAAGTTTTTAAAAATTTTATTATGTTGGATTGGTTGTAGAAAATGCACACACTTTCATTCTGATTGGTACAAATGGCATTGTACCTTTTAGGTTGTTACAAAATCTCCTTATGTAATGCAACACAATAAAGTATAAACACACACTTAACACTTAACAAGCACACACATTTTGTTTTCCAATATACACAAACTCAATGAATAACATCTTCATTTTCATGTTCTTCTTCATCATTGTCTCCATAGCACCCTCATGTAAGCATCTCTATGCTTAATTATCATTAGACCATTATTTTATGTTTTTTGAGGAGAATCCTTAAACCATTATTAGTGATACTTGTTTTATGTAAATTAAATAACAAGAAAGAGTATTCTTCTTATTAATTATGGATAGAATTGAATGCAGATGGATATGATCCGTTGGATCCTTTTGGCAACATCACCATCACATGGGATTTCTTGTCTGATAACGATGACACTATCGATGTAAGCATTTTCAATTTCATTTGCTACATTTTCTTGTTTCACTCTTACCAAATTTAGTTGAAGAAAGTTTCAAAGATTCTTGACAACTTAAACAAGGAGATTGAAAAAAAAAAATAATTGTAGCTTTTTTCACTTTCAAGAGTCAAAACGAGTTGTTACGATTTTTTTGTATTATTTATTAGGAAGCTATATTATGATGTAGTATGGTTTTCATATTAATTATTTGAAGGTGAAAGTATCAATATACAATTTCCAACTATTTCGCCACGTGGAAGAGCCTGGTTGGAAATTGGGTTGGGCTTGGAGAGGTCATGAAGTGATTTGGGCAATGTTAGGAGCAGAGGCAATGGAACAAGGGAATTGCACAATATTTAGAGGAAAAGATAAACCTCATTGTTGTAAGGAAAAACCAGTTATTATTGATCTCATGCCTGGTGCACCATACAACATGCAATCTGCCAATTGTTGTAAAGGAGGGGTCTTAACATCATTGACACAAGATGTTACTAAACATATTGCATCCTTTCAGATGAATTATATGAAATCATCAACCTCAATTTCAGGTAGCAATTTTAGTATGCCAGAGAATTTTACACTAGGTGTTCCTGGTTATAGTTGCGGCAAACCATTCGAAGTTCCACCAACCAAATTTACCAAAAATGGACACAGGTGGTTGCAAGTCCTAGGTGAGTTGTGCTCTTACTTGCTAACCAAGTAAGATAAGACTAATTGATACCTTTGTTCATAAATGTGCTTTATGTTTATTATATGCTTCAATAACATGATGTTTATTATCACATTTTGTGGATTAATTGCAGAAACTTGGAACGTGACATGTACTTACTCGCCGTTTTTAGCATCAACTACCCCAAAATGTTGTGTCTCCTTCTCTGCATTCTATCATAGTGACATTGTTCCTTGCCCTTTATGCAGCTGTAATTGCCAAGGACAACCAAGAGTAGATTGCATAGAGTATAACTTCTTTGTTTTTCTTATTAAACTCTGTTTTTATTTTTTACATAGAAATTTTTCTTATTAAATTGCACTGTTCTTGAAAACTTTTCAGTTCTTATAAGACTTCAGTGTTGAAACTTCCACAAGTAAATGATGCAGAACCAGTGGTGAGGTGTTCACATCACATGTGTCCTATACGTGTACATTGGCATGTGAAACAAAGTTATACAAACTATTGGAGAGTCAAGATCACAATCACAAATCTAAACATCATCAAAAACTATTCTCAATGGAATTTGGTGGTGTTACATCCCAACTTGCGAAGTTTAACCCAAGTTTTTAGTTTCAACTACCAACCTTTGCCAACTTATGGAAATTTCAGTAAGTCACTGCATTAATGCTATATATATATATATTTTTAAACTCGGTATCCGGCCTTAGGACCGACTATTCCGAGCGGACCAATCCCACCGCCCACTTGCGGGGGCCCCATTTAAAGTCAGAGTATTTTTTGCTCTGTATGGACTAGCCCACCGAAATTGGCACCAGAGGGAATCAAATCTGAGACTTTGAGAGGAGCATACTCCAAGGACCCAAGACAACACCACTGGACCAACCCAATTGGGATTAATGATATCTTTTATTAAACATTATTGATGATGGACTAATGGTTGAGTGTATGATTGTCAAGAATGATTACTGTTGTGAAAATTATAACATTCTTTTGTTTGCAATGCATAAATTTCAGATGATACAGGGATATTTTGGGGACTAAAATACTACAATGACTTGTTGCTAGCACATGGAGAGGATGGGAATGTGCAAACAGAGTTGTTACTAAACAAAGATCAAGGAGAGTTCACTTTCAAAGAAGGATGGACTTTTCCAAGAAAAATTTCATTTAATGGAGATGAATGTGTTATGCCATCTCCTGACCATTATCCAAGGCTTCCCAACTCTGCTCATATTGCTACCAAAAGCCTTCTCGTGTTTTTGTTCTTGATGTTACTATTCATAATATTGTTCTTATAATTAAAGTGAAAGAATGATAGTTTAATAGTATTTTATATTGTGTGAATTTTCTACAATATTAGTAGAATATCATTGCATAAAGTAGTATAGATAGATAGTTAGATATTCCTAGAAGGATTTGTGTAATGTGCATAAATAAATTAGTCTTGAACCATTGTTTTTATGCATACTTTATCATTTAAATACTTCATAAAAATATACACTTCATGTATTAGATCCAATACAATAATCACACATTTCTTCTGGTATAAAATAGCGCATGATGAAACATGAACTACATTCCTAACTGTTGAGTAAATATATCTCTCTTAGATTTGACAAATGATAAAGTCATCACATGCATTATAAATAGAATACTGCAAAGATTATATGTTGTTGACACTCTAGATATAGTCAATGTAGGAATCGGGAAAATTGGATTTGCTGTAGTCACTGACTGCACGCATTCACTAACTGATTGAATGTTTGAGCTCGATTGGACGGTCATGCAGACACTGACTGCATGAATGCGTACAATCAATGATGAATATGGGGAATCTTGGTCTGGAATGGGGAACATTTTGCAGATAGAAATTCAACCACTTTGTAATATGGAAATGATTAAATGGTTGATTATAGTGGGATACCATGGATTTTGACGGGCCAGTATGATTATTAGCACAGACGGACAGGATCGGTTTTTCTCCACCTTGACTCATATCTTCTGTTCCAAAATATATACATTTCAGTCTTAAACACACATTATTTTGGTTGCTAAAACACAGAGTATTCTACAACACTAGCTAGAATAAAATAAGCATAGTTCAAATTTTTTAGCAACTAATTACAGCAAGAAAAACAATATAGAATTCATATACCAGTGACCAGTATTATTAAAAATTAAAATGAAAATCTTGCTATAGAATACAGTGATATACATCTTTAACATATACATTTAAATTAAGAGGCTAATAAAAACACACACATTATTATTATTAGAATCCTATGTCTCAAAACAAAATGAGAACTGAACTCTGTAATAAACAAGCATGCATTACAGAGGAAGAGGCTCAAAAAATTGAAAAAATTAATAAACCGACCACAGTGGGAGTCGAACCCACGACCTTCTGATCCGAAGTCAGACGCGCTAATCCACTGCGCTATGCGGTCTTTGATGTTATAATCTTCTCACAAATAAGAAGATATAGTCTGAGAAACAAAAGAGGTTGTGTTTTATGATTAAAGAAGATAGTGTGTGCTTTTTTCAAGAAGAGGAAGATATTTTAACTTTCATTTCTCTACCTTTCTTTTTATCTCTCTTTAGATTTGTTTTTCTCTCACATTTTTTTGTTCCATTTTAAACACTATCTCATCTATTTTATTCAAATTTTGCTTAAAATCACTCTACATTTTCCATCTAAAAGGTAGAGATCCATTCTTATTCTTATATACTATATAGTACCGTAGATGTGAATTATTTTTAAGGAATTAAAGGGTATGCATTGTTGATGTAAATTTTTTACACTAGCATCCAACAAGAGTTATTGGTTAATTTGAAACTAATGTCATCTGGTATCTTATTATTAGGTGTTTGTAAAATGGTTTACACTAACAATGTACTCATTAAGCTTTATTTTTAAAGTGCACTTATGCGACATCACGATATGATAAATTCTTACTAGATGAGTGTAACATTAATTTACATTGATTTGAACTTATATGATTTTTAGATTTTATTTATGTGGATGGAAAAATCAACACTTGTAAGTTGTAACAAAATGCCTTCCATATGTGATTACTAACACCACATTTCTACGTTGCGTCTTTTAAACATTTTTTCTTTCAGAAGCAGAGGTTTTGGAAAATACTTGATCACAACTTAGCATTTATTCAATCCAAAATTGATGTTTTTAAATGCTTTTTTATAAAGCAACAAGAAACTGAAAATGCTCAGTATAACTCAATTCAGTATGGTGATGCTGATGCAATCCAAAATTTGGTTTCTAGTTTGATCTTGCACAAAGTAAAAGGTAGTTGATTAAAATGTATAAGAATAATGTTGGGAATACACTCTTTAACACACATCTCAATACACTCTCTTTTATTGGTTAAAATTTACACGAGTCCCATAAATTTTATATAGGGTCCACAATTTTTTATGGAACCCATATGAATTTCAACCAATAAAAAAGAGTGTGTTGGTATGTGTGTGTTAAATAAATAGTGTGTTGCTAGCACTCGTCAATGTATATGAAAATCTATTAATCTAGTGTCTAACATCTTAATAGTGCGATTAAATTGACAAAATTGATAATTTATTCTTACATCATTCCAAAATTGAACTACCTTTTTTCTTTAGGAATTGATTTACACAAAGGTTGCAGAGGACTTGTTTCACAAAACTTCTACATGTTATCGTAGAATTCATGCAGGGAAAATTGAATTAAGTTAAAATAACATTTGGACAAAAAAAATTGTTGTCAAATACAATGTCATTTGGTTAATGAATTGTGTAAATCGTAAAGGATAAAAAAGAAAAAGAGATAGAGAGATAAACATGTCACATTAACATACATGTCCCAGCTCAAACATAAACCAGTTCAAACATGTTTATCAAAACCAGTCGGCAGCAAGTAAAAGCCTTACATACCACATCAACCTTTGTAAAGAAATCAAAACATGGACAGATATACAATGATAACTCAAATAGATTATATTTTTTACTCCATCGGCAACGGCAATGACATGCAATTTACTAACTTCAATACAGGCCGCCCCAGCGGGTCTTGGACTACTATCAATATCTTCCCTGCACACGATAACAAAAACAAATCACATTTTGCATTGACCGAAACTAAGAGATTGCAATTTCTCCAATAGCACATATTACAAAGATATAAGTTCGCCATTTACAGTATCACATAATTCCTAAAACAAGGCGAGCATTACTTCTCTTCAAATAAAAATTATTCGTACTTATATAAACTTAAATATTGTTGCATTCTATTCTACGATACCTCTCCGGTAGATTTTTCCTTCTCATCTTGTTCAAATTCCTCCATATATGATGGTTTGAAATCCCATCCACCTTCACTAGGTACAGGATCTCTTCTTTCTCCTTGTCTTGGCGGACCAAAGTTCTGCTGTGGCACATAATTTCTTTCGCCCTGTCCGGGAGGTCCAAAGTTCTGCTGAGGTGCATAATTTCTTCTTTCTCCTTGTCCCGGAGGTCCAAAGTTCTGCGGTGGCGCATAATTTCTTCTTTCTCCTTGCCCTGGTGGCCCAAAGCTCTGCTGTGGTGGATACTGTGGTGAAGCAGGACCATAGGTTTGTTGTTGGGGATAACTATGTGGTGCTTGGTTGATGTTCTGTGGGGGTGAATAATTCTGTGGAACTTGACCATAGTTTGGTTTGGGTGGATAACCTTGTGGTGCTTGATCATGGCTCTGTTGGGGTGGATAACGCGGCAATGCTGAATCAAACCTCGTATTTGATGGCTGTTGGCTAAAGTTCTGTTGTGGAGGAGGGCCATAGTTCTGTTGGGGTGGATAATTTTGTGACGGTCCATAGTTTCTTCCATCCCTTGGCACGGGACCCCGATTGTTGTAAGAGGGACCCCCTTGATTGTTTGGCATTGAATTATTTTGCCGATTGAAGTCTCGTCTTCCTCCTTGATTTCTCCCGAATTGTGCCGGTGGGGGCCGAGGGATGATTGTTCCATCAATGTACTGATCTCCTGTATCACACATGAAAAAATGTTCTCATAATCAAAAGGGTAGCTTGGTATTTAAGAAATCATAAATAAAACAGCGTACATTGAAAACAAACTAGCAATGAATATCTCCAATCAACAACAAACCACAGCTGAGTTTAAGAAAAACAAATAAACGATTAACAAATAAAATTCTTACCTCCATACTGCTTGTTCACAGGATCAATATAGGAATCTGGTAGCACAAAGATAACTCCAGGAAGACCTGATAAAAAGCACAAAAATCCAAAATCAATTTCAATTATCTCAACCAAATTAGGTCAATGAAAATCTAAGTATGAAAAACAACAAAATACCTTCAAATTTCTTGGACTCTTCTTCAGTCACAACAGCTTGAAATCCAGTGTAGGTGGTTGTGCTGCAAGCATAAATCTTCTTCTTCGCCTCTTCCACACTAAAATCACACATTCAAAATCAAACAACATCTAATAAATTTCCAAAACCCTAATACCCTAACATAGTTAGTATTCAGAATCTGAAATTAGTAAGAGAGATTTTGAGGAAGAAGAAAACCTGATATTGAGACCCTTAGCACAAGTTTCTTCGTAAATACGAATCATTTCTTCAGGTGGAGGTTTGTTATCTCTGGGAAAATCCATGACGAAGAGCCAGTGATTGTAATCGCAACCCTCGAAAAGGATCGTATCAGGACCAATTGAGTCGACAGCGTTTCTATCCTCATAACGAGAAGACAGAAGAGAAATCGAAGTCGACCTGAATGAACGAGATTGAATGGTGAAATTGGGCGAATCAACGCGTGAAGGTGATGATGATGAAAAGGAACTGGTGATTGGGGCTGAAAGTGAGGTGAAAGTGGATGAGAAGGAATGGTGGAGGCCGGAGAGTGGTCTGAGACAGCGGCGGAAGAGAATGAGTGACGATGCCATTGGTGCAGTGATCGGAAAGGATGGGTTTTTCTGAGGTTTAGGGTTCTATTCTAAAGCCTTTGCGAATTGCTTCTGCTATAAATATAACTTTGTTTTTATTTTAGTTATAAATTAGAAAAAGAATATTAAAAAAAAAAAGAAAAGAGAGAGAGTATAAATGACTTTAAAAAATTAGAAACTTCATTTTTCATTTAAGTCAATATCATATGGTTTGGTTCAAAAAAAAAAAAGTCAATATCATAGGGTTAAATTTTAACAAAAATAAAATATTATATGGTCAAACAATGTACTCTGAAAGGTTTTGGTCGGAGATTATTTTTAAAGAAATTATCATAGTTAATTTTCGTGAATTTTGTTACGCTTTTGAGAAGAGGATGACTTGACTTTTATTATTTATTTTTCAAATATGAATTTTAGAACTAATTTTGTGGAGGTCATTTTTAAATGGTTGAATACTTGAATGTAGTAGGTTCAATTTCTTTTGAAGGAGAGGAATGATTTATTTTGATTTGTTTGATGCATTGATGAAAGGTAAAAGTTGTACGAAAGTTCCGCACTTAATTTGGTTAGTTATTACTTTGTGTAATTAGAGTCTTTGCAATAATATCATGTCTTAGAGAAGAAGTAACCAATTTGTCAAAATTAGTGAATCAAATATTTTTTATTTTCTGATTTTGGTTTACAGGTTAGATAAATAAATATTTTTTTATCCACAAATCTGAGCTCAAGTGATAGAAATATCAAAATTATTAGTGTTAGAAACCATGACTGGGGTTCGAACCCCGGTTCCTCCACTTTGTATGTGTGAGTTTTCAATTGCTTTGTCATTTCGTTTATCTACAAAAAAAAATTATTCTCTTGTATTTTTCGATAGTGTAATAATTTCTTAGTTTGCTTTCAATGGTGATTATGAATTGTAAAGGTTAAGTACATCTAAATTGAGAGATCATTTTTCAGCCTTCATCACCTACTAAGAGCTCGGCTCGTTTGATTGTCAGGATATGATAGAGAACTTAAATTTATTTATTTATTTTTTGATAAAAAAAAAAAGACTTAAATTTATTGTTACAACTTCTTGCGATGGAAGCCTCATACTAAAGAAATTAACAATGTATCACTAGTATGTAGCTTCCATTGTTACTACGAAATTTGAAGGTGTGAAAAACACAAGAAAGGGGGTTGAATTGTGTTTTGAGGATTTAAAAATTTCTTCAAGATTACAAAATCTACCAGAGTCTATATTGGCAGCGGATAGCTCAAACACGCAATTAAATCAGAAACAAGATTGAGATGGTGAGAGAGAAAGAGAGAGAATACAAAGATTTTATACTGGTTCCCCTCACAACTTGAGAGTACTTCAGTCCCCTTGTTTTTCGACAAGAGAGTTCACTATAATCACCAAAATTACACAATTGCTCTAGCACACAACAAGAGACTTCAACACTTTGATCAAGCACACAACAAGAGACTTCAACAGATGCTCAAACACACAACAAGAGACTTACTCTAAATGCTCCAATCACACAGCAGGAGACTTCAAAATTGCTCAAGCACAAATGCAAGAGACTTCAGAATCTTATACAATAAAACTCTCTTCTTTCTCTATCTATTCATCTTCTTCATTCAATCTATAGTGTGTGTGTGTGTGTGTGTGTGTTCATTGTGCTCAACACAGTTTTTCTGTGTAAACTGTATATTTTGTGAAATTGTGTTGATCCACTAAGTTCTATGGATAACAGGTGATATCCACTGGGTTCTATGTTAAACTAAAATATGTTCATGGTGTGTTCTTGTTCTAACCTCAGTTTTCTGTGTAACTGAGTTGTGTATCGAGCCAAGCCCAAGGCAAGACAATGCGTGCGTGCAAGGCTAATTGATTGTGCAATTGGCTTCATCAAGCTTCGTGTGCTTGATCAAGGTGGATTTTGTGAGTAAATACAACAGTGTGATCGAAGAGAAATGTGAACAGTTTAGGGTTTGTATAGTGTAGTGTTTGGGTCTAATTGTTTCTTCACCGTAAGAACTAAAGAAGTGGAAAAATGAAGAGATAAACATTTTAACATTTTCATTATTGATTTTGGTATCAGTCACCTGATCAGATGAAAATTAGGAGTATTATATTTAAGTGTACTTCCTCCGTAACAATTTATAAGCAAAATTGACAGGGGGTATTTGATTGACTTTTGACAATTTCAGAGAGGTATTTGACTATTTCAAAATTTCAGGGGGTATTTGACTTTTTACTCAAAATAAAACAAAAAAACTAGAGCAAGCTTCTTGAGGAAGATAAATAATAAAAAAATATATATAACGGATTAACGGGCTTTATCGGGCCGGGCTAAAAACTCCGGAAACAATTCGAGCTAGTATTTTCAAAGCCCAAGCCCGAGAAAAAATTGGACTTTGCGGGCCGGCCCATTTTGACAGCTCTAATCAAAAGGGGTTGGGTTTACTGCAGTAAACATGTCACGTGGTTTCATGCAGTTATTAATCTCAGCCTTTAATTTATGATCGGACTGCCTATATTTTAAACACAGTTTTTAATCCAAAATAATCTCAACCATAGATCTAAAACCGGATGGCCAGAATTCATTACAGAGGGTGCTGTAACCTCAGGAAATCCACTTCCGGTTTACTGCTACTCGTATCTCAAGAGGAGATTTGGTCGACAGTGTCTTGACTCTTGAAGGCTTGCATACTCCCAAGGCTGAGTTAATGAGAAAGAGGAAAAGTTTTCTACTCTGTGTTGAACCATCAATCAATCAATCATGCCTATACTTCAATACTCTGTACTCATTCATTACCCATTGAAAAAAGAAAAAGATCTGAATCTACCAATTCTTCACCTGAAACGTCCCAAATTTCTACTCTTACTCCTGCTCATACTCTGATTTATTCAAGTTAGTCGATCTCCTACTCTTACTCCACCTTTTCTTTAATTCTTTGATTGAATAGCACACTATCTTTGAATAGCACACTAAGTATTTGATTTAATGTACTAAGCACTTCCGCCCCAAAAATTTCATCTTTTGTAGAGAGGTAGAAACACTTTGTTAGTAACTTGCCATCATCTTATAAGAGGTACAATTTGTCATTCCACCTCTTGACATCTTCAAATAAATTAGTAGGAAACTTGATCAACCTATAATTCCATCATTTTGGACTCTTAAACCCTCTCCTCGTCCTCCTTCTGCTAGGAATATTGCTTTTTGTTGTTTCTAATTTTCTGTTTTGTATATTGAGGCCACTCATAGAATTTTTTGTGTTGTGCCAACGCCCAGCAAAGAAAGCCAGCAGTTGCTGCTCACCACAGGGTTACGAGGCTATTAAGGAGCGTTGATTGGATTCGTTGTTACTTATTTTCCCCTGTTATCTTGAACAAATATTTGTGTAATATTTTATAACATTATGAAAGATGGATAATCTTTCATAATGATTGAATTAGTTAACTGTTTTGTGTTGAACAAATATTTGTGTTCTTCAATTAATGTTTTCTACTTGTACTTATAGATTTACTATATAATTTTATCATACAACAATCTTTACAAGAACGAATAATTTTATAACGGAATTAATTTCGTATTATACAATATTGATCCTACAATAAAAAAAAAATATCGCGGAAATGTCATACGCACAGGTATTATATTAGTATTTACAAAATATAAGTACTTCTTCTAAATATTGTGTGGCCCTTCTTTTCCTTCTAAATAGAAGATAGAGAAGTAAAGAACAAGTTGGTCCAATCGCACATTTGACTACTTGTGTAGATTTTGTTTTGGTGGGGAAGAATGCCTCATTATTGAATTGTGTCCAATTGATATATAATTGGCTGATTTTATTGACTCATTCCTAATTCATCATGGTTAAAGAGTATACTCTTTAGCCAATCATATACCAAAAGCATAAATCACCATAAATAGATTGAATATAATGTTGTATTTTCAAGTCAAGTACAAACTGAATCTAGGTAAATCAGTTCATAAAGTGTCAAGTGTCAAGTGTCATCAGTGATAAGATTTGATTTTGTATTCAAATTTTTTTAGGATGATCCTAAAAGAATCACATGTTCCATTTCTATCGGCGCTCTTCAAACTCTTAGATTTAACTTGATACTCAACTCACTAAACTTTTATTTATAAAAATCCAAAAAATAAAAAACAAACCAGAAGAAAGCAATACAATCTATGTCCTTTATTGGTGAAGAAGAATTAATATTTCCATTATTAATATTCAACTTCCTTTTCCATTTCCTTTTGTTAACTACTTTTTCACAGTTTTCTATATATATGAAAGAATTAATTATTCATAATGCTATATACCGGTTTTCCTTAGAGGGACCCTTTGGTCCCTTGAAACTTACTATCTAAAGGTTGTTAGTAACAACAACGTTGGAGAATGAGAAACTCTCCATGTGCATGGTTTGGAGATTGTATGTGTGTGTGTGTCATAGACAGCACCAATGCATTGCACGTAAGCTAGTCTTTAACTTTGACAATAACAATAAACAAAAAGAGTTTAATCAATAATTTAATATATGATATGAAATCAAAAGTGATTAGGATCTATACCTGCAACTGCAATATTATAATATACTCTCTTCACATGTACCTTTCAACTAAACTAATCAAATAAAACAAAAAAACACTCTCTCAAAGCTGCTAAGATACTTCTCTTTTCCTTCCTTTGGATCCCATCTGTGTTTTCATTGAATGATTTCTTGATGTAATTAAGAAGAAATAATGGAGAATGTTATGGAGCAAGGTCGTTCTCTTGCTGAGACACCTACATATTCAGTTGCATCTGTTGTTACTGTCATGGTCTTTGTCTGTTTTCTGGTTGAGCGTGCTATCTACCGCCTTGGTAAGGTAATAATATCAAACACATTCAAACTATTTGATTGTTATTTTTCTACTTGGCTTGATTGAATAGATAAGTGTTGAAATATTGCTTTTTATTTAGCATCTTAGGAATATAATGTACAAGTGACATAAACAGCTCAAGAAGCAATAATGAACTGCTAAAAGTAATGACATGTTCCTATGCTCACTGCTGGCAAATTTATTACATGCTGTTCAGATCTTAGGTTACTGTTTGATATTAATTATTAATTGTTTATTTTTTAGCCTCTATGTGTGTTGGCTAGTTATTTTCAGAAGCTATCTCCTATAATAAGTTTTAACTTTCTTGAACTGTAACATTTAACTGTGGAATGTAACTTGGACCAACAAAAATAAACAGTTTCTTGATTAAGTCTCATGATGACATGAAACATATTTTTCATGGCTGTGCAGTGGTTGAAGAAGACAAGAAGGAAGGCACTTTTCGCTTCGCTGGAGAAAATTAAAGAAGGTAATTATACATACCTAGCTCAAAAACCAGAATTAAGGACACTGCCGTGATTGTGATTCCACTATGCTTTATGTGCTTTAGTTGCTAATGAATTTTCAACAACTGAGTGAAGATTGGAGAATGAGGAAAAAAACCGCTGAAATGTTAGCGATGTTCATGTATTTGAGAGTTCTAATATTGATATCATACCAATATCAGTAACGGAGAAGGCTTTTTCAGTGTGAATGTTCAATAATATGCTAACCTTTTAGTTTTCTGTCAGAATCTTTGACAGTTTTACTGTAATTTTTATTATGTATTTTATTAACTTGGATTGATCCTTCTTGTTAGAGTTGATGCTGCTTGGGCTTATCTCTTTGTTGTTGGCACAAAGCGCGAGGTGGATCTCTGAAATTTGTGTAAATTCATCGGTTTTCAGCAGTCGATTTTATACTTGTGCTGAAGAAGACCTTCCAATGATTGAGAATGTGATAATTAAAAACTCTTCCTCTTTATCTGATGAAACTAATATTCCAAAGGGGCTAATTAGTGGTGCACTCCATCAATGTGGAGAGGTAATATAAAATGCTTCAATTATTAACTGCAGGATTTTAACTTGTGTTGAACAAACTGAGATCAAATTCTGCGGTTTCTTTGCAATACTAATTATCCTTATGAAATGCTAATTGATAAATGCAGGGCCATGAACCATTTGTTTCATATGAGGGTCTTGAACAGCTGCACCGGTTTTTATTTGTTCTTGGGATGACTCATGTTCTGTATAGTTTTCTCGCTGTTGGTTTAGCAATGAGCAAGGTCAGCCATCAAAGTTTCCAGCTTATTATAGGACTATGTATACTTTGAAGTAATCCACAATTGTTATGCCTAAAATGTGTCAATGTTCTTGCAACTTGCAAGTACTAATAACTACAGTTTATGAGTAGTGCCTTTACTTGATATTGACTAGCAAAGTAATTCACATTACCTTCAATATGCTAAGTAATGAGTGGTTTAGTTTTTATTTGTTGCGTGTGTTTGTAGATCTATAGTTGGTGCAGATGGGAAAACCAGGCTACCATGGCTGCTATCGACGGAAATTTGCAAGGTAAATGACATAAATAGAATGGTGCATGCTTCGTCGACCAACCTTTGTATTGTAAGAATTTTATTAATGCAGAAAGAAATGACAGAAGAGAAAATTGTCCGAACTTTGTTTCTACCACCTGTTTCTAATGTATAATTTTTGCATCATACTATCATCACAATAATATTGCATATAATTTAACTAATTATATTCTACAGGAAAGAAAAACAAGGTGATGAGGCGGCAAACGACCTTTGTTTTCCATCACACTTCTCATCCATGGAGCAGGAATCCAATACTAATCTGGATGGTGATATATCGTCGATATTAATTAATAATTGTGCATCTTTCATTATTGTTTAGCAATTGAACTAACCATTGCATCTTTCAATTTGAAAAATATCAATCTCAAAAGTATGACAAGATAATGAAATATTCTTTATACTTCTAAACTCGCTTAGTACACCAGCCGTATGCATATTCAGGATGATGACAATTTGTGATCTGACATTGCAGCTATGTTTTCTGCGTCAGTTTAGGAGTTCCATACAAAAATCAGATTACCTTGCTCTCCGTCTTGGTTTCATCACTGTAAGTGTTTACTTGTAGAGTGGAGATTCTTCCTCACTAATATATAATATTCTATACCACTGATCTTATTTGCTCCCTACTTTTGTAAATTTGCAGGAACATAGATTGCCGTTATCATATGATTTTCATAAGTATATGGTTCGAAGCATGGAAGATGAATTTCATGCCATTCTAGGAATAAGGTATGAATCCTTTTGAAATTGAATTTCTCCTTATAAAGATTTATCAATCCATGCATATTGTTTCAAGAAAAGCATGGTGAAAGAATCTTAGAGCTGAAAATTACCTGTTTTAATTTTGCAGCTGGCCGCTTTGGATTTATACCATAGTCTGCATCTTTGTGAACATCCATGGTAACTTTCCTTTTCATAATAGAACATGTGTAGACCGAATGAAGTGTCTTTGTTTATTTCTTCTAATAATTGAGTTTCTAAATTTGCAGGTCTAAATATATACTTCTGGCTCTCCTTTATACCTGCAATTGTATGTATAACAATCTGTTTTCATTTTTCAACAAATCAAAATGAATTAGTCCATTGAAAACTATTTTGGTTAACTTCTGATTTCGCTATGCGTAAAAGCTTGTGATGTTAATAGGTACAAAACTTCAACATGTTGTAGCCACTTTAGCACTTGAAATCTGGGAGCAGCAGGGTCCATCTGCCAGAACACAAGTAAAGCCACGCGATGGTTTGTTTTGGTTCAACAAACCAGATATATTGTTATGGTTAATACAATTTGTGATATTTCAGGTAAAATCTGGAATGCATTTGTAATTGAGTCATTCTTCATAGTTGTTGTTTTTTGTTCTTATTTTCTCTATTGTACATGCAGAATGCCTTTGAAATGGCTTCATTTATTTGGACATTGGTAAGAGTTAGATTTCTCAAGAATGTATCTATATGCCTATATCTATTCCATCGCATGAACTAATCTACTAAGTGCAATCTTTGATAAAAACAAAATTGCATGTCTATTGTGTAGTGGGGATTTAAAGAACAATCATGCTTCATGAGACACCATTACATGATCATCATTCGACTGACATGTGGGTAGGTTTCATCTCTCTCAAGAATTCTTTGTTCTACATTATCGACTAATTTTCGAGATTCTACAATACTTAAATTTTCAGATCGTCTTACATTTTCTAATTTCTAAACTTGTTTTGCAGAGTTTTTGTTCAGTTCTGGTGTAGCTATATGACAGTACCCCTTAATGTAATAGTTTCACAGGTTAGCTTAAACTTTCTAAGAAGTCCTTACTCTATAAACTTTCTCTCTATTAAGTCCTTACTCTCATATTTTGTAACATTGTTCCAACAAAAACGTGACCGAAGTAAATTTATTTGATTATGCTATTCGTCATTGTTTACTGCAGATGGGATCGCGATGTAAGAAGGCTCTAGTGACAGAGAGTGTTCGAGATTCCTTACACAGTTGGTGTAAGAGAGTAAAACAAAAGTCTAAGCATGATCATTCTCTGCATTCACATACCGCTAGATCAATATGTTCCCTAGGATCAACAATTGATGAGAGGGACGAGATAACAGTGGTGTCCGGAACGCTAACTCGAACAACTTCCTTAGACTTAGAGTCTTTGAATCAGATGACAGTAACTTCAGTAGACCAGATGAATTTTCTGACTTCAAACAACCTCGATGATTCAACCGATTTGTCAGAATCCGTACATATTAATTCACATTACAATAATGTTGACAACGGAGAGGAAGCTAAAGTTGAGACTCTTCTTGATTTGTTTCACAAAACATGATCAATATTATGTTTTATATCTTAAGTCCTACTGCATAACAAGTTGAAATTCTAGAGTATAGTATAGATGTGCAAATCATTCTTGATCGCTATGAAGTATAGATGTACATTATATATATCACTATTAGAAGTAATAAATTTAGCACCAAAATTTGGAATATTTCTCTCTAATTTTCTCGTAGTTTTCTTCCCTCTTTTTTTGTCTTCTTAGGGGAAAGTGACTCTAATGCTCCAGAGCACGGCCGGAAAATAAGTAATGTCTGACCAGCGATTTTTCTAGACGAAATTCAATCTCGATTTCTTCCAAACCATTGGTAATTAAGTAAAACTCATTAACCACTTGGCAATAGACAATTAGATAGTATGCATCTCAATTTTAAATGATATATTGAGTTATAAAAGCCATAAAAATTTGATCTCCCAATATCTTGGAAATCAAATCCTACACATAAACATCATCAGCTATTACATTAGTCTACTAGTTTTATCATCATTCAAGTTTTATGAACATTCGAGTTAAGAAGATAGATTAGAATATTCAAAACACAAAAATACAAAAATACTGCATGAGAAAAATCAAATTTCATATAATCTTCAACCCAGAAAAGAGGGGAAAAGAAGAATAGTGAGCAAAAAAACAAGGAAAAAGACAAATAATAAAAACAGAACAACATTATTAACTTCACATGTTACAACAAACAGGTGAAGGAATTAATAGAGTTACTACTCATTGTAGATAAAGTAAAACACAATTTAAAGGCAAAACAAACATATAACATAAGAGGAATACATTATACAATAGAATTAAGCAGTGAGATCGTCTTCCTTGTGAGTCTCAATAGTAACATCAGATGTAGGGTAAGCAACACAAGTAAGAACCCAACCTTCTTCAATTTGGTCATCATCAAGGAAAGAACCATCTTCCTGATTAACACCACCATTAACAACTTTACCAGCACAAGAAGAACAAGAACCAGCTCTGCATGAGTAAGGAAGGTCAATTCCAAGTTCCTCAGCATGTTCAAGAATGTAAACATCATCTGGACAGTCAAATTCCTGAGGTCCAGTTGGTGTAACAAGTTTCACTTTGTAAGTAGCCATAGCAACTGCAAGGTCTCCACGTTTTGTAGTGACACTTTTTAAACCAAAACCACTTGGAAATGCCTTTGTGGTGGTGGTGGTTGCTACTGACATTGGCACTGGCTGCCTCCTCATGAAGGAGGTGCTGACTGCAGTGCCATACAAAGCTGGTGTGGTTGCCATTACAAATATTTGTTTCTTCTGTTTTGGTTTCTAAGGCAAACACTGCTTTGTGTTGATGATGATAATAAGATAGAGAATGAATAAGGAGCTTGTGGAAATAGTGTGGTTACAACAAGCTGCTATTTGAACTGCATACAACCCTATCTACACGTGTCATCACTTTATGCCTCAATCTATCTATCTCTTTTATCACCACACCTTATTGCTCATCCTTGTTGGCAATATCTTCACCGTATAACTCTTGCATTTTACAGTATAATAAATTAAAATGGAATATCATGCAGTATGTATGGTGGTAACTAATTTAATTTCTCAAGTACATCACAAATTCAATATCAGTAATTAGTATTATCTCATCTAAGTGTTCTAAGTCACAAAACTTCTACTACTTCATGTTTAAAACAGATAGTTAATTTGTTTTATTATTAGTTACAAAACACAAACACAGAGGCAGTTGTGAAAATAGTTGTTTAATTTTAACTCTTGTCAAATTCTTACATGACTATAAGAGAATATTCCTGCTTAACACTTCACTTGAAAGTGGGAAGATGCTTTTCGTGTAGTCCAATGAATGTTTATCCTAATTAATAGTGTTGCATTTATATAATCCATACATATTCTATAAGAGAACCTCCAAAATTGTCTAAACAGCAAGGATAAGAAGCCGAGAAGGCAGCAACACAGATTGTTTATCTATTCTATTGGGGCATTTCTTACAAGCTGACAGGAGACTACGAAAATATTCACATCCTCAAACATTAGAAGGCAAAAATAATTTAAAATTAAAACATGAAGATTGTGTAGGATAGTCAGAACAGATTTGATACAAAATTCATTTCCGAGACTTCATCCCCTCAACGTACATTAGATAAACCGTGCAGGGGAATCAGACATCAGTTCGTCAATCGGGCACCTATTTGTAATAAAAAGATTTAAAAATAAACCACATGAGTCTGATATTTTGCTAACTACTATCTGAATTATGAATTATAAAGTTCAATCCCTGCATTCTAAATCAAGGCTTTCAATTACAGCCAGGGGAAAAAATCTCAGGGCTTCCCGAATATAGAGAAAGAATACATTCCCATCCTCAAAACCCTGTCATACTACCTATAAACATTGCTTGGTCATCACATGACCAGAGACTTCCTTCAAGAATTAATTTTTCTCCAGCAACAAACATATGGAACTGCTCTGGTCTTGACACACAGAGAAGCCTTAGTCACACTTGATATTCCGGTAGATTCTCCTCACAAACAAATTCGAACCAAGATGACCCACAGCTCCTGCACATAAGAAAACATAAACATTTATTATAAGGTATTCAGCAGATGATTAAGGTATCCTATTTCCCTTCTGCAGGGTGAATACGTGATCCCAACGAAAAGTAAAATTAAACCTCAGACTTACCACATAGAATTCCCAGTCCAAGACAAAACATCATAGTGTATCCAAAATAGAAGCTAGTTTGGAAGAAGCCTGACATCTTTGTCTTCACATAGTAGTAGTATATTGAGTACAGATATACATAAACACCTGTTGAGGCAGCTGAAAGAAAAGATGTCCATTGCCAGTTGTAGTTCTCAGCATTTAACAAAAAGTATGTCCCCACAATTGTCACACATACAGTAACAACGATGAGAATCAGAAAAACCAGGAGCATGAAGCCATAGACATAATACACCTGTTGACCACAGAGTGGGAGGAAAAAGAATGGGAAAAACATGTAAGTCGCCAGTGCATGTGTTTATTCAGCTTTCATAGAAATATGAGTTGCTACTTAAAAACCATTGTATAGAAATATTTCCATAAGAAATAATTACTGACTCTATAGTGCAAGTGAATCTTCACATGACAGATAAGAATTTAAAAAAAAAAAGAAAAAAATCTGCTCAAATAAGTCACTGCATTGTAATTCACCTTGTAATTCCAGAAGGAAGTAAATACAAAATACATCTCAATGAATATGCTTCCAAAGGGAAGCAATCCTCCCATCAGAGAAACTACAGAGGGTGTGAGGTACCACTTCTTCTCAGGAATGGGACGAGGAATGGTCTTAACGCGACAGGGATTATTTGGAGCACCACTCCAGTTTCTTCCAACAACTGTGCCAAGAAGTGCAAGAGGGAAAGAGATGAAAGCCCAAATAACAAAGACAACCACCATTGTACCAAAGGGGATTGCTGCTAGAGATCCATAGAATATAGCAACAGTGTTTAAGATAAATCCAATTCCAAAGCACAGGAATGGGAACAGTGATGCTGTAAGGATCATGGATTTAATCCAACTTTTACCTAAAAAAGATAGCATAGTTATAGTCATCATAAAAGAGAGTGAGCCAACCAAACGAACTCGCGAGAGCATACAGCAGAGGTCAATGCAAAGTCTTACCGCCATTACGTGAGTACATCCCCCCACTTACGTAACCAGAAATGACTGATGTGAGAGCATAACATACAATGAATGTTGTGACAATGGCTCCTCGTCTGCATATTAAAGGAAATTTGCTTAATAAAGAAGGAAGAAGAAATGAACGAAACAAAATATACTCAACAGGAAAAATATAGCAAAATGGATCACTTGATGATTGTCAAGACATACAACTACAAGCAGAAGATAACACGTGCACGAAACTTCAAGTCCACTTTGTACACAATCATTGATAAAATTATTCGGAGTAACATTATAGCTAGTTTAAGGTAAAGTACTTACCCGACATACAACATCCCAACAATAGCCAACAAGATGACAAGAAGAATCAACAGTGCAAGCTGAGCACCTGTGCCCACTACAGCTGAAAGAAGAGCCAAACTACGAGGCGGCCGAAAAACATCACCATGCACAAGTTTCCAGCCAGATTCTTCACTGACATCTCTTTCCTAAAATATTTCAGTGTCGACCAAGAATTGACCATCAGAGCCACAATGGAATTTCCGTTAAAAAATAATATATACACACACAAAAGTTAACAAAGCCTTACCAGAGTTTCCAAATCATCATCTTCCCGAGCATACTTTGCATAGTCATTTCTCAATGTTCGCATCAATATCATAGACACCAATCCAGTTAGGAATATGACCATCATAAAAGAGTTAAAAATGGAGAACCAATGAATCTATAAAAAGCCGGAGAAGCAAAGTTTTATCAGTGGAACACCCACAAGAATGAGAATATAGCATGTAACCAATGGCAATAATAAACACCACTTCAACCGAAAATACAACAGGCAGAATTTATTTTTCACCTGATGCTCAAAGAATGGATAATCCAGATATACATCAAACCGGTGTCTAAAAGTGACATTAGTGGGAATCCATTTGACAGAATATGTCATGTCCAAAGATCTCCCTACTTCCAAAGGTTTTGGGTCATCATGAGTGAGATTCACATGAATGATCTGCAAAAGAAATACACCTAAATATGGCACTTCATGAACCCCAAAACAGCCAGCAAAATAGCAAAGATCCAAACAGTTTTCTCACCTGATCTTTATTGTACTTAACAATGATATTCTTGTGTGTGTAAAGAACATGCTTGCCATTATCACTGTTCTTATCAGGATGCAGCTCCCCAACATACCCTTAAACATGAATAAAAGACCCTTTGATAATGATGAACAAATGAAAAATAAAATCATATCAACCAAGGAAAAAGGCAGTTGTAGGCATACCCCATAACGGAAGATCATCTGAACTTGTGTTTAGCGCATTGAAGACCAGCAAATATAACGAACCAAGCAAAGAAACAACGGCAAGAGTAAGTTATTCAGCATTTTTTTTTAAAAATAGATACATTAAAATGAAGACAGATAATAAGAACCAACACAAAGAACGAATTCTCATTCACATTGTTATACTTATCAAGACAACATAATTTCAATTCTCCAACAACCCCTAAGGCTGGGTATTGAAAATGATATCTTTCTGACAAGGGAATCAGAAAGAAAAGTTTTCAACTTTGCATAAATTGCAAAGTCATGCCGAGAGAGTCTAACCACCCAGCAGAATATTGGGTATGGATGTGCGGTTTGAGAGGAAAATTAATAGAAATAATCAAGTTAACAATCCTAGGATAAAATGGTGAATATTGAGGGATTGAGGAAAAAAATCCCTCAAAGAAAGATTTTTAATGGTGGTATTAGGGAGATCCGAGGATATGTTAACAACATGTGAAACGGGATCACAAAAGAGATTAGAAAGGTAGCCAAAGAGAATGTTAAAGACACTGTTGGCCTCTTCCAATGGCGTCACCCTGAAGTTGATTAAAAGTATCTGATTGGATAAACAAGATAAAGTAAGTCCCAAATTGGATGATACAAGTTTCTCAGTTAAAATAGGTTCATGGTTTTTCACTTATGAAAATCCTTATAAGATATATGTGTACGGAGAAATTAAACAAGAAAGCTTCTGAATACAAATGCAAAAGCTGATTTCAACTTCAACTCGAAGTTGTTGCTCAAAACACAGTTATACAATTCTTTACAAAATAATCCATCCCGTGCTTTTTGTAAAGTTTATCCATACTGTGTCCTAAGGGGCAATATTTTGTGCGTTGGATACTATTTGCCCCACTGTCTTCATTTTATAAATTCTTGATTATCCATAAGTGCGTTCGCTATACAGATCCTCTGAGTGATATGTAAAGGAAAGAAGCAACGCATAACATACCCATGAAGAATTCAAACCAGTAATTATTTTCTATTGCATCCTTGAAATGTTTAACCTTTGCTTCATCAAGATTCAAACGGCAAAAAGTGGTCTTTTCCACATTCCCTAAAAGAAAAGGAAAAAACTATTAAAGCCAGTTTGTCTACTGATAGGCCTTATAGGAAATAAATAGGACAAAAGAAGCCTGCATACCTAGGAACTTTATCTCAATTTGGCTATCAATAAGTTCATTGCCCCCCAGGACCTCACCTAGACCACCCCATTTGTGAGCAGCATTACCAGGTGGACGGCAAAATGGGAGGCTGTAATAATTGTATGTTTCTTGTGGGTTATTATAAGGACCTACTTTGTTCACCCAAAGGGTAACTGGGTCCTCTGGTTGATACTGCAACAAAACAAACTACATGCTTTAGAGAGATGATTATTGTTCAGTCAAAGCTACATATAAATATGTACATATTTTAATCATTATAATAAGCTCAATAAAAGGAGAGGAGATATTAAAATCACAATTACTTAAAGATATTTAGTAGTACGTCCCAGATATTAATTGAGACCATTCATGTAAGTGTATTGAGTACAAGGAATTATTCTCATGTTCATACATAACACTAAGCAGCTGATGTGCGAGTGCGACCAAATATCGATAAGTTCCTGCGAAAGGGAAGACTATGACTCACTAGCTTATTTTCTAAACAGCCTTTCTCTTTGGATAGGTATGCCATATGTGCACCATTTCAACATTTGGAATGATAAAAATATAGCAAATAGACATCACAAAAGACTAAGTTAAGAACTCTAAAACCCACCAAAATTGCAATTTTCAACCAGACTTGTATATGGAGATAAGCTAAAAGACTAAATAAAGGAACCAAACAACAGTGAATTTCCTTTTATGTTCAATAATATCAGCCAATGCCTCTCAGCACACTATATATCAATCTTCGGGTTGATTCTTCATTCAGTAAAATAACAGGTATCAATTAAAGTAAACAAGCTAATTAATCAATCTAATATTTCACAAAAGACAATGAATGATTGCACACACACTCTCTCTCTCTCTCTCTCACACACATATAAGTGAATTTTCATGTTTACTGAATTCCAAACATATCAAATACTGCATAATGAACAGAGAAAACTTGAAATTGAAATAAATGTCGTGATAATAGCAATCATAAAAAAAATTCACATAAAATACACAAACAAACGCGTGCATGATGAAATAGAGTGAGGAAACAGTTAAGATCTGACGCCAAAAAATCCAAGCATGTAACGGAACACAAAAACGAAAACAAAAAAGACGAAGCTAAGAAAATTGAAGGTGGATCTAATTCACAAAAAAAAAAAAAAAAAAACAGATCGAGGAGTAGAATTGTGAAATCTGACTGACCTTATGATCTGACTCGGAAGCGAACGCCGGAGAAAGGAGAAGAAGGAGGAGGAGAGATAATCGGAAGAACATGGTGGTGGTGACGGTGGTTGTGACGGTGGTGGTGTGGTGGATCTCCGAGAGAGAAAAAATAGAGAGAGAAACGACTTAACCTTGAAGAATCGAGACTCTATTATCTCTCGACACTTTCTTTTTTTTTATTTCATCACTTTCTCTCAACAATACAAAACCTTTGTATTTCTTTAACACTACTACACTACGTTCGATCCAATAAAACACTAAAATTTATTATTTTTTTACTTTTTATTTTAAATTAAAAAGTAATTATTTCAGTCAATAAATATTCATTTAATAAATTGGACATTTATTTATTATAGAAAAAAAAAACTGAATCTGTGTGCTGACAATTGGCCCCTCAGATTTTATGTAGTAGGGCTATATTGTTGTCACATTTGGGGAAATGCTTCCTGCACCACCCCCTTTTGTATTTGATTTGTTTTGGAATATGGATGAGCCTAACTCCTAAGCCCACAAGATGAAATATTTTTTAGGGGCATCCAAACAATAGAAACTATACTACTTCTTTTCACATCCCCTGAGCTTGTGATTACCCCCTGAATTTTCAAAAATACCCCCTCTTGCAAATTAACTAGCGAGTGTTGAAGAGTGTAAAATTTGGTAAAACACAGTTTGCTACTTGAATTTGCACATTAACTAGCGAACCTTATAAAAATATTTTCATAGGGGTGAAGGAAGGGTGGGGACGACAAAAATTAGATTTTATAAGGTTCGCTATTTAAGTAGCAAACTTGTGTTTTTCAGTATTTTGCGCCCTCTGAATTTGCTACTTAAGTAAGGAATTGTGTTTTTTCATACTTTCGCCCACTTTAGCACTCATTACTTAAGTAGCGAGAGAATATTTTTGGAATTTTCAGGGGTGTTCGAGAAAATCCATGGACGCGAAAAGAAACACCCTATAAAATAATAAGCAATCTCTCAAGACTCGTAAAAAAATTTCCTCCATTTAAGAAAGTGAAAGCAATAATATACCGAATAATTTTACAGGTCTATTTGTTTTAGTTTAAAAAATGATTTTTATTTATATTTTTATGATGACTTAATCTAAGAGTTGGTTTAAATTCATTTGTTTCTAAATTAAAAGAATGGTTTTGACATTCAATAACTTAGATATTAATATTAGAGATTTTAACTTAATAAAAATCACATTGCTTTAAAATATATCTCTTGAAAATGGTTTTTATGAAAAACTATTTAAAATAATTCCTTATTTTAGAGATTTATTATAAAAAAAATCCAAAAAAGTTGTAACAAGATGATTAACCATTTAAAATAACATTTTAAGGTAAACCACTAGACAGTGAAGTATAGTGACAAACCCCTTGAAGCATGAATGTCATTGAGCTTAGATGGAGCTTGAAGGAATTGATGGGAGCATGGAAGATTATGTTAACAGTTATTAGGTAAGTTTTTGAATTTCGAGGACGAATTTTTTTTAACGGGGTAGAGTGTAACAACTCAACTCTAATTAATATTGATGGTGTTAATCAGAGACTTCAACTTAGAGATAAAATAATATTTTTAGCATAATTGGAGAATTTTAAAGGAAACATAAACCAAATATGTATTGTTGATAATTAGTAGAAAGGGGTAAATCAGTAAAAAGGGGTGAGAGCCTCTGTATATATTTTTTTTTGATAAAATGGAGGGCCTAGGCCCGAGAAAGAAATTACAAAGAGATTAGCCTGGGGAAACTAATCTCAGTTTTATCATCAAGAAAAACATGCGTAATTTGAGTCGGACAAGACTCATAAAAAATCAAAGAAGAACCTAACTCACACCCAAAATGCGCAAGAGCATCAGCACATCGATTCACTTCACGGTAAGTATGGCAAACTAAGGGTCCGTTTGGCCCGACTTTTTTAGCTCTTAGAAGCTGATCGAAAACTAAAAGTGAAAATAAGAACTTTCAAAAACAAAGCAAAAGTTGTTTGGTAATTATTGTTTTTTTTAACTTCAAAGTTATCTTTAATCTAAAATTTGTTTAGTAAAATATATTTTTTTAAAAAAAAACATTTGTACCAAAAATAAAATATTTTAAAAAAGATAATAACAACTAATAATATTTAAATGAAAACAATCTAAAAAATGAAAAAAAATAATAATAATAAGAGCCTTCAGTGGGATTCGAAGCGGGATCATTGCAAAAAAAGCTCCGGATTTTTTTTTTCAAAAGTAGGTTTCAACCTCTTTTTCTAGAAGCTCATTTAATCCAATTTTGCACATTGAAAAAAATCTGTTTTTTACGGTTAAGAGCTTTGTTAAAAATGTGTTTGGCCCAACTTTTGATTAAAAAAAGAATTTAAAGCTAAAAAAAGTCGGGCCAAACGGAGCCTAAGACCTCCCACTCCAATTTCATTAACCTTATAATATGCTTCAACACACTCCAACCTTCAGTAATGCACACTCCTCACTGCTCAACGTCTTGACCACACCCAAGGAATCACTTCTCAACTCCACGTGACGGAACCCCAACCTCCAAGCAAGACGCAGACCTTCCAATATTCCCCAAAGCTCGATAATTATAATATTACAATCGCCTAAGTCTCTCGCATAACCTCCTAACCATTCACCACTACTGTCGCGAACAACTCCGCCACAACCACAACTCCATGTACTATACCTTGCGCCATATGTATTAACAACAACCCAATCAACCTTCGGCGGTATCCAGCCTATGTTTTGACGCACATTGTTACGGACCTGCACTATATTATCAGCCGTCTTTGCTATATTATAATCTCTAGCATAATTCTTTATTACAACATGAGGATTATATGGCCGGGTAAAGCTTCCATCATGTGCTTCCTTGTTATACCACTTCCAAATCGAGTGACAAGCAATAGCCCAAAAACTCGACCAATTATCTATACCAATACCACCGATAGCTCCATTAATATTCAATTTAATCCACTGCTGCAGATCAGAGGTGAAAAATAATTCGCGTGACTGCTGATCCACACTCCCATACATTTCGGACAGTCCCTTAATACATGAAGTTTTGTTTCTATAACATTTAAGCTCTGTATATATTTATGTATAGAGAGACAAAAGGGAATGAAAATCAGTAAGCTTTCTCTCTTCTTCTCACGACTCCAAGACTCCTCCTTGTACCAAATGTTACATTTCTCCAAATTCCCATTATAGGAAAGTCATGCAAGTGAAGATTATTGACCCAATTCAAATACAAGAGGAACAAAAAACTCATATTCTCTCCCTCACCCTCTATTCAACGCATTTCTTATTTGAAACATTTGAAAATTTTAACAAAAAAATGTTACACTACAAAAAAACATTTTTAAAAAGTAAAAAAACAAAACGGTCCATATTAAGAGTTTATTTGTAATACACTACTACTCTACTAGTGAAAAAATACATAGTAAGCAAATATAATCAACCACACATATAATTTTAGAAGTAGTTACGATTAAAGTTAAAAGTGACTATTATGATAAATAATGTGGTATAACGTGGTGTAAAATATCTTTACATATAAAATCTATTTTACCCCTTCATAATTTGATGTCTATTGTACTAATCGGTCATTGAGAACAAGTCACATAAGAATTTGCATGGTTCCCACAACAAACTTGTTGGAAAAGGACTGTCTACAGTTGAATTAATGCTGTAGAGTTTTTTTCTTTTTTCTTTTTCTAATTTATTTAAATAATAATATATATTTTAGTGTATTGTGTGGATGTGCAGTTGAATTTCAACTGCAGATAATCTACATCACCCACAACTAACTTGTAATAAACTTTTGAATTTACATATGTAAATTCGTATCTCATTGGTCGATAGATTAGAAAAAATTAAAATATAATTAATAATTGTATAAAATGAGTCTCCTCAAAGAAGAAGAATATCCACTTAAAAAGAATGAAAAAAACCGTAAAAAGAAAACAAGAATTAAAAAAGAGAAAAAGTGGTAGTTTGCAACCAACCATCTATTTTTATGTATTGAAGTGGGAAAGGGATGAATAAAAATAAAAGGGTTGGTGGTGGCTCTACATCCTTTGGTAAACAAGAAGTCAATAAAATTGAGATAATTAGGCACGCACGGAAAATCATTTGTCTAATATGATAATCATGTTGTTTAGAAAAGTGCATTTTGGAGTGATGGAGAAGGGAAGGAAATTCTAGAATCTATCTATTATTAAAATTGTATATGATGATGGATCACGTTTTGTTTTGGTTTTATGTAGTACTATAGTATAGTTAGACCGAATGAAATGATACACACATACATACATGCATGCCAGCCAGCTACGTTGTTTTTGCGGCTGGTGCAAATCCACCCACGACTCAAGTTGCTTAGTGTTCATACAACCAAGCTATAATCTACGTCAGACTTTGTCTTATATGGATAGATAATTGCTCTCTCTAGTTTTATATATAAAAAAAAATTAATTTTTAAATTTATTGTAAAATGAATGTATCTAACCTATTTTATCGTTTAAATACATTCATTCACATATATAAGACCGGGGAGTAAAATAATTTTAGATTAACTGAAATAATTTGATTCATTGGTAAAAAAATAAATCTTGAATTCAAAAGATTAGGAATTTGAACTTTGTTAGCCCTCTTAGAAAAAAATAGATGCAATTATTTTTATAAGTGTTTTAAGATACTTGCTAATAATACTATATTTAATTTTATTATTCACCGTGACATTAACTTTATTATTTGTTGAAAAAAATTTGTTAAATAGTTTAGGGTTAGAAATTTCACCTTTAAGGGTGGATAAGTAGAATGACCGATGTTTGAACTCCGGTCTCATGCATATATAATGCAATATGTTGTCAACTGAGCTAAACGCACAAGACTTATTTGTTGAAATTAATATAATTCTTTTACTTTAAAAATAAATCTGGCATAAAATGATAAAATTTATATTTGGTCAAATTTATTATTTGTGAATAAATTTGGTCAATTTTTTTAAATAAAATACATTAAATTTGTTTTACCCATTACTAGGAAATAATAAATGCACAAGTTCCAATGTCCCTACCAAAAGAAAAAAAAAGTTATCCATGTGTGTTTGATAAGATTCCCGTTGTGAAAGTGAAAGTGAAGAAGAAGGTGCAGTTTTGTTTTCCCCATAGATAGATACTTGTGTGTACTTGTATCGTATGTATTTGTATTTGTATTCGTATTCGTATTCCTTTCTTCTTCTTCCCTCTAACTCTCAATTCTCAATTCTCAATTTATTAGTATTAGCTTATCTCTCTCTCTCACCCACAGTACAGTACTACGTCCCTTTCTCTCTTCTCTTCTCGCATCCCTTTCCACAAATTAATTAATTAATTACAGTATTATTAATAAATTAGATAATAAATTTATGATTGTTTTTTTCGCTTTGCTTACAAACTCTCCCAAATCACGCATTCTTCTTTCTCATATTATATATTCATTCATTGATTCACCACCTTTTTCTTTTTTATGATCAACGCAGCCAGAGATCGATCCTATTGATTTGAATCCATGGAGAAGTACGAGCTGGTTAAGGATATAGGATCTGGTAATTTTGGAGTTGCTAGACTCATGCGTAACAAACACACCAAAGAACTTGTTGCCATGAAATACATTGAAAGAGGTCCCAAGGTAATAATGCTATCATCACTCTTTCACTTTCATTTTCATTTTTTAATGATATTAAATTAACAACCATATTTCTTATTAGTATTAGATTATTACAACAAACACACGTGCTTTACTTTTCTTTTATTCTTATTATTATTATTATTATTATTAAATTCATTCATGTCTTCCAGATCGATGAGAATGTTGCTAGGGAAATTATAAACCATAGAACTCTTCGTCATCCCAATATTATTCGCTTCAAGGAGGTCTCTATATTATTTCTATATTTATATTTTTATATTAAGTGCGTGTTTGGATTCACAGTGAGATTGTCAGAATCCAAACCCACAGTCAATTCAAACATACAAAAATTTGTTTTTGGATGGGTTGGGTTTTGTTTTAAGATGGTATTTCAGTTTTGCAGGTGGTTTTGACTCCTACACATCTTGGTATTGTTATGGAGTATGCTGCTGGTGGAGAGCTCTTTGAGAGAATTTGCAATGCTGGAAGATTCAGTGAAGATGAGGTTCATTTCCTCTAACTCTCTTTACATATTCTTATTTTCTTTACATCTTCAAAGTAAAAGGATACATGTTAACTAACTCAACTAACAATTTTGATGTATGCTTTAAATTTGCAGGCTCGATATTTCTTCCAGCAGCTTATCTCAGGAGTTAGCTATTGTCACTCCATGGTAAATCTATAATTTATTTTTTTCCAGTATGTCGATGATTTGGATTTTTGCCTCTTTTTTGGGTTGTTTTCTATGTAATTGTCCTTCTTTTGCAGCAAATCTGCCATCGAGACTTGAAGCTCGAGAACACCTTATTGGATGGCAGCCCTGCACCGCGGCTCAAAATTTGTGATTTTGGTTATTCTAAGGTTCAGTTATGGGGTGATTTAAATGCCAAATGTTTTGATTAAGTTATTGAAGTCGCACTTGAAGTTTTTCTTCTGACAACATTTTGTTTTTGTAGTCATCTCTGCTTCATTCTAGGCCTAAATCAACAGTGGGAACTCCAGCCTACATAGCACCTGAGGTTCTTTCACGTAGAGAATATGACGGCAAGGTAAATTATTCAGTTTCATACACGGAATATGATTTAAATGTGTTGGCATGGTTCAACACAGATACTTTTGTTTGACAGAGGAAATTCAGACATGGTTAACAATCTCTATCTGTATGAGGCCATCAACCAGTATGACCATGCTTAATGTGCCGCGGGTAATTAAAGATGGGCATTATATTTGATGACTTGATATGTCCATATTTAACTGACATAATAATATGGTCAAAATAGAAATCACGAATTGCTAGCCTGGAGGAGTGTACATTGTGGCACTGCCAGTCCATGTACCTTGTGTTGAATCTTTATAATTTTCAAATGCTCTAAACAATTTAGTCATATAAAAGAATGGACATTTATTTTGTTTTTTCTCAACATGTGTTTTATATGTTAATGATGTTCTCATTTTCCGAGTTCTTCTATTTTGTTTTTGTGGTGTTAGTCCGCATATTCTGTTATGTTTCTACGGCGTTAATGGTGTTCTGTTCTCATCTTAGTTCTTCTATTCTGTTTTTGTGTGTTCAGTTGGCAGATGTATGGTCTTGTGGAGTGACTCTTTATGTAATGCTGGTGGGAGCATACCCATTTGAGGACCAAGAGGATCCAAAAAATTTCAGGAAAACCATCAATGTAATATTGTCATCACCTTAATTCATAGGTTTATAAAATATATATTCTTTCTAACTCTTTATGTTCTTTTTTGACCAAAAATTCTTCTGACTCTTATATTCTTATACAGCGAATTATGGCTGTTCAATACAAGATTCCAGATTATGTTCACATAACTCAAGACTGTAGACATCTGCTGTCTCGCATTTTTGTGGCAAATCCAGCCAAGGTATGCACAGCTTATGTTGTTTAACAGCACTTCAGAGCTTTTGTTTATCCAATTTATTTGAACGGAAACATGTCACAATATTTGAAGCGCATACATGTTAGGTGCATGATGTTACTTAAAGTAGGCTCATAAGTGTAGATATTTAGTTATAGTTATCTAGTCATGAACAGATAAACACCAGGTCATTAGGGAAATGTAATGCTGCTAAGCTTTCCCCTCCCTCCCCCCTTCCCATAATACGGGACATTTGTGGTCTACTAAAATGTCATTGTATTTTTTGATTTACTGCAGAGAATCACCATTAAGGAAATCAAGTCTCATCCATGGTTTTTAAAGAACTTGCCTAGAGAATTGACTGAAATGGCTCAAGCAGTTTACTACAGAAAAGAAAATCCAACTTATTCTCTTCAGAGCATTGAAGACATTATGAATATTGTCGAGGAAGCTAAAGCCCAACCTCAGGCACCTAGGTCAATTGGAGGGTTTGGATGGGGAGGAGAAGAAGACTTTGATGAAACAAAAGAAGCAGAGGCTGAGGCGGAAGAAGATGAATATGAAAAAAGAGTCAAGGAGGCACAGGAAAGTGGAGAAATTCATGTCAACTAATAACAAAGAAACATTTATTTTTAGATAGAGAGCAATAGATTATTGGTTTCCTTTGCTCTTTGGTTAAGTTAAACTAGACAAGTGTGTTTTGTTCTCATGTATAAAATTCAGTTTTCTGCATAGGACACATAATAGTTAAATAATGGCTGTAAATTTTTTAAAATATTGTACAAGTTTGTTAATTATGACCATATTATATAAGTATTATTAAGTCATGTTTTTTGTGCTGTATCATACTCTTCTTTGTATGCTTTTTTTTGTGTGGTTATAAAGCCATGTGCTGGAGTGTATTACTATTAGTATATCCTTGTGTCCGTTTTTTATTTCCATTTTGGTTTGGTTTTCATTTTTCATCCCTAAAGTGTTTCTTGTTGTCTAAAGTAGCATTGTGCCTGTTCTTAGTGGTGAAGCTTGTCTGGCTAAATATCTTTCTGCGCAAGGTTTGGGATAAAGATGTCTCAAGTTACGTAAAAGTGTTGCAGAATAAAAAACCAAGGAATCTTCTTAACATCGCGTGTCTTTAGGACACTTGTAAAAATAAAATAATTTTTTTATCTTGATTTGTTTTTTTTTTGACAAGATCTTGATTTGTTTTTTATTCTTTTTAAAAGTTGAATACACAATTTCGAATACAATGTTTCCATAACTAGTTCACTAATATATGTTTTAAGGGCACATGTTAGAATAAGTCTCCAACACTCATTCTTGCTACGATTCAAGCATGTACCAAACAAAGGCAAACATATGAAGGACTAAATATGTTTTGCCCAGCCCAGGTATTGAGCATTACACGCATTTTATTCAAATTTTGCATTTACAAGCTTAGCATGGTCTGCAAAGAATCTTCTGCAATTATGTATTTCCATTGAAGGTGAAAGCAATTAGGACTCTTGTTACCAGTAACCACTCCTTTAGTTAACTTCAATTCCTTCCTCATTGTATCAACAGCGCTGCCTCACTAAGTGCCGTGTGCAAGTTTCTTGTCTCGGTCACTATGCATTCCCTATCAAATAGAGCAGACACAACAGCAACCCCTTTGAGATTTGGTACACCAAGTTCCATTACAGCACGTGCATTTGACATACCAATGCCACCAATTGCAACAACAGGCAGTTTAGAGGCCTTGCACACCTCCGTCAACCCGTCTAAGCCTATAGTACGATTGTTTGCCTTTGTATTAGTGGGATATACACCACCACTGCCAATGTAATCAGCACCACCGATCCATGCTTGATGTGCTTGTTCTGGTGTCTTGCATGATACTCCAATTATCTTTTCAGGACCAAGGAGAGTTCTAGCAACATGTGCAGGCATGTCAGACTGACCAACATGAACACCATCTGCATCAGAAGCAAGGGCCACATCTATGCGGTCGTTTATAAGCAGAGGTACTCCATACGAACGGCATATTTCAAGGCATACTTTAGCAGCATCAACAAAGTCCCGTGTGTCAGCATCTTTTTCCCTTAAAAAGCAATACAAGTAAAAGAAAAAAACATCACAATCACAAGACACTTCAAACAGTGTCACACAACAAACATTTCTAATATCAAGAATATACTTAACCATTGATATGAATTAGGCTCTAGTCAAGTCATCATTGATATGAGAATTCACTAAATAACTTGGTAACGAAGGCACAAAAGGAGCTAATGTCACATCAAAATGTTTTCCTTTAAAGAATAGTCTAGCATTGCTTCAACTATGAGACAGTATCTTTTTATAAGCAAGGACAAGGTTAGATGGCCAGCCAGAGATAGTTTGGTTAAGGCTAGTTAAGATAAAACCAAAGAGGTAGAGAACAAGGTTACTAAGATAATTAATTTCAAACAGTTAAAGACAGCACCACGGGGAAGGTGAAATAACATACTTGCAACATAATACGTATGCAGTAATGCAATTGAAATATAAAAACAGGTTTCCTTTTCTTGTCCTTTGTATTTAATGCCCCATAAAAGAGATTAAAAACAAATAAAAGCAGGCACCATATGCAAAAAAATAGAAATCTGGACCCGCGGTAATAGAAAAGGATGCCTGGTGTAATATTGTTAGTTGATTATGTTCAACACATTCAACTAATCAGGCCACATCTGACTCTGTACTGGTGCTTATTTTATTTACTAGTTGGGGAGGGATGAAAGGGACGAAGGTATGACAAAATAAGTCAAAAGTACAAGAACAGGATTGAAAAAATAATTATCCTTATGATAAAAAATCAAATATTAATTTCCAGATCTTTAGGACAGTCAGCTTGGCATATTATACCATAAAAACTATATCTGCTAGAAATTTTTTATTGCAAGAAACATTGACTGTGCATCACAATTGTCAATTAGAATATAAAAAAAACAAGAAAGTAACAAACCTTAATTGCACAATGGTAGCACCGCCTTCTACAGCAGCCTTAACTGCTTCAGCAATAGAACGACCCCACTTCCTATTCATTCCTGAATCCGTTACAGCGTAGAGAAATAAGTCACTGGGATTGAACCTATCCTGCCTACAAGAGCTCTTGTTGGTATTCTTAAGTGCCAAAAAATGGTCAAAAGGGCCTTGGACTCCATTTCCAATAACCAAGTCTCTGCTGTAATCTAAGGCAGACTCAATAAAACATTTAGCTATCTGCCAGAATCCAGATATGTAAAGGTATTAGAATGATAACGCATTCTATCTTTTTATTTTTGTTTGCTCTTATCTAACTTTTTATTTTTAAAGTAAAAAGGACAGATAAGAATCATGGTCGTTGCAATTTAGGTCCTCTGATATTTATGTGAATTGAGATAGCTGAACAAACCTTAACAGCTGAAAGCATTGATGAACCTTTTGCCAACTCTGCTGCTATGCATGATGCCAAAGTACAACCAGTGCCATGAGTATTGCGAGTATTTACGCGCGGTGAAGAAAGCTGGTAGAATTCCTTGCCTGCAAAACTCAAGACCTAGAAATGGAGTTCATTTGTAACATATATTTGGATATACATAGTGAAAAGTAAAAGAGAAAATGTTGTCTCTGAGATTTTGTTTTGGCTATTGTATCTTTGAGAATTCAAGACTAGGCATGGCAATAAAACCCATACCCGCGGGTACCCTCCCAAACCCTACCCGCTTTGACGGGGAAAACCCGAGTTGACTGGGTCTGGGTTTGGGTATGGGTTTTCCCCGATTTCAAAAGATGGGTTTGGGGCGGGTAACAGGGACATTGATACCCACCCGGAACCCGTCCCCGAACCCGCTCCGCTTATGTTAAAATTAGATTTTACCTCTTTGAAATTAGAAACTCTTAAATAATCTCTTAAATTATATTCATATGTTTATTTTTAATTTTTAATTTGAGTAATAAACAAATGATTTTCTCTATTTCTTTTATTTATTTAAAAAAATATTGTTAAAACAAAATAATTTTGGACTTTTAACCTTTTTTTTTTAATAAAAAAATACGAAAATACAATCATAATTCATGTGAAAAGAGGCATAACGGGGATACCCGATCCCCGTTGGGTAGGGGTTTGGGGTTATACTTTTTATCCCCGCATGAAATTGGGATGGGTTTGGGGAAACCCGAACTTTATGGGTTTGGGGAGGGCAAAATCCACCCCCGCCCCGCCCCGTTGCCATGCCTATTCAAGACTTCAACCTTACCATCATAAAATATATCAATAGCATCTGGTGAATTAGGGAGATCGCCGCCTTTGACAAGTACATTCCTACAATGAAAATTGATTATTTGTAAAAGCACAATACTCTCAAGTTGCTTTTTTATTATTTTTATTTTTGTGGCATCTGTACATGAAATTAGAACATACAGCACAATTAGAAATTTCTGCTAATATACAGTAAACACATTAGTGGCCACCATTATTTCGGGAAAACAATTCAACGGTCCACTTTGAGCAAGTCAATATATAAAATTATAAACAAGTAGATATCGAATTAAACAATCATGTAATTTCCCAGAGGTTATCAAACTTCAACATTAGAATTTAGAACTAGTGCTTTCTATGAGATCTATATAAAATGCAGTGCATTCTGTTGGAGAGGTTTCCCTGATAACTTCTAAAAGATGATTTAGATTGACCACACCCGAAAACTACAAAAAATCTACAATATATTAAACAGAAACGAACCTAGGACCCAAATCATGTATCAATTTTGCAGCAGTACGCATGTCAGAAACTGACTTCATTGGAACATCACCAAGTAAAACTGATGCCTCTTTAATATTTGGGGTTACAATGTCAGCCATGGGAAGCAGCTCGTCACTGCATTCAGAAAACAAGAATAAGCAGAATCAATATCCTACGGGTGACAGTTTTATGGATAAACTTGAATAATTTAGAACCAGTATTTCTATCCATCATCCATCTATCCATTGTTGTACATATAAGGATGAAAATAAAACTGAATATTAAATGGATAATAGTTTTCTTCATAAAACAATAAAATCAACGTACAGAAACCATATAAAAAATCTATCCATAAGACTACACAAACAGATGGTTTCAAACAGCAAAGACTGAAGAGTCTGAAAATACTTTTATGCCACACAGATGCAGCATAGTTCAGGTTCAAAAAATCATACCGAAATCCAGCTAGAACAGAAGGACCAGCAAGTATGTCTCCACTAGTAGATATCATTACAGGATCAACCACAAGAGCTTCCTTCAGCAAAAACAAATCCAGCACATAAGTCACTCTGAATGCATATTTGCAAATGAATAAACATGTTATAAATTTTTGTACAAGTGAATACCTTTGACAGGAAATTTCCTAAGACTCTGACAAAGGACCTTCACCACACTAAGAGAGGGTAGCATGCCTGTTTTGACCTAGAGACATAGCATAATCAATTCAGAGAATGGAAAGCTATTAGTGACCACTACTAACCAAGATATCAATGGTGCATCATTCAAGGAAAACAGAAAATAAGCAACCCTCATAACAAGTTCATGCTTTGAGAACCAAGCCCCATTTGGATAAAAAAAAGTCAAATTGTTCTTGTATAAGTTGTTTTCATAAGCTATCCTTGAGAACTTATGGAAATAATCTGAAAACAGCTTATAAACAACATGTTATAAGTTGTTTCCATAAGCTCTTCCAAATAGTCTAAAAATACTTAAATCGATACATAAGCTCAAATAAATAAATCCAAACAGACCCTAAGTAAATGAATGTCAAGTCCCTAAGAGTATCATTGTTACATAATATGAGTAATCTTAATTTTAAGAGTTTTCTTGAATAAAAAAATGTTATAAAACAGAACAATGAATTGAGAAAAATAAAAAGTGAAACACTAACAGTGACAATTTTGACTCACCACATCAACATTCATATCAGAGAGCACAGCATTTAACTGCTGTGCAACAAAATCTTCAGGCACCATGTTAACACCCTAGCAATTTAAAAAAAATTGAGAAAAAGCACAGTAATAATAATCATAATATTGAAAAGGAAAAAGGTGAATTTTTTGAGAATAGAAGAGAGAAATGACCTGAACTCCAAGAGTGTTCTGTGCAGTAACAGCAGTAATAACAGTTGAACAGTAAACACGGCGAGCAGAACAAGTTTTAAGATCAGCTTGAATTCCGGCACCGGAACCGGAATCAGAACCGGCAACAGTGAGTACATGTGGAATTTTGTTGTGTTGAGTATCAGAAACTCTGTTGATTGGTGTTAGAATTGAATTTGAAGCTCTATTTGGTTGCAATTGCATTTTAACAAAACCAAGTTTTTGATGATTGGTAGAATGAGTGTCGGAATTCATAAATCTGTTGATGACACGTTTAGACAGTAGTGGCGGAGGAGGAGTAATAATCTGGTACTGCGAAAGAAAAAAAAGTGAAAGGCGTGAAAAAATGAGAGAAAATGAAAAAGGTGAAAAGGGTAGCTTACATGAGCATGAAGATGAATGAAGTGGGCGGTGGCCATATATCAAACAACTTGAAGTTCAATTCAGACTAACAAAGTGGCTGCCGATGGCATTAAGCACTCGTGACATTTTCATTTATATTTAAATATGTAAATCCTCTCACTGTCCTTGCTTTTCAGCTTCTCTAAAAATATTACAGTATTTGACAAAAAAATTCAGTTTTATCCTAAAGTAAGTAACCCATATATTTTTATATTTGAAAATAAAATGGATATTTTCGTATTTTTTATAGTTGTACTGTGTACAAAAAGTTGTGTTGTGGTTTAATGGAAGATAAAAATTCTTGTTTTTGTCTCGTCCATTACTATATATTTATCTAGTCTCATAAACAGATTATGAATCAAGCAGAGTACGACAAAAATTGTCCGATATAATCCTCTGTTTTTTAGGATATCAAACGCACCCTCAATTTTATTCTAAACTAACGCTTAAAAATAATAATTTATTTATATTACCAGAACTTGGCTCCTCCCATGAATTTCCCTACCTACTAAATGAGTTAAATTCATGGGGACATTCCTGTTTTCATTTTATGTTTAAGTTGATTTAATTTAGACAAATAAATTTATAAAGAAAAAAGATATTATTATTATTATTATTTATTTTTTTGGTCATGAAAGATATTGTTATTTATTAAAAATAAAAAAATGAAAATGAAAATAGGATATAGTCGTGATATTTGGAGGAGTAGTTCTCCCGCCATTGAAATGCGACCGCAACGGAACATTTTTAAAATCACTCTCTCTCACAGACAGACACGGTGCTCAATCAATCAAATCTATCTATCTATCACTGCTTCTTCTTCCACTCTCTCTTTGCTCAGTATTCATTCATTCATTCATATTCATATCATATTATAATTTAAAATACTTAGGTTTTCGTTTTCTCTTTCATTTCCATTCTCAATCGCTACGCCTTTTCTCATTTTCTAGGGTTTCCTCAACTTTCCATTAACCCCTTTTCCCCGAATGCTTTATTTACTTCATTGCAAATCCCTACTCAAATCATGCAACAACAACGGTAATTATGCTTATTCCCATTCAATCCTTTTTCCATTTCCTATTTTCAATTATTATAATAATTTTAATTTTTTTTCTTTAATTTTCACAGTCAATCCAATTCAGCCCATGCCGTTCAAGCTCCTCAGCACAATTGGTTGCAGCATGCAAATTCTCACAAGAATTTCTCGTGCCAGGCCAAGTTTTTGAGCTCCAATTTCCTCTTTTCTGACCCATCTAAGAAACCAAGCGACACGCCTGGCAGTAGCAGGTATACGAGACTATGAACAATCTTCACTACTATTTGTATGGATTTTTAGTTGATTGTTTCTTTTCAAAAAGTTCTCAAGCAATGCCATATCTGAATTTTAGTAGGTTTTTTTTTTTTTGCATATATATTATTAGGCATACAATTTCATTTCCAATTGCTATTGCTACTATGTTTGGAATTGGGTCTTTGTATGATAATAACATGGTTATTTTTATCTACATTGGTTCAAGGCTAATGTCTTGGATTAGGATGATTTTAGCTCAGTTTTTTGAAACTGTTAGAATCCTAGTACTGTATCTTTGTATACTAGATAAAAATAATAGCTAGATTTATAACAAAATTTCAACTTGCATTCTGACACATTAATTCTATCAGGTTTGTAGTTCGACAAGCTCAAAATATTCAAAGAGCACAAGTTGAGAAGGTATCGTTTGATAAATAAATGCTGTTTTATCACGAGTTATTTTCCAGGGTTAATATATTATTACAGTTTATTGGATTTTCACCCTGCCATGTTATTGATAATCATTGTTGTCTTTGAAGTTGATATCCTTTACTAAGATAATTTATAGATAAGTATAACCTGCCTTCTCTTTATGAAGGTTTTTCCCCCTATAATCACATTACTAAAGCTGAGCTTGACATTTATTGGACTCTCTTTTGATTCTGAATTACTTAATCATTGCTAAATTTTCTTATTTTAAAAAACTATTGTTTGGCATTGACTTTTGTTGAAACAATTTCCAACAGGCTTGGCTTGCTCTTTCAAGTCTAAAGATATCTAGTAGGAATTATGTCCAACCTGGAAAATTTGTTAAAGTTACTCCTCAGTTTCACGAAGACAGGACAACAACTTCCTTCCAAGGAAGCTATGAGAATGTCAATCTTAACCGGGCTGATGTCACCGCAACTCCAACCGTCATCAATCATACTTCTCGGGTTATAGATAGTTCAGTGAACTATCACACAAAGTACGCAAGCCCACCCAACGAGTCTACAAAACGTGTAGCTGATAATATTATTAATGTCGATGACGACGACATACTCGAGGTAATTTAATTTTAGTGTGCTTTGGCTGATCTGACTGAGTCGAATTTATTTGGATATTTCTTACAAGGCAAGCAAATTAGAAGCCCAATGGTATTGTGTTAAGCATGCTTGTTTTTCACGTGGTTGAACGAACCAATTATAACATCAATGGGGTTACTAAATTTTTAGTTGACTTGATTTCGACTTTTAATGAAGATGGTTTAAATTTATGACTTCGCTGATGCATTAACATTTGAGTAATTCAACTAGAAGGCAATGTAGGTTTCCCTACTCTTTTGTGAAGTTGAAACTGTTGAGCAGTTTTGACAATTGTATTCATTCTGTATTTTTCCAAATCCTTTTATTTATTTTTCCAAATCCATTACTCAAGTTTATCTTAAGTCTTAATTGCTTATATCCATATGATATATAGATACCGATGTCTCTCTCTTCATTAATGTCGTGCGTTTACTGTCTTTTAGAACATTGATGTTGACCAAATTGTTGAGAAATACCAGTCCACTTGCACTCCTCAACCTCCGGTGTCCAAATTTCCTCCTGTTACACCATTTGCAGATAAGGTTAATTTTGCCGGGCAGGGGGATACTTTTTTGCCACCAGAGCTGTGCTTGGATTGCATCCACGGCTACAAGGTATTGATTGGACATGTTTTTCTGTGTCATGATGAGTTGGCTTGCTCATTTGTTAGATTGATATGCCTAATTTTGAAACTGGGTGCAGTTAGGGCTATGCCCTGAAGCAGCAAGTCATTTGCAGGAATTTAAGGATAATCTTATTGCTATCTCTAATGAACTGATTGACAATGTTGAAAATCTCAGTTCTGTGCAGATAGCAAAGCTTCGCGAAGACAGGTGTGCCTTTACTTTGGAATTATTTCCCATGACGTTTTCATTTTTTATATATACTGCACTCAAAAATTGCTAAAGGCTCCATCATAGTTACTTTCTTAACCTTTTTTTACTAGGCTTCATTATTATACTTGGTAAACAAATTGCTGCAGCATATCATTTTGAACTGAATGACATTTGGGTTGAAAGTAAATTTGTTGCTAATGCTAGGTCACAGCTGAATAAGCAAATTCAACAACTTGAAAAATATATTCATTCCAGTAATCGTGACGAAGAGAGGCAAAAGTCACATTTTGCTACATCTATGGCACCACCTACATCTTTTGTTTATGAAACACCCCAACGAAATGTCATCAGTAGTGGACCAAATAGATATGACGGACAGGCTTATATGGGTAATGGTACATATGAGCCATCATACCAGTCTTCGTATGTCATGCCATCAGGTCCAGTGGAGAGGGAACCATTCATCCCAAAGATTATTGAAGTTAATTACATTGAAGGTTCTGGAGATAAACGGTGGAGCAGCCGGGACTTTTCTTGGACTAAAGAGTTAGAGGTATTTAAACTGAATTACTGTCAGTTTCCAATGTATACAATCATCGTTGTTATATGCATTTTTTCTTTTGTTGCTTTCAGGTTAATAATAAGAGAGTATTTGGAAACCACTCATTTCGCCCCAACCAAAGAGAGGTAATTAATGCCACAATGAGTGGATGTGATGTTTTTGTTTTGATGCCCACCGGTGGAGGAAAAAGTCTGACCTATCAGGTAATATGATTTATCAAGAGGACTTGATTTATGGCCTTCTTCCTTTCTCATTCACAAGTAGACTATAGATTCAACTTAACCTGGAATTTTGTCCATTTTTATTATTTTATCTCAAACAGCCTTGGTATTATGAATTATGATATAGTTTCTTTGTTACAAATTTACAATTTTGATATTTTATTACAATCCTCTGCGCTCCCAATTGCTCACACAAGTCATTTTATGCAAGATCAATTTCCTATGATTACTAAAAAAGTTAGATTTTACTGTGATCTTACAATTTTGGTCTGTCTTGTGATACAGCTACCAGCTCTCATTAATCCTGGTATAACATTAGTGATTTCTCCCCTTGTGTCCCTTATTCAAGATCAAATAATGCACCTATTGCAGGTATTAGTAATTTCCAAGTTATATGCTTTCATTCTTCATGTGTTTTTCTCATAGATGTGTGCTTATTTGCTCCTTCTGGTTTCCGAATAGGCAAATATACCTGCTGCTTACTTAAGTGCCAATATGGAATGGGCTGAACAGCAGGATATCCTTAGAGAACTCAATTCTGATTATTGTAAATACAAGTTGTTATATGTGACACCCGAAAAGGTTGCCAGGTGAGTGTCATTGTTGATAGCTGCTTATTCTTTGAAACATTTTTTTCTTTGTATGCACTCATTTTCACTTAAGAACCATATTTTTCATTTCATAACGCCTTTTTGTATATTGACTGCAGAAGTGACGTTCTTCTGCGACACTTGGAGAGTTTACACGTTCGTGAGTTGCTTTCAAGGATTGTAATTGATGAAGCTCACTGTGTGAGCCAATGGGGGCATGATTTTAGACCAGATTATCAGGTTGGAGCTTTTATTCCTTCCAACTGGATTCAATATCGTGTGATATACATTTTTTTTTGCAGAAGATCATGTGATATATTGTTTGAACTTTAATAGATTCTTTAATTCTCCCAGGGACTTGGTGTATTGAAACAGAAATTCCCAAATACTCCCGTTTTAGCTTTAACAGCTACAGCAACAGCTAGTGTAAAAGAAGATGTTGTGCAAGCACTCGGTCTTGTTAACTGCATTGTTTTTCGGCAAAGTTTTAATCGCCCAAATTTACGGTGTGTTAAACAAGTACCAACCTCTTATTAATAGTTTGAGTGGATGAATCATGTCTGATTTGAACATTGCAGGTATTCCGTTGTCCCCAAGACCAAAAAGTGTTTGGAGGATATTGATAAATTTATCAGGGAAAATCATTTTGATGAATGTGGCATCATCTATTGTCTTTCACGAATGGACTGTGAAAAGGTTGCTGAAAAATTACAGGTTGGTCTTTTCTTGTGATGAACTGTTTGGGATTTTTTTGTGTTTTCAAGCTTTTCTTTCTTTATCTTCCTCTTTTCAGCATTCTTTGTTGTTTGTGTTTCATTGTCTCTGCATGATATGCGATCTGATAAACCATGACTGCACTCTTGTGACCTCCTCACTCTTAGTCTTATGTAAATGCGAAGGTGGTATTTAATTGTGTGGCTTGTGAATTCATTATCTGGTTTTATTCATTGTTCAGGAATGCGGGCATAAATGTGCATTTTATCATGGGAGCATGGATCCTGATCAACGTGCTTTTGTTCAAAGGCAATGGAGCAAAGATGAGATCAATATAATTTGTGCTACCGTGGCATTTGGAATGGGTATGTTTGCATCTTTGCAACTTCTTCTTGCATTGATTAATGGAATGAAATCGTATTTAAATTTAAAGTTGATGTTTCAGGGATTAACAAACCTGATGTCCGCTTTGTAATCCATCATTCCCTCCCAAAATCTATTGAAGGCTATCATCAGGTACTCATAGATCTTCGAAGTATGTATTAGGCATGGATTTTGATTCATTTGACCAATTACTCTATGAATTTCCTTTCAGGAATGCGGACGAGCTGGTAGAGATGGTCAAAGTTCCTCCTGTGTATTGTATTATAGCTACAGTGACTATGTTAGTATTGGTTATGACACTACTACTTGAATATAAATTTGTATGTTTTTATTTCTTATATTAGCTGTATATCTCATGTTCACAGATCCGAGTTAAGCATATGTTAAGCCTAGGAGCAATAGAGCAAAGCCCAATGCCATCTGGATACAGTCGTTCAAATGCGATAAATTCAGGAAGGATACTGGAAACAAACACTGAAAACCTTTTGCGCATGGTATTATCTTATTAAGGACTTTGAAATACTACATTACACACATGCACACCCATATTACTAAATCTTCATCTTGAACTTTCTCAGGTCAGTTATTGTGAAAATGATGTGGATTGTCGGCGCTATATTCAGCTCGTTCATTTTGGGGAGAAGTTTGATTCTTCAACCTGTCAGAAAACATGTGATAATTGTGTGAAGGTCACAAGTTTCGTTGAGAAGGATGTCACCGAAATTGCAAAACAATTGGTCTGGAATCAAATTCTATCCATATATTTGCATCCCTTCACGTCATGAAATTTCATTAGTTTGTAATATTTGAGTCCACTTGTTCTCAGTTGTACTTTTAACTGTCATCTGTTTAGGTTGAACTCGTTAAGCTAACGGGACAGAAGGTCTCAGCATCTCATATATTAGAGGTGTATCGTGGTTCCTTAAGCCAGATGGTACGACAATAAACATCTTATTTTATTTTTATTTTTTCACTCTTTGCTATTCTTTAGCTAAAAACCGTAGTTATCTTTAATCTTTTCGTTTTTAACATCAAAATTAGGTCAAGAAACACCGACATGAGACTGTGCGTCTTCACGGTGCTGGGAAGCATCTAGCCAAGGGTGAGGCTTCCCGTATATTGCATCATCTTGTTGTTGAGGATTTTCTTGCGGAGGAAGTAAAGAAAAGTGATTTTTATGGATCAGTATCATCAGTATTGAAGGTATCAGACTCATTCTACTTTAATATGTCTGGATGCTGCAATTTTATTCCAAAACAAATAATGTGTTCTTCTCATTGTGCTTCAAATGTGTGTGATATAGCTTCTTAGTTACTTTCAACAGTTATATTCCAGTAACTGTGAGCTGTCTAATGCTTTAACTTGTTTCCAGGTAAATGAGGCGAAGGTCCGTAATGTGTTATTTGGTATCCAAAGAATTATATTGAGGTTTGTCCTTCCTATCAAGCTATTTCATGCTTAAATTTGTGAATCAGGGTGCCAATGCTCATTGGTTAAACAACTTTACATTAAAGTTCTTTTTTCTTTTGTTTGTGAGGGGTTATATAAATATGATATCATTTGCCATAGTTAGGGTGTCAATGCTGAAGCCTCAGATATATTTAACTTGACCTCAGTTTCAACTGAATTTTTGTTTCAGCCTTCTATGGCAGCAAGTTCACATTGCATGCATGTTTTTTTTTTATCTATCCATATTCTACTCAGTGGCATCTTTAACTTTTGCAGATTCCCGTCTTCTGTGAAAGCATCAAAGCCTGGGAAATCTGATATAACTCCAGCCAAAGGTTCTCTGACTTCCGGGAAGCTGAATCTTCCCATTGACATTCCTGACCAACCTCAAACTGAAGTAGACGTGGTATAAGATTTTTTCCCCCTCCAATATTGTTGGAATTTCTAACTGTTTGAATTATACTTAAAGAAAAATATATTACAGAACCTAGCAGCTAATTTGTACACTGCTCTGAGGATGTTGCGGACAGCTCTTTGTAGAGAAGCTGGAGAGGGTGTTATGGCTTACCACATATTTGGGTAAGTTATTATTTTCATTTTCTTCTAATACAAGAATCAAGTTAACTTTTAATCCCTTTTGTATAAAAGTGTATAAAAGCATCTGATAAGTTGTTGTTTCTATTTAGCAATGCTACGTTGCAGCAGATAAGCAAGAGACTACCAAGAACAAAAGAAGAACTTCTTGATATCAATGGCATTAGCAAGTAAGTTCTTTCTAGGAATTCTACAGTGTCCTTATTACTGAACCAGTTTTCATTGATGTTTTTGCATAATGCAGGACTAAAGTAAGCAAGTATGGGGATCGGTTACTGGAAACAATTGAGAAAACCATAAACGAATTTTACAATACGGATAAAAACAGCAGTGGCAGCAAAGGCAGTGCTGATTCAGCCAAAAGAAGACGAGAGGCAAATAGAGATCCAGATTCAAATGCGGAGGATGATGATGATTCCTTAATCAAAAGTACCGGTCGTTCCAAGAAAAGGACAGTAAGGAGACAAATTAAAAAGGCTGAAATATATGATTCAGAAGAGGAAGATTATTACCATGGATGCCTTGATGAGGACCTAGATTGTATTAATATTGAAGATGAGGCATTAGATAAAATAAATGGTACAGATGCTGCAGGAAGAGTACTACCTCGATGGACAGCATCTTGATATGGTGTATGTTGATTATCTTATTATTGTATATGTCCCTTCAGGATATGAATGTTAGAGTTTTTCTTGGACCAACCTTCCATTAGTTTAAGTTTGTTGGAACAGTGTTTTGTTCCAACAGAGCATTGCAGTGGAAGATAAACAACACAAGCGGATCAACGTTAAAAACTGTGGATAACTTGATGGCGAAGTAATAGTAGTACACAACTACGGATATTTTTCTTTCTATTTTATTTATTCCTGGCATCAGTGTAATTGAATGATGTTGGTGAAAAACTGCAATTTTAATTTGGAGATGGTGTATATAGTTGATTGTCTTTGATAAATTTGACATTTCAATCATGCTATTAGTCTTGATAGTGTAATTATTTATGAGTAGAATAATATGTAGCTAAACTTTACTTATTTCCCAGCCAAACTTTGAATTAGCCGAGACTCTTTTTAGCGGGCAGATTAATTATTTACATGAAATATTCATATCAAACAATTTAATAATTCTGTTTGGGATGACTGTAACTTAGACAGAATTACCTGCAACTTTAGTAAAAACTATACTTTTAAATTTCAACAAAATATCGGCACCCCTATAATTTTCCAAATTTAGCATCAATTCAAATATGCGCTTAATCTCCAAAAGATACTACTGAAAGTTACTTCAATTTATAATTTATCCATGATCTTCATATACCAAGAATTCCATTTCTTATAAAAAAGGATTTTGTTTTATTCTTATGATTCTTACTATTTGTATAATACTATAGGGTTTTATAAGGTAGTATATATTTGTTATTATATATATGGAAATATGTCATGTAGTCTCCAAGTATATTTGGCGCCAAAATCATTGTACTGCAATCAGGTGAAACAAAACAATGTTCCTTTACTAAAAAAATTAGATGATGTGGCAAATATAGTCCATTGGATATTTTGAAGGGCTTAGATCAGATTTGACTGCAGTGACTGCACACTCAAAGTGAATTCACCCAATCCATATCCCCAAATTCCTAAGTCACAACCGTAAGCCACATGTCAAAGTCTTTAATTTTTTTTAAAAATTGAAAACATCAGAGTTGCAGAACTATAGATCTGTTTCACGACTTCACATTCTGCCTTGCAACCTATCGTCGTCCAGCACACCACCGTCGTACTTCGTCCTCTGTCATCCATCGCGCCACCGTCGTAGTGTCTCCGCCGTCACCACGCGTGCCGCCGTCGTGTTTGCTCTGTCGCCGACCTTCAAACAGTACGAAATTTGGAACCAAACGATTTCTTATTTTTCTACCACCTAACCAAACTATTTCTTTCTGTTCTGGACTAGGCCTAAATGCCCAACACGTTGGGGATCTCCTCTATTGGGCCGCCGAGCAAGGCCCAAGGTGCAAGCCCAACAGCACCCAACCGTTGAGCAGCGTACGTCTCCCCTGAGATTCGTAACGCCCAACATCGGAGTGATGAGCATTAAATGCTCATCACGGCTCCTCAGCCGTTTTCCGACAGCCATTGATGGGCATTAATTGCCCATCAACGGCCTTGGCCAAGCGCTGGGGCTATATATAGAGAGCACCTCTCACTTGTCAAAGGTACGTAACATTCTATATTGAAAACCTACTCCTTCCTCAACTGACTTGAGCGTCGGAGTGTCTGCAGGTACACAACCCCCCTCCGGGTATATTTGGACTGCTCGACACCACGAACAGCCGTGCACCACCGTCTGGTCGACTCTGATCAAGGTAAAGATCAGTGGCGCCGTCTGTGGGAATTTAAAGTTTCCCCCGTCTTTTCCCAGAATTAGACCAAAACTTACAACAAAAAACCCATTTCTTGACCAAATGGCTGGTGCAAACCATGCAAACCATGAATTTGTAGGAGAAAATCATCCAAATCCTCCAAATCACCATAACCAATTTGATGGCCAGGAAGCCTCTGTCACGCCGGAAGGTAGCGCTGCGGATGCACAAGTAACTCCACTTGATGTACCGCCGCAGCACCAACCTCCACAACCAGAAGATCCGCTGGTGGTCCCACAAGTTCCACAAGGAGCACCAATGGAAGTGGTGATGGCTGCATTGGTCAACACCATCAACAGGCAGGGGCAGATACTTCGCGAGCAAGCGAACAACATGCGTGGGCAGAACGAGCTTATCCGCGAGCAGAATAGGCGACTCCGCGCAGTGAAGAATCGCGTGCTGCTTCAAGGGTATCGCGGAGTGCTCGTCGACAGAGATCGCCAACCCCTGAGAACAATCGCTCACGATCGAGGTCTAGGTCCCCGAGGCCTGCACCTCGACGAAATGCGGAGAGACCCGTAAGTCCTCCCAGAGACATTCCTCAGAGGCAAAATCACTCTCCTCCACGAAGAAACAACCATGTTTCCCCACCAAGAAACAGACGTTCCCCTCCTCGGAAAAATAACCGATCACCACCGAGGAGCGGTGAAGCAGCTGCTCGTGGAGGCAATGCTCGACATTCCCCAAGAAGGGAATCTCCGAGCAGTGGAGACGAGAGGCTCCGAGGACCCCTCTCAAAGAGAATTATGGACATTCCACTCCCACGAGGGCTGGAAAAACCCCCAACACTGGACAAGTATGATGGGACAACTGACCCCGACGAGCATGTCCAGAGCGTAGAAACCGCCCTCGACTACAGGAATCTTCGAGGATCAATTAAGTGCAAGTTGTTCCCACTGTCTCTAACTCGAGGAGCATCAACCTGGTGGAGGAACTTACCTCCTGGCTCGATCGACTCTTGGGAAGAACTATGTCGAATGTTCACAGCACACTTCACAACTTCTCGGCGACATAATCAGTTGGCAGTTGATCCAGCAAGCCCGGAACAACATGTCGAGGACGAAAATAGAGTGATCGGTGGGGTGGCCCTCGCCATTTCAAGACCTGAAGATTTTCTTCCTCTGCAAACTGACGAAGAGAAAGGAGCCCTTGATTACCTTGCTGCGCATCTGGACGGGAGTTGGGAAAACTTCCCCGGAGCACTAGTCATCTCCGGAGGAGGGTTTAACCCCATAACCATCGGATCCATCAAAAGAAAATTCGATGAGTTAGAAAAAGCATCCCCGGTCGAGGAAATAAAAATAACAGAGGTAAAAGAAAGCTCCGTTCCTTTGGCATTCTACAGGGAAGAGGTCCCCGGAGAATCACCGAACTTTCAGATTCCATTGCTCGTTAGAGCAAAAATGGCCAACTTCGACGTGAGAAGAATCCTCGTCGATCAAGGAAGCTCCTGTGACATTATGTACTCAGGACTCTTCAAAGTGCTGCAACTTACCGAGGAAAATTTGGTCCCTTACGTTGGATCTGACCTTCAAGGATTCAACGGATCAACGACAAAACCTTGGGGATACATGGACCTGATCGTCACCTTTGGCGAAAACAAGGCCATGAAATCCGTAAAGGTCAAATTCCTGGTCGTCGACTGCCCGTCTCTGTTCAACTGCATCATTGGACGACCAACTTTGGCTGAACTGTTTGCAGTGTCCTCGACCATCCATCTGAAATTGAAGTATTACACCAAAGATGGACAGGTCGCCACAATCAACGGGGACATAGAAGCTGCTCGGCGATGCTTTGAAGCTGCGTCCAAAAACCTCAACTCTGTGGTTACGCGGAAGAAGAAGAAAGCAGAAACAAAGCTCCCCGGCGTAAACTCAATCAGTACCGAGGATGAAGTTGAATTGGATGCTCGAACTTCCAAGAAGGAGCGCAAACAAGAAAAGAAGACAGACAAGGACGACCTTTTGATCAAAGAAAACTATCGGCCCATCCCTGATGGAGAGTTCGAGCTAGTTCCCCTTGGCGAGGATCCAACCAAAGGTGTGAAGATTGGAGCTGATCTCCCCGACTTGGTAAAAAGGCAGTTGAAAGCTTGCTTAAGAGAAAATGCTGAACTGTTCGCCTGGAGTGCAGCTGAAATGCCCGGAATAGACCCCGAGGTCGCTTGTCATCAATTGACCATAGATCCTAGGGCTAGTGCTGTAGTTCAGCGTCGTAGGAAGCAGTCTCCCGAAAAAGCGGAGGCTGCTCGAAAAGCTGTAAAAGACCTCCTAGAGGCCAATTTCATTGCTGAAGCCCAGTACACAACCTGGCTTTCTAATGTTGTACTTGTTAAAAAATCTAATGGAAAATGGCGTATGTGTGTTGATTATACCGATCTTAATAGGGCTTGCCCTAAAGATGCTTATCCTTTGCCGAACATAGATAAATTAGTAGATAATTCCTCGGGATTTAAATTACTATCGTTTATGGACGCATATTCCGGTTATAATCAAATAAAAATGGCTGAAATCGATAAAAAGAAAACAACTTTCATGACCGAAACAGGTAATTATTATTATAATGTAATGCCTTTCGGACTCAAAAATGCAGGTGCCACCTACCAGAGGATGATGAACAAAGTATTTCACAATGAAATTGGAGACATGCTTGAAGTTTACATGGACGACATGATCGTTAAATCCGAAGAGGAAATCGATCATACCGTCCACTTAAAAAGGGTGTTCGACCAAGCAAGAAAGTTTAACATGAGGTTCAACCCAGAGAAATGCACGTTTGGGGTAAAGGCTGGAAAATTCCTCGGATTTTATTTAACTGAACGAGGAATAGAAGCCAACCCCGACAAATGCAGGGCTTTCTTTGATTATCCAACTCCAAAATCGAAGAAATCCATACAAACGTTGAATGGCATGTTAACCTCAATGGCCAGATTCGTCGCCAAATCTGCTCAACACGCTCTGCCCCTCTTTAAACTCCTCAAAAAAGAAACAACTTTCGAGTGGACTGAAGAGTGCGAAGGAGCATTACAACACCTAAAACGAGCATTGTCCGAACCTCTAGTGTTAACACGACCAGTCGAGGGCGAGAAACTCTATCTTTACCTCGCAGTAGCATCAGAGGCCATAAGCGCCGTTCTCATAAGAGAAACCGAGCAGGGGCAAAAACCTGTTTATTTTGTAAGCAGAGCACTACAAGGACCCGAACTCCGATACTTGCAAATAGAGAAAATTGCTCTAGCAGTAATAATGGCTGCGAGGAAACTTCGATACTATTTCCTCGCCCATTCCATCATGGCACGACCAGATATGGTCGGACGAATGTTGAAATGGTCGTTGGAACTCGCAGAATTCGACATAAGCTTCGAAAGTAGAAAGGCTTTGAAAGCCCAAGTACTTGCTGATTTCGTCGCCGAAATGACAACGTCGACAACTTCCGAGAAGAATAAATGGACCATCTTCGTCGATGGATCCTCGAATTCACAAGGAAGTGGGGCGGGCATCATACTTGAAAATGGGGACGGGGTCCTAATAGAAGTATCCCTCAGACTTTCTTTCCCAACGACGAATAACCAAGCCGAATACGAAGCTTTCCTAGCAGGGTTAAGATTAGCCGAGGATATAGGAGCCGAGGAAATCAGAATATTCACGGATTCGCAGCTAGTAGCATCTCAAGTATCAGGAGAATACCAGACAAAAGAGGAACGACTCCTCGAATACCTGAACCTCATCAGGGCCAAACTCGCAAAGTTTAAGGAAACGGAGGTGAAACATGTTCCTCGAGAACATAATGCACGAGCAGATGTCCTTTCAAAACTTGCGAGCACAAGGCGGAAAAAAGCGGGCAATCAATCCCTCATTCAGGAAACATTGACGAAGCCGAGCATCGAAAAAACAGCAGAAGTCATGCACATTTATGCTATCGACGAACAAAGCTGGATGTCCCCGGTATACAATTTCCTGAAGTCGAACGCACTGCCCGTAGACGCCAAAGAAGCAACGAAAATCCGAAAGAGAGCATGCTCATACGTCCTGCTCGACAATAAGTTGTATCGAAGAGGATTTTCAATCCAATTGCTCAAATGTGTGGAGGAAGCACGCGTAGAGTTCGTCTTGCAAGAAATCCACGAAGGGATCAATGGGCAACATATTGGTGGACGATCTTTGGCAAGAAAGGCACTAAGGGTAGGGTACTATTGGCCGACGATGCAAAACGACGCCAGAGACCACGTCCTTAAATGTGATAAGTGTCAAAGACACGGGGACATGCACCACGCACCAGCTAACGAGCTGAAAACACTGATCTCCCCGTGGCCGTTTGCCTGGTGGGGAATGGACATCCTCGGCCCCTTTCCAGCAGCTGCGAGGCAAGTCAAATACCTCAGAGTGGCCGTGGACTATTTCACAAAGTGGATTGAAGCGGAACCCCTCGCAAAAATCAGCGCATCCAACATACTACGTTTCTTCAAAAGAGACGTCCTCGCAAGATTCGGAATCCCTCAAGTGGTGGTAACGGACAACTGAACGCAGTTCACAAACAAAAAGTTCCAAGAATTCCTCGCCGCAATAGGCACCACTCAACACTTCACGTCAGTCGAGCATCCTCAAACCAACGGGCAAGCTGAAGCAGCCAACCTCGTGTTGTTACGAGGATTAAGGCGAAGGATGGGCGCATCTAAAGGAAACTGGACCGAGGAACTGCACAACGTCCTGTGGTCTTACAGAACTACTCCTCATTCCACAACCGGGGAAACGCACTTCCGATTAACATACGGAACGGAGGCAGTAATTCCCGTGGAAATAGGAGAACCATCCTCGAGGATCGAATATCCTCCCGAGGAGGATACAAACGACGAGTTACTAAGGGAAGAGCTAGATCTCGTCGAGGAACTGAGAACAGGGGCTTCTCTTCGGGAAGCAACCCTCAAACAGAAAATAGCTGCTCGACACGACAAGAGGATTATCAAAAGAGAGTTCGAGGTGGGAAGCTTGGTACTGAGAAGAAACCAAAAAGACTCACGAGAAGGGAAGCTCGCAGCTAATTGGGAAGGACCATATCGAGTCCGAGCGAAAACAGAGAATGGAGCATACCACCTCGAAGATCTCTATGGCAAAGAAATTCCTCGTACGTAGAATGCTGAGAAGCTAAAACAATACTATAGTTGAAAATAGCGTAATTCGACATGCTCTTCAACGAAGGCTGCAAACCCCACCGAGGAGACGCGCCTATACAACGGAGGAATGCCTGGGTACGGGCAGGAATCTTAAAAATTCTAAAGCTCGACGGAAGCCTTGAATGCTAACGTCCATGCTCGACGGGGGAATACTCCATGCGAGCCCCACCGTCGCTTAGTACAAGCCCGGCAGAGCACCCAGCTCGCGATGGGATGCTCAACGCCGCGAGGAAAATTTTCAAACGAAGAAGCTTTCCTCGACTCTAGTTTGGGAGCTAGCCAAACGCTCGTGCAGTTCCACAAACTGCTCGGGAACGGTGCTTATGATCCGCGACATCAAGAAGCAACCGTAATTATTAGACGAGCACTAGCGTAAAAGGTAATATACCTAATGAATAGAACGTCTAAAAAATACTAAGTTAAAACCCTAAGTTAGAAACGAGCACCATTTTAGAAAGTATCCTCGCATACTCTAATGGTCGAATTTGCAGGGAAATAATCACAGATATTGACAAGTTAAAGTAAACACTCCACAAGAAAAGCAAGCTATAAATAAAACATAAATTGCAAAGTAAGGAGTTGTAAATAAAGACGACCATAGGCCGCAATTGTCATAATGATACATTAAAGGTGAACAAACGCCAAAAGAAAAAATTAAAAGCCAGGGCGAGCATAACGCCGGCATCAAGATTACAAACAAAAATTACTCTTCGTCCAGAGGGGGAGTAGCTATCTGCCCATCACGAATTTCTTTGAGCTCGTCCAGACCTTCGGTCACCAGCTGAACACCAGGGTTCAAGACTTGAAGCTGGGCCAGAGCATTCTGGAAGCTCGAGGAAGCAACGTCCAGTTGAAGATCCCCGATCTGATAAATCTTGGCGATCAGCTCTGCTCTGCTGAATTTTGCATAAGTACCCGCCGGGTCCAGCTTCTTCTCTGCCTCCTCAGCCAAAGACAGGCCGGACATTTGCTCCTCGAGCTCAGCTATCTTCCCCCTCAGCTTCTCTTTCTCCCCCTTTGCGTCCCCGAGTTCTTTCTTCACCTTAGCAAGCTCAGCTTCGGAATCCTCCAAGGTCTTGTCCTGAGCAAGAAGATCCTGCTCCACGACAGTCAGGCGCCCACCGAAATCCTTGGCAAGTGCCCGCGCCTCATCCCTCTCTCGCAGATACTTGGACTCCCGGCCATTGAGGAAGGTGGCCACTTCCAAAAGCTTGAACACGGCCACGGAAGACTCCGCGACCACGTTCCTCAGAGACTCCGGACCCATGGACGCCAAGATCGTCTGGTCCGCTTCAGGGATCTTTACTGTCGTCTTCCCGTCCAGCAGACAATCGTGACCCATGGCCGGGGGTAAGATAAACTCCGCAGCAGACCTCCCCGGTACCAACCCTCGAGGACCTGAAACTACCCCTCCTCCTCCTTCAACTCGGGGATGCTTCGGGGGCCTCTGGTCGACAACAACCTCCTCTGCAGCCCTCTTTTCCCCCGTCACTTCGATGGAGGGTGAGGGGGAGGATTGGCCGGAAGCAACAGCGGCCGAAGAACTAGCTCCCCCTACTTGCCGCCTCTTCTTGTCCGCTTGTAACTTGCGGAGAGTGGCAGCAGTGCTCTTCATCTCACCTGAAACACGAAACAAGGCAAATGTTAGTAAACTCACGAGAAAACAAAAACATACGAGGAAATAAAAAATGAGCATAGGTACAGATTATTCAACACATACGAAGCAGATCCTCAGCTTCTACCCTGGTCGTGCACTTTAGCAGCGCCTTGGTGTTAATATATTTCTTCGACGACAGCTGGTAACCCTCTTCGTCGCAAATAGGGTTACCCTCCTTATCCTCCCACAAGCTCGGTGGGAGCTCCTCTACAAAATTTTCCAAAACTTTCAGGTCGGCAAGCTCCTCCTTGGACAAAGCCCCCTTCTTGAAAGTGAAACTCTTCGCTTCACGAGCATAGTGCCTCTTCGACCAACAGAAGGGGAATCGCTCGCAATCGACCTCTATGGGCTCCCCATCATCCCTGTGCTTGACCCTCCCTTCGTCGTCGAGTTTAGGCCCTCGAACAAGTATCGTCTTCCAGCCCGCTGAGGTAATGGGGCGGACAACATACCATTTGTCCTTGAAACCCCGAAGAGACTCCTCGAATATCTCGAAATATTTCTTGTGCTGCTTCAAGGATACCCAGCCGCACTTGTCGGTCACATTCCCCCTTGGGCGAGAACGTTGAATACCGAAGATATGGAAGAACAGGGGAACGGTGGGCGCCAACTCTATGTAAGCAGCCACAATCTCAAAGGCACGAATAAAAGCCAAAGAGTTAGGGTGCAATTGAGACGGGCATATCTCTAAATGGTTGAAGATCGCCATCTCCAGATCCGTAAAGGGAAGGCGAAGACCCATGTGCTCGAAAGCTATCTGGTACATGGGAAATCCACCATTCTTGAAAGTAGTGCAGATCCGTTGTTTGGCACCGGGGATCCGCACTTCCCAGTCAGCGTGGCCGGGAATCTCTATATCAGTAAATAAATCCTCGGGAAAGTTATCCTCGAACTCGAATTTGCTGGGTGTTGTTCTCGGATCATCAGCAACCCAGTTCATATTATTTTCCACCGGAATCCTCCGCTGGACTCCTTCGTCGGCCATGATACCTGAAAGGGCAGAGGAAACGAATGAATTCGATATTCCCAAAAACATCAAATCCACCCCTTCCACCGCCAATTCAAGTGAAGGGGCGAGGATAATGGTCGACGTAACGCAGGTAAATTCTAAAGGAAAATCCTAAGTACACGGGGAATTTAAATCCCCGGAGCATCCCATAGATGCTCAGGTCAAGTACAAAAATACTTAGGAAAATTCTAATGTTAAATCCTAGTTCACAAAGAGCCTAACATAGAAATGCCCGGAATGCCCTATGGACGCTCGGGTCGAGTCCAACAACACGAGGAAATTCTAAGAAAAGCCTAAAACCGTCGAGGATCCTAAGAGTATGAATGCTCGGAAGCATATCATGAATGCCCGGCACCTTCAAACGCCAAACAGTCAAAAACAGAGATTGTAAAGGCGCGAAACGCCGGTAAACTCCATACAAAGACCTAGAATCTACTCTAAAAACAGCGGTTCTCTTCAAAACCGCCATTTCGTGGGAGGGAAAGGGTGTTAATCACCCCTGTTAAACCCTCAACCACCGTATCTAGGCTAAACCACAAAAAACAGTACAGAACACAATCAAATCCTACCAAAACGAACTTCAAACAAAAATCTAAGAGGTTAGCACACTTACTTGTCTTAGAGAAGGAGTTGAATCAGAAGAAAAAGCTTGAAACTTGGAGTAGATCGCTGGAACAAGAGGCACAAATCACTGGAAGTTCAGAGAGTAAGCCAAAGGTTCCGGAAGTTGGATAGCTAGATGAGAAGGATTTTGAAAAAATCCCTCCACTTTCCTATATATAAGACAATTCTCGGTGGACGCACCTGCTCGAAATTTAGGGCGCCACTCAAATCTGGACCGTTGCATCAATCCAAGGGCCGCGATGGAAAGCAATCCAACGGTCCAGATGCGACCATCTGAAAAACCAAAGGTCACGAAGATCCAACGGACGAAAAATGTCCTCGAGACCCAAACCCAACGACTAGGCACTCGATTGATATTCCAGTAGCCTTTACACGTGTCAGCAGAAGACGAAGCGGCTTGTCCCTTCAAGTCACATCCGCGCAGACTTTGTCGGAACCCTAGGAAATCACGTCGAAAATCGTGGACGGATTAACGATGCGCGAAATCAATGGCGAGATTCGCGGACTCGTGATAAATGCTCGGGTCCACCTCCACGAACTACCACAAATGAACCTCCCACGATCAACGGCCAAAGACGACTCCTCGACACATCATTACGCTTGAGATTTAGAAATCCACTTAATGTTCAAACGAACAATGAGATATAATCTCCTCGACACAACGTTGTGCTCGACATCAAAGGGAAATTTAGGCCCTCGACACCATTAGCCTAAGTATCAGAATTACGACCGCTAAAGTCGCCATCCTCTTGCCCGAGCATGGTGACTTGGGGGGCTCCTGTTCTGGACTGGGCCTAAATGCCCAACACGTTGGGGATCTCCTCTATTGGGCCGCCGAGCAAGGCCCAAGGTGCAAGCCCAACAGCACCCAACCGTTGAGCAGCGTACGTCTCCCCAGAGATTCGTAACGCCCAACATCGGAGTGATGAACATTAAATGCTCATCACGGCTCCTCAGCCGTTTTTCGACAGCCATTGATGGGCATTAACTGCCCATCAACGGCCTTGGCCAAGCGCTGGGGCTATATATAGAGAGCACCTCTCACTTGTCAAAGGTACGTAACATTCTATATTGAAAACCTACTCCTTCCTCAACTGACTTGAGCGTCGGAGTGTCTGCAGGTACACAACCCCCCTCCGGGTATATTTGGACTGCTCGACACCACAAACAGCCGTGCACCACCGTCTGGTCGACTCTGATCAAGGTAAAGATCACTTTCTTTTATCTTTCCAACCGATACAATGGAACCGGAGTATGATGCTGAACTGAATTACCAGAAGTTTAACAAGTTCATTCGTCAACATAAGGAGAGTTTGAAGGATGAAAGAGTTTTGGAAGCCAATATAGACGAAGCTATAACATTCTATGGGATGATGAGGTTACGCTTCGACCTGAGGCTAAGGTTAACTCATATTCCATCACCATTGCTGACCAAACAGAGTGGTATGAATATATTTTAACCCTAATCTTGGTTTATCTCTATTTTAATCTACATTATTCTATTTTTATTATTTTATCTATACTTTTTTTGTAGGGATCACTGTCATTGGACGTACGGTCAATGCTTAAGAGAAGCCTAACAAAGATATTTTTCCGAGTATTTTCATTACATTTATCATATGTTGTTGAGAGTGAAGAATTTGAAAGATTTTTAAGTTCCTCACTGCCAGGAATAAAATCCACATCAACTGAACTGTGAGCGAAGTATGAAATGACTTTTGAACTTATTGAGGAGAAAAGTATATTGAAGAAGGCAAGAATCGCCGAAGCTCTCATTTTCGCCGTTAACCACCGAATAAATTAGTTTTATTCGACAAAGGTTCTCCTAAATCTGGTGAGCTTAAATTTTGGCACAACCAAGTTGGTCAACCTGGAAACGGTTTCTTTGATTCGAACGGGAATATTCTTCTGCGGGTTCAGCTTCAGTTATTGCCGTAAGTTTGAGACTAATTTAAGTTAGTACGAATAAACTCTAAACGTACACCCATTGAATCATTTGTTCGGTTCTATTGTTGTTTTTTGATGTACAGCTACGACCCTGACCGGGAGGAGACATCTTTCCATTCTTTGCACAGGCAATTCCGCCTACAACTCTATTGGATCAAGAAGAAAGTGATTGACAAGTCATTTTCTAAAGTGTTTGCATCTCATACAACCTACATAGAAAAGGAATCACGTTCTGCTGATTGGGAGAGGTATATAACATGTTATTAATTTTATGAATTTTTGAATTTTACTTAAATTAGCAGCAAAATGACACCTGTTATTTGTGCAGTTATCTGAAAGATTCAAGTCAGGAGTTAAGAGTGAGCAAAAAAAGATTATGGGAATACTTATGGAAATATTTTAATGATGATTATTGTTTGATTGATATCATTAAGCATGGAATGAAGAAAACAAAGTCTTTTTTAAATCTAGTGGAAGCAGCTGAGTATCACCTATCGGGTCCTCTTGGTGAATTCGTTGCCAAGCCTAAATACTTACCTATCCAAGAGTTAACCGAGGATTTGACATTGAATAATGTATTGAAATTTGAAAAGGACTTGGTAAGAAGTGGCTGGAATGTGTTTCTATTTATTTTTCTGAAGCTCACATTACATGACAGCTTTTTGAAGTTTCAACAAACTGGACAACAAACCAATCAGGAAACTGAACATGTTCCAGCTCCAGGAGTTGACAGTGGTGGTTCTGCCAAAATTGAACATGTTTCAGCTCCAGCTGATAGTGTTGGTTGTTCCGAAACTAAAGCTGATGTTCCCGACAAGGGTGGTTCTGCGGCAGATATGATTTATGAAAACCAAGCTGGTGTGGACATTAAAGAATTATACTATGAGGTACTAGTTCCTGGCATTGCTGCTCTTGGTACAACATTAAACGAGGGTGTGAACAAGATAAGGGAAAAACATCACTTCACCCGTGAAGTATCAGTTATGGTAGATAGTTTGTTCAGTAACGTCCAAGAAAATGCTTTGGAGGTATTTAATCAGGAAGTGAATAATAGCAGAATTGATGATCACAAGTTTGACGTGCAAAGTATAAAGTTCAAACCAAAGCCTACCGTAAGTTCTTATTTTTTTATTGTATATCTTATTTATTTATTTATTTATTTTAAATTTCAGCGAGGTGTCAATCTAGTGTCGCTTCACTTGGTTTGGTTATTAGACTCCACCTGACAGACATCACTGTGTTTATTTCTAACCTTAAGAACATGGCAGGCTACCATCATGGTAGCTAGCCTTCAATCTTATTTATTTATTTTGTTGTTGTTGTAGGCTAAGATCAAAGATGACACAGAATTGGAAGCCGAAGCCCGCAGGATTGGGAGATTGGGGGAAAAGTATGCATATGAATATTACAAGGACAGATACAATAATGTCCTCTGGGTGAATGAAGATGATGAGGTATTTCAACCATTTGACTTGACTGGTTTTGATAAGAAAAACAATTCCAAATTTTTTATCGAAGCCAAGGCCACCATTCATAAAAGAAAGAAATGGTTTCATATTTCCCCGGCTGAGTATCATTGGGCTATGAAGAAACAGTCAAATTATATTATTGCTCATGTTTACATAGATGAGAAGGAGGGGGCAGAACCAAAATTCACGGTGACAGAATTTATTAATCCTACTGGTCGTAATAGTTTGCTAAAACTCTGTATGAGGTACAAGTAATTGTAATGACTGTTGGCATATTGTGTCAAATTAAACATTGCCAACCTGGCTATATTTGGTGCATGCATCTGTCTAACTTCCTTTTCCTAATTAGTATTTATTTATCATATCATAGTAATAATAATAATCATTGCCACAATTTTACTTGTGTTGTATCCATTTTTATGTAATGTGAGTTGGTATTGCACGATATTGCAGCAGCCTTTTCTCTCTTCTTTTTATATAATAATAATATCTTTATATAAAATCAGTGGAGATTTTATGAGATTATCAAAGATTCATAAGGCAATCTTTCTCATGATTACATTTCAATGGTTATGTAGCAGGCCAGGGGGAATTCTAATTAACACTAATTTTATTTAATCAAAGAGAGACTTTAGGCTTTAATCCTCAAAGATGTCATGAAAAGAGATGATCATGTCTCCTGGTTCTTCCCAAACTCGCGGGCATCTCCTATTTCTTTTTGTTCTATAGAATCTACTAACGGCAAAATGCACATACTCTAAATACTGAACATAGAAAAATTAGATATTCGAAATAGCGCCTCAGCATATCAAATGTTCTTGCTGTTTTTGATCATCTAAGTTGTATTTACGGAACTACACCTATCAACGTTTATTTGGCGTATAGATTGATGTGTTAATCTTGAAGAATAATAATAATGAGATTGATCTTAAGGAATGTTGTCATATCTAATGTAAATAGGAATAGGAGTGGTTGGAAATAATTGCTTGCACTTGTCCCACAAGCCACTATTCATGTGACTTAAAGGTTTGGATTGACAAAAACAACCTAGACTATACATGAGATGAAATCCATCCTTAAATATGAGTGTCATCACTTTTATGTTTTAAAAGCAAAGCACTTATTTAAAATTCTTGTTCTTCCTCTTGGGACAGCAAGGCCCATTATTCATTTTTATTTCTTTAAGTTTGCTTCTTCTGACAAGGTATGTATGTATAGTATTCAATAAGTTAAGCATCACTGATCATAAACAAGGCAACAACATAACTTGAAAAAGTGTACCAATAGCCAATAGGATTATCATCATACACTTTTGTCTTTACATTTTATTATTGGTTATATAAAGCTAAACGTGGTGAGCATCATGTTTGTATGAAGCTTATTATAGCTCTTCTTGTCTTTGAAGATGGCATTTGAGAATTTGAAACACCACACTTCATTCTGATCCAATATCATAGTGAAAAACTTAAGGTATGTAAGTTCATTCTCTTGTGTTACTTTGTAGTAGTATTTTATGTTTACTCTCTTAACTTGGTTTTCTAGTGATTCTAATTATTTATGTTTCTTTTCGCTTTAGAATTAGAGCAAAAATAGAATGAATTGCATTTTTTGTCAGCTTTCAGTTTGAGAATGAATTGCATTGTATCATTCATCATTATCCTCAACTATCAGTCTATGTCAATTATGTCCCTCATTCGATTTTAATAAGGGGTCATACATATATATTAACTGGTAATTAACTGCAAATTCAAGTAACTCAAGACCAATACATGTAAGGGTCTAGGCTAAACGAACCCTTCCTCCAATATTAACGGGTCAAAAATTCCCTCTTTGTTTTCTTTCTTTGTCTATTATGGATATCCTCTACGTGTTGTACAAGATAAAGTGTTTTGAGTCTCATGCGGTAACAACATTATTTATGCAGAATAATTTGTAGTAAGAATACAAAAAGGAAATTTTTCAAACTCATATAATCCAAACAAAAAAGTAACCTCAATAAAGATTATTTTTAAATCTCACAAAATCAATACAATCTCACAAAAAAATTTAAAATCTTCAAAAAAAAAAAAATTAGAATATATGATTCCATTGGATTTGATTTATTTTCGAGCTTATAAAATTAGCTCATACAAAATAAATAAAACTGAATTATAAAAGGCAGCCTTCCCTTCTCGTTAGGATTAGAGCAAAAACAGGAGAGGTTGAATAGGATGAGCGATTTAAGCGGTGAAAGATCAAAGACATGGAACGTATACACGGCTTCAAATCCAGGGCCATCACATTCACAGACAGGAGGAGTTGATGAGGAAGGTCCATGGAAAAGCTTTGGGACATCTATGAGTGCAATATCTTTTGGTTTTGTTGCCACAGCCATTTTGATTTCAATGTTTCTAATAATGGCCATATTTGAACCTTTATTTAAACCAACACAACAGTTTTCTTCCACACCAGAATCTATGCTGCCAAGTTATCAGGAACACCACTCACTACCAACCACAAAACAAGGGAATGCACAATCAGTAAGTCCCATCCCATCATATATAATAGGTTACAACATGTTGTTTCCAATTTGACTGTCAGGTGGATAAATGATGGGTGCTCTTCAAATTTGTGAAACTGCAACACAATTTTCTCATCAACTTCTACAAACACAAACATCCTTCATTTTATTGTCAAGATTTCACTTATCAGAGATTGTGTTTTCTTTTTACTCTAATATCCTTATCTATCTATTCAATTCACTTTAACAACTTGTATATCTCATTTCGCGTGAGAATAGTATCAACTTTGAAATCATTGATCCTCGTTTTCAAACTTTAATTTGACCATAAGTAAAAAATTAACGCACCAAGTTAAACATTAAAGTTGCTTCTATCTAGAACGAAAACATTCTAACATGCTTCAACATTATATTCATACGAATTCTCTAATGCACTGTACCATTTCTTGATCACTACGGACTTCGTCGATAATTCTCCTTTTTTTTTTTTGTTCTATAGAATCTATTAAGGGCAAAATGCACATACACTAAATGCTGAAAATTGAGAAATTAGATATTCTAAATAGCACCTCAGCATATCTAAGTTGTATTCTATCATTTAAGTTGAAAATTGAGAAATTAGATATTTTATCTGTTGTGAATTCGATTAAATCACACCAATAACTTTTAGTGTGTCGAGCAAAACAATTGAGAACCGCGAAAACGTAAAGAACACAATAAAATTTGTTGACACAGTTCGGTGTTAATAAACCTACTCTATCAATGAAGTTCTTGATTACAATGAAATTCTCTCCACAGGGGTTACAAGAAATAGTAATTCCCAAATTCTACCCAAGTCCCGAATTTCTTCCCGTGACCAAGAAATTCAATTACAGGTGTTTCCAAGGTGATAGAATGTTTCTCCAACCCTAGAGTCTTCCCAAGATGTTACTCTATTAACCATAGTCTTTATGTTGGCCTTAGAAACCCTAAATCACATCTTAAAACATCAGAAAACACACGCAACCTATATATAGGCTCCTGCGACGCGCCAATCACAGAACAAACCAACCATCTTCACTGATGGTTGCACGACGCGCAGGAGCAGATGGCGCGACCCGCCAAGGCCAAAACCAGCAGCCCATTCGTAACAATTTTAGTTTTATTATTAGGGTATGCTAAACAGTGCCCCGAGCGCTTGTTAAGCATATCAAAAAAAAGAAATAAAAGATAAAATTAATATTAAAAAAAAACTTTTTATACTTTTGAGGTATTGAATGTACCAATTTTGTAAGCGAAGAATAAAGACTCAATCTCAAAATGCCATCTAAAAAATCTTGTTTCAAATAGAACCAAATGAATCAAAATTTTGAAAGCAAAGAATACATACTGAATTCCACCCAAATGCTTCTAACCCCTTGTTAGCAGTCTAAAAGATATGCTTAACATGCCATGTCAAATACACTAATGGGTTTGGTTGTATTGGAAAGTAAAGTGATAGTCACTCACCTTTGTGTAGCAACAAGAAAGATGAGACAAGTTGATTCTTTTCTTTGAGACTGAGAATCATGAATTCATTCCTCAAAAACCCTAAATCCACAAATTAATTTCAATAAAAACCCTAAACAGTTTGGGACAACGAATATTGAGAAATTAGAGAATCAAAAACTCAAATTCATGACAGTGACAAATTAAGGATAAATCTTACCTGCAGATTCAGAGTATATGACTGATTATGTTCTTGGGCGTAAATCGCGCCCTTTTTCCAAAATTTACGTTTTAATGAAACTGGTTATGTTCTTCTCGGTTTGTAATGTATAAAATGAAACGAGCTGTTTCGTGGTATATAAAATGAAGGTTAGCTTCTCGTATCGTATGAAACGAAATAGGGTTTTTTTGGGGTAAATAAGTGCCTAAACCCAACGTGCTCTTTGTTCTTGGGCGTACAACACCTGTTCGTATCCAAGTACCCATTCTTCTCCATTGGTAAAGCTTAACCTCAACTCTTCTTCCAGTCAAAAAAAAAAAAAAACTCAACTCTTCTTCTCCATTGCTTATTAAAAAAAAAAAAAAACCCTTCTTCTCCATTGATGAAGCCTTTCAAAATCATCTGAAAACAAAGTAAGCTTCTTAAATAAACTAATTTTTCTTTGTTGCAATTTTACATATTTCTGTTTATATTTGGCACATATTTGCTTTATATTTCTTTTCATTTAGTTCTAAGTGTGTAACCCCTGTTTATCTCTTTCATGAAAACAATTTAGTTCTAAGAGAATTTAGTTCTAATAAAGCAAAGTTCTAATTTTTAGTTCTATTCCTTAACATTTAGTTTCTATTTGATAAAAACCCAAATATCAGGTTCTGCATAATTGTTCTAATTTTTTTTGTTGATAAAAGACCCAAATATCTATTTTTTTTTTTGTTGATAAAAGACCAACTTATGGTTCTGCATAATTTTATTTTAATAGGTTAGATCCAACAATGACAATAGTTACAACACCTAGTGTTGGTATGAAATTTGATAATGTAAATGAAGCATGGAAATTTTGGGCTGCCTATGGTAAAGAAAAAGGCTTTGGAGTTAGAAAACAATATTCCAACAAAAAGAAGGACGGCTCTATTAGATCGTGCAGATTCGTTTGTTGTAAAGAGGGTCATCGAACAAAGAATCTGAAATCCCTTTTGGCGAAGAATCCTAAAGCTGAGACAAGAACCGATTGCGAAGCGAGAATTGCACTTAGTAGAAAGGATGAAAAGTTTGTAATCCACGAGTTCGTAGAAGCTCATAACCACCCTTTGCAGATTCCAGAAACAACACATATGTTAGCCTCACATCGTAAAATATCTGAAGTTCAAGCATATGAGATTGAAATGGCAGAAGACTCTGGATTGATGCAAAAGGCCTCATTTCAGCTCATGAGTGCACATGTTGGAGGTAGAGCTAATCTTGGATATACTCGGTTGGATGCGAAGAATTATCTAAAAGAAAGACGAAAACGTAGGATGTTATTTGGAGAAGTTGGTAGTCTCATGCAATATTTTCAAAAGCAACTTTTGGAAAATCCATCATTTTACCATGCATATCAAATGGATTGTGAAGAACAAATTACAAATGTCTTTTGGACAGATGCAAGAATGATTTTGGACTATGGATATTTTGGTGATGTGGTTTCTTTGGATACAACATATTGTACCAATGGTGCTAATCGACCGTTGGCATTATTTTTGGGTTTCAACCATCACAGAGGTACCGTCATTTTTGGGTCTGCACTATTATATGATGAAACTGCTGAAACATTTAAATGGCTATTTGAAACCTTCCTTCATGCACATGGGAACAAAAAACCTCAAACATTGTTCACTGACCAAGACAGAGCAATGGCTAAAGCGCTAGCTGAGGTGATGCCGGAGACTCGACATGGGTTATGTACATGGCATTTGATGCAAAATGGAATTAAAAATCTTGGACCAAAATAATTGAAAAGAGGAAATCATTTCATGTCTAGCTTTGCAAAATGCATGTATGAATATGACCAAGAAGTGAAGTTTGAGTTAGCTTGGAGTAAGTTAGTTGCTGATTTTGATGTCTTTGAAGAAAATTGGGTGAAGACAATGTATGCTCTAAAGGAAAAATGGGCAGCATGCTACATGAAGGAAGCAATCACTTTAGGAATGCGAAGCACTCAACTTAGTGAGAGTTTGAATTCCAATTTTAAGGCTTACATGAAGCCGAACATCAATATTATCCAATTCTTCGATCACTTTGAAAGTGTTGTTGAGGAGAAGCGTTATAATGAGTTAGTTAGTGAATATGAGTCTCGACACAAACTACCAAAGCTAAGGTATAACTATTCATCAATTCTGATGCAACTTGCACAAATATACACTCCTACAGTTTTTGAGGTATTTCATGAAGAATTTTCATTATTTTTTGCTACTTGCATACGAGAAAGAAATGTATCTCAATTTCCTTTTGAATATGTTATCACCTCAATCAATGATGAAGGAGAGTGGAGAGTGTTATTTGATCCTATACAAATCTCCATATCATGCAATTGTAGAAAGTTTGAGACTTTTGGAATACTTTGTTGTCATGCTTTGAAGGTGTTTGAGGCAAATGATGTTAAATTTGTCCCTGAGAAATACATTCTAAAGAGGTGGACAAAGGATGCACGAAGTGGTATAATACATGACATACATGCTAATGAAGTTGTGGAAAATCCCAAACTATCTATTGCACAACGATATAGACAACTTTGCTCCATTATGATTAAATTTGCTGCTGACGTGTCCTCTTCTGAGAGTTTATCTCAGCTTGCAAAAAAAGGATTGCAGGACTTATATAAGAAGGTGATGGATGCTCGGTTAAAAGAAAATTCAACATGTAATGATCAAGGTGATGTTCCAATACCAACGACAGTGTATGTCACAGAAGCAAGCGGGTTCAAGCAACGACCTGGGTTAAAAAGAAAGAAAAGATTGAAGAGCTGCCTTGAACTTTCGCGCCAGAAAAAAAGGCAAAAACCAACTATAAAACCTTCTTCAACGCAACAATCTAATGTATACAAGTTTATGATACTAGCAACATTACTTTGCCTTTTTGTGGATTTATTATGTCTTAATTTTCATTTTCATTGAAGGGTATCAAATCTCTAAGTCAAGTAGAATGTACAAGTACAACAACTAGTTTGGCACATCCTACATATTCTTACTCTCAAACTACAAGACATTTGCCAACTCAACAATTTGTGGTAAACTAGTTTTATGGTAACATGCAAATAGTTTGGCACATCCTGTATATGCTTTATTTATGAGTTTAATTTTTTATGTTTATTGAAGGATATTGAATCTCCAAGTCAAATGGAATGTGCAACATCTAGTTTGGAACATCCAGCATATGTGCTCTCTCAAACCACTGAAAATCAATTTAGCTTCACTGAGTTATTGATGGTAAGATCTCTAATTAATGGTTTAAAAAATTGTCTCTATATGTAGCTTATGATAATAACCTCTTTTACTTTTGTATTGTAGGAGTCACATGTAGATAAATGAATATCAGTCAAGGTTACAAATCTCAATGGAAAGATCATATCAGACCAATATTTTCATTTTGGATTTTGTTTTGTAATGTGTTTATTGTAGAATAGAAATCACATTAGCCCACAAACATGAATATGTATGCTTACTATTACTATAACAGAGCATCTTTTGAACAATGAGTTTATTGTGGTGCTTCATATATATTTGCAAACTCAATATATATGAAATTAAAGGTCATTATAATTAGTTCTTCAAACTCAAATTATGATTAATTACAATCTAGAAACAATATAGAAGTTTTACTTCACTTGTTTTAAAAAAAAAAAAAAAATACAACGCTTGCTTCACCATGTCAAATTCACCTCCAGCCCTTGACAACTAAAACCCAAAGAAAATAAATCGTGTAATGTCAAAATAGTCGCACCACTGGCTTGATAGTTGATACAGTGAAATTATTACTATTTGGTTGCTTTTTTCTATTTATTTATTTTCTGATTCTTTTCCTTTGACTTTATTGGTATGTTATTTTTATAAAGATGTGTGGTTGTAAGTTGTTAAAAGATATATGTGGTGGGTATTAAATTGACTGCAGTGACTGCACACTCAAAGTGAATTCACTGAATCCATATCCGGGTTTGGGCCAAGTTAAAACTATTATTCAAAACTAAAAAGTGCAAAGTTTTTATAATAAAAAATTATTAAAGGATTAAAACTAATTGTAGTTGTTAAAATAGTTAAGTTGGGTATAATTTCATTAAATAAAAGTATATTATTGGAAAAAAAATTAAATGTTACATTGATATTCTAAAAGTGATAATTTATTTTGAGATAGAGAAAAAAAATGCTAAAGTGACAATTAAAATGTGACGGGGTAGATAAGTTAACGACTGACACATAATATATTTTATATTCGCCTTCATCCATGCAATTAAAAGGTTACGTGCTTAAACAAATACTTGATACAATTTGAGCTTGATACTTGATGATGACGATTAGGTTATATGGACCAACACTTCAATTGTCCAACTTGACATCATTTTTCACAACAATAACACCTGCACCTCGACGCCTATATATATGATAACCATTATCATTGAAAGACATCCAACTTACAAACTTTTTTAGGATAAAACTTTGAACAACGACGATACTTGGAGCAATTAGAATTAGGTCTTGCAAACCCATAAGGTCCATGAATTATGAAACTTGTCACTACATAAAATAATTTCAGAAAGAACTATTTGATCAGGTAACTCGGAGAATATTACTAAATTAATAGACTCATGGATTCAAGTTGTAGTTTCCTTTTGTTAACTAAATTAATTAATAATTAATAGACTCGGGGCATATTACTAAATTAAAAGGGTGACAAGAAATTAAGTTGTATGAAGCATTTCATTTTGTTAACTTGGTTTGATGTAAATGAGAAATTTCTTTATAGTTTACCCTAATAAAATATTCGTACATAAATCAGCTATATAGAAGGGATATTTTTATCATTTATTAACAATTTTCTAATGTTTTTATAGGAAAAAACCCCATATCTTCTAGACTAGAAAAGTAAAAATATATTTGAGGTCCATTAAACAACGCTTGATTAGATGTGTATTTATATTTTGTTATATTGGGAGAAGATTTTAATTTCTGCAAGTAAGTTCTATATTTGGAGAAGATTTTAATTTCTGCAAGTAAATATAGTACAACCAAATGAATATCTAAAGAAGTTCTATATTTGCATCATAGATGGTTTGCAATCCAACATTTTGCACTCACTTATCAAGAGTATATTTTCGCTGACATATGAACATGCCAAATGGTCGGCTAGCTAGTTCAATATCAAGAGCTCAATTCTCTGTCGCATGCATATTTGAAATATATGATAATTATTATCTCAACAAAGAACGTAGTAGTGTTCAGCTACGCCCTTACATAGAGTAGAGTACAAGAAAGGAAGATTCAGATTTCTGTCTGATCCTTAATCATGAGGACACAATTTAGGTACATCATCTTTCCAAACAATATTTGAGAGAACCTTCTAAAGAACATGTTCTTGTTTCACTGTTACTTTCTAAATAGGTAGCTACTTCATACATCTCATGACCAGTTTTTTTTTTCTTTTCCCCTTACATATGTTCGGTGGATTGTCAAACACAATGCTTCGCCTACATTTTTCTTTCCTTTTTTGTTCGACTTCTTTTCAATTTGAAAGAGGGTAACTCAATTTTATTCCTACATCCATTAAATAAATAATTAGAATATGATCAGCCTGAACAGTCTAGCAACACTATTGTATCACACTTTTATTAACTAATTTTGCCTATTGTATCACACTTTTATTATCAACTAATTTTGCCGCAGCCACAGACAGTAGAGTTTCTATCAAGTAGTTAACAAAAATAAGAAAAACCCATCTATTTACAGCAAATATCAAGTTTACCTTTTGCTTCTCAAATTTTTTTCATGGACTTCTTTTAAGTTTGATCGAGCTCACTTTGAGTGAAGTTCTTCTCAATTTTATTCCTGCATCCATCCATTAAATAAATAATTAGAATATGATCAGCCTGCACGGTCTACTGGATATCATGCCAAAAGCCTAGCAACACTATTGTATCACACTTTTACTATTAACTAATTTTTTAAATTAACCAGTCACACAAATACTTAATATAAAGAAACAAGACCCAGGTCAATAAATAAATCTTATATGGTACCTGAATAGATAGTCCAGAACAAATATTTCCACAATCATGCAACCAAACTGTGTGACAATGGTTGGATATATAGGTTTATACTCTTTACCAACAACCCTTTTAAATAGGGATGGCACATCATCATCAACCAACTCAAACAAATCTCCCTCAATTCTGACAAACTTAACCGCAGTATTGTTAGCATTTATTGATTCATAACCATCGTATAATATCTCCATTAGCAAAGGAGATGTCAAAACAGCATCTACAAAAAAGTGATGCACCAAGGCTTCCTTAATTACATCTTCCTTTTCACAAATCATTTCGCCCATTGAAAATTGGTCACTTTCTTCAATGAAAGTACAAAATCTGCAAATATTGAAAAATCTTGTTAGTCAATTAGCAAACAAAAAATTTGACGGAGTGTGACGCCCTTTTTTTGTTGAATAACAAAACATGGGTTTCAAAATTTCATTTCTCATAAATTAAGAATATCACATTTAAATTCACAACATTTGTACAACATAGACTCCTACAAAAACATCAAATACAAACTTAGACTCCTACAATGTTTGTACAACATTTGTACTGCGGAAACTGATTTACTTAGCTATATTGTTCCTATCCTTCCACAATTCACGTTTTAGTCGGTGGAGTCATTTTATGTAGTGGTTTTCATCTCTCCATAAGGATATTAAAGACACCTCTTGTGCATTTGAACAATACTGATAAATTCCCTTGTGTTTTACTCTTCTTCCATGTACATCATGGTATGCACATACAAAAAAACCTTAGATTTTCTTATATCTAATATTTAGCTTCCCAACATTTATTTTTTAAACTTACCAAGTTTTAATCCTTTAGGAAAACCATAACTTAATTACACAATTCGTCATTTTCTAGGTCCCAATGTTCCATGACTACATACTTGTAAACTTCATCACAATTACACTACACAAGTTCACTAGGATCAATAAAATTAGTATGACATATGTGTATAAGAGAAGGGGTAAAATGGGAAGCAAAGAAGAGAAAGAAGTGGAACATGTGAAACCATTAGTCAATGGGAGCAAAAGGAATGATGAGCTATTGATTTGAGTAACTAAATGAACACGTGGCAGCAGGGGAATGGAGGAAAAGATTGACCCAAGGGGTGTGAAGAAGAGCATACTGGTTTTGGAGATGGAAGTGGGACTGGAATAGTGAGAACCATTCTCTTGGTGATAGTTTATCGTCTTTGTAAATTTCATTACTGCATGTAGATTATTAATCTATCCATTGTTTAACATTGCAGTATTTATAAGGGAATTTATCCCACAGTTCACATAAAAAATATCACTACTTGCCACCATTATTTGTTATATCTTTTTGCTACTATTATTTGTGTCAATTATTTGGCATTTCGAATGTATGCTGATCTGTTTGAAATCAAGGTATCATCAGATTCGAATGAAAGATGGTGATATTCACAAGACTGGATTTTGAACTCATGAAGGCCATTATGAATATCTCGTAATGGCCTTTGGGTTAACAAATGATGAATATCTAATTAACCAAGACATTGCTTCAAAAACAAAACAAATAAAAAAAGAAAGAAAAAAACGAATCAACTAAGACATGCTGCTAAACATAGAATAGCATATGTTCATAATATTTATTGTTTTCTGCTTACGGGGGACTAATGACGAGACGCTTACTCGTTCCACCATGTATTAGTAAAATTCAAATGGTAAGACCATACACATCTATTAATTAAATTAACAATATCACCTAAGTTTGTGACTCTTTTGTCAACTCCATAATAATAAATAAAATATCATTTTCAACTTACTCGTAGAAAAGAAAGAAAAAAAGCAAAAATACCTTGGCCACTTATTTTCATCTTCAATCAGGCTCTTCATGTTATCTATTGTCTTCTTAAAAAATCTAGAACAAATTATGTTCACAATATGCATTTTAGTCAAAAGAAGCTCAACTCGATACTTCTTTACAAGGAGAGGCTGGAAGACATTTTCTCTGTGCATTAAAAACAATCATACAATGAGTTGCATGGAATTCAGTGACACCCACCCAATGCCTATAATTAATTATTGGTCAATATACTTACTAGTAATATGGTAAAAATTCTATGAGTATATTGACCAACAAGTACAGTAGAATGAGATTGAGATTTCTAATGCATACAGAAGGACTTACCCAAAAATCTGAGTCTGCAATTCTACTTTAACATTACCCTCATCGTCAAGAAAACATTCTTCACAATGAAATGAATAGATCGGATAACCATCGCAGAGTGAGTGGAATCGATCTGAATAAACTCAAATGAAATAGTTAGTGTTAGTAAATTTAAAAATAATAATAATAACTTTATTTAAAGAGCTACCTGAACATTGAGTTAGCATGTAGTCATGGGGGTGAATTATCGCTACTGTGTTGAGTGCATAAAATTTCAACATTGGGTTGTTTTTGTCAGGAGATAACTCAAATTGCAACGAGGTTCCATCATGACTAGCTGCGAAAGTCCTGTATTATTGGCATATCAATCTTTACAGTTAATCACTCTTGAATATATAAAATAGAAAATTAAGAAAGTTGAATACCATTTATAATCTCCGAGTATAATGACTTTAGAATTGTCATCGTCATCGCCATGCGGAGGATAACTCGGCTTTAGTATGAATGATTCTTTTTTATATAGTTTTGACGCATCATTACGATCTTCTTCATCACGTTTTTCCAAACATTTCCGAATTTCATTACGAAAATCTGATAGAGAGAGAGAGAGGACAATAAGTATGAGTATCATCCTTGTTCTGCAAATTTTCAGTTTAAGTAAAAATAAAAATTCAACATTTTTTTGTTTTTTTATAAAAGAATAATTCCATCAACAAAAGAGTACTCAATTATTAAATGGGGAAAGGAAATCGGAGCAGCAAAAGAGTAACACAAACTTTTAACCTCAAGGGTTAAATCTGCCAAATCCAGAATGTTTCTAACTTCTAAGCATAACAAAAAATTAATAGAAACATTTTACTAAAAGGTTACAAATTTGAATTTCTCCAAGAAAAAAACTGCAAAATAGAAAAGAATAATAATTTATCATATTTGGAGGGAAACAATGCTTTAAAGTGCAGTGTCTAGCGTAAAACAAATCCATGGTTATAACCATCACATAAATCGAATGAGATTGCAGAATCGAATGAAGAAACATAATAAAACCCTAAAACAGATTTTGCAGAATTTCATTACGAAAATCTGATAGAGAGAGAGAGAGAGAGGACAATAAGTATGAGTATCAAAAGCAGATTTTGTTGCTATGTTCAAAGAGATGCTTACAAATTTTAAGCTCCTCCTCCATCTTTCTTTCAAAATCAAAAAATTGTATGAAATTTTCTCCTGTTGAAACAAAACCCTATCTCAATACAATACACATAAACACTATAACATGAAATTCATTAATAATAAGATTCAATTCAAGAGCTCAACGACCGGATTTGCTAAAAAAACTATTATTAGGGTTTAGGTTGATTTATAATATAATAATTTGGATTTGGATTGGGCTATTATTTTTTATTTTTTTGAAACAAGAGTGGGCTTTTATTAGTAAGTGCAGATATAGCTTCTACTTTTGAAAATTGCTCTTTAGGCTCACTTTAGTTGCTCCCACACCCCCCAAAATCCCAAAATATCCTCAATTTTGGAACTAGGATAGTTTGGGTTTTATATTACGAAATTGAAACAATTGCTTTTCTTAGGGTGTGTTTGGTTCAATCGAGGGGAGGTGAGGTCGGGGATTTTTATGAATGGGAGAGGAAGGAATGGGAGGGGAGGGGAGATCATTTAATTATTTATATGTTTGGTTCAATCGAGGGGAGAGAAGAAATTTAATTGCAAAGATGTTTGGTTCATGAGAGGGAGGGGAGGGATGATAAAACTAAATTACTTTTTTTTCCTTATTATTTTACAAGTCTCATAATTTAAAAAAAAAATCACTTTATAAATAATTAAATAATTAAATTATATAAAAACCCAATAGACGCGAAAACTCCACAAATTAAATTATTTGTTGATAATAACATTTTGATCTTGATGATCAATCTAATAAACGATAAATACATACACAGTGCAACGAAGAAAAAACAAAATCTATAAAACAGATTATATATGGATGACGATAGAAAAAAAGAGTTTTGTCATAACAACTTTTTAGATTGAAAAAACAAGGCTTAATTAGTTTATTGCTCCCTTAAAGACATTTTAGGTTTCACAAAGGTCCCTTAAAGAAAAAAAGGTCCGAATTGGTCCCCTATTGATGTCACCGTTAATCATAATGGTCCTTTCCGTCAATTTTTTCAAAAAACATTAGTTTTGCACTAGTCTACCGTTACTAATGGTGTACCACCAACATACAATTTTGTTTTCCTTCCTTCATCTTCTCCCTTCATTTGTTCTTCATCTTCATGAAGATTTTCATAAACTTCAACAACAAAATTTCAAATAAATTGAAAATACACAATTCAAATTAGAAATCAAACAAACCCAAAAAAAAAAATCCCCAAATTAGAAATCAAAATCCCTAAATCACAACCAAATTAATAGTAACCATAAATCCTAAAATCTGTCATTTTTGAAGAAGCAAAAGCTAGATCCCCAAACGTTGCAAGAAGCTAGATCCCCACCAGGGTTTTATACCTTTTATTGTTGCCCCTGCTTTTATAGATTTAATCATCTGATGTTAAATTGCTGAATGTTGTTCCACAATTAGCAAGTACTTTGAAGAACAATTAAACTCAAATAATACTAAATTAAACCAGCAAGAAAACATTAAACAAGTCACTTACATACCATGTTACTAGTGTGTGTACATCTAGCAGTATCACACTTATTTTCACGGTTTGGAACAAACGTGTCATCCCCACCAGGAACAAATGTTGCTGTCGGTGGTTTATTTCTAGTTATATGTTTGTTTGTTGATTTTGATAAAAACTGGTTTGTAACTTGGTTGTGGTTTGCTGGTTTAAAGAAAAAATTAGACAGAAGCAGGTAGACGTGATGCTGGTATGAAAGAGGTTTATTGGTTTGACTTTTGGTTTCCCCTTTGATTTTTCCATAGCTTTAATCATACTCTGATTTAGTTTCTGATTTAGTTTTTTAGTTTTCCATAAGAGTTTTCTTTTGTCTAAATTTGTTTACTATTGAGACAGATCTGGGTTGTTGTTGAGTTGATTTTTTTTTTTTTGTTGCAAATCTGGATTTGATTTGAAGATTTTATGAGAATGATGATGAAGGTCAAAAGGAAGATAGTGAAGAAGATGAAGAAATAGAGAAATAATTAGTTGATAATGGTGCACCGTTAGATACGGTGGACATTCAAAATTCAATGGCTATTGTTTTTCAATAAAATCAAATGGCTTAAATGAAAAGATTTATTGAGATCTAGGTGGACCACATCCAATGTTACTCCACCTAATATATTTGGTGTTAAAAACTAACGGAGAGGACCAATGTGGCAAACGGATATGTTTTTAAGGGACCAATTCGGACTTTTTTTTCTTTAAAGGACCATTGTGAAACCTAAAATGTCTTTAAGGGACTAATAGACTAATTAAACCAAAAAACAAATAGCATGTTAGCAACATAAATAAAAAATATTAAAGTAAGGATGAATTTGGTATTTTAAAATATATACAAAGATAATTATATCAATATAATTCAAATTGTAATAAAATATATTGCCTCCCCTCCCCTCCAAATCTCCCCAATTTGGGGGAAGCAAAAATTGAGTTTACGAGGAATTTTGCTCCCCTCCTCTTCCCTCCCCTCCCCTCGAAAAAAATAAACCAAACACATAAAATTTAAAATATTCCCCTTCCCTCCAAAACCCCCGAACCAAACAGACATGGTATTAGAATGGGAGCATGTTGATGCACCATATAGTTTTTTGTCGTAAAATTACCAATCATATATAATAGGCAATTTAAATAACTCAAATATCTATTTACATATTTGATCATTACATCAAAAGCATTCTGCTAGACACAGCCATATCACTAATATTTACAAGAAGCTAAGATAAACATCTTACAACTTTATGATAAGATTAACAATCATATATTAGCAATTTAAATAACTTCAAATACCTATTTACATTATATCAAAAGCATTCTGCTAAAGACAACCATGTCACTAATCTTTACAGGAACCTAAGATAAACATCTTACAACTTTACACACTCCTATGTACATGTACGTGTGTAATATTTATTCATGTACTTGACAAATTTATGTTCATATGTTATCAGTCAAATATTTATACCATGGCCCGTGAACACCAACTGATACAGTAGCTGCTACAATCAAAACACGAGCAGCTTCCACTACCCTTTCCGTCAAAGCACCAGCCCCGACTTTCAGTAGTGCCATTTCAGCTAATTTCCTCCCACGGGCACCAGTTCCCCCAAGTACAACTCCGCGCAAAGCTGAATAGACAGCATTGAACACCCTCTCAAACACAGCATCTCCAGCTTGTAGGCTCTTTCCTAGAATTCTGCCAGCAACTGCCTTTCTGGACTGAACCTTCCCTGCATCTTCACCATCAACTGATGGCAGATTGCAAATCACTCCTACAATATCATCAATATCAGCATCTTCAACACGGTCTAACAGCTCCAATAGTTGTACCGCACACGTGGACACTGCATTTTCCATATCTGCAGAGCTTGCTACAGCCTTTTCACTTAGAATGATCTGACGGCATATAAGAACACTGCGATTCCCAAAATAAGAGACATGTTACTAATATCATAATTGATGTACCATCTAAATAAAAATATAGCCTCTTGACAAAAATAATCATTTACCTCGTAGAAATCACAATAATCTTCTGAATTTGAGCCTGAACAGACCTTAGTCTGGAGAAGTTAAGAGATAAAGTTTCAGGTAGATCGTCTCGTGTCAGACCAGATATTCCACTTACTAATTTTAGCAAACCAAGCCTCACAGCAAGATCAACTGTTTCTCCTTTGCATTCTGGTTGCTGATCACCTGATCAAATAACATACAAGCAGGTATCAAATATGCGTCTGCCTCAAAGTATGGAACAGCTAACAGAAGAATCAAAAATTAAAGTTTCGTCAATATATGGAACCTTGAGTGTTTGAAACATCGGGAGAAAAGAACATTGGACTGCCAGTACTTTTGAGCATAATATTTCCGCCAGTTCGGAGAGTAGTTGAAGGAAGCCATGCTTGGGATGAATTATCAGCCAATGCTGAGGAGGAATTCACATGTTCTACCCATTCCTGGTCTTTAAAATTCCAAGTAGATGAAAGCCATCTGAGTGTTGATGGAAGAGAGGCACTGGCATCAGATGGAGATCCGTATTTGTTTGCAAAGGCATTCCTAAGGTAGTCCACACCAGCAGGTCCCTTAAGCAAAGGCTCCATTAATCTTATGCGTGCTTTGCTTATCTCTCTCTTAAGAATCTGTCAAAAGATTTATCATGTCACATAACATACAACCAAAGTAAAACAAATATTAAGATTCCAAATCAGCTTTGTCTACAAACAAAACAAGAAAAGAAATACACATATAGCAGTGGTGTATTCAAAAGTGATGCCCGTACATAATCATCAAGGCTGCACCTGAATAGATCAAATAAATTAAAGTTATAAAGGAATGATAGACACACCTGAATCTGTTCAAGGACAAATTGCAAACCCTTGACCAAGGCTACAACACATGCATTGTTTGATTCATCTCTAGAGTGGCACATTTCACCCAACTCACTGAGTAATGCCTTGTGTTTGGCCTTTATTATCTCCTCATTGGCTGGGGCGGAAAGCTTCTGCAAACTGACTAGCGAAAACTCGAGAATTTTACCAAGGTAATTGACATCCAGTTTACCAGATTTAAGTACCTTCAGATACACAGAAGACAAATATAATCAGAAATCAGAGGAGAAATTATAGTTAGGTATATTCCAATGATGCGTCTAACAGGCTCGTGAAAAGAATATGCTACCTGAGAAAGAATATTTAAATCAATGGCTGCAATAATATCATCCTTCCAGCTTATTGGAGCCATCTCACAAATTTCATCCCTAACTTCTTCCATGAGTTGAATAATCTGGTCATAGTTGGGCTGATCTTGCTTAACAGATTCCATAACACTGTCCCAAAAGGCCTTCTCCATTGTCTGCTTGATTTTCCCCTGCCAGATAAATAGTGAACGAGAGTTGGCAAAAGGATTGATTCTATATTAAAAAAACTCTTAGTCAGAGGGATAATCTGAACAAAGTGTCAGACAGCAAAGGCATCAGGCAACCCTCTTACTAAAGATTCATCCAAAATCAACCATCAGTTAAATGGAAACAAAAAAAGATGTACTTACCTCAATGCTGTTTTGAATGTGATCAGAAACATCAAAGTCATCAGCAAAACTACGGTGATGCTCGTGGAGAAATTCATTTACGAGAACATCATTGGGTGCTACAATCTTTTCTGCGGTAGTACTGAGCTGAGTATTTGAACTGGTAATAGGTGAAGAGAAGCTTGACTCTATGGGGGAAGTGTCGGTCTCCTTAAAAAGGGAGCGAACCACCCGGCTTGTCTTATTGCTCTTATTTGAAATATTGCTTTCACTTGGGCTTGCAATAGTAGTAACTGGAATTGGGCTTGGAGACATGGATTGAGTCATTGGAAACCCCACTGGGCTTCCGCTATCCTTTACTCTTATGTATCTAGATCTTGTTTCAGATAGTGCACTTTCCATGCGCTCAATCCCGGCATCTCCACTCAGATGCATCACCTTTTCTCTCAAAAGTTTTTGATCTTCAGAGACCTGTATTATAAAACATAAAAGAAGATAAAGTCAAAATCCACTCTTGCAATAATAATAAAGCCAAGTCATACTTTTCAGAATTAAAATGTAACCGGGAGAAGAACATGCTTGAGAAGGGAAATTTTACTAAAAAAACAGAAGCTAATTTTTTTAAGTCTTGATATCTTAGTCAGTTTTTGAGGCCATTGATGTTCCATGACATTACTCAAAAAGTTCATCAATAACAGCTATTGTTCAAAAGGAAAACTCATAGCTATTGACATGGGAAATTACCTGATGCTGAATAGCTTTCATATCATGACTAATACCAACTCCTTCTGGAGTTAACTTGCAAGTTTGAATCATAGAAGCCTCTAGCTGGCAAGCTGCCCTAACCAAATCATCCTCCAATGATCGAGCATCCTTAACCTTCCAGACCACAAAACAATTCAAATATGAGCACCATGCTTTATCAAAAGCAGCAAGCTGGGATCTGAAGGTACATCGCTTCATAACAACTGAGGCAGATTCGTCATCAGAACTTTCTATTGGCCCCTCTAGTATAATCTTCATCAACAGCTCAAACATGTGGACAAATTCTTGAGCAGACTTGGCCAAAGCAATCTCGCGTTCTCCCATTGTACTGAAAACTGCATCTGGGTGGCCCAGTATCATATAAGCACAAAGAACAACTCTCACTTGATACCTTGATAACCTATTGTTTGTCTCCTTGACTAAATCTGCCTTTTTTGCCAAGCTTCTTGCAGAACTCCTAGGAGTAGCCCTTTTCTTGGGGGACACAACCCGTTTAATAAGGTGATCAATGTTATCCAAACTAGAATAATAACTGGCAGGAACAACAGCTGTAAACACTCTGAGGCGGCTTTCAAACCGGTCCAGCAAAGTTTTCACAGTCTGAAGAGTAGAAGCTGATTCAATAAGAAGAGCAAACTGCTCAAATGGCAATGACTTGACAGATTTCTCGTTGATCCCCAGCACAGAATATGCTTTCGTTAAGGCAAAGGTTGTTCTCTTCTGCTTCAAGAACCGCCTCCAGCACCTTAAAGAAGTAAATAATCAGGATAAGTCATATAGTAATATCCAGTAAAACAGAATTTAATACACCTATTGCACTTCAGTTTTGAAGAGTACAATTGCAAACAGTATTAAGGCCTTCTCCAAAATGATTACAATTGAGTAAACCAGTGACAATAAACCTAACAGAATGTATGTATTCAAATGCAAAATACCTTGCTAGTTTTCTAGAAAGATATTCTGCCTGCTTTGACATTGTAATCCAATTCTCCCATGCATAACCACGCAATCTTCCCCTGTGCCTGAGATATTCAGCTCTTTGCCTTTTTGCCTGCTCAACATAAATTTGGAGATTTAAATTATACAAAAGCAAAACTAAGGCCACCATGTAACATCTGAAATTTTTGAAGCAGTGAAAAGGAACTCAAAAAACAAACAAACTAACACCATACCCTTTGTAATCGATCTTCCAACTCGTCCTTCTTTTTCCTTCTCTCAATCTCACGCTGGTGAGACACAGACTTCGCCACATGTCTTGCCTGCAAGACTTGAGCATGCGCCCTTTTCTTCTCAGCTTCCAGCAACCGAAGTCGTTTTGTTTCAGCAGCAGCTCGTTTTTGGTGAATTGCAGCACGTACACGCTCCTTGTATTTGCTCTCTCGAGTCATTCTCCTCATCAATGACTGAGAAGACCTTTCTCTAAGAGATGCCCTTCTTTGCCGGTGAGCCTTTAGGATAAGCATCCTATTAGCCTCTGCCTGCTGAACACGTGATTCCACTTTTGTCCCAAGCTTCACACGTTCATTTGCATGACGCATTTCAACTCCATTTTTTGCTGCTTGACGCAGTTGATCCTGCCTTGCTAAGCGCATCTGGGCCTTTGTCAAAAGGCTCAACCTGTCAGGAAAGTAAAAAATCATCTTGATTGTAAAAATGAAGCACAAGTCACGTGATCGAAAAAGAAATCAAGTCTCTTTCATACTTTGAGAAATAAATTTTTAATTATAAAAACAATCAGATACCAAAATAAGATCATGATGAATATTTAACTGCATCTTGAACAGAATCAATTTTTATATCATTGGATTATTAATTTATTATAATTTTATTATATGTTAAAATTTTACATGTATATGCATATGATGTATCCCTTTTAGTGCTTCTATTTAGTTGCAGTGAAGTACACAACACAATACCCAAGCATTCAACCTAAAGGGAAACCCACCTCTTCTGTTCAGCAGCTTGCAACTTCGCCTCAAGTCGCTGACCAAGATCCTCGTCCTGAGACGAACATCTTGAGGGGCTTCTCGGCTTTGCACGTGCCTTGCTTGAAAGTTTCTCATAGTATTTCTGCAGTCAATAGAAGTTCAATCAATTAACAGAACAAACCAAACTCAATAACTAAAAATTAAAATTCAAAAAATAAATAAACAATTACATGAGTAGAAACAGAGACAAAACTTAAAAAAGAAGAAACCAACAACAAAAACAGAGTATTTGCCTTACAAGAAAAGAAACTGTCAGTATGCTCAAATGAAAAGAAAGAACAAAAATTAATCATAATCATAATATGCTATACACTAAGATTAAGAATAATAATAATTTGAATTCCAACAAATACGGAGAACAAAAAAGGGTTAAAAACTTGCAATTTAGTAATAAACAGAAACAACATTGAAGATGAAACAAGAAAGACGAAGAAACCAATTCACGAGACTAATCAATCAACAACAGATAAGTGTAGAAAATGAAAAATATATATAATCAAAAATAAAAAATAATCCTTAATTAGATACTAATCTCTAATTACTCTGTTTTTGTGGTTGTAAAACAAAATAATAATTACACGTGTTAACTTAACTATATAAGAAGAAAAAGAAAAAAACTTGAATATTGAAGTTGAAGTCCCTTAACTTTCTCACCAACCAAACAAATCACAAAAAGTTTTTACAACAGAATCGTAAATAACACACACACACAAACCTGTCTACGAATTTCAGCGTCACGAAGCTTGGCTTCAATTTCCTCCACCGTACTCGGTGACTTACACTCCGTATCAAGAAGCCTTCGCCGGAGTCTCTTCGGTAATCTCACCGGCGATGACAGAGATTCATCATCGCCGACCGGAAATTCCATCATAATTCCAGTTTTTCCCTCCGGTAATTCAACTCCGGCTGCCATACTTCACAATAATACGATTAAACTAACGATCAGTACCGTAACGGAGCGACGGCGATGATGAATTTATTTCTATCAACGACGTCGTACCGTACGAACAGAAAAATTAATTAATCGTAACGATGAGAGAAAAAAAATTGAAATCGATTTGATCGGTGATTTGATTTATATAAACATAGAAGAAAATAAAACGGTGGAAAATTTGAATTGGTAACGATTCAGAAGAGAAACGTTGCGATAAGTGAAACCAGCTTCGAGAGAGATAGCTTCGTGTTTGTTATGAGTTTCTAGAGAGAGAAAGTAAAGAGAGAAAGAGTTTTTAAGAAATGAAAAAAGGTAAAGGACGTGTTTGGGTTTATAATAACAAAATGGGTTTATAATGCGCGTAATCACGTTTAACACTGTAATCTAATCAAGAGAATTAAGAACACAAGGTATTTGACACGTCAGCGAGGACATCATAACGGCACTATGTGTTTTTTTCGTCTATCGGACTTTAATACCCTTGATAATTTTTTATTTACTATACTACCCCTGTGGCCCCATCTTTATCCACTACCTTCTCGATTTGGACATTAACTTTTCTTTTTTCTTTTAATTTTGGAATGTCTTCTACTTTATATTTGCTTTTTCTATAAAAAAAAGGTTCTATTTGCTTTTTTTTATTTTAATTATTATATGTGTTTTTGTGTAAATTAATTTTACAAAACTATTAATAATGGAAAAAAATTTATGTTTTTATACAAGGTTATAATATAATTTTATTTTGGTTCGTGTAATAATTGTTTTTTATTCTTTCAATAAACATACTAAAGATTTATTGTAAGACTGAGATGATATCTTTGTATCAACTTCAAATGTTTGATCTAATGATAAAAACACAAGTCTTGAATACAAAAGGTCTCGGATTCGAGCCAGCTAGTATCTTTCGAGGGAGATAAATGTAATTACATTTGTAAGTGTTCTTTGAGTCCTAAGGTCTTCTCTCCCTTGAACTGTGGTTTTTTATATAAAAAAAAAATGTCATTTTTTCCCGTGATTTGTGATTGGAAGAGATCGAACAACCACTTATCCTACAAGCAGGATAGAGATGGAAGAGATATCATATTATATATGCAGGGGTCGAAGTTGGAACTCTGATACTCTCACTTATTTATTTTATGTATGAAATTTCTAACCACTAAACTATTTGGTAGAAAAAAAATCCCCCACCATACTTTTTTTTTTCAAAATTGCATTATGAATTAAAATTGATGCATGCATAAATAATATTATAATTATTTATACTTTAGATGCACGACAATTTATCTTAGTATTTGATATATATACTTGTCATCCTTTTATACTCTCATGATGGGTGTATCCTTATTTCCAAAACAGTCTTTGTTGTATGCAATGTGTGGCGGATAAGGGGCTATGAAACTATTGGCAGGTATATTTCCTTTTCCAAACCCAAAACAAAGTCTTCTCTACCTAGCTTCCTTTGTAGATGGGTTTGCGGTGATTCTTCCATTTACATTTAATTAATGAATTGATATCGGAAGATATTATTTTCAGAATGTATCTTGTCTGAATTTCTTTTTTTGTAATACATATTTTCTCATGATATCAAATCTCATTAATAGCTTAGGACTTTCTTAAATTGTTGCTTGGTGAAAAAGGCAAAGCAGCTGTAAACAAACAACGATTAAATTTTGGTTTAGTGCTATTTGAGAATTTATTGAATTGAATGACACTTCAATTTTTGTGATAAATAACAAAGATTTGACCAAATTGATATCCATTACCAAAAGCAAAGGTGTTATTCACCACGAAATTATCATGTGGCCACCTCATGTTTACATGACTCAAACGAAACAACAAAGATAAGGGTGATCAAGACTAATTAATTAATTGTGATTCATGAATCAATGATGCCTTTTGAGTAGGAATGTTGTTCAACTTTATGCACACACACGCCATGAGAAATTAAGTTCTATGGGATTTTATTTTTTATTGTCTAAAAATTAAACTATATAAATGCTTAAATTATTATTTTTTGGCAGAAGTTTTTTAAATATTTTCCGTCTGTGTGTGTACAAAGTAGGGCTTGAAATGAGTTGAATTGAATTTGTTTGAGCTCAACTCAGCATAAAAGAAATTGTTAGTGGATGCTAAGTTTTGAACTAACAATATCAATATGGTTGAAGAAGAATCTTCAAACCAAAAAACTGTGTAGAAACTGTTAACTCATAATAAAAATCACTAGTGGAAAAAACACCTTTTAAATCGGTTCTTAAATCGGTTCCGCGTCCGATTTAAAAACAGCCAATCTAGTAAGTTTTTTGCTTTTAAATCAGTTGTCGATCCGATTTAAAATGTTTTTTTAAATCGGGTAGTCCGCTTTAATAGATGTTTTTAAATCGGTTGGACCAATTTAAAAAAAAGGTTAAAAAAGTAATGAGTTTTTTAAATCAATACGACCCGATTTAAAATAACACGTCTAAAATCAGTTCACCCGATTTAAAATCTTTTTTTTATTTAAAAAAATATTTATTGTTTACATTATACATGATTATAATTAACCAAAATTTCATACACAATAATTAAATACAATATATTATCATAGAAGCATAATTTCATGTAAATAAAAGCATAGCTACAAAGTTAGTCATTAAATACAAAATATAAACATTGTCATTGGTTCACACCTGATACAACAATTACATTACACCTAGTCAAATTACTTTAAAAAAACCACAACCAAGAGGACTATATGGTACAATTCCAATACCAAACTCTGCATAGACAAAAGCTTTAAATTAGTGAAGACACATTTAACACAAGCATGAATGATAAAGAGAACTAAAGATGAATTTAACACAAACATGAATGATAAAGAGAACCAAAGATGAATAAAAGATTTAGTAGCAATCTAGACAAAAAGATATTTCTACCTTTGTTCAGCAACTCGGAAATCAAAAACATCCGGTAGAGCTACGAAGTCCGGATTTTGATAAGATAATTACTTTAGATACAAAGTAACATATAGAAAAACAAAAATAAGGTAACTATTACTTCGGATATAAATACACAGCCACTATCAACATGTGTAATATAATTAGTTGTATTGAAGAATGCAAAATTGTGAATCCAAAGCCAAAATGAAAGTCTCTCAATACTATAAAAGAAAAACTATCAATCAATTAACAAATAAATATCTGAACTGTGTGCTTATTAAGTCTGAACTGTGTGTGTCCAAAATTTATTAAGTCTGAACTGTGAGTCTGAACAAAATTTACTTCCAAAAGTTTTAACCCTTAATACATTTGATTTTGATAATATATACAGAGGTTAAGGACCCTAATTCACAGCTGTACAACACATAAATTTGTTTATTTTTTGAAATCAAATTCCAACTATTGAAGTTGCTATAAACAATTTTGGATATACCTGACAACCTAATTAGTGTTCCTGAGATGATTTACGAAGATTTTAAAGTTTGTCTGTCCATGTAGCTGCATAAAACAACAAACAAAACTTAGGTTATTCCATGAAACTACCAAGATTGACGTATTCTAGCTTGCAGAAGGCACCAAATTGTGGCAATAATACTCCCAAATGTGTAAAATATTAACTATAAATTCAGTCATACACAACGATATTTACCTGCATCATTAAATCTTTCCTGTTTGATAGCTAAATGCATGTTATGCATCATACTTGGTTCTTGAGCTACTGAATCTAGACCATCTATGGGACTGTTGCAAACAAATGAAACTCAAGCTCAAATGATATACCAAGAATTTAAAGGAGGCAGGAAACATGCACAAAGTATCTATGGTAGCAAGGAAGTTACACATGACACAATAAGACACAGTAACTATGCAATACCTGTCAAGCAATACATCATAAATAGCCTTTTTATTTTGCACTCTGCCCATTCCATAACCAAGTCATATAGCATATGTGAAAACAATTTCTTTACTTACATATATTAGAGCCTGCACAAATCAAATATAAAATCAAACAAGAGGGTTTTTCTAACTTCTTGGCACAAACTGCATATTACTAGAATTTCTAGATAAGAATGTTTATGTCATAGTCTTCACACATCCCCCTGGTTACTCAAATTAATCATGAGGCAATTTAATGAGTAAAGATCAACTGGTTACAATTGAGAGGCACATGGTAAAATTAAAATAGTTCTCATCTCTGAAAAGAAACTCCTCTCTTCCTCAAACATTATCAAGAGACAAACCTGATGATGAAGAGACAGACTTTTAAAACACTAATCCACGCATATTAGGAGCTATACAAGAAGCGACACCTGCAACTCACATGATCTATTGGAGAATAATGAAAATCAGATATAATGAAAACCTGATGAACCTGAAGTAGTAATATAGGTTTTTTTTAAAAAAATTTGTTTGGTATTAACCCTCTGATTCTCAAGCAAAGTGACCCCTGTTAATTCAGAGTTCGGCCACAAGGTAAATAAAGTATGGCCAACAACTGTGCCCACTAGGTAGGAATCAAACATGAGTTGATTTAATATTTATTTTTATAATACTATATGAATATAAAAAAATGGGCTCCTAAAATCATGAGCCTTGGATCATGGCACTCCTGGCCACAACCCAGAGCCAATCCTATTCTTAAGAGTTCGTTAGGGTTAAAACAAGTCTCAAAATTCTTAAGCCTTTTCTTTTATTTTGATGTGATTTCAGTTCATTCATTTATGAATTATCTTTCGATTCGAAGTTGGTAGAAGCCGCCCATTAATATAATTTGGGGAGATAAAGTTAATTCAGTGGTTAGGTAGAAAGTTAAAGAGAGAATGATATGCTTAACAAATGTCCCAGGGGCACTGTTTAGCATGACTCAATATACCAGATTAACAAATTATATATATATATATATATATATATATATATATATATATATATATATATATATATATATATGCCATATATGATAGAACATATTGGATGATAGCATTTTTATTCACTTCCTCGTAATTTGAAGATTCCTTCGAATTGCCAATGGTAGTTTATTCTAGAATTTCATTCAACTATAGTCTAATAACATGATTATGTAAAGTAGGGATTTTTACTAGAGTTGCTACAGGCATCGTGCAACAAGTGTTAAGATACATGCTTATCGAAAATATGCATCACAATATAATGAATCCGCCTGTTTATTTTGGTTTTGCAATCACAGGTGCTATTGGGTCCTTATTGGAATTATACTTTCAATTTATCTAGTTTAGTTAAAGGATGTTGTTAGGTCCTTATTGAAAGTATATTGTTCCACAAGTTGTGTGGCTTCTGTTTGCTACAGAAGAGTCAAAAGCATAATAAGGTAGTTAAGAAATAAAAATAATAATAATAAAAAGAAAGACAAAAAACAAACACATACAACTCACAATTTCTCCATTCTCTGCACCAAACAAAGTACATAGAAGAAGTAAATATCACTTTTACTTATTTACACTCCACACATACAACTCACAATTTCTCCATTCATAACAGTCTAGCAAAATAACTTTTCACACACAAGACAATTATAATTCCACAACACAATATCAAAATACAAATTATAGCAACCAACTAGTAGCACATTGTACAAAATTGAACATCCTATAATGTAACAGGGGATAGTTCTTTTTTCAAATTTACCTTTTTTTTAAGTGATGTGTTTTTCTTTTATAAAAATCTTCTTTTCTTAACATGGTTAATTACAGCACATAAACTAAATCTAAACTGGATATACAAAACAAATTGGACTTTAGAAAACACAATATCATGACACACAAAATTGAGATTAAATAAGTTGGGAGCTACATAAGAAAGAGAGTACCTGTAGGTTAAGAAGTATCGTATGGGCGCAATAGATGAAGATGAGGAGAAAACCCACAACGACAGAATGCGAAGATGGCGGCGGTAGCGGCGAAGTGGACTTTGAAAACTCTAAACGAAAGGGGAAATTGGACTGAGAGTCCATTGAAGAATGACGAAAACACCAAAAACGAAATGGAACTTGAACTAACCTTGGGATGAGAACACCAAAATCGCAAGTCCTATTCGTTCGTCGTTCGTTCGTCGACGCTCAGAGAAGAAACCCATATTTCGTCGCGGAGAGAGATCCGTTTCTGGGGGGAGGAAATCTGTGTTTAGGGTTTTACCGTGTGTGCTTCAGGAAGACCCATCAGTAGATCGAGAGAGAAATTAGGGTTCTTAGGTGTGTGTTTGTGAAATGAAAAAACAAGGGAAACTAAATGTGTTTAGGCAGAGAAGAGAGAGAACTAAATTTTATTTTTTTTAACTATATAGAATTCTTTCTAAATCAGGCTAACTGAGTTAGATTTTATTCACTTAAAAATCTCACCTCCGTATCCACAATTTTCAAGCCTTTAAATCAGGTGGATGTCATCTGATTTAAAATGTGTGATTTAATAAGTGTTTTGTTTTTTCTACTAGTGAATTGATTACAATATAAACCATAAGGGTCTTATGGTCTGTTTGGTTCAATTGAGAGGAGGGGAGGGATTTTAATGAAAGGGAGGGGAGGGGGGGGGAGGGGAGGGAAGATCTTTTACTTATTTATATGTTTGGTTCAAAAAATGGGAAGAGAGAGAAAGAGAGGGATTTTAATCATAAATATGTTTGGTTCACAAGGGGAGGGGAGGAATAATAAAACTAAATTACTTTTTTATCCTTATAATTTTACGAGACTCTCATAATTTTAAAATTGTTCAATTTCTAAATAATTAAATATAAGAACTCAATTTATAAAATTGTGTCAAAAAAAAATATAAAAACTCAATAGACTCAACCTCTACATATCAAAACATTTGTTGATAATAATTTTTTAATGTTGATAATCACCAAATAAACAAATTATAAAAAACCATCATAAAAAAATAAAATTAACGTAAAAACTATATATACATTGCAACGAAAAAATTGCAAACTATATATACAGGTATAAAAATTGTATGAAAACAAAAACTATATACACTTAAAAATTTGCAAGACTTGTACGAACATGTATATACATTGCAAAATAAAAACTATAATAGATAATAATAAACGTAGCAATGTGTTAAAAAATAATAAACGCAGTTGTATATAAAAAATCATAAACGTGACTAAAGACCTTGCCAAAAAAAAGTTAGCAATATAAAAAAATTATAGGTAAAGATGATTTTGATATTTTAAAATAAATATAAGGACAATTATGTCAATATAATTAAAATTATAATAAGATGTCTTGCCTCCCCTCCCCTCCAAATCCCCCCAATTTGGGGGAAAACAAAAATTGAGTTTACGAGGGATTTTGCTCCCTCCTCTTCCCTCCCCTCCCCTCCTAAAAGTTGAACCAAACACATTTAATTAAAAATATTCCCTCATATTCCCTCCCCTCCCCTCCATCTACCTCGAACCAAACACATCCTAAAGTTACTGTAAAATTATGGTCATTTTTTGTTAATTGAATCGGCTCTCTTATATATTTTGTTTACATAAACAAAGTGAAATCCAACAAAATAATTGGCTATTTTTACTTTTGTAGCCGCCACCCAACAATAATAAAAATCCTACTTTTGCTTTTCTTCTTGTTCATCTTCTAATGAGGGGTGATTTTGGATCAATTTTGATCTGAAATCACTCCCTCTTGATTGTTTTATATTTCTTTTCTTTTAAATAAGTGATTTTCACATATTTTTTCGTTTCGTTTGAGTTTTCTTTGTTGTGATTTTCTTATCTATTGTTGCTTTAATCCCGTTTTAGTACGGTGTTTGTTTAATCCCGTCTCGGTACGGTGTTTGGTTTAATCCCGTCGTAGTACGGTGTTTGTTTTGTTCAAATTTGCAGATTTGCTTCCATCCAGATTCAGTGTAGATTCAATGATTTTAGCGTCGTCAACGTTGCAGGTCCGGTGCCATGACTTTTCCGGACACTTGAATTTTATCATATCAATTAGGCATGGCAACGGGGCGGGGCGGATTTTGCCATCCCCAAACCCAAACCCATAAAGTTCGGGTTTCCCCAAACCCATCCAAATTCCATGCGGGGATAAAACGTATAACCCCAAACCCCTACCCAACGGGGATCGGGTATCCCAACGGGGTTCGGGTATCCCCGTTACGCCTCTTTCGACATGAACTATGATTGTATTTTAGTATTTTTTTATTAAAAAAAAGGTTAAAAGTCCAAAATTATTTTGTTTTAACAATATTTTTTTAAATAAATAAAAGAAATAGAGAAAATCATTTGTTTATTACTCAAATTAAAAATAAACATATGAATATAATTTAAGAGATTGTTTAAGAGTTTCTAATTTTAAAGAGGTAAAATCTAATTTTAACATAAGTGGGGCGGGTTCGGGGTGGGTATCAATGTCCCTGTTACCCGCCCCAAACCCATCTTTTGAAATTGGGGAAAACCCAAACTCAAACTCAGTCAACTCGGATTTTCCCCGTCAAAGCGGGTAGGGTTTCGGCGGGTACCCGCGGGTATGGGTTTTATTGTCATGCCTAATATCAATTGTAGGCTTTGCCAGAGACATTATGCCGTTTTATGCTATTAACTCGGATGCTGTGAGTTTGTTCGCAGATTCATCTTTTTTAGTTTTTAGCGAATTTGAATATGTAATAATTTCGATCGATGTACTCATTTGAATGAATGAATATCGTTTGTTTTTAGTAAAAAATAAAATAATTGGCTATTTTGTTTAGTTCATTATTAAGTTGGTAAGAAAAAATTAAAATTAACAACTACACAGATTCCTTTACCTTTTGTTTAAGCTAAGTATAAACTTAACTACTTAAGCATTAACTATCATCAATGGATTTAAAATAGTTAATAAAAAAAATAAAATATTACTAGTCATGTTTGTGGATTCTTAGAAGGAGGGACAAATATTATAGTATCTGAAAACTTACACCTAAAGAAAAATCCCAAGTCTCGACTAACCACAATAGATGTTATTTTCTTATTTTACTGAAAAATAAATGATATTCATTTATTTAAATTGATTGAGTACATCGATATAATACAAATTCACCAAAAATAAAAAGGATAAATCTGCGAACAAACTCGCAGTATCTATGTTAATACCATAACAGAATAAACCAAGCACTTAATATTCAAGAGACTATAGTTGTGTTAGTGAAGAAAATTTAATGTAACTTTTTATAATTATAACACTACTTGTAGTATTAACTTTCTACTTTATTTTTATAACAATTATTTTTGTTAAATCATGTATGCTCTACATACAACTGCAAAAGTCAATTCTACGAACTTTGTGCGATTCAAATAAACAATAAACTCTTCCTAAAATATTTAACGATGTTGCATGCTTAAGTCAGCCTTAAATCTAGAACAATGATAGTTAAATCAATATATACTACATGTATTATCTTATCTAAACAATCTTTAAGTTGATATCAATTTTTGTACTTCTTTCATTCTATTTTTGCACAACATTGTGGTCCATTATTAAAAAGAGTCTATTATTTATTACTCCCTTATTTTAAACTTCAAAACAGTCTTTCCCTTTTTCATACCTGCCATTGAACTCACATGCACCCTACTCCCTACAAAAATTATTTTACTTAGGCTGGTTGCATTTGACTTTTTTTTTTTTTTTGGTATTAGAAGAAGTGGTAATCCACTGAAATTAAACTCACAAATAATTGTGAGATCCCGGGTTCGTACCCGGGTCACGACGTCCGGCCTAACAATTTCGGCATTTTTGCCAGTTGAGCTAGGAAAAAATTATTTTACTTAGGCTGGTTGCATTTGACTTTGCTCATTGAAATTTTGGCAATTATGGTCCACCAATACAATAGGGGTAAACTTGGCAATGAAAACAACATCAAGGGTATTTCCGTAATTACAATAATTCGTTGCTTTGAGCCTTTGAGGGAGTACCTTCCTTTCTACCTCAAAAAAAAAAAAATCATTCAAAAAAATAAAATAAAGTACCTTCCTTTATTCAGGGACACAGAATAAAAGATGTGACGCTTTTTGGGACTCTGCCTTTCATCTCACTCGTACATAAATCTAACCGTTCATTCAATCTTACAGTTACGTGTTGTTGTGCTCTTCAAAAAATAAAAGTTTAATGTGCTACTTTGCCTCTTTTGTTATAGATTTTCTTAAAATAAATTTTTATAGTGGAACATAATTTTGTGTGGAAAAAATTTACAATTTTTTTTTATAATTTCAAATGAAAATTTGATTTAAATAGTTATTCTTAAAATGTTATTTTAGGTGTTTTATCTTTTTATTGAAACATTTTGAATATTCAAATTTCAAAAAAATCACTTAATTTTGAAGCTATTTCAAATAGATTTTCATAAAAATCATTTTTGAAATACAACTTTTTAAAAAAAATGTGATTTTGACTATGTTTTTATCTTCAATAATGTATGTTTATGTTACATAATGTCAAAATTAGTGTTTCAATTTAGAAAAAATAAATATATAAAAACTTGTAATATTTTGAAAAATTATTTTATAAAATCTATTTTAAAAAATACAAAAAAAAATCATTTTTTAAAGCTGAAACAAACAAGTTCTATGAGTATGGATGTAAATAAATGGTAAAATGCATTCATAGATATTTAACTTGTACGTTTGTATAAGAAAAATTATTTTAGTTTTTTAAATTATGAATAAGTCGTTTAAGTTTTACGTTTATATCATATATGTCCTTTAAGTTTATTAAGTAGTAAATAAGTCATTTAAGTTTATAATTTGTAATAAATAAGTCCAATTTTTTAAGGACCTATCTATCAGAAGTGCATTACTTATCTGATACAAACGTAAAACTTAAAGGACCTATTTATAACTTAAAAAATTTAAAGGATTTATCTAATACAAAAATGTAAAACTTAAAAGATCTATTTGTAACTTAAAAAATTTAAAGACCTGTGTTTACATTTTTTCTAAATAAATTACCATTTTATTTTGTCAAAACCCCTTTGTTTTACTAACTAAAAGATATACCGTAATATACTAGGACCGTGTCTCAAATAAATATCACAATCTTGTATGCAAACTTGTAAGAAAGTTTGGAAAAAACGAAACAAAACAAAACCGTTTGACCTGCTTATTTTCTACTTCTCCTTAAACGAATTAGATAAGTAAAAAATTATGTTTGATCCTATTTCTCTTTACTTTCTACTTATTTACTTTATTTTTCTATTTCTTTTACGTAGAAATAGTGTCAAAAATAATTTTTTACTTATCTACTTTGTTTAAAAAGAAGTAGAAAAAGTAGAAAATAAGAAAACAAAACAAAAATTCTATCATTCTATGTTGTTTGGTTAGTGGACCTCAAGTTTGATGCAGGATCTCAGCTTTTTTTAATGTTTTTTTTTTCTCTCTTTTAAATAAGTTGTGAAAGTACAGTACAGCCCAAGCAAGGTCACCAACCCACATGATGTTGCAAAATCTTAGCGGTATGAGAATGTTGGACTCAACATTCACTCTGTGTACTTCTATTATCAGAGCTAACTTGGATACACCATTGGGCAATGGGCACAATGGTGTTTGAATAAGTCTTACAAAGATAGAGTTCTTTAATTTCTCTATTAAATTAAAGTACACATTAGAATAAAACAATAGCTACTTTGTTCATATTCTGTTGCACTATTTAACAATATTGAATAAAGTTAACCTTGTCAAACAACTGTTCATCCCAAAAGTTTAAGCTGTTAGGAAAGACTACATCAATGGTTATATATTATTTCTAACAAACCTTAGATGCACTTAATCCCTCTAGTCCCATACTGAATAAAATATGGTATTGTGGGAGTCCAATATGTCAATGTGATATGCTTGATGTTATGTAGATTATGTTATGTTATTGTCTCGTCTGTCAATGTAAATTTGATAAATGAATGGAGCTCTAAGTTTACGGTATTATATATGCTTGCCAAACAATACTCATGACTTGAAAATATTAAGCATGGCTTAATTCCAGGTTAGGGAGATTGTTAGGCATGAATGAGATCGACCAATGTAAAAGCCTGCAGCAAGTAAATGAATGTAACTTATCATAAAATTTGCATTGTCATCGGCTAAACCAAGGTTAACTATGAAATATTAAGTCGACATATACGATAGGTGTTAGTGGACGAATAATAGAGTCAATCATTTTATCAAGTGTGAAGTGAAGCGGAGGCTTAGCCTCAAACTTGTGCCATACTATTACAGCGTCTGCAATGGCGGATCTTGGACCCGGGGTTAGGGGGTTCAAAATTTTTAAACGACTTAAGATGTTTATACTAATAAATTATACAAGTCATAGTTGCCCTCTACGTGATTTCATATTCTGAAATCGTTGAATAATCAATATTATTGAACATATCACTCTCAACTTTCAATGTGGGGAGAGGGAGAGGGAGAGGGAGAGAGAGGCTAATTTTTTTCCCAGGGGGTTCAAATGAACCTAGGTCCACCTCTGAATGTTACATCATATTACCCTTACTTTACATCATATAATTTACCTATATTTAGGAAAGCTAATAATGTATAATAACTGTAATGTTACATCAAATCATTGTATACTAATATGGACAGATTTTACTGTACTCCGTATTCTATTAGTAAGACTGAAAACATGAGGTTAGTTAGTATACAATATAATTTTGTATATTTAATTTATATAATATAATTTTTATAATTTTTCTAGAGGCCCCTCCTTAAAAAAATTTCTGGTTCCGCCACTCGATGTTGGTGATGCAAACATAGGGGAGCATTATGATAGTGAGACTACCATCAAAATTATAGAAAAATTTCTTACATTTCAATCAACTAATCCACAAAAAATATTGGGCCTGATTGTTTCAACTTTAAAATAATAGATTTTTTCTTTGTATTTTTGAAAATAGCTTTTGTAAAACCGTATTTCAAAATATTACAAGTTTTTTGTATTCGTTTGTTCTAAATGGAAACACTAATTTTGACATCATATAACATAAATGTACATTATTGAAGTTCAAAACATAGTCAAAATCACAATTTTTTCAAAAAAGTTGTATTTCAAAAACGATTTTTGTGAAAATCTATTGAAATAGCTTCAAAATTAAGTGATTTTTTGAAATTTTGATATCCAATTTTTTTTCAACAAAATCATGAAATACCTAAAATAACATTTTAAGAATAACTATTAAAACAAAATTTTTATTTGAAACTTTTATAAAAAAATTCTTTATAAATTTCTCTTATACAAAATTTTCTAACACTACAAAATCTATTTTTAAAAAAATCCAAAACAAACGGGCCATTATGGAATGTTGCAATTCATGAACCTCAAACTTTCTGAAAATGTTGGTTGTGTGGAGTATTACAGAGACAGCAATACTTGCACCAACTTTGGTTGATTCGATAAATCATTTCATGTTGTCCTCATTTCCGAGTAAAGATTTGACATACTTGTACCAACTTTTGTTTACTATGACGATAAATAAAAGCTAGGGACAAACTTTGTCATATGGTGTTTTTATATCGAAACCAGCATTCTCCCATGGCCAATTATAAGTTGCCATCTCTCCCTTGGGTACTTGCGCGAACTCGACCCGATTTGACGGGTAAAACTTGATTTGGATGGGTTTGGGTTCGAGTTTGGTATTAATGAAACATTGAAACCTAAACCCAGCCGGTACACTTAAAACTACAAAAGTTATTATAAAAAAAAAAAGTGTCTTTATATGTACAATATATTAATAAATTTAGAGTCTTATATATTTTCTTGGATCCGTTATTTATGTATAAAATGGTCTATTATATTTTAAATGTTTATGCAAAACTCTAATTTTAATATGTACATGCATATTTTTTTCATAAACTTTAGGTGCTTTCATGATAAAAAGAAAAACAATATTGGATTTGAGTGAAACCAAAATCTGACAGGTTCGGGGGATTCATAGAAAAAAAATACTTGTGGTTGTTCTTGTGGAGCTTCACACAATTTTAGTGCGGACTCAATAGTGGATTCTTTGCAATAAGTGGAGGATACTCCAACTCACATAGCAGAGGTTGGAGATGGCCAAAAAGTACGGTGGTGGAAAATGTTCTAAGTTGATTTTGATGATGCAGAATCTGAGGGTGGAACAAGATTTTTACTTGTTTGGTTTGAAAGGATTGGATTTGGTGTTAGGCCTTGACTGGTTGGCTGGCTTCGGCAAAGTAAAAGTTGATTTTGGTAAGCTTGAGCTTACTTTAAAGCAAGGGGCTGAAACAATTAAGATCTCTGGAGATCCCTCCTTGACCAAAACAAAATTGTCATTTGGGGCATTTATGCCGGTCCTCAAAGAAAAGAGAGAAGGATGCATTTTGCATTGTGTTCAGGAAGAGGTTCTGCTTGATAACAATGTTGTTGTTCCAGCTGAAATTCAACGGGTATTACAGGAGTTTTTGGAGGTTTTCTCAGATCCACACGTAGGGATGGCAACGGGTGTCCACGGGTGCGGGTTTTACAATACCCAAACCCGCACCCGAAATCATCACCCGAACCCAAAGGCTTTTCGGGTGGCAAAACAAAACCCACACCCACACCCGTTGGGTTCGGGTTTTTGTTCGGGTTTTTTCACCCGAAGCAAAATATCTACTAAAAGAAAAAAAAAGTAATTTTCCATATTCAACCAAAATTAAGTATGTCATACCCCAAATTTTGCCCATACTTTTTATCATATAGGTTTTTGTCGCATTTAGTTTCAAGTATTTGAGCTAGCCTATTTGGTAATAAAGAGAATGTTAAAGGAGTTTTGTGTCTACTGTCATGTGTTCGAGTCCCACTTTTTCCATCTTTTTTGTATTTTTCTTACTTTACTTATATTTTATTCAAAAATCACAAAAATAAAATTTTAATTTTAATTTTCGTTTTTTTATTTTAGGCATTTTTTTCAGAAAACTTTATTCATTATTTTTTGTACTTTTTATCAAAAGAAATTAAAAAAATCATAAAAAAAAAATTCAAGAAAAGTCAACATAAATAAAAAGGAAGAATCTTGCAATCATGGCAAATCTGTCTCAATGGAGAAATTCCTCATTCACTCATAAACTACATTCAATTCATATAATTTCATTCCATTGCAAGTTAAACCTAATTTTCTTCATTATAACAAATAGATTTTCAAACAAAAAGGGGGGAACACAAAAAAATTCATATTTGTAAAACATTGTTATTACAACCATAACCATTGTTATTATAACCAAAAAACACCGTCTTTTCTCATAGACAACCACTTATCACCACCTTCTTCCACCATATACCATCAACTCCATTCACCACCATTAACAACCACTTTTAATTACCAACCTTTGTTAATCCAACAAGAGAAAAACCGCAAGAATTGAATAGAGAAGCAAAAAGATTGTGCTTTGCCGCTGTCGTCCGAAACCGCTGCTGTCGTCCCACCGCTACAACTTCACCGTGAACCTGACAACACCACTTTGGTCGCCGTCGCACTCGCCGGACCACGCCGCCGCATCTGACCGTCAGTCTCTCCTTCTCGTGGCCAATTTCTCTCTCTGGGTACCGAACTTCACTCTCTCCCTCGTGTTTGTCTCCAGGTTCTGTTTGTTTCTATCATTTATTTTTATTTTTTCTTTTATTTGTTAGTTGTTTATTTATCTAGTTATTTATTTATTTATTTAATTTTGTTAATTGGACTACTTGTGTGTTTTGGGGGGATATCTACTTAATTGATTTGCACCCTCTGTTGCCAACTTTTGCATGTGTGATTTGCTTTTGTCTTATTAATACTATGTGCTAAATTCATTTAATTCAAACATAACATGAAACGTGTAAATAAATATGTAAACAATAATCAAGCATACAATATCCTTTCTAACTTCATTTCAAATTAAACAATACTTTTATAATAAAACAATAAAAACATCAATTCTAATTCTTTCTCTTAAAGCACTTTACATCAAATATTTTTTTTATATAGTAAACTCGAATGAAAAGGAGTGGTTGGACGTATGGCCCTCTCTCTCCCCGGTTATCTGGATACTTGGCGTATGACCTGTGGTCCAGATAACCGTCATTCTAAAAAGTAAAACATTCTTTTTTTAAATAAACAATAAATGGATGAAAAAGAGATGGTTTGATGTATATCACTCCTTCTCCCGATTACCCGGGTTCTTGACGTATGGCTCGTAACTTGGGTAATTGTCATTCTAAATATTAAAATCAATCTCAACACATCAAACCTTACTATTTTTGCGCCCCCGTGCGCTTATTTCTCAATCAATCAACCTTTTTCGCCATAGTGCGACTGAAACTTTTTTTCACAAATAAAATCAACCAATCAACAATTATTTTTTACCCAGAACTGCGTGTAGCTTTGAATTTTCCATTGCACCCGGGAATACGTAGGAGCGGGATTCATACATCCTGTCAAGCACACTAATAAAAAAATAACTTTTTCCCCTTTGTACATAATAATTAATTAAAATCATGCAATCAAATTAAACACTTTTTTAACCCTAAAATTAACGAGAAGGTTCCCGTTGAGTACAACGGATGTGAGGGGTGCTAATACCTTCCCCTCACATAATCGACTCCCGAACCTGGAAATGGTTGCGATGACCCTCTTTCCATTGCTTTTAAGGTTTTATCGATATTTTCCTTTTCCTCCGGGAATAAATAAAGTTCGGTGGCGACTTTACTGTTTAGCGAGCATTTTCCGCTCGCGCATTTTTCCACCCGCTTCAGCTGGCGACTTCACTGGGGATTATTAGAGAGTCAAGCCTATGCTTGTTAGTTTTAGGGTTATGGGTCCTCCCGATTGTTTGCTTGCTTTTACTGTGTTTTATTTCCTTTTATTATTGGTTTTATCTTTAAGCTTTATTCATTTTGTTTTATTCTATTTATTTCTACATATATCAATTGTGGGGTGGGATATTATTTGAGTAAAGCTCTACACCCGAGCTTGGAGAAAAACTTGAGATAAGACGGTGGTTGCGTAATGTTGGTCCTCTTGACGTATGGCTTGTAGGATCGGCATGAAAACCCCACCTAGAGTAGATCCTCTTGAAGGTGTTGTTGTCTTGTGAGTATTTGCAACGACGACAATATTTTCCGATGGGGTCCGTGACTCTAGGGACCTTTCTAGAACCCAATGACTCCATCTAAGGGAGACCCTTTGAATTGGCTAGCCCAACCTCGTGGGGAAGTTCTGAACGAGGGCCGCGACTTTGGTTGTCGCCCTTAAACAAACCAAAACCCTATAACCGCCATGTGAGGGGATTTGGTAGTAAAGATTTAGAACCGACCTATCGTAGGGAACCCCCTATTTAGGTTCTGTCAATTTCCAATTATCCTACAAACTTGTTCGGGTCACACCCTGACCTTCTTTGGTCACATTGCATCATGGCATCTCATTAAAATTTTTTAAGCATGCCTTGAAAACGAAAAGACATCTTTTTTTGCATACTCATGCATTTTCATACATTTGCATACATGCACCTACAGTTTCAAAGCATACCTCTTCCACCTTCACCCCCTTCAACCATAATCTTGCTAGCCGGTTGCCCGACACTCTAAGAAAACTTAAATCATGGACCCGAGAGAGGACATGAACCCTCAAAAGAAGAGGAGGTCCAAAAAACCGGATCAACGACAAATGGTTGACCTTCGAAGAAGAATCCCCATTCGTAAATGGCCATCCCTCACCTGGACAAGGGCAAGAACGTCAAGAAGCATCTCCTAAAGGTGGTGGATCAACAAGGAGGCCTATCCCTAGAGTCTTTAGACCTTTGTCATTTCCAGTTCTAATTTCCTTTATGCTAAGATGTTGATTAGTTTTCGAAATTGTACTCTTTGACAAAGTGTTTTAACGAAATTAGCATGCATGTTTTGGATTCCATCCATTCGTATCCACTCTCTTCTTATGTCATCTCTCTCTTTTCATTTCACTTCTCACATGTTAACAAACTTGGTGGGGAGAATGATGTAAACAAATAATTGAATTTGCTGATATATGCTTTTATATGTAAAACCCGGTTGATGATGTAAGGCATTGTTTCAATTCCCAAACACTGGAGATATAAGGAGGTAATCCGTAGTTAACCCATTTGAGCCTGAAGTTGGCGTTCTTTCTATTTTTGCTAAAAACCCTTAATTTTAACCAGGGGCAGGGTAGTTTTACAATTAATTCAATGATGCGTTCTGATGCAAGAGAATCAACCCAATTAATCACTTCATTAAGAGGTGAAGCACATTATCACCCTCGTGTACACCATCCAACATGGAGGGAATAATGAGAGGATAGAACACATAATCGTTGATGTGACAGTCATAACTTGCTGAGCTAAAAGAAAAATCTCATGAGAGCTGTTCAAAAAAAAAGGGGAGAGAGAGCCCGCTAAGTAAAAACTTAGGCAAAAATGGGGCATCCCGATGGGCCTCACATTCAAAAATTGGTCCATGCAAAAATAGGGAGTAAAAAAATGAAAGCAAGTTTGTCAACTAAAAGAAGTGACTGTCACTTCAGGAATTTCATCAGTGCTTGACCATGGTACCTACCTTCGGTATCATAACTAGCAAAGTTCTCTTGTCGACCAAAGTCATCTATTGAGTTAATTGAACTTAGGATTGGAGGTCATCAAGGGAGAATGGGTGGGTTAAAATTAAAATTTCGAGCCTTATAATCTCTTTTTTTTTTTTCTTTCAAAAAAACCGTGAACCAGACCACATTACAACCCTCAAAAGACCTAATTGAAGCTAGGTTGACTATAAAAGCATATTCAGCAAAACTGTTAAACTGACTCCTCATGTTTGTGAAACATCAATAACATTTTTTCTATAATTTCTATCACTCTCAATTGGGCCGATCTTCTGGCCAAATATCACCCATTGTATATAGCTAAACAATTTTCAAATTCAAAACTTGCATGTGCATTGCGTCGAAATTACTTTTGAAGAGAAACAATTTCACTCGCAAATCAATACTTGGCATCGAGGGAACTTCAACAAGGGTCTGATTAAAAGGTGAATCATTACACGATACTCCTAACAAGGGGCAAATCACCTAAGGGTCCTACCAATCAAGAGCAAATCCTTATAAACAAGGGGCAGATCATATGGAGATGTTGCTTACGGGGGTCAAGATGTTTTGAGAATGGGTCAAGCCTTCAAAGTGTCAATCAATCAGGAGCACATTTTTCAACAACAAGTGATAGGGGGCATTCCGGGTCAAGAATTTAATATGGGGCATACCGTTCAAAGATTCAAATGTTGGGGCAGCCTGTATCTATCATCCCATTGACGGAGAGGAGCCTTCGCTCACGTCGTGATGCAACCAAAAATAAATGCCCAATAAAAAAGAGATACAAAAAGAATCAAAGTCAAAAGCTCGCTAAGTCGAAAACCCGAAAGGGCGTCTTAGGCAATAGAGAGCGTCCCGGTGGATCGAAAACCTGAAAAGGCGGTCTAGGCAAAAATTAGGGACACCAAAAAAGGAAATACACTCCCGGTGGACTGAAAACTCGAAAGAGCGGTCCAGGCAAAAGTTAGGGATTTTCAAAAAAAGAGAAAATGACAAAATGGGCAACACAAGGGGCATGTCCACTCCAGCCTTTCAAGCTGCTCAAGTAAACTTTGCCATGCATCAACGACCTTTGAGTTCAACATGGGTGTCGGGAGAATGCGCTGGCCAGATATCCCATAACCGCTAGCCAAGAAGCCTTGTTACAAAACACTTCATTACCCACCACAGGGAAACTTTTCATACATTCAAATCATAATCGTGCATCATGCATCACTCTAGCATCAAATCATGCATCTTATTGCATTCATCATCATTCATCTGTCTTACATCAATCATGTTTGAATTCCTCTAGCATCAAGTTGTGCGCCAAACCGCATCCAGTAACCCCGAAAGTCCAATAATTATTGGTACTCGAAAGTTCCAATCGTCATTGCCACACTCAAAGCCTAATCTTCATTGGCACCCTAAAAGCCCAATCTTCATTGGCACGCATAAAGCTCAATACCCGACGACATTCCCTACATCCAGAGTTCCATACCATTCAATTCAATATACCATGACATCGATTCCTTGCCACTTAACACCCCTAAACCAGGTCTTTGCCGACTTTTCACGCATCAGCCATGCAACACGCATTCATATCATGCAAGTGCATCATCCCAAAAAAATATATCATGCATCCAAAAAAAATCATACAAACACACGAATACATAGCATAAGCAAGCATTATGTGACCATTCAAGGTAGTTCAGTTAGTTCTTTGTCGAGGTCCATTACTACTGTTGAGAGAGGCTCTTACTCTAGAGAGACCCGTTAGTTTTCTTAGTAAACAATCACTCAATCTAAAAAAGTCCGATCTTATATGGCAACCTTTTGATCCTTGTCCGGTTCATACACCGATGACAACATATCCTTGCCTGGCTCAAATGCCTACGGCAATTCAGAGTCCCATTTTGCTGAAATTCAAGAGTCTTACCTAATCACTACCTTTGTCGGCGTTTTTTGAGTCCCACCTACCGAGTCCTATCAGAGTCTTATCTTCATTGGACATTTAAAGTCTAGTCGTCACTAGCAATTTAAAATTCAGTCTTCGCTGACAGTTGAAAGTCCAATCTTTGTTGGCAATTTAAAGTTCAGTCTTCGCTGACAATTTTAGAGTTCAGTCTTTGCTGACAATTTCAAAGTCCAATATTTCATTGGCATTTAAAGTCTAGTCTTCGCTAACAATTTAAAGTGCAATCTTCGCTGACAATTGCAAAGTCCAGTCTTCCCTGGCAATTTAGAGTTCCATCATCACTGATAGTTCGAAACCCTACCCTAGTTGGAAGTTTTAGAGTCCTACCCTATTTGATGTTCAGATGCCTACACAATTTAGCAGTTTTTAGAGTTTTACCCTATCTGGAATTTTCAGAGTCCTACCCTGACGATCAGAGGCCTACACGATTTAGCAATTTTTAGAGTCTTTTACCCTATCTGGAATTTTCAGAGTCCTATCCTATTTGAGATTTTCGGAGTCCCGTCCTTATTGAGCATTTTCGGAGTCCCGTCCTTATTGAGCAATTACGGAGTCCCATCCTTATCTGCCATTTTCGGAGTCCCATCCATATTTAGTGTTTTTAGAGTCCTATACCTTATTTAGTAAATTAGAGTCTCATCTATGTTCGGCCTTCAATTTAGAGTCTCATCCTCGCTGGCAATTTAGAGGCATATCTCCATTGACTGGTAATTTAGAATCCCATCTTCGTTTGGCTGACAACTCAGAGTTTCATCCTCACTGGAAGTTTAGAGTCTCATCCCCATTTGGCTAGTAATTCAGAGTCCCATCATCGCTAGCAATTTTTAGAGGTCCATATCTGTTGATTGGTAACTTAGAGTCACAACTTTGTTCGGCTAAAATTTTAGAGTCTCATCCTCATTTAAAAAACAAATCTAAAAAAATAAATCTAGAGTCTTATGCCCGTTTGGTCGGCAATTTAGAGTTCAATCCTCAATGGCGTTTTAGGGTCCCGTCCTCACGGGTATTTTAGAGTCCCATCTTTTCAGGTAATTTAGAGTATCATCTTCCCTATCAAGATCTAGAGTCTTCTTCGTCCACTCTCCTGGTCAAAATTTAGAGTCTTCTTGTATTTAACTATCTTTTATCACCATACTGCGATTAAAGATATTTAAATAGGGGCAGCTGTCATACCCCAAATTTTGCCCATACTTTTTATCATATAGGTTTTTGTCGCATTTAGTTTCAAGTATTTGAGCTAGCCTATTTGGTAATAAAGAGAATGTTAAAGGAGTTTTGTGTCTACTGTCATGTGTTCGAGTCCCACTTTTTCCATCTTTTTTGTATTTTTCTTACTTTACTTATATTTTATTCAAAAATCACAAAAATAAAATTTTAATTTTAATTTTCGTTTTTTTATTTTAGGCATTTTTTTCAGAAAACTTTATTCATTATTTTTTGTACTTTTTATCAAAAGAAATTAAAAAAATCATAAAAAAAAAATTCAAGAAAAGTCAACATAAATAAAAAGGAAGAATCTTGCAATCATGGCAAATCTGTCTCAATGGAGAAATTCCTCATTCACTCATAAACTACATTCAATTCATATAATTTCATTCCATTGCAAGTTAAACCTAATTTTCTTCATTATAACAAATAGATTTTCAAACAAAAAGGGGGGAACACAAAAAAATTCATATTTGTAAAACATTGTTATTACAACCATAACCATTGTTATTATAACCAAAAAACACCGTCTTTTCTCATAGACAACCACTTATCACCACCTTCTTCCACCATATACCATCAACTCCATTCACCACCATTAACAACCACTTTTAATTACCAACCTTTGTTAATCCAACAAGAGAAAAACCGCAAGAATTGAATAGAGAAGCAAAAAGATTGTGCTTTGCCGCTGTCGTCCGAAACCGCTGCTGTCGTCCCACCGCTACAACTTCACCGTGAACCTGACAACACCACTTTGGTCGCCGTCGCACTCGCCGGACCACGCCGCCGCATCTGACCGTCAGTCTCTCCTTCTCGTGGCCAATTTCTCTCTCTGGGTACCGAACTTCACTCTCTCCCTCGTGTTTGTCTCCAGGTTCTGTTTGTTTCTATCATTTATTTTTATTTTTTCTTTTATTTGTTAGTTGTTTATTTATCTAGTTATTTATTTATTTATTTAATTTTGTTAATTGGACTACTTGTGTGTTTTGGGGGGATATCTACTTAATTGATTTGCACCCTCTGTTGCCAACTTTTGCATGTGTGATTTGCTTTTGTCTTATTAATACTATGTGCTAAATTCATTTAATTCAAACATAACATGAAACGTGTAAATAAATATGTAAACAATAATCAAGCATACAATATCCTTTCTAACTTCATTTCAAATTAAACAATACTTTTATAATAAAACAATAAAAACATCAATTCTAATTCTTTCTCTTAAAGCACTTTACATCAAATATTTTTTTTATATAGTAAACTCGAATGAAAAGGAGTGGTTGGACGTATGGCCCTCTCTCTCCCCGGTTATCTGGATACTTGGCGTATGACCTGTGGTCCAGATAACCGTCATTCTAAAAAGTAAAACATTCTTTTTTTAAATAAACAATAAATGGATGAAAAAGAGATGGTTTGATGTATATCACTCCTTCTCCCGATTACCCGGGTTCTTGACGTATGGCTCGTAACTTGGGTAATTGTCATTCTAAATATTAAAATCAATCTCAACACATCAAACCTTACTATTTTTGCGCCCCCGTGCGCTTATTTCTCAATCAATCAACCTTTTTCGCCATAGTGCGACTGAAACTTTTTTTCACAAATAAAATCAACCAATCAACAATTATTTTTTACCCAGAACTGCGTGTAGCTTTGAATTTTCCATTGCACCCGGGAATACGTAGGAGCGGGATTCATACATCCTGTCAAGCACACTAATAAAAAAATAACTTTTTCCCCTTTGTACATAATAATTAATTAAAATCATGCAATCAAATTAAACACTTTTTTAACCCTAAAATTAACGAGAAGGTTCCCGTTGAGTACAACGGATGTGAGGGGTGCTAATACCTTCCCCTCACATAATCGACTCCCGAACCTGGAAATGGTTGCGATGACCCTCTTTCCATTGCTTTTAAGGTTTTATCGATATTTTCCTTTTCCTCCGGGAATAAATAAAGTTCGGTGGCGACTTTACTATTTAGCGAGCATTTTCCGCTCGCGCATTTTTCCACCCGCTTCAAAGTAATAGTAATTTTCCATATTTAACCAAAATAAAAATATCAATAGGCTTAGAAATCAACCAAATTAAACAAATAAGTTTCACCCCACATGATACAAAATAAATAAATAGTTTGGTATATAAACTAAGGGGTAATTAAGTAGTTTAATATATAAGCGGGTGTGGTTTCGGGTTTCGGGTGCGGGTTTGATTGATCCCAAACCCGCACCCGTGGAATCGGGTGGCACCCGAACCCAAACCCAGTCAACTCGGGTTTTACCCGTTGACTCGGGTTTGGGTTCGGGCGGGGCCCGCGGGTTTGGGTTTAATTGCCATCCCTATCCACAGGGTCTCCTCCATCCTTCTAGGAAGCATGACCATGCTATCCATTTGAAAGAGGGGAGAAGATACCAAATTTGAGACCATACAAGTATCTACATTATCAAAAATCAGAGATTGAGAGGTTGGTATTGGAAATGCTAGAATCCGATGTTATACGGCATATCATTAGCCCCTATTCAAGCACTATCATTTTGGTTCAAATGAAGGATGGGGGTGGCGATTTTGTGTTGATTATAGAGCACTAAACAAAATAACAATCCCCAATAAAATTCATATTCCCATAATTGAAGAATTGTTGGATGAGATAGGAGGGGCAAAATATTCACAAAATTGGATTTGAAATCCGGTTATCACCAAATCGGAATGAAGGATAGTGATTGAGAAGACAGCTTTCCGGACTTATGAGGGTCCATTATGAGTTTGTGGTGATGCATTTTGGCCTTACAAACGCTCCTTCCACTTTTAAGGCTCTCATTGCTAAACCTTTTCTCCGAAAACTTGCTCATGTATTCTTTGATGATATCTTGGTTTACACCAGAGATGTGTAGGACCATATTGAGCATTTGCAACAGGGTTTGGAGGTTTTGAGGCTTAATTCGTTAGAAGCTAACAAGAAGAGGCAAATGCAGCTTTTGAAAGCTTGAACAAGCTATGGCAGATTTGCCTTTGTTGGCAGTTCCAGATTTCAATAAGGAATTTGGGGTCGAAACAGATGCTTCTAGCAAGTGAATCGGTGCGGTATTGGTGCAACAAGGTCGTCCTCTAGCCTATTGGAGTCAAGGATTATCACTTTGTGCTCAGAGAAATCAGTTTATGAGCGCGAACTAATGGCATTGGTCCAAGCAGTGGTGGAAGCACTACTTGATGGGGCGCCATTTTATTATCAAAATTGATCAACGTAGCTTGAAGTTTCTCACTGACCAGTGACTTTTTAGTGAGGAGCAGTTCAAATTGTCAGTGAATCATGACTTATTCTTCCAAAAAAATCTCGTCTATTTTTGTTGTGTTCTTGGTATGTTTGCATTTTGTTTGGTTTGGTTCTTAAATAATATTAAATAAGACCCCGAGAATGTTGACGTCTATCCTTCTTCCAGCATCCCAAAAGACTTACATTATGTGACGGAGCCTGTAAATAAGTCAAACAAGGAAGAATCATTTCAAATTTGTACCCGACAACGCAACTGCTTCAAATATCTTGTGGTGTTTACCTGATAATGAGTACTTTATATTAAATGATTTGCAAGTTTTCTCCTATTAACCAACGTAATAAATTTGTAGTTTATTTTTCTATTTTGAATTTGTATTAATTTTTTCCTAGAGTACTAATATGTTTTCCTTTATGTATTTTAAGATTAAAAAATGATATTCATAGAAATACATTCTAGACCACATGGAAATATTGAAATCCTTGGGGATTTTTTTGCTGCTCGTAACGAGGAAGCTGAAGTAGTATTTTAACTCTAATTATTTCTTCTATTTCATTACTTTTAACCTCTGGTTATTTTGTTCTAGTTGTTGGGATGAAGTCATATGGTGAAGTATATCTTCAACATAACATAACTTCATCACCAAAAGTTGTCAGACTTTTAAAAATAGAAATGTGTAATATTGTAAAGGCAAAATCTACAGAGGTATATAATTAGAATCTTTTTAGTCATACTTTCTAGAGAAGAAGAAGTGTTATAGCCATAATGGAATGTAAAGCTTAAAATCTCCATCAACCTTAAATTTTTGAAGCAGATTCAGGTTGATGAAGATATTAAGTCTTTGAATATAGCATACTACATCCCACTATGGCTATAACACTTCATCTTCTTCACTAGAAAGTATAACTAACAAGATTCTATTTATGCACCGCGGTAGACTTTACCTATACAATTTTACACATTTTTATTTTAAAAGTGCTAACAATTTTTTGTGATGAAATCATGGTATGTTGAAGATATGTTTCACCATATGACTTGCACCACAACAATTGGAACAAAATAATCAGAAGTCAAGAGTAATAACTTAAAAAATAAGAAATAGAATAAAAAATTAAAGTTAAAATACTAATCGAGCTTCCTCGTTATGAGGGGAAAAAAACCTCTAAAGAATTTCGATATTTTTGGGTGATCTAGAATGCATTTTTATGTATACCATTTTTTTAATCTTAAAATACAAAGATGAAAGCATATTAGTACTCTAGCGAAAAATTAATTCAAATTCAAAATGGAAAAATGAATTACAAGTTTATTATGGAGTCTAATCAGAGAAAACTTGAAAATGATTTAATATAAAGTACCTCATCATCGGTAAACGCCACAACACAGTAAAAGCAATTGCGTTATCGCTACAAATTTTGAATTCTTCTTTCCCGTTTGACTTATTTACAGGCTCGGTTACATGTCTTCTGGGATGCGTGAAGAAGGGTATACGTCAACGTTCCCGGAGACTTGCTTAATATTATTTAAGAACCTAACCAAATCAAACAAAATGCGGGATGGGATGAGTAGTTCAACTGGTTAAACTAGTTGAAACCACGTATAAAAAACATTTGACAAATATAAGAGAGTATACCTTAGTATGCCACGTAGGCAGTTAGTATAGAGTTGAGTCGGTTAGACTAGTAGTTGTTCACAGTTGTGAACAGCTAGCACTAGAACACCTTCTATAAATAGAAGTGTTATCAATGTAACCGTAACTGATCATTGAGAAATAACATAAATCAATTTTCAGCTCTCCTTTTCAGTTTGAACATGCATTCCTTAACTATTTTACATAAGATTCAAATGCAATCAATTACACGTAACCTAAGATGATGTACATGGATTCACGATGGAAAGGGAAAAAACATTGCAATTGGTATTGGATTCAGACCTTTCACGGAATTAAAGAATAGCGGGACTTGTGCCGCTAGCAATACTTTTACCCTCTAGTTCCTTCTCACACCATCACTTGATTTCTTTAAACCCTGGACCAGGTAGCTAGCACTCAAAAGCTTCCCAAAATACAAAACTCTTTAACCATAGGTTACTAATTGCAAAATCAACACATAAAACAGAGGTTTGAGTGTTAGGGGCTCTCTATTGTCACCTGAACACTAAAAAAAAAAACCATTGTACTAAGAGGAAGAACTATGTGTGTGATCAATACGGTGGAAAGGAAAAACTATGTTTTCCAAAGCTTGTGTAAAAATTTGAGATCGATCCGACAGTGAACAAATTCAGATAGTTTGATTTAGCCCTATGACTGACTCAAGATTTTTAATTCTACATGGTCTGTGACTTGGTGCTACCCTCCAACGCACCAGTAGTAACAGGAAGGTTCCTATGCTTGCAACAACATGCATTCCTTAAACTATTTTATATAAGATTCTCAGCATACATGACATTTATCAGTCTTTCCTGCATTTATCAAAGATGCGCATTATCAGTAGTAACAGGAAGGTTCCTGTGCCAAATATGCACCAGAAAACAACTTCACATTATCAAACACTCAATCTGAATAAAACAAAAATATCAGTAACATCTAATTTATTTGTCAGTTTGTCAGTTAGCAAGACCCAATTTAATAATAACACATAGCCAACTAAATTTTTGGGATAAAGGGGATCTGAAGAAATCAAAACAACGGAATAGGAAAATAAAAAGAAAAGGGGAAAAGATTAACCGCGTGAGTGGGAAGGGCTGACTGCCGTGGTGTGTGGTAACGGTCGGATTCGCGGCAGTAGAGCAGTGGCTGTTGGTTGGCCGGAAAGCTTCTTTCTCCTCCGATCTCTACCTACATCTGCTTCTGATTCTTTGTTGTTCTTTTCTGATTATTGTTGGTTTTGATGATTGAAAGTAGTAGATTGAATGAGTTGGTAGTGGTGGCTATGGGTGGTTTTGTGATTCTGTTTTTGGTGTTTGATTTTGAGAATGAGTTGAAGAATGGTGATTGTGAGTGAAGGTGGAGATGGAGGTAGTGCTGGTTATTAATGGTGGTTCTGATTTTGGTTCTGTGTTCTCTCTTTTCTGCAGTTTTTCTCTGATTTTTGATTTACAATTTATAGACTGAAATGATGAATACTTGAGACCGATAGATAAAATTGAGTTTGGATTATTGTATGCTTTGGCAGAAAAAATGGATTTGCAGAGGTAGAAGAGGAATGAAGTTGTTAAACTTTTGCTTGGAGTGTCAATTTGGTGAAGATTGAGCTTTGTTTTGGAAAAAGTTGAAAAAATCAAAAGCAGGCTGCTGAGGTGTGCTTGTGTTTCTTGTTTTTGTCCTTTTTCTTTCTTTTTACTCCTTCGTCCTTTATTATAAACCCTCCTTGGCATTTTTCACGCATATTAAGAAAAGTTGGTAGTGTAATTAATATGTATTTTTTGGGTGTTACAATTACTAAATTATCCCTAGTGAAAAGATGTATTTGTATTTGATTTTTTCGAATTTCAATGTAAAGTAGGGTTATGTTTGTAAAAGTATTAATAAATGTGTCTAGGAATTCGAAAATGAGCTTATATTTAGGGACAAACTTTTTCTTTGAAGAGAAGCTTATAATTAGGAACGGAGGGAGTATTAAATTAAATAGGGACTTTATTAAATAGGATGAGGCGTGCTGTTCTTTACTTTTTCTTCTTCTTTTGTTTATAATTTTATAATAATAATAATAATAATGACCCATGACTAAATTATCTATTCATAGAAGTAGAAATTAAATTGGTTTCTTCTCTGTGTTCATGGATTTCACTTTCACGTCCTCACGGCAAACACCGATAACAGCACCAAAACCGCCTGACCCTCCTGATAATAGTGGTGATAAGTGAATGCTTGATGCAGGAAACAAAGATGAAACAAACAGATCAGTAAAGCCCATGTTAATGTCCTTCCGTGACAAGGTTTTGGGATCGCAAACTTTTGCTACAAGGGAAAAAGTTGATCTGGTGGCGAAAAATCTAGCACAAGTGGAACTCATCAAGGGGAATAGATTGCTTCCGATGCTCCATGTTCAAAATACTGTGATGGAGGAACTTAGTCTTCCATATAAAGAGTGTCTGGTTGTTAAACTTCTCGGAAAATCGCTTGGATACAACATGATGAAGACAAAACTCGAAGCGATTTGGAAACTAAATGGAGGATTTGATCTTATGGAGGTAGGAAACTCTTTCTTCATGGTCAAATTTGTTGAGGAGGAAGATAAAAACAAGGTAATAAATGGTGGCCCATGGATGATATTTGATCACTTAGCTTTTCGTCAATGGTCTCCCACTTTTAATGCAGCAACAGCCACAATAGATAAAACAATGGCATGGATACGAATCCCAGAGTTTGAATCTGGTTTATTATGATGGGAGTCTTTTATGGGCGGTGGCATCGATGGTGGGAACACCGGTGAAGGTTGACATGCATACGTTAAGAGTGGCACGGGGAAAACTTGCAAGATTATGCGTTGAAATAGATCTCACAAAACCCGTTGTGGGAAAAGTGGGAATCAATGGAGAGTGGTATCATGTCCAGTATGAGGGTCTTCATGTTATTTGCACACAGTGTGGCTGTTATGGTCATATTTTGAAAGACTGTACCCAGAAAAACAAATCTACAACGGCTGAACCAGAAGTACAAGCTTCTCCGATCACCGCTGCGTCGGCGGTTGCAGCAGCAACGGTCACAAATGAAAAAGGAAAGGAAATTAATGGGGGTAGCAAAATATCAGGAGAAATCATTGAGGAGATTATGACCAAAACAGATAATTTAGCCATTAATGGTGATTCTGATTTTTTGCATGGTGATTGGATAAAAGTTGAGAGGAAAAAAAGAATAAATAGAGTTAATATGCATGGACCTGGTGGAGTTATGAAAGGATCAAATTTTCAAAATCTTAAAAATAGAATCAATGAATTAAATGCTGAAAATGTTGACCTTTTACATGGAAATAGGAATAACGGTAACAACTCTTTCAATGCAAGCATCAAATTAGGAAAAAATAACCAAAAGAGATCAAGAGGTGATAGTGGGCCAAGTAAAATAGACTTGAAAAATGGAAAGCATAATCATACTACTATGTCAAGTGGTGTGCTCAAAGGAAAGTCTAAGGCAACTACAATTAATATGACACAAAAATTTGATTATATTGAAGAAAAAGGACCAGGTGTCAAAGCTTGTGCAAAATTGGATATACCCCAATCTAGTAGTGATATCACCCTCAATTCAAAGGTAGTTGAAAAATGATAATCTCTCAAATATTATTACTAATGGAGAAGAATCTTCACAAAAGCATGGTATTATTAATCCACGTGATGAAAGTGTTTTGGCACATGCTATTAATAATAATAGTAATGAAGAACAAGACACTACTAGCAAGATGGATGGTGATGATCAAATGGGCCACGCCCATGATATCCAAATGAAAATAAACTGATGTGGTTTCCACACAACAATTTGTTGTATCCTTTTTTTTTTATTTTTAATATTTTAATTTTAATGATTTTGATTTCTTGGAACTGTATGGGTGCTCAAGGATTGAATTTCCGTAGAGCACTCAATAATTTTTGCAGGAAAAACAAAGTGGATGTGGTGGCTTTGCAGGAGACTCGGTGTAGCGGCAATGTAGCTCGTGCGGCAATCAAGAAGCTTGGGTTAAAGAATTACATTGTGTCTGAAGCTCATGGTTTCTTAGGTGGCATTTGGTTACTTTGGAATAGGCAAGATATTGAGTTTGAGGTAATTCAAAATAATTTTCATTTTATCCACGTTAAAGTTAAGGAAAAAGATGTTGACTCTTGGTTGCTTACGGTGGTTTATGCGAGCCCCCGCGATAATGAAAGAGATACAACTCGACATCAGCTAATGGGACTTGCAGCTAATATTCAGGTTCCTTGGCTGATGATGGGGGACTTCAATGAGATTGCAAGTCCTGATGAGAAAAAAGGAGGAGTTCAATCTGATCTCAAAAAATGCTTAAATTTTTCTAATTGGATTGATGGAAGTTACTACTATAGGAACTAAATTTACTTGGAGAGGTCCTAAGTGGAACATGCATGACAAAGTTTTCAAAAAACTAGATCGTGTTCTCTGTAATGTGGAGTGGAGATTAAAATATCATGAGGGTTTTGCTAAGGTCCTTCCTAGAGTTCAGTCTGATCACCATCTTATTATGGTTCTTTGTGAGGGGGAGCCGTTTAATGGAGGTAATCGTCCTTTTAGGTTTGAGGCAGCCTGGATCACTCATGAGGATTTTCATAGACTTTTGTGTGAAAAATGGGAGAGAGGCTCTGATTTGCTTAATGCTATTTCTAGTTTTACCCCTCAGCTTAAAGAATGGAATCTTGAAACGTTTGGAAATATTTTCAAAAGAAAGAAAGAGCTTTTGGCTAGAATAAATGGGATTCAAAACAGCCACAACTATGGGTATAGTAATTTCCTTGAGAACCTCGAGAAACAGCTTCAGGAGCAACTTGCTATAACCCTTTATCAGGAAGAGTGTCTTTGGTTTCAAAAGTCTCGTAGCAAATGGATTGTAGATGGAGATAGAAACACTAAATACTATCACACCAAAACAATCATCAGAAGGCGCAAAAATAAAATCTTGTCTCTGCGGGATGAATCTGGTGTATGGGTTAATGACCCAGACATCTTGAAAAACCTTGTGCGGAATTTTTATACAGAATTATTTAAAGAGGATACACCAATTCGTGACTCTATTGTTTCTTGGACCACTTATCCGAATGTTGTGGAAGATCATCATGGCATACTTAGTGCTAATGTCCAACTTAATGAGTGCAAAAGTGTTTTATTTGATATGGGTCCGCATAAAGCTCCTGGCGAAGATGGTTACCCTGCTATCTTTTTTCAACAGTGTTGGGATACAATTGCAGGTTCCCTATTTAAATTTGTCAACCAGGTTTGGCTAAACCCTTCTCTTATTTCTCTTATTAATAATACCCTTCTTGTGATGATTCCAAAAATCGACAAACCTGAATTTGTTTCTCAGTTTAGACCTATTTCCTTATGCAATGTTATTTACAAAATAATTTCTAAAGTGATTGTTAACAGAATTAAACCGTTGCTTGATAGTATTATTTCTCCATATCAGTCTAGTTTTATCCCAGGTCGAAGCATTCACCACAACATTATTGTAGCTCAAGAAATGGTGCACGCCATGTCTAAAATGAAAGGTCAAAAAGGTTTTATGTCTATAAAAATTGATCTAGAAAAAGCTTATGATCGTCTTAATTGGAACTTTGTGAAGAATTGCCTCGAGGAGTGTAAATTTCCTTCGCAAGTCATCCAATTCATCCATCATTGCATTTCTTCTCCTTCATACAAAATATTGTGGAACGGCGAAAAAACATATACCTTTTATCCATCTAGAGGAATTAGGCAAGGGGACCCTCTTTCCCCGTACCTATTTGTCATCTGTATGGATAAATTGTCTCACATTATAGTCGATCAGGTAGAAGTTAAGTATTGGATTCCTATGCGCGCAGGCAGGTATGGTCCGCAAATCTCTCATTTACTTTTTGCTGATGATCTTCTACTTTTTGCAGAAGCCTCTATTGAACAGGCTCATTGTGTTATGCACTGCCTTGATATTTTCTGTCAAGCTTCTGGACAAAACACTACAAGAAAAACTGTCTATACCCACGGCCATTTTAGCCATTATCCACGGCTTTTCCTTGGGTACATAATGTTTATCCACGGCATACCCACGACTCGGATCCGAGGCATTTTGCTTCGTTGGTAATTCATTACCCAGGCAAATGTCGTGGGTAAGACTACTCAAGACTTAGCCGTGGCTAATACCCAGGTGTCATACCCCATTTTTTGACCAAACGCTTTTATGCGTCTTTTTACGACGGATTTTTCTTTATTCATTTCTGACGAAATTTCGGCAGAGAGGTATTTTAAAATACCTCATTTGGTTACATTTTATTTTCCTTTTATCTTTTTTTTTATTATTTCTTGTCTTTTATATTATTATTATTATTATTTATTTTCGTATTTATTATTATTATATATATTACTATTTTCATTTTTCATTTTTATTTGTGTATTTTTCCATTTTTGGTGTTTTTAAAAGAAGTCCAGATCAGATTTTTTTAGGGTATTTTACCTATATATATCCTGTTTGTAATCCTGTGCGCGCGGGTGCACGGCCTTATCGTGCACCTGCGCGCCTATGTCTTTCTGATCCTGATCAAACGTTCACGATTTTATTTTTCCTGTGATCAGATCAGAGCTGTCTGATCAATCAGGCGGCTCTGATCTGTCTGAACGTTTTTCTACATGCATCTCCCCTCTGGGCCACGCCCCCCAGCTGGGCTTGGGCCCAGATTTGCTTTTCACACCCCCTTTTCAGTTTTAATTATTATTTGCACCCCCTTTTGTTTTTTATTTTATTTTTGCATAATTAATTATTTATTTTGCATTGTAAAGACATTAGATTGTATTTTAGGACTTGATGTAAATTTAGATAAATTGCATAGCATACCCTTGCATTCATTTCATATTTATTTTTCTCGCAAATACCTTAGAATGTAATTAGGAACAAATGTACGCTATAAATGAAAAATCGCATCTCATGCATATTTATTTATCGCTTTCCGCAAAAACGTTAGCATATTAATTCCGAGGGAAAAGACACCGTTTTGATCAAAATATCATTACGGATTGTCTTCGCGCTTATTTTGCCTATTGCGACGTTTATATCATTTTTCGCGCGCTACCTTTTAATTTTAACCCAACATTCCAATCAAATAATTAATCATTTTATTCTCAAAAATGAGGTCAAAACCTCTTTCAAAAAATGTCAAAACAATTTATTTTTCAACATCATCAAGTATTAAAAACATTTTGTCATCAAGCATTTTTTCAAAACTTTGGACTTTAAACCAAACGTTTCTTTTATCGCGAAAACCTTGGATTTTAACCCAAGAGTCTTTTTACCGCGAACTTGGATTTTAAACCAAGTGCCTTGGATTTTAAACCAATGGCTTCTTTTATCGCTAAAACCTTGGACTTTAACCCAAGTGTCCTTTTTCTCGCCTAAAACTTGGATTTTAAACCAAGTACATTTGTCTCATTCATACATCATTAATCATGCATAAACCTTGGATTTTAAACCAAGTGTCTTTTATCACTTCAAACATTTTCTCAACAAACCTTGGATTTTAAACCAAGTGTCCGCATCTTATTTTCATAATCAAATCTCAATCAATTTAACCATATAGACTTTTTTTTCACGAATTAACATCAATCAAACTCACATTTTGCCATTTTTGGCTTTTGGTATTTTAAAACCATTTTCAAAACCTTAAAAACAAACAAACAAATTTACTCGTCTTTTATCCCGAACTACGGTGGTTTGATCCCTCGGGTACGTAGGCATGAGATTTGTCTCTCCAATCAATAAAATCAACAAAAACATTTTTCTACTTTTTCATTCTTTAAGCATTTTTATCATCACTTTAATTCCCGTACTTACATTTTTTTACAAGCAATTAAAATAAAGCGCATAGATAGAATAAAAACAAGAGGTTCCTATAGAGTACTATAGATACTTAGGGTGCTAGTACCTTCCCTTCGTATAACCAACCCCCGAACCTTGTTCTCTAAAAAAATAGGGTTTTTTCGAACTTTTTCCCTTTCCCTCGGATAAATTAAAGATCGGTGGTGGAATATTAAATTGCGATTCGAAGTTAATTAATAACTCGATATCCAAAAAATCACCGCGACACCAGGGCATTACCATGACTATTACCTAAGACTTAGCCGTGACTAATACCCACGGCATTGCCATGAATAGCTCGTTCCCACGGTTTTACCATGGAAGTGTAGTTCCCCTTACACACGTTGCTACCCACGGCATTACCCTGGGTAGTGTCAATTTGTTTTTTTTTTTACTTTCTTAACCTGCTAGCAGCAAATTTTGCCTGTTGTTAGGAGTGTTAACTTGCTCCAATTTTATCCAACAATAGAAGCAATTGCAAACAAACTAGATTTAAAACTAATCAAACTGAGTTATCAAAAGATCACTTCCTCATATTAAAATGCAGTGTTAACAAAAAGTGACACTATTACAAGTGTCAAAATAAACAGACAAGAAACTAGCAATTTGGACAAAAGATGTAGCAATAAGTCTAAGCTTAATCAGTCATACTAACAAAATGCACTATTGATAATCTAAGCATAAGATGAAGTCATAATAACAACACGCTAATTAAATATCAATTTTCCCCGTTGTCATCATCCTCGGACCCATCATCGGACCCATCCTCAGACTCATCCTCATCATAATCTGGATGACGACGTCGATGACGAGAGGCCCCAGCTGAGGCCTGCATGGCAGCTACACTCTTTGTCAATGCTATTAGCTTTCTCTCGAATTCTGCAGCACGCTGCTCAGATTGCTGAACTTCATTTTGTCGGTTAATCTCTGCTTGCCTAAGCTCCTCCCTTCATTTTGTAGGACAACAATCAATTTTCTCAGAGTTCAATCCTAGCATGGACACCAATTTTTCCGCTTGATAAAATTTTTTTGGTAATAAATCCTTTGAAGGACACACATCTATAAGCATGCTAGCAATGAAATCAAGACACTTTTGAGGAATATTCCAATTAGTTTTGCAAGCCATAAGTTTCACAGACATAGAAAGTTTTGAATCAGAAGCCCCTTCATATAAGGGTCGATTTGCAGTAGTTAGCAAATCATAAAAGTCTTGATCATCGTCATTTGGGGGTTCTTCATTAATCTCTTCCTCGTGGTCCTCATCACCCATACTTTGGAAGTCGTGTGTTGAGTGATCAAATGCATCCTCGACCATATGTTGCATTAACGTATACGGATCATCATTATCCATATGCCCACTACTACTTGGAACGATTTTTGGTTTGATACGTGGGATTTCTTCTCCGTGATCAGTCCAATACAAATAATTTGTTTGGAACTCGTACTTATACAAGTGAAGTTTGACTCTACATACAGACTGTATACGCCTACACGTGCAATTGTCACAAGGACATCTGATTCCACCATCGCTTACAAACTGAGGTCGTCTTTTTGCCTTTCTTACAAACTCTTTAACAACGGATATAAAGGCGGGTTTCAACCCCCCTCTACGAGGGTTAAGTCTATCATATACCCAACTACGATCAGGTGGGTAGCCATTCTTTTTCAAAAGAAGCTCCTGAATAGGAAAACATCTCACGAGGCACCAATAAGAACCCATGAATAGCAAATTACCAAAACAAATACCTAATTAACTAAAATAACTACAACATTGTAAAGCCCAATAACACAAATACAATTAAGATAAATTAAATCCCGAGCCATCAAAACAAAGACACAAAAAAAGAATTCAAAACAAGCCAATGAAGACTATATTTTAAAATTTCACCAATATCATGGTGCGGAAGTGAGATTGATCAATCCAAAATATAAAACTAATTTAGTAGTACTACATTCCAAACCATGTTAAAACAATAATCTAATGTAACATCACAACAAATTATAAAGTTACTACTTTGATACTAACATAATGTATTTTATAAACTATCAAGATGAAAAATTTCAAGTTTCCCAACAAAGTAACTAAGACCAACACTGCAGTTATATATGGTGTTTGTTAGTTTGTCTAAAAAAGAGTAGAAAACACTGCAGCAATACAATCCAAATTATAAGAACTGAAACACAAAAAAAAAAATATGAGAAGACAAACGGTAAGTACAAGGAAAGAATGGAGAGATTGAGGAATTGAGAGAAAACTTGACAAATTCTAATTTATCTTTTTAATACAATATTGATCTGAAATTCATATAAAAGACTATCTAAGAGATATAGGATAAAAATTTGAAGATTGAATCAAAATTGTAGATGCATCAACTCTTCTACTTAGTGTGATGTGTGAAAATCTACAAAATCCCATAAAATTAGTGTGATGTGTGAAAATCTACAAAATCAACTTGCAACAATGTATTAGAAAATCTCTTTAAGTACAAGACATATACACAGATAAACAAAGCAGGAATAAAAAAAACCTGCAACAACCAAAAAACTCACAAGAAGTTTAGCACCAAAACCACCACAAAAAACACTAAAGCCTACATTATAGCCCCTGCACAATAAACCTGCACCCACACCACAAAAAACCAAAACAAACTCCCTACATTAAAGCACCCAAAGTGTAAATAAAAAACAAAAAATAGTATCCAAATTTCTTTGTGAGAAAAAACAAAAAACAGCAACACTAAAAACAAAACCAACTCCCAACAATCCAACACAAAATTTGAGAGTTCTTATTTAAATGCCATATAGAATAATTCAACAAAATAACATCAAATCCCTTAAAATTTGAAATTTCTCAACAACAACAAAGTAACTAAATGAAAAATTTCAAGTTCTCCACAAAGTAATGAATTTCCATTATAGATATTACCAACAATGAGAAACTGCAATGAACCCAATTAGTTTCAATTTCAGCATGACATTGCCAAATTAACATATATAAAAATCATTAGTTAGCTAAGATACAATGTCCTGTCAGAGCATTACAAGAACTTGAGATTTATTTATTATACTAATTTATTTAGCTAGACTACACCAGAAAGAGCCATCCCCCATATCCAATTGTAGTTGCACTAGATGCTGGCATGTTATTTATTACAGGGAGAAGCATTTCAGGTTCATTACAAGAACTCTTTAAATATAATCACCAGGCAAAAGCAAAATAAACCAAGTGCAGGGACAAAAAACAAAATCAGCAGTCTCATTCAAGACTTTACCTAAAGAGAGCACACACATGCAAACCAAATTAAACTGAAATAGACTTAACCACTAGCCAAACCAAATCATCAACAACAATTACATGATAATATCCACAATAACACAATTCCAACAAAGTAACCCATTAAATTTTAAGCTTCCCAACAACAATAAAGTTGATTCTCAACTTCACACAACAAAATTATATTCAAGTAGAAGAATAAGAAGATTGAGAAGTAAGGATTAAACTCATTGGTGCCGATGAGAAGAGGTCTCCGGAGTAGAGAGTGAGATGAGTGGGTCGCCGTTCCCGTTCGTGTCTTCCGGAGTAGAGAGTGAGATGAGTGGGTCGCTGTTGGCCGTTCCCGTTCGTCGTTCTCGTTCGTGTTCTCTGTTTGAGAAAGAGAAAGGTAAAGGTAAAGGTATCAGATAAAAGTGAAAAGGGAATAGAAAGGGTAAATGTATTATTATTATTAGATAAAAAATAATTATAATAATAATTTATAATTATATAGGGAAATGCCGTGGGTATTGAAATTTTTTTTTTACCCTTATACACGGTTATGCCGTGGGAACCATTAAAAAAAAAAATTATATTTTATACCTACATACAGATATGCCGTGGGTACATAAAATTATATTTTATGCATACTTACGAATATACCATGGGTACTAAAAAGTATGTTTAGCGCCCAACACTTTTTTGGTGGGAACAACATTTTGGTGAAAAAAATTGGGAGAGAAGATATATTTTTCCTATTTTTACTCTAGCCATGGTTAAGCCGTGGGTAATACTCACGGAAAAGAGCCCTGGATAACAATGCCCTGGGTATAGACAATTTTTCTTGTAGTGAAAGATTAATAAACATAAAACCCATGTGTACTTTTCCAAGAATGTTGGTACTCAACTTCGCGAGGAAATTTTACATCACACGGGTTTTAATCAGGTCAATAGTTTAGGCAGGTACCTTGGGGCTAACCTTGCTTCGGGAAGGAATTCAAGACGACATTTTAGCCATATTGTTAACAAAATTCAGAGTAAGTTGAGTGGATGGAAACAACAATGTTTAAGTTTTGCAGGTAGGATCACTCTATCCAAGTATGTCATAAGCACAATTCCTTACTATCATATGCAGTATGGTAAGATCCCCAAGACCATTTGTGACGAGGTTGATAAAATACAGCGTGGTTTCTTATGGGGTGATTCAGAACAAGGTAGAAAAGCTCATTTGATTAGTTGGGATGTTTGTTGTCTTCCTAAAATTGATGGAGGGCTTGGACTACGGAAAACTCATAATATGAATGAAGCTTTTCTCATGAAGATTCTTTGGAACCTGATTAATAATCCAAACAACCTTTGGTGTAGAGTTCTCCATAGTAAATATGGGCGTAACAAAGACCTCATTGCTAGTATTAGTATGCAACCTTACGACTCTCCTCTATGGAAAGCCTTGGCAGGTATTTGGGATGATTTTCATCGTCATGTTGAGTGGCAAATTGGAGATGGTCGTAATACTAACTTTTGGTTGGACAAGTGGTCTCCCAATAAAGGTGCACTTATTAATATTTGTAATCAGATCTACACAGATACTACTCTTACAGTCAGGGATGTTCTAAACTCTTCAGGAAATTGGGACCTTGATTACCTTATCAACAATTTGCTAGCTAACACTGTGAGTCAGATTCTCGCTCTTCCGACTCCTATGGATGAGGATGGTCCTGATACTATTGGGTAGAGTGGAACCAATACTCATAACTTCACAGTTCAAAGTGCTTATTCCTTGCAACATCAAAATTGCTCAAAGGTTGAGGGAGACTGGAAGAGTCTTTGTAAATGGCATGGACCACATCGCATTCAAACCTTCATTTGGTTGGCTGCGCATGGGCGCATCCTTACTAATTTTCGGAGAAGTAGATGAGGTAGTGGAATCTCTCCTACTTGCCCGTGTTGCGGAAATGAAGATGAAACTGTCCTTCATGTGCTTCGTGACTGCATTCACGCAACTCAGGTATGGCTTCATATTGTTCCTTCTAATTTTATAACTAATTTCTTTTCCTTTGATTGCAGGGACTGGTTTTTCAGTAACATTAATAGGAAAGTAACAGGGACGAGCATATCTAGATGGCAGACCACCTTCATGACGACATGTTGGTATTTATGGAAGTGGAGAAATAAAACTATCTTTGAAGCCGACTTCAGAAGGCCAAATAACCCATCTTTATTGATCCAGAGATTTACTAAAGATATTGAAGACTCCAAATTGAAGTCTCTCCACAGGGGGCCCAAATTGAAGGACACTATCTACATAGGATGGAAGCGACCATGCGAAGGATGAGTCAAACTCAACAGTGATGGTGCGAGTAAGAATGGAGGAGAGGTTGCCGGTTGTGGTGGTCTTTTTCGAGATTCAGATGGTAGATGGATTAAAGGTTACACCAAGAAGATTGGAACTTGTGATGCATTACATGTTGAGATGTGGGGTTTGTATTTGGGGTTGGACATGGCTTGGAGGGAACATTTTTCTCATCTTATTGTGGAAAGTGACTCAAAGATATTGATTGACATGATCTCTGACAATTTCAAGTTTAATGGGAATATCCCTATTTTAGTTCAACGTATCATGAAGCTACTAAAAATGAACTGGCATGTGCGAATCAACCATAATTGGCGCGAAGGAAATCGGAGTGCTGATTGGCTTGCTACCTCTAGCACTACGGTGGATCATTTGAATTTGGTAATTTTGGAGACAGCTCCGAGTGAGTTGCAACAAATTCTCTTTGATGATATTTCTAGGGCTTGCATGCTTAGAAATGTGAGGTTAATGATGTAGTTTCTTTCTTTCTTGGGTTTTGCCCTCTATTGTACCAAAAAAAATAAAAAATAATAATGACCCATGAATTTGTCTCAATTGGTTGGACATTGCATTATATACGTAAAGAATCAAAGTTTTGACTCCGATTATCTCATTTATTCACCTTAAAGATGAAATTGTTAGATATTAGGCTACTTGACATAATAGTAATAATAATAAAGGAGAGAAATAATAATAATAAAAGAAAAATATAAAAAAAATACTAAATGAACAAATAAATATTTAACATAATTTTCGGACTTTTTTTTTAATAAATATAAAAACTTACCTAACTTGGCATATTTTGGATTTTTTTTTAACAAAGTTACTAAAAAACAAATTAACACATTTTTTTTGTGATTAAAAATGATAAAAATGACACCGATAGGTATCAAACCCGCAACCTTGCAACTGTAACCCTAAAACACTCTTCACTACTAAATTGGCTAACTCACGCGTTCGAAAGAAAATGCAACAAAAATCAATGTGATAATAAAAAGAGAGAGAGCAAAATTTAGAGTATGACACCACTCATTTTCACAAAAAAAAAGTGTGGAAGTAGCATTATCTAATGTTTTTTACTCTCATTTTCTTAAGGGAAAAGTTAATTTGTGCCCCTAGAGTATATGTTAGTGATTCAAAAAAGGAAATATTTTATCATAAATTTTGTATTTAATTCACTTTTTAAATAAGATGATGTTCTTGCGAACAAATTAGTTGGTTATGTTTTTATGTGTTATGGTGTTCTAGTCTAAAAAATGTTCATGGGTGCCCATCAGTGGAGAACATGCTTCTTCTTTGAAAATGTCAAGTTGTAGTTTCCTATCTAAGCACTGGAACTATCATCATTGATTCATTGGGCTCGGATGAAGTGGGATGTTGTCCTTATTATTGGGCCTAGGAAAAATACACTCTGATATTTTCCGCGGTCCAGATCACAAATTAAGTATACAAAATTTAATAGAACGTTTCTACTTTTGAATTATTAACATGTGTCGTTATGTCACATTTTAGCAAAGGCGAAGGCTAGCATGGGGAAGAGAGTTAGGTCTCCCACCATGGGAAACAACTTTTCACCCTTAGATCATGAAGGTCTACCATAAGTCATAATAAAATGTCCACACCATATTTTATCCTCTTTCACCAAACTCATTTTTTTGTTTATAAAAAAAACCAAAATCATCTATTAATTTATATATTATGATTAAATTAATTTTTATATGCCATTTTTTTAATGTAATATATATTTTACGTTAAAGTTACATGTACCAAATGGCGTACCAAATGACAATTTTTTTTTTAATGTAACATAAATTTCGAGTAAACGTGTACATGTACAATAACAAAGGTGGAAAAAAAAATCTGAAAATTGAACGTAGAAATAGAGAAGGTTGAGAGATGAAACACAAATAAGAGGAAGTCTCGTTGTACTAGATATCTCATTTTATTAATTTAATATATTTTTTTATACTATTATTAAATTTATTTTTATTGTGCATGTACACTTTAACGTAAAATATATATTACATTGAAAAAAATTGGCATATAAAAATCAATCTAATAATAATATATAAATTAAAAGATAATTTTAGTGAAAGAGGATAAAATTGGTGTGAACATTTTATTATGACTTATGGCATACCTTCATAATCTAAGGGTAAAAAGTTGTTTCCGATGGTGGGAGACCTAGGTCTCTTTCCTATGCCAGCCTTCGCCATGGTTCAAAATCTATCCTCTTATTAGAATGACATTTATTTCATGGTAATGCCCAATCTAGACAATTTGAGAATCTTAATTAGGATTTTTTTTTCTTCTTCTTGTTGAATTCATAGCTTCAAAAACTGCAACATTTGACGGCCAAAAAGAAAACGTAAGATAAATAAAATAAAACTACTCGTGTTTTAGCGCAAAAACACTATAGTTTACGCTAATTTTAAATGGTTTCTACTATAATTAACTAGAAAATTCTCCTTAAAGGTGAATAAGAGGAGTATATTGAATTCGAACTTGGGCTTCTGCACATATAGTGCAATATTCCTACTAACTGAGCTAAGTTTACGGAGATACCTTTAACATTTTTTTAACTACCATTTAGGATCAATTACGCCGGCGTTGTTCAAATTCAAACTACCATTTAGGATCGGGACTTAACCACGTCATGTAAAAATCAGGATACACTTATCTTTTAATGAATTGTAGCATACATACTACGTTTTTTTTTTTTTGACGCACATACATACTATAGTTGAGAACCAATTTTTGTTTTATACTAGAATTTTCATATTATCTATAACATATATAAAGGCAAAACAAGTTTCAAAGATTATGGATCATTTTATTTTCATTACTACCTTTCTGATGTTTTTTTTATCTGTCATTAAATAAATTGATGTAACATTTAGTATATAATTAAAAAATATATTGACACTTTTTTACTTATAATGTTTATATTTTACATATTTGAGTAGAAAAAGAAAAAAAAAAGAGTACACAAATCCACATGTTTTTATCTTTCTTTCCTATTTCACCTCTCCACCAACACAAGATAAATGAACCATTCCTCTTCAACTTCACTCTCACTCATTTCTCTCTTCACAAAATCACCCCAACCAAACATAGTGTAAAGCTCATACTATTAAAGTATTTTTTTTTTCTTAGAAAAATAGTATAGGTACAAACAGTGTAAACTAATTTTACACTGTCATTTAATAGCAATCGTGTATTCCGCCAAATCATCTTGCTGCACTCCATTTCCATTGTATGACATGAATAAATGTTTGATTTCCATTGAATTTAACATTGACAGAGCATATCCATTAAACTCAAATTTTTTTCACAAAAAAGTTACTTAAGTTCATTGGATTAAGCATCAAAAAAAGTTCCTTCGTATATTGAACTTTTGGTAATTAAAGAAATGCATTAAGTTTGTTTGGTTAAAAAAAAAAATCAAAAAAAGTTCATTGTATTAAAGAATGAAAATTAGTACAAAATAATTAATAATAAGTTCTTTTTGACAAATTAATACTCCTTCTAATTTTTGATGCAAAAAAAAATTATTTTTTAAATATATTGAATAACTAAACTAGATACATTAGTTAGGATGTACATAATTTTTTATTTCTCTTAAGGCGAAAAATAGTAATAAATTAATTTTGTACAAATAATACTACTACTTTTCTTGACCAAAAGTGAACAAATACCATAATAAAGTAAGGAAAATACAAAATGAAATGAAGGAAGTGTATTGATTTATATTAAGGCCGAAAATAGTAATAAATTAATTTTGTAGAAATAGTAATATTACCTTTATTGACCAAAAGTGAACAAATACTATAAAGTATGGAAAATGCAAAATGAAATGAAGCAAGTATTGAATTAACCAACCGCATCACACACACCAAAACAGTACAGCAAAGCATCAACAACAGCGTCCAGATACATCCCCCAACCCGATTCTTCTCATTAGGGTTAGGGTTTTCTTCTTCTTCTTCTTCCTCAAAAATCCCCAAATCACTTCATTCTCTGCAAAATCTCAATGTCCCCTTCTTCCTTTTTCCTCACCCAATCCATATCCAACCACAAAACCTCTTGTCACTTCCTCTGTTGTTGCTGTTGTTCTTCAAACGCATAATCTAATTTACCATTTCATCGTTTCTTCAATTTCGCACGCAAACTGTTTGATGGACCTCTCTCATCATCAATCCAATTTATCTCTCAGTTTTTCATCTTCTCACTCTTCTCCGCCTCGTCGTCCTCCGATTCCCGACGACTCTATTTCTCTACATCTCGAATCCAGTTTCCGCGATCCATCACACCCTGTCCCTACGGTTCCTCTTCAGCTCATGGAACCGCAGACGGAGAAAGAGAACGGTAGCTTTGATGCTGAATCGAACAACAACAACAACGATGATGATGATAGAGAAGTCGAAGAATTTCGTATTCTAGGTCATTCAATGTGTCTTAAAAGACGAAGGGATTGCGAATCCTCTACAACTGCGACTAAGAGAGCTTCCGTGGAACCCAATCTCGAGGCTCGAAAGGCTGCAGTTCGATCGTGGGGCGATCAACCCTTGCAGGTAGCTGATCCTGATATCTACGAGATTATAGAAAAGGAGAAAAAGCGTCAATTCAAAGGGATTGAATTGATAGCTTCTGAGAATTTCGTGTGTAGGGCTGTAATGGAAGCACTTGGAAGCCATTTGACGAATAAATACTCTGAAGGAATGCCTGGTGCACGTTACTATGGAGGAAATCAATACATAGATGAAATTGAAACGCTTTGTTGCGAGCGAGCCTTGGCAGCGTTTAATCTTGATCCTAAGTGTTGGGGTGTGAATGTTCAGCCATATTCGTGTACCTCTGCTAATTTTGCTGTGTATACAGGATTGTTGTCGCCGGGGGATAGAATTATGGGGTTGGATACTCCTTCTGGAGGGAATACTAGTCATGGTTACTATACTCCAAATGGGAAGAAAATTTCGGGGGCGTCTATATTCTTTGAGAGTTTACCTTACAAGATCAACCCTCAATCGGGTTTTATTGATTATGATAAGCTTGAGGAAAGAGCACTTGATTTTCGCCCTAAGATACTTATTTGCGGTGGGAGCTCTTATCCTAGAGAATGGGATTATGCTAGGTTTAGACACATTGCCGATAAATGCGGAGCTGTGTTATTGTGCGACATGGCCCAGATTAGTGGGATAATTGCAGCCAAGGTATGAAATATTTTATAAGGCACTGTCAATTTAGTTTGAAAAATTATTAGTACTCTAAAGTAGTCTCTAAAATTGATTTTCTTAATCATATTAGTCCTTTTAGATCAGTCAATTTTGTCCATGAAATTGTTCTTTAGGGACCAATGTGATTGAGAATTTTTAAATTAAGGTAATACCCTACAATTTCAGGGGTTATATTTTGCAGTTCAGAAAAAGATTTAATTGTTTGTTGTAATGTCTCACGACTCTCACCCATACACAAGGCTCATAAAAATTTCTGTTCGAGTTAATGTCAGGGTCCCTTTATTGTGGTTAATAGTTCTTCTGATCATGGAATATGTGAATACTGCTTAGTTTTTGAGGCTTGATATCAATAATTGGATGCCTGAGCAGTCTACTGGTTTTAATAAAATTTTCCGCTAATCTAAATAAAATTTTACCCCGATTGATGTTAACATCTTGTCACACTTTTAAGTTAATCCCAGTAGGTCATTTTCTGGAATTACTGGACAGGTTTTTGGAGCAATTGCACAAATACTAATTTGTGCACTTTCAATTTTGAACATATATATACCTGTTATTTTTTCTTTAACATATAATTTTCTGGTCCTTGCAGGAGTGTGTGAACCCGTTTGATTATTGTGATGTTGTAACTTCGACAACTCACAAGAGTCTTCGAGGTCCAAGGGGCGGTATAATTTTTTATAGGAAGGGAACAAAACCAAGGAAGAGAGGGATACTTCTAAGTCAGGGACATGAAAGTGATCAATATGACTTTGAAGAAAAGATAAATTTTGCTGTTTTTCCATCATTACAAGGTGGGCCTCACAATAACCACATTGCTGCGCTCGCTATTGCGTTAAAACAAGTGGCCACTCCTGAGTATAAGGCATACATGCAGCAGGTGAAGAAGAATGCTCAAGTTTTAGCATCTGCTTTATTGAGAAGAAAATGCCGTCTAGTAACTGGGGGCACAGACAACCATTTAATACTTTGGGATATAAGGCCCCTAGGATTGACAGGTATTATATGATTGTGTCATATTTTTATGATATATTGCTGATTGCATCTTTGTTTGTTTAGTGCTAACTTGTCATCTAGACTCATCTATTTGGCATGTTTTCTGCACTTCGCATTGGTTTTGAGTTTGATAGCCACTTTATAATCAAACATTATGCTCGAGTCATATGGTTCAAGCTGGGCAATTGGTGATGTTTGATTCTTATGTTTTTGTATATGGTAATAAGCAGACCTGTGTTTTTTTTGGCTTGTAGGTAAGTTTTATGAGACGGTCTGTGAGGCATGCCATATTACTTTGAATAAAATTGCTATTTTTGGGGACAATGGAACTATAATTCCTGGAGGAGTAAGGATAGGTAAGCGATAATTTATATGCTTGAATCTGTTATGTTTTGTATGCTCATTTGATAGGCAGTGCATTCTTATGAGACATTTTTATGTTGCATTACCAAGGTACCCCTGCCATGACTTCAAGAGGGTGTTTGGAGGCCGATTTTGAGACAATGGCTGATTTTCTCTTTAGAGCTGCACAAATTGCAAACATGCTGCAGAGGGAGCACGGGAAGTTGCAGAAGAATATTTCTAAGGTACTTGAGAGCAATAGGGACATTCTTGAGCTCCGGGCACGGGTTGAAGCTTTTGCAACTCAGTTTGCATTGCCGGGTTTTGACATTTGAACATAATGCAGCTGGTGTGTTGCATTATTGATTATTTATATATGCTACACTGGTGGGTTGTTGTGCCTGCTTGTGACAAAAGCCAGTCATCTTGATGTGCATATATTTTGTGGAGCTTCTCTCCTCTTTTTGTTATACACAGTCGTCAGGTTTTTGCACGTTGCTCTGATTGCCTGTTGCTCTGATGTGCAATGTGGTATAAAACAACAGTACATAATTGAGTGTCGCCATTGAGGTTTCTTTTGGTAATCAAGCATCCTGTTCCTGCCTTGATGGAGATTGCACCGTTCCTGCTGAACGCAGCAAGTTGGCCATTACGGGGGTTGGAACAGAGATTCTTGATCAACCAACCTGAGTACAGAATTCTTCTGAGGAATCTGCAGAAAATAATTAATATGATAAAGGTTAGTGACCTTTAATTCTTTTACCTGCTGTTTCACGGTGAAAGCAACGGTAATCCTGTTTTTACTTTCTACATATTACCCGTTTTTTGATATGATAGTTGTACTCTTTTGCAGCAACAATATAGTGCCGAGTTAATTGTTAAATATACAGGTTAATGTGTTGAATAAGTGATTACTTTGTACCCTTGTATAAATAAAACATCAATTATCATTTATTTTCTCAAAACAAGCTTGATGATTCTTTTATAGTTGGTAATGGAAACATTTTCAGAAGCTCTTTTGAGTTCATTCAACTTCTGTTACTGTGGCATTTTTTATTGACTTGTACTAGAGGATTGAAGTATTTTGTGTCATTGAAAGGGAGTTGTTAATTATCCAGTCTATATGTTTATATTAATTAGACACTTTAGCCACATTTACTATATTTTTTGAGAGGGTGTATTTGGCAAATAGTTGGAGTTCTTGAATTAGTCTTGTAAATGTGGTAAGACTATCTAATGGGTCTGATCTTTCCCTATACCCCTTTATGACAGTGTAAGTTGTCCTAAAATAAATTTAGAATGTCACTTGTAAATATCTGGTTTTGTGGGATTGTAGGGGAGATGATTGTATATTTATGCGTGTAAGTAATGTAATAAACATGAGCATTTTCAACTATTTTAAATGAATATAATCCCCAGAATATTTTATGATACTGAATCTTATTAGAAATTTATCTCATTTCTCCACAACCCATTCATAGCATGTTGTATTGGTTAATTATAGGTATGATCATGCTTTGGGGTTTGACATACGTGGAATTTTAAGGGGGTGATTACCTCAACTTGATTGAGCTTAAATTTAAAGGAATTGGACAGGACCATGGTTCAAATCTTGATTAAGGAGTAATTACTAACATCAATTGTTTAAAAAAAGAAAGTGAAATTTAGTGATTATGCCTCGTTAGTGCTTGCATGTTTATCAACATAGATGAGGAAAAGAGATGGACAAAACAGATAATATGATTAATCAAATTTCTCTCCCACGTGTTAACTGGTAATTGTCCGACTCTAGTTTGCTTCACATCTTTGTGCACGATTAACCATCAGATTTGAAGCAGTGATTAGGAATAACACCGTTTAAAATGACATTTAATGACTTGAAAATTCTTGCTGTTCATTCACAAGTCCATTGAGGAAAATAATCATTGCTTAACACTGTAGAAAATGACAAGTATATATAGTATGCACTTATAATTGGTTTAGTTTGAGAAAATTTTACCTAGAAAATTTCCACTTGCCATAATGATAATACTATGTTAAAATGAATGATTGAATATTAATTATTGTATTAGAAAGGGGTAAAGTTGAAAGATTCTAAGCAGGGAAAACCAACTCCCCTAGAATTACTGCAAACAAGATGAGTAACAGACTGATAACAGCTACTAAGAATATGACATGAAAGAGAATTATGGTTTTCCATGTGAACGTTTGTTTGCTTTGTCAAATAACCGATTATCCTAAAAGCTTAAGCTATTAGGAAAGACTACATCAATGGTTTTATATTATTTCTAACACGCCCCCTCACGCAAGAGCCCACTTGGGCTTGAAGCGTGGATAATGCATAGGTCCACCTACCATATGCTTAAATTCCACTTTTTTTAATTAGAAAGTGAGGGAAGCGGGGATCGAACTCTAGACCACTTAGTCATAGAAGCTCTGATACCATGTCAAATAACCGATTATCCCAAAAGCTTAAGCTATTAGGAAAGACTACATCAATGATTTTATATTATTTCTAACATGCTTCTTTGAAAGCAGGCTTAAGGATAATAATGACCTCATGTCTCTAACAAAGTTGTGGCCACAGTGAAATTGGGAGAATTCTGGTTGCACCCTTTTGTTCAAGAAAGTTTTTCAACTGACTCCCCGCCATTAAAAGCTCAAACGAAATAACCTGCATTTTATCCTCGACGATACCTTCATAAATTGCTCGAAAGTATTAGTATTTATTTAGTACTACCATTTATCGACCCATGGATATTTGGTTACGGTTTATTTCTCGTTTTTATAACTCTTGCCGGACGGTTGTGAACTTTGACTCGGGTCTTAATTCAATTATAAAGTCATGTTTACGGTTATCTCAAATGTGATGTGATGATCTTCTTCGAGACATTTAGGCTCTCTTCGTGACCCAACAAACGTACATTAGACTATATTTGACAATATGTTTAAACAAGTGATCTAATTTATGTGGTTAACGAACACCAATTAAAGGCAAGAATCTGACACACCTCTGTTTCGGATCACCAAAACTCATTTTCTGATAGAATTAGAGGATAAAGAAAGAAATTTAACATGTTTTGGTGATTGAAATAAGAGATGATATATATATTGGTATTCATAATGTATTTTTAATGGGTGGTCCATAAAAATTAGTATATGGTATACATCATGAAAGCTACCTTGAGCGGTAGGGGGTGGTAGCAGTTCAGGCTGTTCATGAGTTAATGTGGTCCTTTCCTTTTCTTTTGAATCATTATCAACTGTCATTCACAATCAATTAATCATGACGGCAACAAGGTTTGTAAGATTTTGGAGAAGAATAAAAAGTTACTAACCTATTTTAGTGACATTATAAGGTCTAAGCTATCAATTCAATTCTGGCCTCTTGCCAAAGAGATCATCATCTATTCTACTCTGTACTTTGGAGCCATATCTAGACCATGCATTCTTTCTATATATGTATATATATATACTCCATCCAATCTTGTATATAAGCAAAAAAAAAAAAAAAAACACACCCTTTAAGGAAATGGATAAAGTGTATTGAGTAATGAGAAAAAATATTTCATTTCCAATTTTACCTTTGTTTTTGGGTTTGTTTATGACATTAATAGTTAGATGAATTGGTGGAGTGAAGTAAAATTATGTTAGAAACCGCACAAAATAGTGTAATTATTATAAGTTTATAAAAAGTTATAATAAATGTAGTAATTTTTGCTTATATTTGAGATTTTCAATTTTTTTGTTTTGTTGTTATATTTGAGACGGGAGAGAGTATACAGTAAATCTACATGGCCACCTCTCTGCCATATATATATTTTTTGTGAATTTCCTAAATATTTGATCATCAGCTGGTTTCACTTTTCTAATTGTTGGCTACTTATAAAACAGTACTAGTATAGTATATTCAATTCTTTTGTGACATACTTTACTATTTTAATTGATAAAATAAAGGAAAAAAACAAACATTGTATAGTATTTATTTGCTTGATTAAATAGAAAAGTACTAATTTTTTATGCTATCTTTTTTCCGTAGATTAAATATGATATATAAAAGAAAAAGAGCATAATTTTTGTTTTGTTACATTCAATGAAATTTGAACCTATCACTTCATATACATCTAAACTCCTCACCCCAAAATCAAATATATTAGTTTCAAAAGGGCATAGTTATTAATTTGATAGTTTTCACACTCTTTATTTGAGGAGAATAACTTTTGATGTGAAATTGTGAAGTGTAAACTCTAAGATGCTACTAGTATATTTCTATTTAGACAAATAATTTTTATATAGAAAAATATGTATTTTTTATTTTGACAACTGGTTGACATTTTTGAGTTTCTAACACCCTTAGCCGTTAGTACAACCCATTTATTTATCATTTTCTTATTTTTTTTTTTATGATACCAATATTACACACTTTATTTTTACTACAATTTTACTCCTTCGGTCTCAAAATATAAACAAAAATGAGTCAAAGAAACTTAATGTATTTGGTTAGAGATTTGATCCAAATACATTAAGTTTTGTTGATCCAATAATCATGCATTTTATTTTGGGTCATCTTAATTTCTGCCCAATACCACATGTTCTATACTTTAAAAGTAAAAAAATTTCTTTTAAAAACAAAATTAAATTTTTTAAGGAATAGATAATATTGATTTATGGAGTTAAAAATGTTAGTTGGTGTGACTGTAATTAGTAAGGTAGCTAGCTATAGAGGTCACTGGAAATGGAAGATACAAAGAAAGTAGTATAGTCATATCATACGCCGGAAAACACAGAATATTCTTCATTATTGCTTACTCAGAGAAGAATATTGTGCATTTGCAATTGAATATTGCTAGTAGTAGTATTATACATATCTGTTGATACTACTCCTATAATAGTAAGACACATAGATACTATGAAAATTGACATTTAATCATCTTATATCTTACAACTTCAATTTCATTGTCTTATGCATTGTATATTTCTCCATAATTAATTATTTCCAATTAGTCATTTCACATCACCATATAATATAGAGGCCAGGAATCTCATTATTATTATTATTATTATTATTATTATTATATAATATAAGGTATAACATATATATGCATATGTGAAAGACATTATATCCATTTCAAGGTACAATATATATGGTAATGTCAAACAAACATGCATGTAATGCAAATATAGAATCATCAGCACAAAAGCTAGCTTGGTCCTTATATATATAAATAGACAAGAGCTTTAATTTTATTTTTCTAATAAAGAATTTATATATAGATTAATTAAAATAAAACTAACAACATCATAAAGTTTTTTTAATTTATTTATTTGATAAAATTATGTTGAATATTGTAACTAAATAAATACTTATAAATTAACCATAAAAATTTTCTTTTTACTCAAGTTTTTTGTTTAGATCCTTAAAAATATTATGAAGATGGTGCGTTCATTTTTAATGGTTGTACCGTTAATTCATAAAAAATGTTAGCCCACTCTTAACATAATTTAATCATTTTTTTTGCTGTTGAGATCTTAATTACTTTAAATACAAGATTAAGATTTGTCTCATTAATTGAGTGATATTGTCCCATGAAAAGTGATATTGTCGACCAAATCCTACATATAATAGTAAAATGTAAATAAAGGGTATGCAAACTAGTGTTTCAGAGTCAGAGGCATTAATAAAAGATAAAAAGTAAAAAGTAATTTTTGTATTAAAAGTAAGCTATTTATAACTTACAAATATTGACTAACCAAGTTTTAAATTTTGATATGATTTTACTATATTGAATTTCTTTAACTATTTCAGAAATACTAATTAGCATTTTTTATAAATAAATACTAATGGGCCATATTTTAGTGGAGTCACAAACGTGTAGGAAATGACATTCTCTTCTTCAAAAGTTGAAATTACTTTTTTGTTTTCTTATAAGCACTTTATTAGTACAAATTTACAAATGAATCTAGTCTACATTGAGAGGATTATTAACCTCTTGATTTATTTTTTTAAAATAAAGTATTTTCATCCAACGGTTGAAAATAATCTCTAACACTAACTATTTAAAAGGTTGACATTTTTCCATATAAATTTTCATATTTTCATATGCATCGTCGAGAGATCAAATTCTCAACTAAATAATTAAAAGACTCAAATATTTATTACTTATATTTCGTTCCGGCCTCATTTTGATATAATAATATAATTTATAACTCTTAAAAGGTTGGTAGTACTAAGATTTTGTCTTTAAACACCTCTTAACTTATTCAGGCTACTTAAATTGAATATTTAAGCAGTGTTCATTCCTATAACTTAAGCTAAATTGAATGTGAAATAGACAATTAGACAACAAAAAAGAAGGTAAAAAGGGATGACACAAACAAAGGTGAAAAAAGATATTTGTTATTTCATCAAAACATTAATTTGTTTCATGAATTTCTCACTTTGTTCAGTAGGCAGGCAACACAATCCTAATTTTCTATGTTATAATGATGATCATTTCCACTTTCTAATTTTCCATGTGAAACCACTTTTGACTTTTACAGAGGAAGATCTTCTCTTGCTTCTAAGATATCAACTACCCTAACACTAGATACATTAAAGGACTTTTATTGAAAGGTAGTTTTCAAATCTTTATACATTAAGTGTCCATCGTCTAAGATTATGTCTACTATTTGAAAAAAAATATTCATTAGTTTAATTATACTACAAAATAAGATATGTTAATAGAAAACATGTAATGATTATGTGATTATTCTAAAACATATAAGACAAACAAATAAAACACTTCATATAAAGTCTCATTTTAAATTGGATAAAGACATTTGTTAAAATATTCTAATATAGACCTTTTGTATTTAATAATGTAAAAAGTTTAATGCTCGAAAAACTAAAATACACAAATTTTAAAAAATAATTTTTATATTTGTTTAACATTCTCCTTTAATTTTAAATTCAATAAAAAGTAACACACCACATTAATCATTCAGTCATGTACTTAAAAATTGTATTCTAACCCAATTAGTAAGATAGTACACAATTTGATTGAGAACATGATCATGACAGAATAGAATCATGGTTCTGAGTTGTATAATCATAATCACATTCAATTGATTTTTACTAACAGACCATAATTAAGTAAATCTTATATAATATTAAAGATATGTTCCCTTCATCATTTTTTACACCAAAAACCACTAAATGACAGACAACATATAAGATTTATTCAGAAGTTTTATTCTTAGCTAACTTTAAACACTCACTCACTAGAATACAAAATTGTAATAGAGTAGAAATTCTGCCACACAAACAGAACAAATTAGTATACTCCTCATAATATCTAGTTATCTAGTTACTTCACAAAAGATTCTCATTGACTCTACTAAAATATTTTATATTTTAATAAATAAACAATTAAGCTGAAATATATATTTTCTGATCACTATTATAAACAAAAAATATTTTTTAAATTCATTGAATAATTGATCATATAAATAATGTGGTACCAAATATATCAGATATTCAATAAATTTTAAATATATATTTTTTGTTTATAATAATGATCGAAGCGTGTGTAATGTAGTATTACACTATTGGACATCAATTTACCCTCCCAAAAAAGATATGAAGAAAAAGCAGCTGTTTAACAAATAAAGGCAGAGAATACTGTCCTTATAATAGAAAGATATTTTTCTTTCTCTTGAAGTTACCAACTTCTAAATATTCTGAATTCTTATCTAAGAATAGTAATGTTTGCTTTTCTTTAAAGCTAGAATCACATTCTATTCTCTTGCAAAAATTTATTATTTCTTATACCATAAAGGCTTCTTCAAGGCTCAAACAAATTCTCCTAGCTATAGTTGTTTAACAATTAATAATTTTGAAGCATAACTTAATATAATTATTTTTTAAAAATAAATAAGATAAAGACCTTAGATTAATTAATGCACAAAAAAGGGATTACATTGCTTCATTAAAATTTTATTATAACATAAAAAAATAAATAAAAAAAAGTACTAGTTATTAATTTCTAGTTCTACTACCTATGGCTGCACATGTCCAAAAGTTTCTTCCTTCCTTCAACTATTTCATCAAAGAAATCATCAAGTTGTCCTGTTATTGTCTCTACACCACATCTCAACAATCCAAAACAACTCTTCACATTCTCAACTTTTTCTTGAATAATCTCACCACCATTATTATAACATGTTATTCTCTCCAATTCTACTTTCAATTCCTCCATTGCAATCTTTGCTTGTTGAAATTCAAACATCATAATCCCTTGTTGTACATCATTGTTGTCTATTTCTTCTGCCACTTTTTGTTGCAATAATGACATTGATACCATGAAACCAGATCCAAAAACCATGTGTCCTTCATGGTACCCTTGTCCTAGTCCTTGGTGAAAACAAGTGGAAGACCAACAATAAGCAAGTCCTGTAAGTAGAATCATTAGAAGTAATGAACTAACACTCCTCATTGCGAAAAGAACACCTCGGAAACCACTAAATCCATTTAGTTTTGAATTCGAATCCGTAGATATGTTCGTGTTTTGGTTCAAACATTGAGATAATTGTTGAATCCTTGTTTCTGTTAAGCTCTTGTTTTCCTCCTCCATTCCTAGAATCTCCCTTTGACAAACATTTATCGCGCGAATAATCTGTACATACATTTTCGTATGCATTAATAAAAAATCGAATATAATATATAAAATATGATCAAGCATTTGTAATATACTAATAATGTCATTAGTTAGTACAAAATTTTAAGAAAAATATTTTATATAAAAATTAAAATTTATAGAAATGTTGAGAAGACAATATATGTTTATCCGTGCATCAGTTATAAAATGATGCACAGATGAACATACTTACCCGACGTGATAATTCGGGAGTAAAGTGATGGTAGCCATCTAAAGAAGAAGATATATTAGTGGCAGATGAGCAATAGTTGTCCATTCCAGAAATGGCAGATTTGAGGACATGACAAGAATCCCAAAGTCTCGAGCTTTCATCCATGTATTCATCAAGCCATTTTCCTCCAACGGGCAATCGAAGTTTGCGAACCAAAAGAGTGAGTTGAGAATGGAAGGATTGAAGAGATGAGATAATTTGTGAAAGGAATTGGAAAGACATGAAGTTATGGGAGATGAAGGATTGGTGAAGGTCATTGAGTCCTTGGTTAAGCATATTGTAGAAGCCATTTATTGAAGAGTTTGTGCATGAATTTGAACTCATCATGCAAAGGTAGGTGGAAAAAGAGTGTGTGAGGAAGATTATGATGGAGATTGATGGATTTATATAGTTGCAAGATTAAGGAAAAAGAGTTAATTCAAGCTATATATCAATCAATTAGAAGTTGGTATAACTTAGGAGCTGTTGGGTGCAATTATGAGTGTTTCCTATACAGTGGAGGAGATGATTGGGAATCTCTTGTTTTATTGTGAAAAAAGAGAGAAAAAGAAGAAAAAATTTATGTATTTTTTTTAAGGAAACAAAGTTTTGGTGAGTTGAATTTTGAAAGCTCACTAGAGTAGATTTTATGACTCAGACGGGTTTGGATCTTCTCCGGTCACTGAATGGTATTGTTCGATTTCAATCTTTGATTTTCATTAAATATTAGCAGTCAATACTATAGTATAATTGATGGACGGTTCACATTAGCGCAGGACATAAAATTGGAGATCGAGGAAGACCAGGAGATAATATGGATCGAAGAATGTTAATAGAGATACACACTCTTACAAGTATGAGTCAACGTTTTATCAACCGAATTGTATATCTGCGATAAAAGAAAATAGATATAAGAGGAAAAAGAGAAATATAGGTATAAATGAGCACAAAACTATGCAAACATGAAAACTTGTGTTTTTATTTTTCAATTTCTATGTATCACATACAATTTTATTTTCTTATTTGTTATTCCTTCGAGGGCTATAAGTACAAGTGGTGGGAAAGGAATATTAACAAAAAATGAAGCTCTTCATATACGATATATGTTGGATTGTGTTTCTTAATTGGGGTTTCAGGTTTGACTACTTTGACTATAAAGATTCTGTTTCTCATTCTTCCATTTTGATTTAGTTCCCTTTTGGATTGAGTACAAAAAATTCTCTTTGGCTTCATTCTTCCCTATGGTTTAAGTAATTTTCTTGAGGGACATTGCACCCTTTGATTTGTTTTCTTGAAAAGAGAAGTGAATGATGATAGGTTATGTATACTAAGTATTTTACACATTACAATGTAGATTCTTCTTTCTTCTTTAGGACCCAACATTCTATTGTGGCAATATATTAAATCACCATCGTTTGCATGAAATATTATACTTACAAAAAACCCAAACATGTTGCCAAATGCCAGCAATTCTTGATAGATATAGTGCACTAGCTAGTATATATTATATATGTGATGGGTCCTTCTTGTATATATTATATATATAGACTTGAATGAATTTAATTGACAAAGATGTAACTCAATAAGATGTTAACTTTATTTGGGGTGAGCAAATCAAGCCAACATTTTCACCTTATTGTTAGTATATTCACTAAGATGTTTGCTTAACATAAAATATTCGTGATTATAATAATTAATTTATATTTATATTTGCTATAGTGACATAGATACAATACAAATAACTGAGCTATGACATATAAAACAAAGTTGAATATTCTCTTAGAGATGTTAATTTGTGGTTTATTTTCACCAAATCATTGAAGAATTTGGGAAGGATTTGCACGGGTTGTGTTGTAAAGGAAAATACAATGCACCAAAACAAAATCATCAAAGGGATATCTTGAAAGAAGGACATTTAAATTGCTCTTTCCAACTATTAGCTGATTTTAAGGGTAAATGCAACCTTCAAGGGAAACCATATCAAATATTCACGGATATTGATCTTGTTGTATTATATATAAAATCCTTTCCTCCTTTTAATAATGTAGTCTTTGTTAAGCTAAGGTGCCCACATTAATTAAATATATACTATTCCCCTCCCTCCCAATATCAACTCATATCATTATCCATGTTGAGAAATCAATTCAAATTTCCAATGAAATGTAAGAAGATATTTGCTATGTAATGTAATCATGGGAATTCACCGTAATTTCGACAAATCAGCCCTAATATACCAAATATACACAAAAATAAAAAATTAAGAGAGATGAAACAATTGATGTCTACATTGTCAATTGTCATATTCATGAACAGGGCCGTCTCGACACATTTTGAGGTCCAAGAAGAATTTTTTTCAACTTGTATAATTTAGTATAAAAAATTCTATTAGTTATTGGGAATTGAACCCATAAACACACACAACATTTAAGACAAATGACCTGATTATTATTAATAATATATTTGCCGTTCAATTTTTTTTAAGACAAATGACTTAACCATAGGCTATTAGCTACATGTTTTATATTTTACAATTAACTAATACTGTAATTAACTATTTCTAACAAATATTTGAAAAATATACAACAAATTGAAAATATGAGACGCTCTCTTTTGTGAGGCCCTAGGCAAAGGGCTGTGCTGTGCTTGCTCAGGGCTGCCCTTGTTCGTTAATTAGCGAAAATCACTTTCCTCTTCTATAAAGACAGACACATGTGAAGAGGTGAAATATCCACATTCTTAAATGATCATGTAGAGTTGAGGCATTCCAACAATATGCTAGAGAAATGAGGTGTGAGTGATCATTTGATATGTGAGATGTGAGTGTTACCTCTTATCGTAAGTTTTGAGTGATAATATTGTAGATTTGTGGTGAATTTTTTTCATAAACCCACTTGGATTGGTATGGTGGTATTTGTATCTGATTGCGTAGCGTCCGAAGAAGACTTAGGAAGAAGACGACGAAGGAAAGAGTTTTGACTGGTAATCGGTACTCTAAATCCGCAGCAAACAACAATCTCGAAAAACTACCCACGCAATGCAAGTCGTACTAAACACACCCTTTGGTCATAACCTCCGCCGAAAACCCACCCCAATGTCAAGAGTCTGTAACAAGCAGAGTAAACAACAGGTATTCGAGAAGCCAGGAAGCCTTCTACGAAGCTCTTTAAGTAGTCTGTAACAAGCAAAGTAAACAACAGGTATTCGAGAAGCCACATCATAAGCATTTGTCTATTCATCTTCTCTATAACATTTTGATTTTTGGAAAGACGACTTTAAAGGCTCTTCAACTATCTCTCTTGACACCGTGGTGGTTGCCATCTGTAGATTGACATTCTTGATATCATTAAAAGATTGGGACAAACTCAAGAGACTGATAGGGACATTGAGACATCCTTCAAATAGTTTGGCTGCATAGATGATAGTTTTTTGTGCTATTGTTTGGGCGGGAAGCCATGCTTGTGGTCCAAGTCACCAATCAATAATCAACAAAATAATCAAAACAAAAGGGCAATAACAATCACTCATTCATCTAAAACCAACAAAACAGACCCAAAGAGTGAAAGAGGCTCACGGCGGGGGGAGAAAGAGAGGGAGACAGAGCTTACCTACAAGACGCAACGATGAAGTCGATAGAGGAAAGCTTACGCGTGTGAGTCACTGTATTTTGCCCTTTCAGAGCTTACGTGTTTCCAGCTTCTTCTTTTTTTTTTCCCTTTCTTATTTTTTTTTTCAAAAAAAAAAAGAAGAAAAAATGGGCCGAGCCCGGGCAAGTGCCCAGGCTGACGGTCCAAGATCCGTTTATCCCCGGGGACTCTCATTAGTAAGACCCAAAAATTAATCCACACTAATGAACCATAAAACTTATTTTAGTTGAGATATTCTTAAAGATTATTGAATCAAGTGTGATTCTCATTATTATTATTATCTCACAAACAATGCCTTATATAGACTAGGACAAGTACAAATTCTACACTACAATGCCTTAAGACACAAGCTACGCGCGCTATGCTACACTAGGCAAGCAGGCCAAGGACACACAAAGCACCCACTGCATAGGCGCCATATGCGCTTACTGACTACAAACACAAAAACAACTAAGCATACACAACAAGATCTAGGCCTAATGTAGATTAACTTCTAGTTTATGGTAGCATCTAAATTCTAAATTAAAATAATTTTTATGGTTCATTTATGAAAATTAATCCTTATATATTTATAGGTGTTTAAGGAAAAGTTAAATGATTGAGTTTTCAAAGAAGTTAAAATGTGTAAGCTAAATTCAACTTGTATACGAAACTTTAAGAAATGTCTAAGGTTATGTTTAAAAGATCCATAAAATTTATGAAATTCTGCGCACACAAAAAAAAGTTGCATAAATATTTATTGCAAATTTTATCTTAATTTAGAAGTTACAATTCGATAGGTGATCATTAGATATCTTTCAAAAATTACGGATTGAAATATATCTTCCGAACTGTTTAAAATGTAACTTTCGATTTTTATATAAAAGACAAAATATTTTTTTTGGACAGGGGGTTTAAAGAATAATTTTCTAATTTATTTTATAAAAATTGGACCCCAGCCCATACATAGTTTTGTGGCTTAAATTTAGAGGTGAAATTACTCATATATCCCTAGTATTTTAAGAAAATTACAACACAGTCCATCCTCTTCTTCTTCTTCTTCGTGAAAGCGCTTCCCTCTCTCCCGCGGTGCAGTCACCATCACTGCTGCGACTGCGCCGCTTCACCTAATTCATTAGAGTTTCTTTAGTTTTTCAATTGAATACTAGAGAATCAATTATTGTTTACTGTGAATAAAATAGTTTGCAGAATTTAGGGTTTACTGAATGCGGAACCGGCTCTTTTCCTTCCGTCGATATCTAAGCCAATCCATTCCACATGACCTATACGATCCTCCATTTTCCCCCTCTAGAAAACTCCAAAAAACAAATAACAATGTATCTCCAAATATGGAACGAGACACAAATCTACCTCTGAAATCGGACCTTCCATTCCAGTTTATGTACTCTTACTCAGAAACTGATCCCTCTATAAAACCCATAAGCTTCCGTGAATCACCCAAATTCTCTCCTTTCGGACCAGGCCGGCTCGACCGTAAATGGACCGGAATCTCCGCTCCGGTTCAGCATGAAGTGGACCGGAAGAAGATTGAAGAGGAGCGGAACAGGGTCCTTGGAGTCCCGCTAGATGACCAAGAGGTCGCAGAGCTCGTTGAAAGCTACCGTCACAGCGACTGCTCTAGGCAAATCAATTTGGGTCGGTACAAATTTATTTAATTTGTTTTTTATAATATGATTTTAGTCCTAAGTTTTTTTGTTTTGTTTGTGTTCATTCCCTCTATATCCAAAAACAGTTGTTTCTATCTTAATTAATATAATATTCTTTACTTAATTTATTGATTGATGGTTGATCTATCTTGATGTTATGCTAGGGAAGGGGGGAGTCACTCACAACACTTTGGATGACATCCATAATCATTGGAAGAAGGCTGAAGCTGTAAGGATTAAGTGCTTGGGTGTGCCAACTCTAGACATGGACAATATTTGCTTTCACCTTGAGGTCAACACAATTGTTTTGCATTTTTATTTGTTTATTTGTTAGTGGAAGGATTGATTCATCTTTCTAAAATAGTTTTCTTGTTTATTTCCCTACAGGACAAGTCTGGTGGGAAAATTATCTATCGCAACATCAATATACTGCTCTTGTATAGAGGACGACATTATGATTTCAATAACCGTCCAGTTATACCTCTTATGTTGTGGAAGCCTTATGCACCGATATATCCTAAGCTTGTGAAGAATGTGATTGAAGGTTTGACACACGAGGAAACAAAAGAATTGAGAAACCGGGGTTTGAACTCCCATCCTCTGATGAAACTTAGTATGTAAATATGTGATTATCTTCTTACTATTCCGGTTTAAAGTAGCATTATTCGATATGCTAAGTTGTGGTTTACATGTTCAGCTAGAAACGGTGTTTATGTGAATGTGGTGGAGAAGGTGGGGGAAGCTTTTAAGACTGAGGAGGTTGTGAGATTGGACTGCACTCATGTGGGTACAAGTGACTGCAAAAAGATTGGAGTGAAGCTAAGGGTATGTATGTGTGTCATACAATTATAAAATTCAATGCTTTTAATCTTTAGATTGAAAATAAAATGTGTATGTTGTGTTTAATGTGTTTTCCTATTAGCACAGGATTTAGTGCCATGTGTCCCGATCTTGTTCAAGGATGAACAGATAATCATCTGGAGAGGAAATTTAGATCAAGAACAATCTTTGGACCCATAATGGAGTGTTAAAATTAGAGATGTTTTCATGATGGTGTTTGATTCAGGCCTTGGAAGGAGGGTGTTGATTGACTATAGTGCAAAGTTAATATTCTTTGTTAACTGAAATTGTTATATGGTACCATTTCCTTGACTAATGAATTTGACATAAACATAGTTTGCTTGTCAGCATTTGTATTCATGAAATCATAATCTGGTGATCTGCAGGAGGAGAAATTCATTGGTTTGGATTAAAATCACTCAAATCAGCTTGCTACCTGTTGGGCAAACTGTAAGACTTTCGTGACCGGATTATTTCTAGGAGTTGATTATTCATTTGTTTTTTGAAATGACAAATGTTAGTTGTTCTAAGTTACTGTATTGTGTTATTTCTAGCTGTATTTTGTTCTTAGTTGTGTAATAGGTACCCACTGTGTTTACTGCTTTGAGGAAATGTTTATTTTGATAGCTTAGATGAAATACTATATGTTGTTTTGTATTAAAGCAATGAATAAGACCATTACACTATTCAAAGTTTTTCTTATGATTTATCAAATTGTCTATTTTCCTAAGAATCAGACAAATCAAACTACAATACCACTTGTTAAGAAGCCTGAACAATGCGAAACAAAAAAAGACACAATTCTATTGTGCGATATTATATATTTACACTTGACATTTTGAATCAATAGCCTCTTCAACAAAAAAAAGTTTATCATTGTCTCTGATCACATCAATACTGTCTATTTCTGCTCCTTCTTCATTTGTCACCATTGCATCTCTTGCATCAAACCCAAATTTTTCACCTGTGTTGTACACATGTAAGATTATATATCAGGATACTAGACCTGCATATTTGTTTCTCAAACAATGTACACAATAACATATACACAAAACTTGGTGAACTTTATAGACAACCAATTTAAAAACAACTGGATTTGATTACTAAAATTTTACATAATAATAATAAAGTACAAATATACTTATGTTAGTCCTCGTAAGTTTTGTTTTTGGATTTCATCCCTGCAAAATATAACTCATTGTGTTTGGTCCTTGATGCCATTCGTTACAAAATGGTTTCTCACTTTGCCGGGATGAAAAACAACTTATTGGGACGAAAACTAAAAAATTATGCTTTTGCATCTTATACCGTATTGGTTTCAAAAAATGGGGAATCTGAAATTTTACCTGCAATAGTTTTGAGCTTTTCCAGTGAATCAGGCAGCCTTATTAACTTTCCAGCTTCAATAAAACCTTTTTCTCTTCTTACTTCTGGGTGACCTCTATATATGCTTACTCTTGGACACTCTAGTCCATTAAATCTTCTCCAAATCTGCTTCTGTTCTTCTTGATTTTGCCCCTTTAAGACAAACTCACTAGGCATTGCCTCACTCACATTAATTAGATGCCCAATTTCGCGTTTCTGCAACATTTCATTTAAGGTGGGTGCAGAAAATTCGTGAACATGTACATCAGCGACATCTGCACCATTCATGACAAGCAATTGAACCATGTCCACAAGATTTTCTGCCATAGCAATTTGTATAGCGGTCATGCCGTGTCGATCTTTTGAGTCGATGTTTAATCCTTGCTTTAAAAGCTCATTCATCACTGTTAAATCATTCTTTTTTGCTGCTACGCACAGGAGATTTCCTGCTGTGTATGGATCAGAAAGAGCAGATAGCTGATAGAGGATTCTGAATATTGAGTAATGATTTGATGCTATAGCATACCACAGTGCAGTGTTGCCATTGATATCTGCCAATAATGGTAATGTAAATGACTACATGAATGTGAAATATAAACCTTAAAAAATTTAAATCAGAGAGAATTATGTCTAAGTTAAACGATAGATATATGATACCTTTTATATGTATGTTGCATGTATGCTTGAGTAAGACTTTAACACACTCTTCATGCCCATTTGATGCTGCTATGTGCTGCACAAAAACCAACAAGATGATAGGTTTGACAAATAGTTGTTTGATAATCCCTTAGTAGTTTTGAAGTTGTTATGATCAAATCTATAGTAAAGGAAGGAAGTAACCTAAGAAACACTACTACAAACACGGACACCAGATACGACATGTGTTGGTGTCGTATCGGTGTCAAACACTAACAAGTGTCGGATACCAGACATGTCATTGATCTGAAGTGTCGTTCTACATACGAAGTAACCTATTTAAAAGGTTAAAATATCAAAAGTATTGACAGGATAGATACACAGATGCAATATCAATTTTTAAATGTTTGATATTTTATTTGATTTTAAGAAATATAAAAAGGAATGAATAAGAGCATGAAGATTATAGACATGAGCATACATACCAGTGGAGTTTTTCCTTTCGAGTCTCCAATGTCAGGATCCAAACCTGCTCTCAGAAGCTCCTCAAGAAAAGCAGCATTACCTGTGCTGGCCACAGTTAACAAATTCACAGCCATGTTAGGGTCCTCTTCTTCCGTATTCTCCACCATTAAATCTTTGATGCTCAAATCCTTAAGCTGCTTGAAATGCTGCAATTGAATCACATTATACATTGAGCTTTAGAACGGAAACCATAAGCATCATTATGATTAATAATTACTCACAAATCATAAGACAAGACAGTAACGAACCTGAAGGAAATTTTTGAGTATTAGTATATTGTCTTCTTTTTTAATCTGCATTGCTTCTATAAGAGTATTGGTTTTCACCCTCAGAAGCTGTGTGAGAGTCTTGGTTCTGTAGGTAAAACTCTGAGGCCTACAACAAAGTGCACCAACTTCTCCAAACATGTCTCCTGTTGTTAGAGTCCCTAAAGTTCTCTCTTTCTCTATTACACTATCAATGATCTCTACTTCTCCTGACACTATAATATAAACATCATCTGGTGATTCATTTTGCATTATAACATCCTCTCTAGGTGGTATGTATTCTGCCTTCATTTTTGCAACCTGCAGCACATTCACAATTTATAAGGGACTTTTTCGGTTGACTTATTTGAACTTAATCTACTGACATAATAACTTGTGAGACTGTTTGTGAGAGTTCATAGAAACAAAACAACTTATGACATGTCATGAGCTGTTTTTATCTTATTTCCATAAGCTCTCCAGGATAGCTTATGAAAACAGTTTCTAGTTGTATGAAAACAGTTTGACTTTATTTTATCTTTGTTATAGAAATAGCTTATACGTAAGCACTTACATAATACACGTTTATATTATAATTAAGCTATTTATCCAAACAAGGTTTCAATCCATCTATTCATTTTGACAATCATCAATATAAGTGTAAGAATAAAAATTTAGTATCTTACTAGGGACAAAAGGATTTCTTTTGAGACGCCTTGGAAGAGATAGACTTTCTCTACAGTTGGAAAAAACAAATGCTGGCAGATGCTTTTGCAAATTGACTTTGGTAGCTGTTCAATTAGTTCATGTTGATTCAAGCTCTCTGCCTTAAATCTTAAACACATGTAAGCTAGGATCTGTTCTTTTAACCTTGGAGGCAACCGGTTTCGGCACACAAAGTTTGATGCTGCTTCAATGCTATTTCTCTGCAACAAAATCATATGAAATAAACAGCATTGTCATGAAGTTCATGTGACATGAAACATTAGTATGTAATCTCTCGCAGTAGTCTAAGAGCAGCATGAGGATGACCTAATATACAGTACTTGATCTAAAGTCTATACTTCATACTTTAGAATAGAAAATTCGGTTGTAACGATAAGTAGTAATGAATACTTTCTGTCACAAAAAAGATAGCAATGTAATACTTACAAATTCCATGGTGCGGCGAGTTCCTTCAACAACAAGATTTGTCATGTTACCAATCAAGTAAGCAGTTAGACCAAGGTTGAAGAGCATGTAGAAAATAATGAAAATCATTTCCATGGTGTTGACAGCATGAAGGTCGCCATAACCAACAGTTGTCATCGTGGTGATGGACCAGTAAATGGCTGAAATATATCTTGTTCGAGGGCTTGTCTCTCTAAAGTTTGGAATCACAGCTCCAATCCATGTCTTTCCTTCATGAGGGTACATATCAGCTAGCATGTAATACAAGCACCCGGCACAATGAACCGAAAAAAGTGTTACCTGCACCAAAATTTATCAACTAGTTCAACCATTAATTTTACCCAACATTTCATATTTATCGGCTATAACTAGCTTATACACGAAAATAAATGTGACATACAGAAAGAAGCCTAGCACATCTGACCCAGAAATAGTTGAACCTGATGTCTTTCTCAAGCCTGGAAAGGTGAATGAATGTAGTTAGATCAATTCTAACATACATTTACAAAACTATATGGTAAAGTGAGTGGCTCATTAAGTAAAAAGAAAAAGATTGAGAACCTTGTGAAGAATTGCTTGACACGTCTGATTCTCCAAAATCTGAGCATTCCCAAGAGGAAGTAAGGTAGACCCAATTTGTGTTTTCCAGTTAAAAAAAAGCCTATTGGTTCATATGGTATAGTTGATGCCACATCCATTAGGAACCATGTTGACAAGTACCTACCTCAACATTTAACATCATCATCATCAATATAGTAAAAGAGTCTTATTAACAATTTTTTAAGCTCATGATATAATGCTTATTTAATATATGTTGTTATTTTAGTTATTTCAAAAGTAATTATTGAGTAATTTTTTAAACTTTTTTTAAAGCATGTGTTACCAAATCCTTGAACCATTTGTCTCGGAGGCGTCAGTTCAATGGTAAGAGTTCGACCTTTCAATTTCAAATGACAAAATTCAAAGGTCTTCAAAAATAGTTATAAAATAATCGTCGGTGTCACTTTAGTTTATAATTTCCCATTAAAAAAAATATTCCCTCAACACTTAGCACATAGAATTAGAAAAACAATATGGTACAAATTATTAATCCAGTGTGTATATGATGAATGAATTATTTTAAAAACTACCTGCAGTAAAAATATGATGTTAATTGTTAACCACTGACTTAGTAAGCTAGTATCACCTTTCTTAATTTTATTTTATTAAGTAATCTATTGACTAGAAATTTCATTTTTAAAGTGAATACATGAAATATATGAGATTCAAACGCCAGCTATTGCGTATAAAATGCGATGTTTGTACCAACTGAACAAAGTTCACGGGAACTTATTTTTGTTTTTATTTGTATAATTATTTAATTTAAGTCAATCTTTTGTCACACTCACATGGTTGCAACAACTATTTTTGGACAGAAGCTCTAACATTTATGGATCATCCTGATTGCTTTAGATTACTGGGCCCTCTATTTGAATTGGGCTGGCCCACTTTAATTTTCTAGTACCCACGGATTTATTTTCTGAAATTTGGTGGACCCTGGCCCATGCATATTTTTGTGGTTAAACATATACCAGGTGTTCACTATCTTATCTTATTTAAATTTAATTTAATACTCCTACAACTTAATCATTATGATTAAGACAAAGACATTTTCTGGTTGGATTAAATTATTCAAAACCGACAAGTGAATAGTTGGTCTAACACAAATGAATGTTATCAAACTTAGGTTGGAATTAGGCCATAATGTTTAGCCTCTCCCAGAATATATGAATTTGGAATTTAGGAAAATGAATAAGTACAATCAATCCCTCACGTATATGAATTAGACAAAGAATAATAATAATAATAATAATAACAACAAATCAAGTTCTTTCTGATCAAAGAATGTCAGATAGTATTATATTCGGGAAATGGAACTTTTGATCTTTTCATTAGAATAAATAATACTCTATTTTGGTTTCAAAGAATAATAATACTTTATTTTCCATAAAAATAGAATAATAATACTTTCTTACTTCTGAGATTCATTTTCTAAGAATAATAATATTAAAATGATTTTTATGGACAAAAGTATTAAATTATTCTCGTCACTTTTTCATATATTTTATAAATTGACGGAGCGACAATCACCACTATATAAATTTCAACACATAATATGAGATTTCGAGTTTGAACTCAAATAAAAATATTCAGTCTAACAATATAACATTTGTTAGTTGAGCTGAATTTTACAAATTTTGTGTCCATCCTAACAATATATGCATTTATGGGTTGAATTAGTAAAAAAAAAAAAAACTAAAGCCACAAGAGAAAAATAAACTAAGAAACTAACAGCGCCAAAAATATCATAAAAAATTACTATTTATTATTCCGTTCTTTTTATATCATGTAGTTGAGTGACTAAAATTTCATCTTTTAAAGTGAATAAGTATGAGTACCAAGATTTAAACTTCAATCCCTATATATATTATATGCAACGTTTCTACTAACTGAGTTAAACTCACGTGCATTTATTCATGTTTTTCTAATTGGCTATGTACAATAATTTGGAGGAAAAAAAATCCATTGTTTTAGGAGTTTACGTAAATTAATATTTCTAGATTGCCAACAAATAAATAAAGTTCATCAAAAAATATAAAGTTCAACAAAATAAATGGTTATATATACTACTGAGATTTATTTATTTATTTATTTATTCTCATAATTTTTTTTTCATGTTTTTCTAATTGGCCTTTACTACAAAATATATAATTAATCTAGATTGCAAAATAAAATAAGAAATTACCTGACAGCAATTTTTTTGGAATCTCGTACAAGTAGATGAGTTGTTCCATCTATGTATGCGACGAAGAATGTCAAAACAATATCAACAGCAAAGAAAAGATCAACAATATTGTCCACCTTATAGAGTTTGCTATTTGGAGAAGAATGCATGAAAGCAACTTCAAAGGGATAAACCCATGCAGAATAAGCTACCAAAACAACCATAAAACTCTCCCAACACCTACACATTAATTCATCATATTTATTATTATACATCAACCAAAAATAATACTTTAATTTAACCACATAAATTAATTTATTACAAAAATTCTAAGAGTTTAATTGATATGCACCGACGGTGTAAAATAGTTTTACACCATCGTCCAATAAATAACCATCATTTTGCCATGTCATGTCAAGAAAGTGGGGTAAAGTGGGGTGATGTGGCGGAAAACATGGTTGGTATTGGTTGACAGTGTAAAATTATTTTACACTGTCGGTGCATATCAATTAAATCCAAATTCTAACCGCATATTTTGAATCACGTTCAATTTTTACGAAATCATGACGCAGATTATATTCAAACTTGTTAAAATTGTACTTTTTTTAGGCTTTACCGATCAAGCTAAGAGACCTAAAACGAATGTTGAAATGAGTTCTTTAAGAATTAACGATTATAGAATTAGTGTTTACCAATAAAAAATTCGTCTTTTCGTTTTTTTTTTTTTGGTAGACAGTCTTTTCGTTTTTATAATGTTAAACAAGCACTAAAATAAATATTAAATATATTACATAATTGACTATATATTCCTAATTAAATAAAAAAATTAGGAGAAAAAAATTTACACCATGAGGAATAAAATAAAATATTATTACTTTGAGAATTAATTTTTTTTAGACTAAGCAATTATTTTAGTCGTTGCCTCTTGTGTCAGCTCAATTTTTGTTAAAATATTGTCGTTGAGAATTTGTCAAATTCACCGTAAATTCAAACATGCACTAATTACAGTCAAAACCAAGTATTTACCTAAAAAGGAAGTCCTAAAAGAAAACAATATTAAATTATAAAAATCTTAATTATAATGTTAAGAGAGAAAAGATTAATTAACTTGGTCTCAAACAAATTAACTAGCAAGCTCTCTACCTGTATCTAGAATCCATTGGGGAAATGATCCATCCTTTTGAGCAAACTGGATTTTGCTTTGAAACACCAAGTGGAGGAAGAATGAGCTTTGAAACATTCCTTAGATTGAAAGATGAAGAAGATGTATAATCTTCTTTAACTTCATGAAGATGCTCTGCATGATGATCATGGTGCTTTCTCTTCAAGCTAGAGGCTAAATCATGAAGAGGATTATATGAACTGAAATTATTCTCCATTCTAGCTACTTCTACGTGTATACAACTCACAAATTCTAGTTGAAAGAAGGATATGGAAGTTTGAGAATAGATCCTAAAATAATGAAGAAGAATATATTGGTTAAAGATGAAAAGAAAGAAAGGGCAAACTCAACACAAGGAGCATGGTGATATTATTGTGCGGTCCTTTCATTTAGCATTATAGTGACCCAATAAAAATGTGGTTTTGAATATATAGCAGGTTGTTAGAAGCACATAAAATTGAAGTAATAATTAATTGTGTTATATGATATACATGGTATACTATACTATGTAAAACCAATTTGAACCAAGAATAAATTACTCTGGTAACGGTTTTGATCTCCTTAAAATTTGATTTTGTCTCATATATGTGAAGAAAATTTGATTACGAGAGAAGAAATCATCTTGTGTGTCCTACAAATTTCTCAATAAAAATTAATCATCGCTAATAACAATGGATATTTCGTATTAATATTATAGTAATTCAAAAAATAAAATTAAAACCGAATAAGTGGAGTACAATAGTAAGGAGACAATCGTAAGTAGGTCGTTGCATTTTAATTAATAAAATGTTTAAAAATAAATTTTAAGTCTTAATAATAATATTTTCCATTTTTCTAAGTAAGAGTACAAAAAGTGGGTTATTAATACTATATACCACTAAAGAATAAAGATATTGGTTTGGTCTATAGTACATATCCGCGTGACTCTCTCTCTCATATAATTGCAACATCATTTTCTGATGTTACAACATTACATTATTTGGTCGACTACTTACTACTAGCTACAAAACATGAAAAATGAATAACTCGTACAAAGTGTGTAAATTCAAAAGCAATACTAAATTGTGTGGTTATTATAAATTTAATACATCATGACCTCCAAGAATTCATGTCATCATACAAGAAATATCTCGAGTATGATAAAAACATAAAGGTAATTTCCCTTTGGTTGTTAGAAACACATAACATGTGGAGATAGTAATGTTGCAAATTTGAGTAAAATACCAATATGAAGTCCACACACTAGATCTCTTAAGAAGAAGGCAACTCTAAGAGAGAAAAAAATGTAGTAATAATAATTTAGTAAAAAATAAATAGTAATAATAATAATAATAATTTCCATTAGATGGAATTTGGATTTTCGGTTGTATTTCCGCATGTATGCACTCAACCACAATTGTAAACATTGTATTGAGATTCGATGGTGTAAATTTTAAACTTTGCTTTTTTCCATCTGATATCAATTCAACGGCTACAAAATTGACTGAATGAATACATGAATGCAAAAAAGTCTACAATCTCATAGAATCCAAATTCGACTAAATGCTCAAAGATTAAAAAAAAATGATGTAGCGTTGGAAAAATCTAATGGAATTCATGCAGGGTGTCACATTAATACTCACTCGATATGGGATGGCTCAGAATAGGTCTTTTCATGTTTATGCCTTCAGTCACCTCATGCCATGTTTATGCCTAATTTCATGTCTTTAAGAAGCTATCTAGTATCTATCAACTTATTGTTGGAAAATTTGGTGATATGATTCTCCTTTATATAAAAAAGAACTTAATTCGACTTTTAAAGTTATCAATTTAAGAGTGAGTCCAACTCTCTATAAGAAAATATAAAAGTTCTCTTACTAACTTAAAAAAATTGGTCTTAAACCTGTTTGGATTATGAATTAGTATATGAATCAATTTGCAGAACTTAGTTCATATATATTCAACTCTATTCAAAGATATTCTCTCCAAACTCGCAAATAAAACTTAATTTTATATTCCATTTTTTCAATATAGAAAATTGGTATATTTTTTATAGTTAGAACTTAGAAGACCATAGTTAAAAATTAAATAAATAGAAAAAGACGATAAACTTCAAGAGTAGAAATAGTAAAATAATGTAATACATGTTTAGATTGACATAATCACGATGAGACATTACAATTATATTTTTTCTAAAATGATATAGCATAATTATAATAAAAATCCTTTGAAGTTTAAATAAAAATGCAATGTCATCAATCACCATGAGTTAATAAAATCCACAAACATATATACAAGAAAATTGCATCTGAGAGCTAAGTTACAGAATGCATGTGCTTCTCTGTGGCATAAAAAGGGACAGCATGGTAACACTCACTATCAAGGTAAAACAAAAGGGCTTTTTAATTTTATGTGGTCATGCATCTTTGATCTTCATTTGTTTATTTATTCTATATTATAAAAAGGTGGTGTTGCATGAATAAAAGTTTGTCACGTAAGCACTGGTCCTTTTAATTCTGATGATAAAACGACGACCATATATCCAACAACAACGACAAATTGACAACATACATATTTAAAGTTTGGCCATATACATTCTTTGGGACCTTCTTCCAACTTCAAAATCCGTATAAATTAGTAACAGTTGTATAATTTAAAAATTTAAAGGTTTTTAATATAATAAATTCTATTATTCAAAATAATAATAATAATGAATTCTAATAACTTAGAGTTCAGCCAAAAAATAAGTAAAACTAAATAATAATAATAAAAAAGTTCAGCCAAAAACCTCAACAAGAAGACTACCACATATCTAAAACGGGAAATTTTTTTGTGGTTGGATGATGTTCTTCTCTAGTCTTCTTAGACAGACCCATTTTTGCTTCAAATTAGAAGAAAAAAAGGTGATATCATACTGAGAAAAAGAAATAAAAATGATGTAAACACCCAATACAAAAGAAAAATAATTTGTATACGGAAGTCCATGGATTTGTGTGGTTGAGTAATGGTTGAGTAAGGGGCATGATTTTCACTATGGTTGTCAACTTCTCACTAGCTTGATTTGGACCATGGTGCTTTTATTTTGTTCCACCTTTCTTGAATACAGAATTATGCCTTTTCCGTGTGACGAGGAGCCAGTACAAGAAACAACCAAGATGCACTTCATTCTCCAAAGACCACTATTAGTGTTTTTAGTATAAATAATAAAAAACAGACACTGTATGTCACCGTATACCAAACAGTACAAATAAATACAGTCCTGGGTATATTTGCTTTGATCCCGTGAGAAAGAGAGAGAAGAAAAAAATATAAACCCTATCAATATACGGTGTGGTGTTTCAGATGTCGACATATGGGTTAGTATTTGTTTTCATTTTGTGTGTCAAAGTATCCAAATCACCCACTTGCTCATACAATACTTCTTACTAGCTTTTGTTAGGAATCAAAGGATTTGGGGAAAAAAGAAGAGTGAAATTCAAACAAAACCATTTTAATAAAAATGGTAAAATGTTAGAAGAATCTATCATGTATCGGATGAAAACCAAGAACGACGTCCAATCATATACTCTGAAACACTTTGTGGCAAAGACAACAGGAGATCACCAAGAACGCAGTAAACCTCATCAACATAGGAGTCAAAACACTACATGGTTAAAAGCACAATGGCGATGGCTAAGATATCAAACGGTGACTATGATGCTTTTGACATGAACAACTTAAGTCATTGAATAAATAGAGGATTTGAGTATAACTATGGATTCGAGGTAAAAGGAGAACGGGACCATTGTAAGCTTGAAGGAGAGTAAAACACACCTTAATGCAAATAACAAACTAACTAATCAACAATCTAAACTCTAACCCCCACTTCTTCAAAACTTTAATGTTAATCTTATGTCCTAAAAAAAGGCACAATATAAGAGTGGGGCCTAAATCCATAGCTGTTTCGGCTCCGGGGTGTCAAAAGAATACTTATTACATAGAACACAACTCTTTCCAGATTTTAGTGCTTCATTCTTTTCCTACAGCAAGATTGAAGTTTGGCTGAATAAATGACAGCAAGTTCAATTGAAAAAGAAAAGAAAAGAAAAAAAGAAGGAAGTTCCCAATGTTAGTTATGTATAGTTGCTCTCCTATTTTTCTTCAAACCAAAATGGATGGCACTCCCTAATCAGTATTAACAGTACACAATCTAAATGTCACGACCCAAATTCATGGTTGGTACTCGGTATGCAATGAGGATAAATCATTGACTTGATACAATTCCAAACTATTCAAAATACAAGCCTTCACATAATTGGTAATTCACATAAAATATTTCATAAACACCGGTGTGTTCATCAAAGGGCCTAAAGTAATTTCATATCAATTGCTTCATATATAAAATATCATCAATAATCAAATTCAAATATGCAATACACAAAGATTGATAATATCTAATAATAATCCAAAATACGTTTTATCTAAAAAGCATGTTGCATGAATAATGAAATAATTCTATAAATGTCGTCTACTATTATACTATCAAGCTTCTGAGCAAATGTTTCACAAGTGAAATGCACTCCCCCATAAAAACTATCTCTAATAACCTTGGATTGGACGAGTGTTGGATGGCTTGTGAACATAGTTCCAAAAACACGCTGAATAAGATTTATAATAAATGTAAAAAAACAAATTTCACAGACAATAAGACAAACTCACTAAGGATAATCATATCCAACTCATTTGCAGTGTCTTTGGAACTAAGTTGTGATGGAAAATCTTATGCCCCAAAGCACAGTTAACCGTTAATTTGAAAAGCTAGAAACTGGAGTGGTAGGTCAGCTCATGATCACAACGTAAAATGGCTTTTCCAAACACACGCTATATCACTTTGAAGAGTAAAACAAAAACTATTTCTTTAAGATATTTTGCATCAATTCAAATGTGCTTCAAAGTGCGAGTGACTATATAAGCATATCAAGATATCAGGAATGTCCTCATATCTATATCTTACCAGGTCAAGCTCATATGGTCTGTAAGCACAGTCTAACATACCATTGGAATAGTTGGAACAATTTCTCGTGCCAACAAGCACTACAACTCTACAAGTGTATGAAGCAGGTGGGACAATACCATTATTGAACTAGACAAGACTTCACATTCCATTCTAAAATGGTCCTTGCTATTTGATAAGGATCAGGAACTATACACAAATTATAAGCTAATTACAGTTAATGTTGTATGAAAGTTAGCTTACTGTGGTTTGTTTTACTTAGTCCATGATCATGTGTTACAGATATTCTGCAATAATCCAGTATAAGCATTTCTTGTGGTTGATGTAAATGTAGACAACTATTACTGTGGCTCTTCAACCTCCACCCTGGAGTAAGTGTAGCTCTCAACATTTGAGTCGCCATCTTTGACCTTTGTCCAGGAAATCCTCCATATTTTATACAAACTTTGCCTGCATGTAGACCACAGCAATCATAAAACATCAAGACAGTAGTCAAACTATGATATTGTAATCGTAAATCAGTGTGCCAAACAAGCAAAAGAAAATGAACAAATTCTCCAGTAATGCTACAATCATGGGTGGATATTGATTCAAAGAAACAAGATAGAAACAGTTTACTTTGTTGAATAAATCGGGGTTCCTAAACTAGATGCATGTGTAAACCCCCTTGCTCTTATTGACATGGGATAGGAAATTCTATAGTAAGGCTGTCAATTTTGCAACTCAGGTTCCCGTAATTATTTGGTTAATAGTTCAAATATATAAAATATAAGGTGCAAGAGTTATAATTATATATCCATTTTTTTACAAGAGTTATACATCCTGGTAAGGGAAACAATTAATAAGACGGAAATAAATGCAACAAGTACATGTATTTAATATTTCTATAGTCCTTATAAATTAAGATTTTTAAGCTCAGTTCCTAGATAAATTATATTCAACTTTAATCTCTAATTTTGGTAACTTTTACAAAAAAAAAAAAGTGTTTTAGTCTCTGCAAATAGTCCCTATAAAAAGCAATATAAGGACTACAATTGAACAATTTATACAGGGACTAAGCATGAAACTTTGTGAATTTTATAGGGACTAAAATCATATTTAATCCAATTTTATAAAGCACATAAGGGCCTAAGCCTGATGCCAAGTCATTTTGAGTTAACTACATATTCCCATAATTGGGGAATATTCTTGCAAACAATTCAAACTCAGTTATAATTAAGTCCATCAATCATATGCAGTTTACTGCTGGGGACAGGCATATACCTCTCTGGTTCCAAACTCCTCTTTGCAAGCATGAATGTCAAGAAGACAGGAACCATTGCTGCAAACAAGTGCTTAAGTGTATGACCACTGACAATATGGTAAGTCCATTTGTAGACGACATCATCAGTGGCCTCTAGTACCTTAGCTAGAAGATAAAATCCTGCAAAGAGTTTACTGAAAAACCTAAGAACGGTGGTGTTTATAATTAATCTCAAGATAAAACAATACTGTAATAAAATAACAAACCTGCAGCCCAGAGCCAATAAGTTGAATGAGTGTACATTGGAGGCAACAAAATGGCCATGAGTGGAATGGCAATGCATGGTACAAATTGGATCAAAGCATACGGACGGAGGTCGTCAAAGAACCTGAGGGTAAATGTAAGACGAGTAATTAATTCATGAGTTAAAATTCGAATGATCGAGTACTTACATTAAACCTCAAATGGGTACCATAAATGAATAATAACATTAAAAACGACTATTTTATGATCAATGACTCGTGTAACTATAAATAAATGGAAAATAAATTTGCAGAATTCACAATGAGTTTTATGTTTTATCCATATTAAGAACAAAATACTTCACTTATCATTGTAAAAGAAGGAAATATGTCAAACTAGAGGTGAAAATAAAAATAATCAAATGCAGGTTCTTCATCAATGACTGAACTTCCAATAACCATATGAGATAAGCAAATGAAAAATTGTGAATAAACTCATTTTAGTCCTTCAAAGTGTCGGGAGCTATCCCCATAGTCCTTGAATTAACTAAACTTACAAAACCATCCTCGTAATTATTTTGATCTTTGAATGTGTCTTCCTTTACTCTATTTGATCTATCAAATGACTAACAAAAGATACACTCAATGATGCTTTCAGGGACTATAGTGACACAATATCACACTTTTAGGGACCAAAATGAGTGTTTAAACTAATAACTGTACACAAAAGAAAATAAAAGGGCGTTGAGCTTGCCTCCAATATACAATGCTAATTACACCAGCCAAAACTAGAGGTACAATAGAGATCATTCCTTTCCTCTCATCAACCCGCTCGATGATGAATATCGCAATGATTGACGTAAAAGCAACTGTCATCTGAAATGATAAGATTGGGAATTAAAATTGACAGACTAAGAAAAGGGGGGAGAAAGGGTACTAGGGCCTGTTTGGATTGACTTGTTTGAGCTTATCTACTGGCATAAGTTTTGCAATACTGTTTGGGAAAACATTAAAAAAACAGCTTATGACATTTTTTATAAGCTTTTCCAGCTTATTTTCATAAGTTCTCAAAGATAGCTTGTGAAAACAGCGTGTAAGCTTATTTATGCATAAGTTGCAAATAAGTTGTCTATATCCAAACAGGAACTAGCAGTCGGAAATTGCTTCAATAACTTGTACTACAGAAGGAACAGAACTCACAGGTAACCTATCCCACACAAGAGTATCATCATTTGGGTTAAGATGATAGTATGAAGATCCAAATGCAACAGCAGCTACACCAACATAGAAACATGTCCAACCCCATAGTTCACCTTGTAAGCTTTTAGAATGAAAATTTATTCATATCATCAATAATAACAAGAGCAACAATACAACATGTAATAATAATAATATTAATATGAAAAAATAGAATACCTTAGCTTAAAGTAATTTCCATAATGACAAAGTACAAGTCCAATGAGACCAATAATGAGAAAAGGGAAATTGGATATGACATTAAGTGCATTAGGAATGCCTACAAATCATGAAAATCAGTCAAGTTAAACTAAAATGATACATATAGTAAAAATTGAAATTAGGGTTTGATCGTTAGTAGTACCTAAAAAGGTGCGTTGATCGGCGAAATTATGGTAATCTTGAGACTGAGGAATAGCTGGGGTTACAATCATGAGAACTATGAAGCAAATAAGAGCTACAACCCAGGCATAAACGGTGCGTTTTCTCATTTTAGCGTTGGAATAACTCAGAGCATAGCAAAGCAGATCAGATCAGATACGATAATGGAACCAACCGACGAAGATAGCTCAGAAATGCCGTGTATCCTGCGGTGAGGTTCCGTGGCGGTTTGGATACTTGAATTCAATGACTTTATTAATTAATTAATTGTTATTTAATATTAGGATTCTAACTAAAAAAAATAGTAATTTAATTTTCATTTCTATATAAAAACTCTAGTTGCTTTTTCTTTTTAGGAGAATAAAAATTCTTAAAGATATTAATAATTATTTCGGAGAACGCAAATTCGATGTTCGGTTTGGTGGCAGTGCAAATAATTTTTTATTAAATTTGATTTATTTTATGATCGAATTTTAAATTATAAGTTAGTCTTTTAGTTATAACAAGGATACTGGTTTGTAATGTCATAGGCTAATTTGTGTTTTATTTTTATCAAATATTGATGTGGCCCATAAATTTTTTGTGAAGGATCAAAATGAATCTTCACTTTGTATTTATGTATTTTTTTATAAGTGAAAAAATGGAGGATCATAGTTATTTTACAATCGAGGACAAAGGAGTTTCAATAAGTGATACATCTTTTAGTAATCTTGTTGATTGTGGTCTTATGATAAGAAGCATTGTAATAATGCTTTTAAATACAATTTTATACTATAAACACTATTTTGATAGAAGGTAAATGAAAAAATAACCAAGAAAATAGGTAACGAGTGAGTTAATAAATGTGTGGAACAGATTCTAACAAAGAAAAATATGTGGAACGGATATATGATAAAAAAATTCAATCATTATACTAGTGTAAGGAAAGAAATCTTCTCTCTCATTCACAAAATTCGAACATTATTATTGACCATGTTCAAGCGAAAATCAATGTGTGTTGGCAGTTATGATCCTTAAATTTTTCATGTTCTTTTTGAAAAAAAAAACTTTATTAAGCAAACTCGTTGTGTTATGCATTGTATTGATTTTTCTATGTTAAGGCGAAAAATACAACCTGTAAAATTAACACGTATGTGATAGGCTTCCATCATGTTGGGTTCTCCCATGTTAACAATTTTGTGGGTATATAGGTGGCAATATAGCTACTATAAGATCCAATTAAGGATGTCAACGAGACGGAGAAAGTGCGGAAGAAGTTTTCCGATCATATGTGTTGCGAGACTATGCTAATGCTATCAGACATAGCTTCGCATTTCCCTTTTAATGTTAGAACTAATTCCTTTTATCTAGATCATGGGAGCTGAATTTTCAATAAAATAATAAACTTGGGATTAAGGTTATCAACATGACAATTACATGAATTTGAGAGATCTTAGGTGTTGACAAACTATTTTGCAACTTTGAAAAAAAGGTCGATCAAACATTCACGATTGAAGTGTATCTTGTCCTTCGTCTAAATATAATACAAGAATAACTTTCTTATCCATTAATATCTTAAAAGTTTACGTATTCTTCGTAATTATCTTTTGCAATATAAATGAAACCCTTAGTGTATGTTTGGTCGTACGGTTAGAAAAATTGATTTTTAGTGAATTAATTATATAAAATTGATTTTGATTTAAATTGAATTGAAATAAAGTGATTTATAATTGAATACATTTATATAAAGATGAGCAAACAATAAATTCGAGTATAAAAATCATTTAAAAATTACTCCCTCTATTCCAAAATAAATGACTTGTTTGATCACCTTCACATTTGCTAATATACATATTTAATCATTAATATCTTTATTTATCTATTATTAAAAATTGTATATTTTGAAAATGCACATCGAGACAAATCAAACAACGTCTTATATATGCTAGTAATATTTATATATACATATATATATATATATATTAGTAGAAATATAAAATCAAAATAAATCACATGAATAATAGACTAAGCTAAAATTATATTATTTATTTTAAGACGAAGAGAGTACGATTTTTAGCTTTCACGATAATCAATCATGGAGACAAAATTAATTATACCTTATAGAAAAAATAAATAAATTCTACGTGTAGAATAGAATCAAGTCAGAATTGAAACCAAATATACATACACACGGGGACACGGCACGAGCGAGAGTGAATAATAGTTGAGCAATAGCAGTAAACTGAGTAAAGAGACTATGAATAGGAGTAATAATTTAGCAGAACCAAAACCCTGTTTTGCGGTAGCAATATTTAATACTACTACTAAAGTGTGACTATAAAACCTTTTGTTCCACCAAAGTCATTTGTGTGTATTCAAAGCAAAACCCTCACACACACACACACACACGCAGCAACACAAAAATGGCGCAGTCTCTCGAGCTTCTTCTGATTCAATTCCTTATGCCAGATAACGACGCTCGTCGTCAAGCAGAAGACCAAATCAAACGCCTCGCTAAAGATCCTCAAGTCGTTCCTGCTTTGATTCACCATTTACGCACCGCCAAAACCCCTAATGTTCGTCAACTCTCCGCCGTCCTCCTCCGTAAAAAAATCACCGGTCATTGGTCCAAACTCCCTCCTCAAATTAAACAACTCGTTAAACAATCACTCATCGATAGTATCACCATGGAAAACAGGTTCAGTATTAATCATTTCTTAATAATAATCACTTTATTATCAATTTATCACACATTTCAGCTTAATTAATTGATCACTTAATTAATTTTTTTTATATGTGCAGTCCTCCTGTTAGGAAAGCCAGTGCTAATGTGATTAGCATTGTTGCAAAGTATGCAGTTCCGTCCGGTGAGTGGCCGGATTTATTTCCGTTTCTCTTTCAATGTAGTCAGAGTCCACATGAGGATCATCGAGAAGTACGTTACAATCTTCTAATTTACTTTCATTTTACTTCAATTGTACTTTCATGCTCAATTTTCCATTATAAATTTCGAATATATTGTGATATAGTGTACATTTAGCTGGATTTGGTTTGGTGACTGGTGATTGTAAGAAGATCAGTAGCTTTAAAACTTTTTTTTTACTTTAAATCATGTATTTGTTTCTGCTTACCATTTAGCTATATTTGCTTTCGATTCCGTAGATTCGGTTTGGATTATTAAGGATTTCTCTCCTTTTATTGTCTCGTTTGTTTAAATTGATTTAGCTGCTTAATGAAGTCATTTTCCGGGAAAAAGTTAGATGAGAACAACTCTGGCATATAACTATATTAAAATTGGATATATCTTATACTGCATTTGCGTTGTCTATTTCATTATTTGGTGCTGCTATGTGAAATCTGTAATGGAATTTGAGAAAAAGACTTAGATCTTAGAGAAGAAAATTTCTGACCTAGCTTTTGTTGATTTTGGAATGTTATTAGGTGGCATTAATTCTATTCAGTTCTTTAACCGAAACAATTGGGAATGCTTTTCGGCCGCATTTTGCAGATCTGCAAGCTCTTTTACTCAAGTGCTTGCAGGACGAGACTAGCAACCGAGTTCGAGTTGCAGCTCTCAAGTAAGTTAGCATCTGTTATTGGTTCTATTGTATAGGTACAAACCTCAACGCAATTATTTATTACAATATCATGTTTTTGCTTACGAAGAAATTTGCCAAATTTTGCCAGGGCGGTGGGATCTTTTATGGAATTCACTCATGACGGGGACGAAGTGGTATGTCAGTGTTGTTCATGTGATTGCAGCTATAATGTTTAATATTTGTTGTTTCTGTTAATTTTCATATTTTTTTTCTTCATGTTAGCGAACTTCGTGCGTTTCATTGGCATACAATACCGGTATTTAGTGAAGGATTTCCATGTTGGGTGTGATAAATTCACTATTAAGAAATTTCAATATGTGACTATTGGGAACTCAGAAAAAAGAGATGGAAAACCATATAGGAAGAACCAAAATATCAGAGTTGTGCTATTGAAATTTGAATAAAAAATGCGAATGTATGTCCCACTAGGGTTTCCCCTTCACAAAGGAACTCTTCTTTCACTTTAAAGCTGTCAAATGTACTGAACGAGTCTCCCTAATCTGATTTCCGCTTATTTTTTTTTTATATCTAATCAATCTCCTCTAACTGATCTACTAATGGGCTAACTAACAGAAAGAACAGTTGGCCTTATTCTATCTGAATCTATTGTAATGATACATCATAACAGTGACACATTGGTAAAATTGAATTAATTTACCGCAATCAACTCCTTGTCTAGAACTGTTAGAATATTAGAAAATATCTGAATACTCTAGTAGAACCATTGGAAAAATGGTAAAAAGAAAGAGAATAAGAAGAATAAACAAATATATAATAATTTCAACCATACCAGACAAATTTGCATTAAATTTAAAGCCTCAAATACTCCTTCATGTTTCAGAGGCCTTCTAAATGTTTATTATTTTTTTAAGCTCATGCGAGTTTTGGAATTATCATAGGGCACCAAGAAATATGTTGACACAAGAAGTATATTAGGAGATTTCCACATTATGAGTGATTTCTTGTATAATCAGCATTTTTAGGAATTTAAGTTACTTTAGTGTCGTCAATACAGGGTATTAGTGACAAAATGTTAATCAGCATTTTTAGGAATTTAAGTTTATTTATTGGTGTCAATACCAGGGTCTTAGTGCAAACTGCTGTACTCACTGCCCAATATTTTGCTTTTTTGGGTACTAGTGTGAGCTTTAGTGAAGAACATGTGTTGTCTGAAATGAATTTTCACCTGGAAATATTTTTTTTTCCTCACGATGTTATACATCATAAGTAGTATTAGTAACTCAACATTGATGTTCTGATGTACATCACATTCATGTAAAGCTACAATGAAACTGGTTAGATGCTTGTAATAAACTTATCAGTGTATTGCTTATATTATGTTTGCTTTTCTGCTGCATATTGTATACTTAATTCAAGTTTAACTTGAATTTTATCATAAATATACAGGTTAAATTTCGCGACTTTATTCCAAGCATCTTAAATGTATCAAGACAGTGTCTTGCCTCAGGAGAAGAAGATGTTGCCATAATTGCTTTTGAAATTTTTGACGAGTTGATTGAATCTCCTGCACCTCTTCTTGGAGATTCCGTCAAATCCATAGTACAGTTCTCTCTTGAGGTTTGCTCAACTCAAAGTTTAGAGCCTAACACACGCCATCAGGTTGGTTAGGATCATAAAGTATATTGCTATGACTTTTTATACCCCTGCTTTCATATTTGTTTTGCTCACTAGCTTGATGTTACTGGCTTTATCTAACAGGCCATTCAGATTATTTCATGGCTGGCAAAGTACAAGTCCAGTACTTTGAAAAAGCATAAGCTGATCATCCCTATCTTACAAGTTTTATGCCCTTTGCTTGCTGAATCAACCAATGAAAACGATGATGATGATCTTGCACCTGACCGAGCTGCTGCAGAAGTTATTGATACAATGGCTCTGAACATCCCAAAGCAGGTTTTCCCACCTGTTTTTGAATTTGCTTCTGTCAGCTTTCAAAATGCAAACCCTAAGTTTCGGGAAGCATCTGTTACTGCACTGGGTGTCATTTCTGAAGGTTGTTTGGAACTCATGAAAACAAAGCTGGAGCCTATTCTCCATATTGTCCTGGCAGCTCTCAGGGATCCAGAACAAGTGGTCAGAGGAGCTGCTTCCTTTGCTTTGGGTCAATTTGCTGAGTACTTACAGCCCGAAATTGTTTCCCATTATGAGAGTGTCCTTCCCTGCATTCTAAATGCTCTTGAGGATGCATCTGATGAAGTAAAGGTATACATTGGAGAAGAGAATGGTTTATCAATACAGTAGAATAATAGATTATCTGCTACTACCAAAAATATGTCTGCACGTATGAGCATTACATTTAATCTGTGCAGGAAAAGTCATACTATGCTTTGGCTGCTTTTTGTGAGAACATGGGGGAAGAAATCCTTCCTTTTCTAGATCCTTTGATGGGAAGACTGTTAGCAGCTCTCCAAAATAGTTCCCGCGTTTTAAAAGAAACGTGCATGGTATGGGGAGGATTCTGCATGCTGTAAAGATTGCTATAATCACGATGAAACATCTTTTGAGTAATTATTTTGATATTTAATCTATACTTTCCTCCTTGACACCCTTGCAGTCAGCCATCGGTTCTATTGCTACTGCTGCAGAGCAAGCTTTCATTCCTTATGCTGAAAGGGTTTTAGAGTTGATGAAAAACTTCATGGTGCTAACCAATGACGAGGATCTCCGTTCACGTGCAAGAGCAACGGAACTAGTTGGAATGGTTGCAATGTCCGTAGGGAAAACAGGAATGGAACCAATATTACCTCCTTACATAGAAGCTGCAATTTCTGTAATTACCTTTACACTATTGCTGATTTTGCATTTGATATTCTTCCTGGAATAATTTGATTTTCTTCTGTTATTTTTAGGGGTTTGGTTTAGAGTATAGTGAGCTTCGGGAGTACACACATGGATTCTTCGGCAATGTTGCTGAGATTTTGGGTGACAATTTTGCACAGGTCTGTTTATATTGACTTAATGTAATTCCTATATCATGCTTAATCTTACCAGTGAAATTTTGTTTGTTAAACAGTATCTTCCTCATGTTGTGCCACTTGCATTTTCTTCCTGCAATCTTGACGATGGTTCTGCGATTGACATTGACGAGTGTGATGATGACATTGCAAATGGATTTGAAGGAGTTTCATCAGATGATGAAGCTCATGACGAGCCAAGGGTTCGTAATATAAGTATTAGAACTGGAGTGTTGGATGAAAAGGCAGCGGCAACCCACGCCCTTGGCTTATTTGCACAGCATACAACCATCTCTTATGCTCCGTATCCTTTGCTTGAATTACTTTTCGTTTCATTCATTTCATGACAGATAATCAACACTAAAAGGTATATTTGGTTTCTTAAACCATGATAAGCTATTTGGAGGAGACGCTAAGAATCTTAGTTAAACACTCTGGCTATTTTCACGGAGATGTCAGACTTCAGGCAATCACTGCTTTAAAACGTAGGTGGAAACTACTTTTTGAATTTTGTTTGTTTTTCAATATTGTGTTTATGTGTGTATTTGTTTTACCTACTCCTTTTTCCTGCAGTTTGTTTCATGCGTTTAATGCATGGCAAGAATCTTGTACTTAAGAAATTGTTTCTGGTTGTATCAGCATAAAATGCATTTTATCATCTTTAAAATTGTTCTTAGTAAAGCAGACCCTAGAATCCCATTCCAGTACATTAAAATTTGCACTAGAACCATGTCATATTATATATTAATACAAAATCAACGAGGAAAAGAAAGAAGCGGATAATTTAGCGAAAGTAAACTGCCCATTCTACATGGTATTTTACAAGTTTACTTATGAAGATTGATATATGCACATTTTTCTATGTTATATGTGTTCTCGTATCAGTTTTATTTTATTGACTATATATAATATAATCATTACATGCTGATGTGTGCTTGATTTTAATTGCAGATGCATTAACTGCAGCCCATGCAATCTTCCAAAGCCAAAATGTAAAAGAATGTCTCCCTCCTTCTTTTATCATTCAGCTTTTCCTTATTTTAAAAATGATTTTTTGTTTAATTACCATTTTGTTTCCTGGTCCTATATTTTTTTTTTTATGCCTCTCATACTAGTATACACTTACAAGTTACAACAGTATATTACAAATACAGCAAGTGAGAAAGTAAACGAAAATGATAGGAAGTGAGAGAAAAGTTTAGACAGAATCTGAGAGTTTCTTGTTGTAAACTTGATCTGAAATTGATGATTTTAATATGGAATGTAAATAATTACCTGAATTACTGACTAGCAACTGTAGAAGCTTCTGAAAGCAACTAGACTACTCTACCAGCTAAATGCACTACTAAGTGCGATACATTTCTCATAAACACACCTCTCTCTAACACATTTGCAATGAGACTTGTCATTTTGATTAGTCGACCATTGTTTTGCTTTTGATGATTGTTATGTGGAGAGGGCTACTACATAATAGTATACGCTAAAATGTGTCTTCTCTCTGAATTTAAATGTTTGCTCTTTGGTTTTAAGTCTTTTTCTTACTAACATCAATCTTACTAACATCAAAATTGACACCACGCTTACTTTTCAGGAAGGGGCTGCCAAAGCAAAAGAAGTTCTTGGTGTGAACATTAACTGGAGTCTGGATTTTTTTTTTTAATGTTATTGAATGATGTGCTGTTCATTTATCTACCGGGTCTGATTGATTTTACAGATACTGTGATGGATATTTTCATCAAGACTATGGTTGAAGATGATGACAAGGAAGTGGTTGCTCAAGCTTGCACTAACGTGGCTGACATCATTAGAGATTATGGTTATGCAACTCTTGAGCCATGTAAGCACATAATTATTTGACCTATCACTTAATGTTATTTTGCTGAGCTGATGCTAATGTGAGATTTGTGATACCAGACTTGCCCAAGCTGGTTAACGCAACTTTATTGTTGCTCCAGGAGAAATCTGCTTGTCAGCAGGTAGAGTCAGACAGTGAAATTGATGATGAGGACAGTGCACATGATGAAGTGCTTATGGATGCAGTTTCTGATCTTCTCCCTGCATTTGCAACGGCCATGGGTGCTCAATTTGATTCCATTTTTGCACAGCTATTTGATCCTTTGATGAAATTTGCAGTGAGTTGGCAATCAATAAGTTTTACAGTTAGAACCTAGAATTAAATCATAAACTAATGTCGTCATTTTGAAATTCAGAAAGCATTTCGTACCCCTCAAGATCGGACCATGGTTGTTGCCTGCCTTGCCGAAGTTGCTCAGAATATGGGTTTTCCTATTGCAGTTTATGTGGATGTAATTCTGTTGCTTTTTTTTTGGATTTCTAATTTTATTTATCTGTATGAGCATTTTGAGAATTGCAATTGTTTTGTAAAATGCGATATTATATGTTTCAGAGAGTGATGCCTTTGGTGCTTAAAGAATTAGCGTCATCTGAGGCAACAAATAGAAGGAATGCCGCATTTTGTGTTGGAGAGTTGTGTAAAAATGGGGGCGATTCAGCTTTGAAGTATCCTTTTTCTGCTACCCATTTGATTGCTGTACACTAATCTTTCTATTATTTTTGGTCTGCTTATGGGGTATGTTTATATCATTACTTTATGTCAATCACCATTAGTTGTATGTAATTTATGATTGAATCATGTACCTCTGTATACATTGCATTTTCTTTAATCCAATACAAGATACTATGACAATATATTACGTGGGCTTCACCCCTTGTTTGGTGAGTCTGAGCCTGATGATGCAGTGAGGGATAATGCAGCTGGTGCTGTGGCAAGGATGATTATGGTACACCCTGAGTCTATTCCTTTAAATCAGGTAATTTCCTGCTTTATTTTTTTTTCTTTTCACTTCTCAGTTCTCACTTAATTAAATATGAATTTGGGAACACTGTAGCAATATAGCATATTTCACTTCTAATTTTGCTATGTTTAGTTTTGTTTTTTTATACTTGATAGCTAAATGTTTTGTTGTCTTTGTTCTGTTTTACAGGTTCTGCCTGTTTTCCTGAGAGTTCTTCCATTGAAAGAAGACCGCGAGGAGTCTTTGGCTGTCTATAGTTGTGTCTCTGCTCTTGTATTCTCATCCAATCCACAGGTAATTGCTTCTTTATAGAAATGTTGAGATTCTTTGTTTGTTTTCTTGTTCCCCCGGCAGTAATATTGTCCCTAATTATGTTTGTCCATTTTTAAACGTGCAGATCGTTCCCCTCATCCCTGAATTAGTCAATATTTTTGCTCAAGTGGCGGCATCACCGATCGAGACTTCTGAAGTGAAAGCTCTGGTAGGCAGAGCTTTTTGTCATCTATTTTCATTATATGGACAACAAATGCAACCCATTCTGAGCAACCTCTCACCAGCACACGCAAATGCATTGTCAGCATTTTCCACAATGAGTTGACCGTGCAAACAATGAGCAAATTGAAAATATTATCCAATTCTTTGTTTTACCTATCAAGTATTTTGTGAAGAAATGGCATGTTATATAGTTTTAAGTGGAGCTGTTTGGCATGGCAGACGATCACCGCCTTTATCAGGTATGCTTCCTTTGAGAAATATTTAAAATTGTTTGACTGTTTAACAATAAATGGTAGTATATTATTAACTGTCTACCGAACACCATACACATGGATTTGGATCCTCTCCTTCACTATTTCTCTACATGTCTCTCCCAACTCTCTCGTAACTCTCTCTTAATAATAAAATTATCAAGAGAAAAAGTGAGGTTAAGAGGGAGATAAAGTTGGGAGAGATGTAGAGAAATGGTGGAGAGAATCCAATTGACTGTTGTAGCAATTTCTAAACCCTTGCCTTTAAGTAGCGATTGTTGCTTTTTATTCAAATACAGTTTGTGTTCAATCAAACAACTTACACATGACAGTTATTTACTTTTATTTTCGCAGGTTGCTGCTGTTCCTTTCAGTGTCTTCTCAATTTTTATTTTGGAGTTGCTGGTTTTTCTTTATGATTTTATTTATTTGTGTTATTATTTTGTTTTTAGTAATATTCATTTTTTCCTCTATCATGAAATTTTGATGTTGTCTTTGTTTTCACTAGTTTGGAGGGGTGAAAGTTGTGTCCTTGAGGTTTATGTCGAGAATCTGAATGTTTTAAAAAAGTTATACGTGATATTTTCACTAGTTTTGTGCGTGATATATTTCATTTGTTGTATGTTTGCAACATTTTCTTGAAAGCAAGTATGGTTTCGGTAATGTACTTTTTGAATGAGGAAAAATAATCGAATTTTGGTCCATAAATGCACAAAAAAATAACGATTTTTTTTGGATGTGCACTTCTAAAATGACTCTGGATGGAAAATATTTCTCCCTTGTTGAGTCAGATCTCAAAGCTTTTTGTAGAAGTTAGAAGTAGATCTTAGAACTTCTAATATGCTCCCATAAGGGCTGGTGTATGCATTTATTAAAACATATTCTCCTAAGTTTGTATCTAAAAGCGGTAAGCATTTCCATCCCACAAGAATGAGAACAAATTGAATTAATAGCCTCATAGTTGTCTGATTCGACTAAAGATACTCCATTTTTTATCTCTATTTTTGCCATTATCAAAGGTTTTTTTGTTTCAACCACCAGTTTAATCTGGTTCGGGGGTCAGTTCTGGTATCAAGTGGTTCCAACCCCTCCCGATCGCAATTGCAAGGGATCGAACTGTGGTAGTTAGAAGTATAGTAATGACATTCAATGGACTCAATTATTTAATAATCAAAGGTTTTAGTATATAAATACAATAATAATGTAACACTAACCCCCTAAATTTTCTTTGATTTTATGTGAACACAATCACCCGTTACCTTAGAATTCTTAGCTTTTTCCTTTTTTATTTATGGCTCCCCTTTATTCCTCTTTAACCTTCTCTATTTATAATGAATAACAAGTTTTCTTAATCATAAAAGTAATGTCTATCGATTACTAATTTTGTTTCAAACTTTAATTTCTAAAAATTCTATTATTTTGTTTAAAAAAAAAATTAGAATATATTTTTCCAACATATGTTTCCAAAACATATCTTAACAAACTTTATTTCTAAAATATATTCCTAAAGCATATCTCTAAAATATATGATTTAAAACATATCCCAAGCTATGTGACAAAAAAATATACATTTTAAAAAAAAGATATATTTCTATTAATTTATTTCTATTTTGTTCTTTATTTTCTCTAATAAACTAACTAATTCTAAACTTCGGGTCGTTACAAATAACATTTAATGGACTCAATTATTTAAAATACATTTAAATTTTTTCAAAACTATAGTAATGAGAGAGAACATGGAAAAGATTTCAACTCATTTGATTCATCCAAAATCTTATGAAAATATTATAGGGTGTTGCCGAGAAGCTAAATATCGTAATAATTTATACTTCCAAATAATAATACTCCTTCTGTTTCTTTTTTTAAGTGTCTATTAACATTGGATTTAAGTTTAACGTTCTTATTTAACTGTTTTTTTTGTCTTTTAAGAGTACGATTTGTCAATTGTGTCATTTGTCAATTACTTTTATTTTTTTTTTCAATAAAACTAATTAATACTATATTCAAAAAGGATTAGCGGCGTAACTTGTTATCCGTCTACCTTTTGTTAATGTGTAATTATATATATATATAACATGCAAAATACTATATATTTGGAAAACTAAAACTTTTTTTTTGTACATAACATATTAATTTTTTTTACATAGTATATTAAATTTATTAGAAAGAGAAATTTTGTGCAAAAAAATAGAAATTTATTGGTGAATTAAAACAAGAGTATAATAAAAAGATAAGGTACAAAAATATACTTTTTTCTTAATTTGGTGTTACTATTATAAAAGAACACTTAAAAATAAACGGAGTATTTTTTTTTTTATAAACACAGATGGAGTATGAGAGTATATGCGGTAAATATCAACCTAAAAAAATATATCTGGTAAATAAAATTTAAATATTTTGTTTACCAATTTATTTAAAAAATATTTTATAAGTTAAATAAGGAGAATTAAATGTTCCTCCACCGCCGTCAACTAAACTGTTGTATCGCTCAACGCCCTTCCTCCACAATACAACTACGTAAGTCCTTTCGTAAATTTCATTCTTTTTCCTTCTCAAACGCATAATAAAAACCACACTTTTCTTCTTACTATCTTCTTTTCTGTTTGAAATATGCAATTTTTGTACACTTCTTTGTTGTTTGTTCTCTATTTGTTTTACTTTAGAATTAGAGCACAAACACAGTACTTGGTGGCTATTTGATTTTGTTACAATTTAGAAGATGAAGCGCAAACGTGGCCATAAGAAAAAAAAAAAATCAAAGGGTACTGATACCAATACTGTAGAGGATCCAAATAAGGAAGAACCCTCTGCTTTTGATATTGTTGATAGTAATAATAACAATAATGAAGATAATTATAACTCTGCTATGGAAGTTGACACACCTTCTTCCACCGGTTGTAGTGTGATTTCCAAGTTGTTACTCCCAGAACACGGTGGATATTAATAGTAATTAATGGTATCTATCAATTATAATAGAATCAAAGGTCAAAATTTAGAGTAACATTAATGAGTTACTCCGGGAGTCAACTGATTCCTCTCTTATATGTGTGTGTAGGGGGTGGGAAGAGATCCATTGAGTAACTTGAGATGAGTTATTCCGTTTAAAATCTCATTATTATAATGTTGTAACTATACATTAACTTATTTGTCATAAATTTATTACAAACACTTCAAATTTAATTGGCTCACTTATTTGCTATCAGCTATCTTATCGGTTATATATATTTTTTGGGTAGAATTATCTGTTATAATTTTATTTGCTTGTCAACTAGTTTATTCTTCGTGGGTTACATTATTCAAAAGTAGAACCTTAATATAATTAATAATTTAACTATATTGTTTCATAAGGCTTATACCATATACATTGATTGAAACAGGATAACATTAAAAATGAGTGGCTACAGAAGTTTCATTAAATATACATCCTTGAAGAAGAAATGCACTTGGTATGATCTGGACTCTAAGTCTAGGTCCAAGTCAAATGATCATGCAAAGGAGAATATGAACCAAAACTCAAATAGCACCAACAATTGTAGTGTGATTTCGAAGTTGTTACTCCCTGAAGATTTGATGCTTGATATTTTCACTCTGGTTCCTCTTTATTGCCTGATTAACTCTGCAAAGTATGTATGTAAATCTTGGGCTACCACTATTGGCAGCTTTTATTTTGTTGATGCTTACGAACAACGTGCTCGTCCTAAACCTGGTCTTTATGTTCATAATTGCATTGATCAAACTCGTTCTTATTTCTTGGAATTTAAAGATGATGTGAATGGCCAATTTGAAATGATTCCTTTAGGAACACCTCCAGCAATGGGACATGTATGGTTTTCGTGTGATGGCATGGTGGTGCTTTCAAATAGGAAACAATATTTTGCCGTGAACCCTATCCTCAAGTGCTCGTTTATAATTCCTCATCTACAAGTACGATCATTAAATCCACAACATTATGTTACCATATCACGTGTTCCTCACACTACCATATTCAAGTTGTTTTGTGTAGCTGTAATTGATTTGCCTCAGTGTGGTTTTTTTTATGTTTTTTATGTGCTAAGAATGGGAGTAGATAACTCATGGAGAGAGATAATTAGGAAAAAAGCCCCTCATTTGCCTTATTCTTATACTAAACCATTGAAAGGTGAAGGTAATGCTCTTTATTGGACACTATGGGACAGAGTGGCTGTGATAGATATTGACAAGGAAATTATTGTACGAGAATATCCAATTCCTCGTAGTTCGATAAACAATTCCCCCCCTGAGACATATTTTTTCATGGGAAATTGTCTTTGTTGCAGTGTATTTAAAACACTGTCAACAAGACAACTCTACATTTTGAATTTTGACTCAGGAGAATGGTCTATGTATTGTGATTTGGGACCTTGTGATTTTGATGCTGCTTGTGGTCATGAGATTGATGAGATTGATATTCTTATTTGGATTATTTCTTGTTTGATCAATGATGAACTTATCATTAAAGTAGTTCTTCGTGGACAAGTTGTATATCCAAAGTATCCTTATGTAAGCAGCAACTGTATTCATTTCTCTTACAATTTGAAGACCAAACAATTGAGAAAGCTCGAGTGTGTAGACAAAGGTGATTATGACATTTGGCTTCACACTAACAGTCTACTTTCACTGCCAAGTATTTCGACATAGCTACATACGGTATAGATTATGTAGTATTATTGTTTATTGGCTCTTTTTTTTTTATGAATTGTTTATTGGCTTTTTTTTTTTGTTTTTTGTTTTTATGGATTGTTTATTGGCTTTGTTGGGTGTACTAGGACAAACTATTCATTGTTTATTTTTTAATTTTATTAATTGTCAAATTGATCATCATTATTCTTGAAAATCATACATATGACTCGTTTCTTTCATAAAATTGAGAAGAGCATGAATCTAGTCATGGCATGCAATGTTTGAGTCTATTCATAAAATGTGTTATTTATTTTTTTGTGTGGATCAACTCATTTTCTATGGTATGAATCAAGTCAAGACATAAAAATTCAATTCCTAGGTTTCTTGAAATTGCATGAATCACACACAAGCCATTTGTCATGTTTCCTATGTTCTAAAAGAATATTGCTGATTGTTTAAAAATAAAAAGAATAATGTTGATTGTGACGAAATAATAAACCAACAAAGGCAAGAATGACTATGGTGAGTTGATATTACATTCTCACCCAGTCGGCACGCCGTGATTTCCATGAAAGGAGATTGCAATTTTGAGCTTTCAGTGTTCCACCTCTACATTTTTGAAAAACCAAACTGATAGATGAATAATGTTTAAAGACTACTTACATCTATTTTTATAGTTTAGGAACAAAATAAGAGAGTGCAACCAATTTAATGGTTAATTCAAGATAACAATGGTATAAGAAACTGTGTTACTTATGTAAGTTATTCCATAATTTTAACCACGACTCTGTATCTATAAACTGTGTTACTCATTCTTGTCAATCACAAACTGGCGGTACATAACTATTCCACATCTTGACCTGAGCACAAGATAATTTCAATGGATTTTTTTAACCATACTTTGCAAATTTTAGTACATATAATTCAATACATTAATAGAACCATACTTATCATGAGTTGTTGCTTCATCTACATACCAAAAAAAAAAACTACCTCAATAATTATAGATATATTCAGTCTTTTTTTAAAAAATCAAATGGGGTGCAGATCGAACGGCTGCAACACCCTCAACAATTAAATATATTTTCAGTATCTATTCAAGTAAACATGTCATTGCTAGGGACCTACAATTTAGGCAAATATAAAGAGAATTCAATATTTATCAACTCGCCATAATGAAGGTGTTTAACTGCAACAAACACTAATGAATAACACTTCTACAAATATTTTTCATAATGTTTATAAAGTCTCATTGACCAAAAAAAAAAAAAAGTCTCAAAACTCTTGCCCCCCCAAAGAGGATAGTACATTAGTAATTTTTAAAATCCTAAGAACATTTGTCATGCCTCATGACATGATAGACCAGCATCAAATGTGAACACAGAATAAATTCAGGATATTCTGAAAATCATCTATTTTGGAATAGGCTCGAGATTACACAAATGTGAACATGTTTCAGTCTTCAAACTTTATTTTCTTTGGAGCAGACTGGAGGTTACCGACCTAAACAACAATTAGACATACCATGAGAAAAATTTATAACATAGACTGTCGAAACAACTAATCAGTAAAAGAAAGGCAAAAAGCTCACAATCTCAGGACATTCATATTCAATGCCAGCAGCCTCTATCCTTTTACGTCGTTTTTGGTCACGTTTCATAACCCTATCAATCAACTTTCTGTGTTCTGCCAATGTTCTTTCCTGGAATGACAACAATAATGAATACACTTTCTTTTTACACAAGGCATCAGACCAACAGGATATAAAAGATATACTTTCACTTCTTCAAAAAAGAAAAAGCTATACTTTCACGTCACACTAGATACCTTGTCATGTCGCTCTCGTTCAATTTGGAGAGAATCCACGGGTTTGTAACGGTAATTGAATCCTTTCCATCTACAAAGAAAAACCTCCCTTTTCATTTATTCTTCTTGATGATATTCAGGAAAGAAACAAATTATTTAACCTCAGGAAAGAGATCAAAATAAGCATCATATGGATGAAAGTGTAACCAATGCTATGACAATATCATGGCACTATGGAACCATTGTCATAATCATGTTAATATGATATCTAGAATGATAGGTAAGCTTGTCTGCAGATATACCTTTCCTTTCCTATGACTCAAACCAACACCCCTTCCCCCCACCCAAAGATTGTGTATCATCCAATAGAATTTCTTATTTTCTCATAATAAACTGTATTTTAACACAAAATAGAAGAAACAACTAGAAATAGAAAAGAGAATATAACAGTCTAACATTAAGAAAATTTGTGATGAAGCCTTATCAAATATATGTATCAATAAAGATTTAATGAACTAATTAGTAACTTACAATCTGGGATGAACATGTTCTAAAGGTACCACGAAAACCTGAAGAAGGTGTTCGAAAAGCAAATAATTGTGCATAGTATCAGCCACAATTTTCGCTACCTGCAAAACAAAGAAATATTAGCACAAACAAGAATTTACAATAAAGATAATATAGCCAAAAAATTAAAATTACAACCTAATAACCAGAAAGATGAAACAAAATTTACCTCAGGAGATTCAAATTCAATGAACCCAAAATGTTTTGATTTTCCAGTCTGTTAAACAGAAAAAAGATATGATCAATATCAATTGACAAGGAGCAATATTAAATAATAATTAGATACAGTAAACAAAGCAAGCCACAAACCATTAAATTGATCACATGATACAATACAATACAAGTATAAGCAGACACAGGAACAATGAAAACAGGTTTATTAACTTTACCTTTTTATTTCTGGCAATTCTCAATCTCTTGATGGTACCAAATTGTGCGAAATAAGCTGCAAAAATCAATTCATAAGCATAGATCCCTTCAAGCTAAATCAAACAACCATCTAGAAATTGAGTAAAAACAATAACCATAAACAATAAACAATCTAAAACTATAATCACCTACCTTCCATCTCCTTCTCATAGAATCCATGTGGAATCCTACCAATATACAAAACAGGGGAAGCATTTTCCAGCGGTTTAATATTCGGAAGTTTGCGACCAGGACCGCCTTCCAACGGCTACAAAATATCAGAATCACAATAATAAGCAACTAAACAACTATCAAATACAGACACACTATATACCAAATATACAAAAAAATAAAAAACTGTGATAAAAAGTGTTATCATACCAAAAAATCAGCAGCTTCAGATGGTTTAATAGCATTAACCTTTTTCAAACTCTTCTTCACAGTAGCTTTCTTTGCTTTGGTCCCCATCACAACTATTAAAAATTGCAGAAACAACTACATAATTAACCATAAATGAATAAGAAAATGGAAAAATCTAAACTTGTGTTGAATAACTCAATGCTTAAAAACCCTAGAAAATTGGTTTTCGATTGATTTAACTGAAATTTTCACTGTGATAGCTTTCTCTACTAATAGTGATTGATTATTGTATAGAATTTGATTACCCTTACGGAATGAACGAACCTGAAACGGTGGTTGAAGGTGGCGTTTGTGACTGTGCTAGGGTTTAGAGCAAACACCGATTTCGTTATTTCAACAATCTAACCGTTTTCTTTTTCTTTTTCTTTTTACGACGATGAACCGGGCTGACCCGTTTCATTGCTGTTGGTTAAGTGGGCCGAATCAAAAGTTGTATATAAAAACTACTTTTAACCCCCCCCCCCCCCCCCTCTATTTCTTTTTAGAATTCACATATTAAGGAAGTTGGCGGTGCAGTTTGTATCAATTTTTAGATAAACAATTATCGGTTTCAAAAATAAATTTATATTTCATTTAATTTTGGATGATTTATTAATTTTTCAAAAAAAAATTTATGTTTGATTTAATTTTGGGTGATCTATTAATTTTTTAAAAAATAGTATTCAATTTAATGTGATTTAATTTGGATATGTTTTTTAAACTACTTATATGACATGAAAGAGTGGTGATTTCTCATTGGATGTCGGTGTAAACTTATTTTACACTGACGATGTATGTCCATTAAACTCATATTTCAATTACAATTGACGTTCAATTTAGATATTAAAAAACCATATCTTTAAGAATTTAATTTATATGCATCGTCAGTGTAAAGTTATTTTACACATGCGTCCAATAATATATCGACACATCATGTATGGTAATTAAAAATACATGATGTGTCATATTCATTAAATGATGTGGCAACACATCATTGAATGTATGTGCAAAAAAAATTTACACCGACAGTGCACATCAATTAAACTCTATTTTTAAACTATTAATATTTTCATGTATGGTGCTTTTAAAAAAATATGTATGTGATTTTTTTTTGGAATAGAAGTCCAAATTTTGATTTGATTCAGCGATTTTCAAATAAACACATCCGATAAAATATCTATCAAATGTATACAAAATCATGAAGAAAAAAAATTGAGGCAAATATTCTACGAATTTAGGTTTACTCCATTAACTATCCCTCCATTTGTTCTCCATTTAGAGAGAGATAGACACAAATAAAACTAGTGGGGCCCATTAAAAGTGGATCCACTGATTTTTATTTGTGTCTATCTCTCTCTAAATGGAAGACAAATCGAGAAATAATAAATGGAGGGAACTCAAACCCGTATTCTACGGTTCGATTTTTGTATTCGGCGAAAATGAACAATATAATGACAGAGAGCCATAAATGAACAAATTTGGTTTCTTAGACCATCATGCTTTTAAAGTACAACAAACATGGAAAAAGATCTATTGAGATCTATGAAGCCCCGATACTCCAAAAATGGTAAAGTATCGTGTTCGATACGTGTCCGATATTGATACTCGTCTGATACTCGTATCGGAGAGTATCAGACAATTAATATTATTTTTTTAAATAAAAATTACCGATACGTGTCGGATACTTCTCCGATACGCGTATCAGAGAAGTATCAGACAACTAATGTTCTATGATGAAAGAATTGGAGGACATCATGTTGATACAATATGTGTTTTCTCTTAATTGTGAATGTTAGAGGATGATACTTATGATGTTTTTTTTTGGATAGTACTAGTTATGTTATTTTTGGCTAGTACTTACTTAACTTAAGATATGTAATCGTCACTTGTTTGTTTAGTATGTAATCGTCAATTATTTGCTCAATTTGAGTAATTTGAATGTTAATTGATTATCATTGTTGATTTTTGTTATGTTTATATATTGTGCATTTCTATATTTAATTTTAAATTTAATTTTTAAATAACGTATCGCGACAGTATCGTATCGAGGATTTTGAAAATTTTCCCGTATCGCCGTATCGGATTCGTATCGTATCACGTATCCGGGCTTCATAGATTGAGATTGATCACCTCTTTTCTTTTTTCTTTTTTCTTTTTTCTTGAAGGAATTGAATTGTGGTCCTCACTGCTAAATTCGGCGTCAATTACCACTTAATCAACTAAGGATATATTTGATCACCTATTTTGTGTTAGACTATATGAAATATAATAATGAGGAAAAATCATAGTGTTTATGCAATTAAGTGCATCTTTGCACATCAATAAATCTCCTTATTTGTGTTACTTTGCACATCGTCAAGTTTTGTTTTATTTGTTTTAGTGCATCTTCATCAATAAACCTTAACTTGATTAGATTTTATTTTTTTATTTTCTTTCTCAAAAGAACATTGAACTGGGTTTGGTTGCTCTCTACAGGGAAAAATGATCAGCTTTTCATATCGGGTTAAAGTGCAAACCGATAGCCGCATAAGTAAGAATAATGGCACTAGAAATTGTTTCCGTAAAGTAGAGATCTAGAAACAGACTAACGAATATCATCAATCATCAATATCTACCGGATGAAGCGGCAGCAATGAAAGCGATATACAAAAGTTGTGGTCAATAAGGTAGGGATCATCAAAATATATGATCAAAATCTTTATACATTTTTTCTCTTATGTGATTCAAAATATCAAAGTTACAAATCAAATACAAAAAATTTGCAAAATAAAATGAATTTTCAAATGATCTTTTGAATTACACATGAAATTGCTAAGTAGACTTGATTCTAATAATAATTAATTTGTTGTGTTTAAACATGGAAAGTTTATTTGATAATATGAAGGTTGTTGTGAAAGATTTTGGAATGCATGAGATTGCATTGCATGCCAGCATACCAAATAAAGGTGCTCCAGCTTTCGACGTAATCTGGTTTTGTCATTTGTTATGACTAATCTTTAGTTGTTCACTTGATCAATATAAAGGTTTGTAATATATTAAGAATATAAAGTTTAAACTAAATTATTTGTTGGAAGAAGGGATTAGTCTCCGCAGTTATTTGTTGGAAGAGGAATATACGTAAAAACAAAAGTTTAAACTAAATTAAGATATATATATATATATATATATATATATATATATATATATATATATATATATATTAGAGGATAATTTTAATTTATTATAAATTTATTTTCCTTTTTAATAGAAATCATGAGGGTAATGGTCTTAATGGATGGTTGAGATTTATTCTTCTCTTTCTAGTTTTTACTCATTCTTGCAAATAAGCATTTCCCATATATATATATATATATATTGGAAGAATAATGATTAATGAGCTTTCAAATTGTACCATAGAACATCCATATATATATATATATATTTCTTCAGTTCACCCTAATATTAATCATACTTTAACTCTATTTTAGTTCAAATAAATTGTTAAAAAATATAGTTCACCAGGTTTCGCTATACAAATATTTAATTTATTTAAAAATAAATCTATTTTTATTATGAAGATATGTTATGAATATTATCATATATGCTTTATTTACGTTCAATTTTTTTTATACAACCCCAATTTTTTTTTCTTTAAATAGAAAATCAATTATACATATGCTATGCAAATATTTATTTTATTTAAGGCTAAAATGCAGTTTTGGCCCCCAAGTTTTACAATTGTGCGATTTTGGCCCCCTAAGTTTCAATTGTGCGATTTTAACCCCCTACGTTTCACAATTGTGTGATTTTGATCCCTCATGTTTCAATTGTGCGATTTTGGCCCCCCAAGTTTACCCCCTTTTGCATAACATAGACCCTCGTTGCTTATGTGACATTTTAAAAATAAATGACAAATTGTTTTTTTATTTAAAAAAATAACTTATAAAATAAATTTTTGTTTCTTATATGTAGTTTATAAAAAATTTTGCTATAAAAAATAGTTTCCAAATTTTTGAATGAACTAATTTTTAAAATTTTTTTTTTTTGAATCAAACAAACTTACTGTATTTTATTAAAAACTAAACGTTCAATACAAAGGGAATATTCTCAAATCTATGGAAGCTAGCCCAAGAATTGGCCGCCCTAGCAAGAGTATGAGCAACCAAATTCGCTTGCCTTCTAACAAACTTAACCTCAAAGTTTATAAAAGATGACATAAGACTAAGGATATCATGAACAATTGACAAAAACTCAGAGTTGCCTCTCCGCTTCATATGAATGACCTCTATCAAAATTTTCGAATCACTTTCAAATTGAACTCGATTCAGTCCTCTATGTCTTGCTTCTTCCATTGCTAAAAGTAAATCACATGCTTCTCCTTCCACAGATGAAATCACAGTTTGCTGTCATTGTGTCATACCAGCCATGAAGTGACCACTATTATCGCGAAAACACAATCCCATCGAGGTCCTTCCAGATCCAGACACAAAGGCAACATCAACGTTACATTTTACCCAGTCTAGAGCTGGTTTCTCCCACCTTACTAAATCCGCTTCTGTAGTCCCGCTCACATTATTACTCTGTAACTTATGTACTGAGTACCAATCATTCCAAGCATCAAAAACGTGTCTTCCAATTTGACGTGGCATCTGTACATTATCATTCCAAAGCTTATCATTACGATTTTGCCAAATGCACTAGAGTGACATAGCCACTCTACCAACAGTACCACTACTTTCATTGCTGCAAATAGCGAAAATACGATCCATAGCATTAGTTTGTTGGTACGTAGCATTATGTAAGACAGACGACAGACCAGCTGCACTCCAACTATCCCGGGCTACTGCACACCTAAAGAATATGTGAAGCTCATCCTCAATCTCCTCATCACACACAGGACAATTGAGAGTACATTCCACTCGTCTTTCCAACAATCGAGAACGAGTCGGGAGACATCCTCTACATAAGCGCCAAAGTAAAATTTTTTAAATTATTTTTAAAACTTTATAAACTGATTTTTAAAAAAATAATTATTCAACCTTTTATTAAAAAAAAATACATTTTTTAATTTTAAAACATATTTTAAATTTTAATTTTAATTTGTTTTAATTTATTATTTTTTTAAATTTATAAACTATTTTTAAAAAAAAAATAATGATTAAACCTTTTATAAAAAAATTTAGGCTTTAATGCAGTTTTGATCCCCCTATTTTGAAAAACTTGAACTTTTGATTCCCCTATTTTAAAAGCCAACTTTTTGATCCCCTATTTTTAAGAACTTGAAGTTTTGATCCCCCAACTCATTTTGGTCAAATTTGTGATGATGTGTCAACCACATTAATGACGTGGCAGCGTCTATGTGTCAATCTCGTATTCCATGTCATTATTTTTTTAAAATAAAATATTAGGTATTAAAAGTATTAAAAAATTAAAACAATTAATTAATTAATAATAATTAAAAAACAGTAAAAATTTAAAATTAACCCCTATACATATATATGATTAAAAATCAATAAATTATCCCAATATATAATTAAAAATCAGTAAATTATTCAAATATATAATTAAAAATAATTAAATTATCCAAATATATAATTAAAATTCAATAAATTACCCAAATATATAATTAAAATCACTAAATTGCCCAAATATATATAGTTAAAATCCAATAAATTACCCAAATATATAATTAAAAATCACTAACAACTATCCAATTCTCATCATCATCATCTACATCACTCTCACTAGCAACATATTCAGAATCATCTTCACTTAAGTCTTCAGGTTCCTTTTCACTTACTCCCGGTTTTTTTTCCTTGTTTCGGCCTGTTTCTCTTATGACCTATACAAACAATAATAAAACACTGTCATATAAAACCCTAGACATGTTTCTTTCAAAATAGAATCAAATACTAAAACCCTAAATATTTTTTTGTCCACCACCACTATTAAAATAATAGCAACTAAGTAACAATGGAGGACCATAACTATTATTAAACGAAGACAACCGAAAGAGACGATATGAACCACAACAACTACTAAATTAAGTGTCTGTCAAACAAAAAAACTACTAAAATAAGTGAATACCACAAACATACCTCATACAATAATTCATGTTTTCCATCTTCTTGTTCAACTTTGCGATGACTTCAAAATATTATCTTGTAAAGCGAGCGTAATGATGAACACGAGCGGATGATGAATCAAACAGAAAATTGATAACACGTAGATGAATGATGAACACGAGCGTGATGATGAATCAAAGAAGATGAAAGACTGAGACAGAGATCGTCGAAGATGGGTGGCACTAAGGCGCGCGAAATATTTTTTTTTTTGGGAAAAACAGAAAATAAACTCTTTTTAATTACTTTTTTTAATTGACAAGAGGCCGGAATGAAACTCTCATCGACCGTCGGTACTCACTGAGTCATGTTTTATATTTATAATGAGAAAATATTTTCTTGTAAAAAAAGATTAAGTTTTAAAATAGATTCTACAACGTAATCTAACTGCCCGCTTTCGCGTGTCCAACGTGTTACGGCGCGAAAATCTCTTTTATGAAAATAATTACTTTTAATTACTCAAAATGTTGCTTAAGGTAGAAAAATTAATTTAAATGTACCGTCAGCCGTCGCGTGTCCGGTACCGGATTTTAAGCTTATAAACGCCCGCTCTCGCGTGTCCGCTTATACTCTTAAAATTACCTTTTTGAAAACTGAATTTTTCCTAATTGATGAAAAATTGCTTTCGCAGTGTTTTAAATCAAAAACTAAAAATTTTTCTACGGTCAGATAAAGCTTTCATTCTTTCAAATTGAAACCGATATCACTGTGTTTCTACTTTCGCAGTAAACTATGAGTTTTAAAAACAGAATTTATTCAGGCCTTAAACAATTCTCGTTATAAACATTTATTTTCGACTCAGTGGAATACCGTTGGTACGATGATCCTTACATTCCGGTCTCTATAAAAATCTACTCAGACATATTAAATATAATAAACAAATATGAATTAATGGTTTTCATTCTTACTTATGCTGCAGGAAGCAGTTGATTAAAATAGTAATAAGAAAAGGCACCCACAGTGAACGATTTGAATCAATTAACTAAACACCACAAATTAAAATTTGCTTCCTGTAATCATAAGCACAAATGAAACAGTAGAACGGTGCATTTGTTACGAGCAGTGTACAATTGCATAAACACCTAGACCTGCTAACTAAATTTTATAAATCGAACCAATGAATCAAAGTGACTATGACAAATTAAGTGAACAGGTCTGTAACGTTAATATAATGTAAACCGTCAAACAAATGCATAAACTAAAATAAACCAATAAAAATAAGAACCTGAAAGAATAACTCTGAATAACAATAATATATTTGATCCGAACGTAAAAATTTGGTACAAAGTGCTAGAACATAAACTGCAAGCTGCTGGAAAATTATATGTAAAGGCTTCAAACTCTTAGAGATTAAAATTGCAATCTTTCTCAGTGTGAAGAATAATTGCTTTTTACCAGAATGAATTCTATCGCTCAGGAAACAGAATAAGCGTGGATGCTTTTTTCATAACTGCCACATCCAATTTATAAGGTAAAATCAAGTGGAGATTGGTTCCTAAAATGTAGGAGAAGTGGAGAGACTAAAGGAGTAGTGCTATGACTCATGTACTTGGCTAAAAACCACGTTTTTCTTCTCTTTCTTCTATTTTTTATTTTCCTTTTCTTTTTTTTCAATTGTTATGAGTTGGCTTTGACATGTCACCACGAGCTGGCCCATCATGACATTGCAGAATGTGTCTTTTGCTCTCGTTTTTGCCATTTTTCAATGTTTTCTCGCACATCGACTTTTAAATAGAAATTACCTGAAACATAACAAAATACCGACATAAAAGCATAAAAACTATAAAAATCGAGATCAAAACAGGTGTAAGTCGAGTCAAAATAATAGTGCATTTTGCGTGTTATCAGGCGTGTTTTAACTTTTAAAATTGTTTCTGGTGTTGAAGGGCCCTAGTTTCAACTCTTGGTCACCACCAATTTTGCATTTTGTTTTTTTTCATACAAGAAGGGTTTAAACCTACTTTCTTAAGCTTATTTTCCAAAAAAAAATAAAAAGGCCCCGTCTCTTCAAAATATAAGAACTCGTTGACCATTGCAACGCTAATATATATTTTGATTACAAATATCTTTAATTGTCTATTAGTAAAAATTATAGAAATTTGATATTTTGAAAATATTCATCGAAACAAATGAAACAAAATCTTATATGATAATATTTACATTTATATATTTTTAGAAAAATACGGTCGAAACAAGATATATAAATAGTGCAAAATAAGCCACGTTTTTCTAAAATATTTAATTTTCAAATGTATATATCAATATAGCAAAATTAAAAATGTAAAATTTCTATTTTCTCAAAAGAAAAACACAACTTTTAATTTAAAATAATATAATTTTCATATTTAATTTAATGTTATAATTTTTTGGCGGCCCACCCAAAATAAAATTCCCGACTCCGCCACTGCCTACATGCCATGACTAGATTCATGCTCTTCTCAATTTTATGAAAGAAGCGAATCATATGTATGATTTTCAAGAATAATAACGATACGATGACAACATCATTAAAACTCAATTTGACAATTAATAAAATTAAAAAATAAACAATGAATAGTTTGTCCTAGTACACCCAACAAAGCCAATAAACAATCCATAAAAACCAAAAACAAAAAAAAACCAATAAACAACCCATAAAAAAAAAGGCAATAAACAATAATACTACATAATTTATACCATAGTATGTAGCTATGTCGAAGTACTTGGCAGTGAAAGTAGACTGTTAGTGTGAAGCCAAATGTCATAATCACCTTTGTCTACAAACTCAATCTTTCTCAATTGTTTAGTCTTCAAATTGTAACCAAAATGCATTCTGATGGTGCTTACATAAGGATACTTTGGAATTACAACTTGTCCATGAAGAAATACTTTAATGATAAGTTCATCATTGATCAAACAAGAAAAAATCCAATGAAGAATATCAATCTCATGACCACAAGCAACATCAAAATCATAAGGTCCCAAATCACAATACGGAGACCATTCTCCCGAGTCAAAATTCAAAACGTAGAGTTGTCTTGTTGACGGTGTTTTGAATACACTGCAAGAAAGACAATTTCCCATGAAAAAATATGTCTCGGGGGGAGAATTGTTTGTCGAACTACGAGGAATTGGATATTCTTGTACAATAATTTCCTTGTCAATATCTATCACAGCCACTCTATCACATAGTGTCCAATAAAGAGCATTACCTTCACCTTTCAATGGCTTAGTATAAGAAAAAGGCAAATGAGGAGCTTTTTTCCTAATTATCTCTCTCCATGAGTTATCTACTCCCATTATTAGCACATAAAAAACATAAAAAAAACCACACTGAGGCAAATCAATTACAGCTACACAAAACAACTTGAATATGGTAGTGTGAGGAACACGTGATATGGTAACATAATGTTGTGGATTTAATGATCGGACTTGTAGATGAGGAATTATAAACGAGCACCTGAGGATAGGGTTCACGGCAACATATTGATGCCTATTTGAAAGCACCAACATGCCATCACAAGAAAACCATACATTTCCCATTGTTGGAGGTGTTCCCAAAGGAGTCCTTTCAAATTGGCCATTCACATCATCTTTAAATTCCAAGAAATAAGAACGAGTTTGATCAATGCGATTATGAACATAAAGACCAGGTTTAGGACGAGCACGTTGTTCGTAAGCATCAACAAAATAAAAGCTGCCAATAGTGGTAGCCCAAGATTTACATACATACTTTGCAGAGTTAATCAGGCAATAAAGAGGAACCAGAGTGAAAATATCAAGCATCAAATCTTCAGGGAGTAACAACTTCGAAATCACACTACAATTGTTGGTGCTATTTGAGTTTTGATTCATATTCTCCTTTGCATGATCATTTGACTTGGACCTAGACTTAGAGTCCAGATCAGACCAAGTGCATTTCTTCAAGGATGTATATTTAATGAAACTTCTGTAGCCACTCATTTTTAATGTTATCCTGCTTCAATCAATGTATATGGTATAAGCCTTATGAAACAAGATATTTAAATCATTAATTATATTAAAGTTCTACTTTTGAATAATGTAACCCACGAAGAATAAACTAGTTGACAAGCAAATAAAATTATAATGAGATAATTCTACCCAGAAAATATATATAACGGATAAGTTAGCTGATAGCAAATAAGCGAGCCAATTGAATTTAAAGTGTTTGTAATAAATTTATGACAAATAAGTTAATGTATAGTTACAACATTATAATAATGAGATATTAAACGGAATAAGTGAATAACTCATCTCAAGTTACTCCTGAATACAATATTATATATATATATATCGACTCTCGGAGTAACTCATTAGTGTTACTTTAAATTTTGACGTTTGATTCTATTATAATTGATATATATGATTAATTACTATTAATATCCACCGTTCTATTTTATGTCTTCCTCATTTGTTGCTATAAATTTCCAATCTTTTCTTCCGAAATTTAATAAACATATATGAATAAAAGATGTGCTGAAAGAATTATTACTCAAATTAATCCATGAACATGAATCTATCAATCAATGCCCCAACGCAATCCACTTTTCCGTATCATGGTTTGGTTAGAGAAGGAATAAAGAAACAAAGGAGGAAGACAGAAAAAAGGGTACGGTAGACATTAATAGTAATTAACCGTAGCCATCAATTATATAAGAACTATGATGCACGGGTACTTTGTTTGAGAAAAAGTACCGGTACCGGGTACATATCCGTACCAATACCGGATACATATCCGTACCTTAATTTATGTCCATATATATGTATTAGTTTTTCTAAAAATGCCGTACCCCGTATCGGTACAAGTATCGGATACCGATACCATATCCAAACCTAGGCAACGCTGTAGTAGAATTAAGGGTCAAAAATTGAAGTAGCACTGAGTTACTTTAGGAGTCATCGGGTCTCTCTATAGAGAAAAGAGAAGGAAAAAAGGTCACATGATACCTATAATAGAGGATTTAATCTTTACCACTCATTATTAGTTGTACCTATCATTCTCACATAAGAAAATATATATATATATATGGGCTAAGTCTATTATGCACCCCTTTTTTGAGGTGCACCGGTGCACCCTAGGGGTGCTCAAATCCAATCCAATCCAAATAAAAACCGCAAATCGATCCAAAAAAACCGAAAACCGCAAAAAACCGAATATTTTTGGATGTGTTTGGATGTTCTTTTTAAGAAAACCGCTGGATCGGATCGGATTTCGGATTGATTTCTCAAAACCGATCTAAAACCGAACCAACCGCATACGTATATTTTAATACTTATTTATGTTTTTATTAGTATGAATATATGTTGAATTAAACTATTTTTTTGTTCATTTAACTTTTGATAATACTATTTGTTAGTTTAATTTAATCCATTTCTTACTTTTTTATATGTCTTAAATATAATTTCTAATTGTCATTCTAAAATATTAATTTTTAATGTATTATATGTTATATTTTATATCAAACTTAATATTTATTTCGACAAAAAATTCAAACTATTGTTTTATGGTGTTTTTTATAATATTAATATTTAATAAAAAAATTACAATTTAAAATTTGGATATCCAAAAACCGATCCAAACTAAACCGCATAGAATTGGATCGGATCGGATCGGATTTTTTTTATTTGTCATCCAAAACCGAACCAAACCGCAAATAAAATTAATTTTGGATCGGATGAGTTTTTGCCTCAAAACCGATCCAAACCGAACCGCGAGCACCCCTAGTGCACCCCCTCTTTTTTACCTGCTACAGCATGTTGGACACTTTTATTGGTGAGTGGAGCCCACAAATTTTTAAAGAGAAAAAACAAATTTTTTAAAGAGAGTTGAGTTTGATTACGTTTTTGCCCCTTTAATTGGATCTACAACTTCATCTTCTTCTTTGCACAACAATGAAGAACATGGTCTCATCTTCTTCTTCAATTCGTAAACTTCATCTACAACCCACAAACTCAAATTCATCACCAGAAACATAACCACCATTTCTTCACCACGACCACCACCACAGTCACCGCCATTTTTCGACCTCCACCACAACTACCACAATACCACCATCTTCTTGAACTAACATGTTTAAAATTAATTCGGTTCTACACAAAAACTACATGTCCACGGCTGGGAACTTGTCCATTCGTGAATAAGAGCTTCAAAACGAGTTTAGAAGGTCAAGAAATGACTAGAAACGGAATTCGCGATTTTCCGATGTAGGTTTGGCCGGAGAAGATGACCGGAGAGGCGGAGCCGAGGCGGCGATTTGGAACCTCTTCACACGAATTTTAGCATATATAAAGGCCTTTGTAACTCATTTTTCAGGATCTAAGTTTATTAGAACTAAAAATTTAGTTGTTAAAAGTAGTATTGTTATTACAACTTTAGTTTTTAAGTTTTGGAGCTTCTCATTACAAGTTCCAGCAGCTATAATTTGGATTTCAAGTTTTTAATTCAAGTTCATTCAAGTTTCAGTTTAATATTATTCAATATCTACTATCCAGGTTTCATTTATTTTACTTTGGATTTCATTTTCTGCTACTGTGCGTGTGTTTGCTGCTGCTATTCAATATATTCACTTTGTTTTTATTTGCCTTTTCCACTATTCACGTGACAAATGTTATTTAAACATTAAAAAAGACATCTCAACAACGTCAACGGAAGTCACGTGTATATAATCGGGGAGTTCTTCAACACATTTGGTTAATTGACATTAACCAAATTTGATCTCCAACTCCTTAACTATTTGTTTACGATAAATTGTATATGGGACACTTTTTGATTGTTTGCGGATGATAAAGTTAAAACAAAGTTAAAAGTAAATATTTTTTCAAGTTTGAAAGATTTTATGCCTACAACATCAAGGGGAGTCACATGTATATGACCGCGGAGTTCTTCAACACATTTGGTTAATGGGGCATTAACCAAATGTGTTGAAGAACTCCCCGGTTATATACATGTGACTCCCCCTTGATGTTGTAGAGATGTCCCTTTTTTTATGTTTAAATAACATTTCTCTATTCACGTGCAGGAAGTGCCGTTTAAATGTGTGGCTTTTAGTTACTTTATTCATTGTTCATTCTAGCGATTCAATAAGTCACGGGTTACTTTTGTTTGCTAACTCATATGTCACTTTGACATTTTTACACATATTAAGAAATGTAATTATTGTTGTATGGAAAAGATAAATTATGAGTTGATTTAGAAAATTGTCCTTCATTTATTATATTGAAAAAATAAATTGAAGAATTGAAAGAATAGAGAGTAATAAATAGTTAAGGGTATAATAGGTAAAATTGCATTAAATGTTTCATTGGTAATGTAAACTGACATATAATTTGGAACAAATTTTTTTTTTTCAAATTGACATATAATTTGGAACGGAGGTACTAGTGTGTACTGTGTATACCCGTGCAAGGCACGGGCTGAGTTTTCTTTGAATCAAATTAAATCTTTTCTTTTTAAGAATAAAAATAAAACATTTTCTACTTATTTTAAATTTGATGCAAGATTTGATGAGTATATTATAAACTTAATAAACTACGGAGAAAAATCAAGAAATACGTAAAAAGATAGGTAAAACAAAAACAATAAACTAATGAAGAAAAAACATTTTTGTTGATCTAAACTTTAACGTAAACTAATCCTATAACTTCATAAAGGTCTTTGAAGACTTCAATTGCAGAATTGTTATAAGACCAGAAGCAAACTTTTTATAAGATCAACTGCAGATTTTTCTCCATCTCTAGCTTTTTACATAAATTGAAGGAAATAAATAAATGAATATAGGAAGTGAACATAAAAATTTGATTTACTAATATTACTCAAATGAGTTAGATAATTCAATTACAAAAAAAAAAAATGCACAAATTAAGATCTCATGATCATTATAATGATAGAAAAACAGATTATATACATCCGAATTTATAATTTTTCATAGTCTAACGACTAATCCTTCACGTATTCGATTTTTTAATGTCTTCTTTCAATTTGAGTCTCACAAACTTGAGCTATTTGGCTAGACAATGTTCAAATCTTCAAAAACAAAGAAAGAATGTTAGATAATATAAATAAATAAAAAAAGTATGTATTTTACTTTTAAACCATAAATGTTGTTTTTAACACACACTGAACGTGGCAAAAGAGTAAAACTTGCACTTAGCTAATTAAAAGGGACTAATTTAAAGCAATAATTTGTTTTCATTCAAAAAACATGGATTGGCATACATTGCTTGTGATTCAGATCTTCCTTCATTTTCTATCTATATTTTGTCAACTTCATCTTCACAATCCCTAATTGGTTATTGCATCAAATAAATGTTTGATGAATAAATATGGCATACGGATGGATAAAATGCATAACTATGTTGTTGTTTCGACAAAAGGAAATATTAGAGGTTTTACAATTCAAGCTTATTGTCACTTATAAATTTAGAAGCACAACTTTTTTAAATCAAAATCAGAACCAAATTGGTAGTGTAAAATGTATAGATTGAAATAATAAAAAACAAAAAATAACATATAAACAAAACAACAAAATCTTGAGATTCTTTGAAGGAGTGATTAGAACAAAAAGAAATCATGCTTTCCAGCTATTGCAAAATTATGTATCTAAATCAATGGATTTCCTTGATAGGACCGAAGAAGAAGAACAGTGAATGAGATTGAATGAAGTTGGTTCTATTATATAGACAAAGCAACAGAAATTGAAAAAAAGTAGTATCTTTTCATTCAAGTCAAGAACCTAATAGCAAACATCTGCATAAGACTTAAACTCAAGATCTTCGTTCCAACTTATGTTGAGCTGGATTCTTTTTCAGACATGGTTTTGTTCTTCTATTCAATTCCTCTCCCAAAATAACAAACAAATGATCAACATTATCATCAAATCTGCAACAATCTATTTAGGGGTGGCTCTGTGCAGATTTTACTCATGCAAGGATAATCAAACAACATTTCAATCGTGATATTAATAAATTTACTTTTGAGGAGAACTAGAGATTTTCGCATTGCACGTAAACTTTGTGAGCAGCAATTTATTAAGATTAGAGCGCCAAAATTTTGGTTTTATATGTGTAATATTTTTTTTTTAATAATTTTAAATAAACATTGTATTTTTGTTGGTATTGAACACTTTAAACACTACATTTTAGATTAAAGTGATTGTGTTATATGTTTGATTGTAAATTCTTCGTATACTAAATTATCCGTGCAACGCACGGGTTGACGTCTAGTTACTTATATAAAATAAAAAGAGTGATGCAAGAGAAAAATAAAATGAAGAAGATGGAGTTAGTGAGTGGAAAATGAAAGTATGGAGTGTGATTTTTATAGAATGAGATGAGTGAAAAACTATTAAACATTTTAATAAAAAACTCAAAATATATGTTCCCCCATGCAGAACAAGCAGAAAAAGCAAAAGTTAAAGCTGCTTGGTCAATGGCGACACTGAGGATGTCGCCACCTGCATATGCATGGCAACACTCCCAGTGTCGCCATGTGGGATCCTCAATTGCAGAGATTCTCTGCCAAAAAGAAGTGGCATTTTGGAAAAAATTTTAAAATGGGGGGTATTGCGGAATTTTTTGATTTTTTGATGGATATTTGAAAAAAAAAACCCCATGTTAACGCTTGTGCTAATATGAATTCATATTTATTTATTAAATTTACCGCGAGTAGATTTTATAGAGTTCGGGATTTATTAAATTGTTTTTTTTATAATGGCAAATTGTTATATTATAATATTATGTTAGTTTTTCTCTTTGCCAAAGTTTGAACCTTGAACCTCCAACTCCTTAACCCTTAGCTCAACTAGCTTAACCAATAATTTAACTAGTTGAGGTAACCAACCCATTCCTATAAAGTTCGGAATATGAAAACCGTTGTAGGGAGTGCACTTTGTTAAGTTGTAAAATTTATAAATGTAATATGAATTATTGTTGAGTCTGAATTTTCTGATTTTAACAACTATGAATTTTCACGGTAAAAACCGAAATAACGCGATACTGGTTTCAGTTCGAATTTAATTAGAATTTATCTGACCGATACAGCGAGAATTTACTATTTAAGAGCTACAACTTGAAATAATGCATTTGGGATCGATAAATTGATTATTCTCTAAAATTACACACCAATCATATATCTTAAAATTAAAAAGAATGGAAACATATATTGTTTGGAATCCTACCACGCGAGTGTCACGGGCGTACCACGAGTATACCACGCGCGAAGAAAAAAAGCTGGTACTCTGGGATGCGTACCGGGGGAGTATCGTACGCGTACCGGTACTGGTACTCTGTCTAAAATGGAGTACCCGTAACAAGTGAATTATTTAACTGAATAACAACTCTATCTTGTTCATATGAGTTATTCCCTCTAGACCTATATATAAGAAAATATTTACTTTTTAGGTTCATTGTAGATTTGGTGTATCTAGACTATAATATTGTCTAGATACATTAGTTTTAAAATGAATCTAAAAAATAAATCTTTTCTTGTATACAAGACTAGAGCGAGTACAAATAAACATGGTGTTTTCAAACAAAAAGAACCTATGCAAATGAAACAAACAGTAAAGTAACAATTGAAACTTGAAATTGCAATTAAATTAGATTAAAATGCTCAATTGAGACTTTGATTCTAGTACAGAAAATCAAATTTGAAATAGCTGCAAGTGACTTGAATAATTCAGCAACAATTGAAGAAACTTGAACTAAAAAAACTCTAATTTAATGGTGATAGGTAGAAAGCTAAAGTTTAGAAATTCTCAATGATACCTCCTGCGTGAGTCTTTCCATCCCCTTTATAGCCTCAATCCTTAGTAAAACTCGCTCAGAATCTCCGTCGCGCTCCAGTCATCTTCTCCGGCCAAACCTATGCCGGAAAATCACGAATTCTGTTTCTAGTCATTTCTTGACCTTCTAAAGTCGTTTTGAAGCTCTTATTCACGATTTTCAATATATGGACGTTCCCAGCTGTGGACATGTAGTTTTTGTGTAGAACCCAATTAAGTTTAAACATGTTAGTTTCAAGAAGATGGTGGTATTGTGGTGGAAGTCAAAAAATGGTGGTGACTGTGGTGGTGGTGAAGAAATGGTGGTTGTGTTTCTGGTGATGAAGGTTATAAATTTAAATTTATGGGTTGTAGATGAAGATGAAAGCATGTTCTTGATTGTTCTGAAGTTGTAGATGGCAAAAACGTAATCAACCACCCCTCCCTTTAAAAAATTAGTTTTTCCTCTTTTTACAAATTTGTGGGCCCCACTCACTAATAAAGAGAGCAACCTGCTATAGTAGGTGAAATAGAGGGGTGCATCGGTGCACCTCAAAAAAGGGGTGCATAATATACTTGGCCATATATATGATATCAATATACAATACTTGAGTGTTTTTTGTTTGTTTGGAATACACATATAATACTTATTTTTAATAGGCCCAATAGTTTGGATATTCATTGGTTTAATAGCGGAATAATTTATACGGCTAATGCTACGGTGGACCACCTTCATAAATGGTCCACCGTGGACAAGTGATCTATCAAACATGAATATTACAAAATTTATTGTTGGATTGAAAGTTTATATCGTATAAATCATCCATAAATTTTTTAAATTTTTTTGAAAATCATTTGATATGTTATTGAGACTTATCAATATTTATGTTATTTAACAACCGTTAATATTGATGTGTCTCAATAACATATCAAACGATTTTCAATTTTTCTAAATTTTTCTTTGGGTGATCTATAGGTTATAAACTTTCAATCCAAAAGGTGAATTTTATAAAATTCCTATTCGTTATAGTGTTAACCCTAAAATTCCTATTCGTTATAGTGTTAACCCTAAAGTGGTCCATATTAGAATTTACCTAATTTATACCCTTAAGTTTAACCCTAAATCCTAATTGTAGTTCCAGCCGCCAACATATAGAGTGAAAAAACATAAAATGATTTTGTTTATGAGAGATAAATAACAAAAAGGATAAGGAAGAAGATACCAAAAGAAGAGATAAGATGGCTGGAAGAACAATTTAGTTCCTCTGCTGTCCGGCACAGTCGTTCGGTTTCTCTCCCACTTTGACCCACTTTGAGGTGATGGTTATAGCTATTCTGGCGATGCAGTGGTTCCTTCCAAATTTCAATCTGATTGTGCTGTTGTTAGGTTAGTGATATAAAAATAAAATAATAGTAATAATAATATAAATAAATTACTAGGAAAAAAATAAATAAACAAGTTTAATTATGTTTTTTTTTTCTTTCCAATTTTGTGTATAAAATACTCCCTCCGGTCTCTATAAGGATTCCATAGAAAATTCAACTACTAATTTAATCTTTGTACATGCATCTGCATTGAAGAAAAAAACGATCAAATATATCATAAAAAATTTCATGTATCTTTCTCTTGTGTGATTCAAAATATTGAGTTAGAAATAAAATACAAAAAATGTGAAAGTTTATTGATAATATGAAGGTTGTTGTGAAAGATATTGGAATGCATGAGATTGCCAGCATACTAAATAAAGGCGCTACAACTTTGAGAACCAGCCAAGCAACCATCGAAGTAATCTGATTTTGTCATTTGTTATGACTAAACTTTAGTTGTTGATCAATATAAAGGTTTGTAATCTATTAGGAATATAAAGCTTAAGCCAAATTAAGATATTGGAAGAAGAATGATTCAACTTCCAAATTGTACAATAGAACATCCATTTTTTTTTAACTGATAAACTGTAACCCAGTAATTTGCGTGACTGAGGTTGTGAAACTGTGATTTGCGTGAGAAAATGTAGAGCTAGAGGTTATTGTATTCAGTAACGAGAAATTGAGATTTGCGTGCGAAACTGAGATTTGCGTTGGTGTTGATTCAATAACAAATCGATTGCGTTTTGGTTTTTGGTGCGACTGTGTGTGATTTGCGTTGCGTTTTGAGTTGTATTTTATTTTTTGATTTGTAAAATGTAATTCATACAGTCATACCTCGCTAAAAATGCAAAAACAGAGTATTCATGTAACACTCTTTGGAAAGCGTTACTAAATCACCATTTTCCGTAACAATTCTATAAATATTACACATGAGTGTTAGTAATAGACCTATGAACAACAATGAGGTAGCTTTGGCTACCCAAAAAAAGTTATTTTCTTTGTATAAATTCGTATAGGCAATGTTTAGCTACCTTAAAAATATATAATTAACTACTTCAAATAAATTTAATTGTAAAAAATTAGGAGAGACAACAATGTCAAAAAATTATTACTTGTTTGGTAAATTTATGTTGTCTTATTGTGTCATTTTTTCGGTCTCTTTAACAGCTACAAAGAGATTTTTATCAGCGAAAAGATTATGAAATCAAGTTTTAAAAATAAAATGAACTATAATTTTATTGCAAATGTATTAATTATTTACATAAAAAAATACAATACAAGTCAATTTGACTCTTTGAAGTGTGGTTGAACTCAATATTTTATAATATTAAAAATATTGTGAATTTTTTTCTTATAAATTAAATATTAAAAAATATTTTAGTTAGATAGTATTTGGCCTTAAACCCATACGTTCACAATCATAGTCAGTTAGCTCACCAAATGTTATACATCAAATCATCTTATAATCATCTCTACGATGATCATAATCGAATCCATGAATAAGCCAATTAGACTGTCGATAAGATACAACGGGACTAGGAGGAATGTCCTTGTAATCATCTATACAATGATCATAACCCAATTCATGAAAAAGCCAACTATACATTCGATAAGGTATAGATTCAACGGAACTAGGAGGAATGACCTTGAATTCATCAACAATTGGGTTCCACAATACAAAGTCACCCGCGCCGTTGCAGGTATCAACGATACCGAGAATGCCGTTTATACTACGAGAACCCACAAAAAAATAATCTTGGCCAACATCTTCAAATGGAAGTGAGTAATTTAATTTGATCTTGGTCTCCAACCTTTTGCCAAAAATAAAATAAAAAGGTGATTGAAGTTTCCCATGCTCAACCTCTGAAATATGTCGTAGAATGTAAGATCCATCATCAGAATTAAAATGATTTTTAGATGTGATATTTTTACGATAGATGCTCATAAAATGAGAGTCTTGCAATAAGAGGATCCATGATTTACGTACACATCCAAATCGCTTTAAAGATTTTATCGGTAATTTTGACAAAATGGAGAATATGAGATCATCAAAACAAACTGTTGATTATTATTTGTGTGTCCCATCCCATGCATTGCAATGCAGGGGTAGACATATAGTAGTATGATATATAATATAATTCTGTGTCTAATAAATAACATGAGTTCCACATATTTGAGCTGGATTTGGAGTAGGACAATTCACATGTTTGAGTGACGTTGTGACATCAAAACAAATGTGTATTTTCCAGCAGCACACACAAGAGATGGATCAACCTGGACCTTGTTTTTTATAGCATCAGTAATTAGTTGTGCTTGATGACGGCCTCTGGTTGGTGTGATACCTTCAGCTTGGAGCATGGTAGTGAGGTTGTTATGAACTTATAGGAACCAATGGAGGTTTTGACTTTTGAGCAAAACCTTGTTTTTATATGGTTCATATATAGATGAACATATTCAGCTTTGGTATTCAAAATCAAGTGGTCAACGAATGAAGCCAACTATAACATTATTTGGTGAGCTAACTGACAATGATTATTAACGTTTGGGTTTGGAAGAAGAAGATGTGCCTTGGAAAGATATATCGTACGAACCCATGTGGGAAATACATAGTCTAAGAAGCAACTCATGGAAAAAAGTGGATGTTAACTTCACCACCATGTTGATTCCTTGTGTTGATCATGACATTGTCCGATTTTACATTAATGGAATGTGTCATTGGTGGTATAAAAGTATGACCTACTTATCTTACTTTTATGAAACATGTTTGGTGTCATTTGACGTGAGTGATGAAGTAATTTTTACAACACCCATGCCCTCATACAATGATAATAGTATTGATTTTGAATGGGTGCAGAGACACATGGTGATGTTAATTAATGGTTTCATTGCTTTGACTTCATATTGCGAGGAGACTACTACTTTTCACATATGAATTTTGGGGGAAATTGGTGTGAAAGAATCATGGACGAAACTTTTTATTGTTGGACCGCTGACATGTGTTGCGCATCCTATCGGAGCGGGAAAGAAAAGAGATATATTCTTGAAAAAAAATGACGGAGAACTAGTCTATTTTAATTCGGATACTCAAACAATGAATGAACTTGGATTCGAAGCATACATTAGTAATTTATAAACGAAGCCTACTTTCAATGGAAGGGATAAATAATTTATTTTTTTTGCTTTTCATCCAAAAAAAAATAGTCTATTAATGTGGTAGTTATAATTTTGGTCTGTTTAGTAAATAAAAAATAAAAAAATTGGGTCTGTACAGCTTACCAATAGGCAAATACCCCATGAAATTTGGAAATAGGCAAATACCCCAAAATGTATAGTTGAGTATTGCTGTGCTGAATTCAGGCTCATACCTATATACTACTGTAGTTGAGTGGAATTTATGCATTCATTTATAGAATCAGTGAAAGTACGCAACTGTTTTGTTCTGTTTGTCTCTAAGTACCTGCAGTGCACCACTCTTCTTGGCCGCTTTTTAATGTCTAGCGGAAGAACTCAGCCAATCGTGTTCCGGTGATTTAAAAGTTCATAACTCAATTGGAATTTGGATTTTCTTCTGTTGTTTGTCTTCACCCTTTTTTCCTTTACTTAATTTTACAGTTGTAAATTCACAAAAGAAAAAAAATGAATGAATTATTGAGATTGCAGGATAAAGAACATAAGAAAAAGGTTAAATATTTTTTGGTTCTTATAGTTTCGCATAATTTCATTTTTAGTTCCTGAAGATTTTTTTCACACTTTTTAGTCTCTGAAGTTTTCTCAGTAAGTGTTTTTAGTCCCTACTTTTCATTTAACTTGTGCATATCATTCGAAATTTTAATTTTTTTTTCTGCGGTCATGTTTAGTACATTATATGAATCTCTCTTACAAAAGTTTAATTTTTTTTTTAACAAGAGGTGAATTAAATATGAATTTTTTAGTTTTTTGCACATAAATAATTCATCTTACGCTAAAAAATTCTAAATTTTTATCGGAGATGTTCCCATAATATTATAAACATGAATACGAAAAACCGTTAAAAAATGTGAAAGTATACAAATTTTTTTTATTAAAAGTAGGGACTAAAACCATTGACTGAGAAAACTTCAGGGACTAAAAAGTATGAAAAAAAACTTCAGTGACTAAAAATGCAATTCTGCAAAACTATAAGGACTAAAAACATATTTAACTCTAAGAAAAAATAAAAATGAAAAGAATCTAAACTAACTCAACCATGAGTCTATAATCAACACTCTTGACAAAGAAGATAAGCAAAAATGCTACTGTAGATTACTCTCAGCTATGCCACGTCGGATGCATATTTGTGGGCCAGGTTCGTCTTCCAATTTTGCGCTCTTATTGGTTGCATATTTGTGGGTCTGTTTCTTCTTCCACGTATTCGGTGTGTAGTCTTCTTCTTCCACGTATTTGGTATTGTTTGACATATTTTCTACTATGGTGCTTAGGCTGGTGGCTGCCATGGTTAGGGTTCAGAAGATGCAATGAACGTGGACGAGATGTGTCCTTTTTTCTTCATTCCTCTAATAGGTTTATCTGGTGCAGTTATATATCGTGGAGGTGGAGTTGGTTCTTCCTATTTTTCCCTCTATTTTTCACCCTAATCTAGGTTTGATTCCCTTTGAATTTTGAATTCTCTATAATTTTCCCTCCTATTCGAGTTTCTTCTGATCCAGTTCTCTATAAATTGAGGGTGGGGTGGAGTTGCAGTGCACAAATTGAGACAAACAAAGGATAGGTAGTGTTTGGTCCATTTATTCCTCTAATTGTAAATTGTTTTGTATTGGATTTTCATTTGATTTGGTTTCTGATTTACATCGTAGGAAGGCATGAAGAATGAAGGTTAGGGTTGTAAGGATTCCTCATATCAATTCTTGGTAAAGTTCCATTTTCTTCGTGTTTATTTTTTCTACTCATAACTTTAATGCATAATAGACATTTTTCTCTTCTCATTTCACGCACTTGAAATATTTGTTCGTTTTACAAATTTATATGTCAGATTGTTAAATGTTGTGAGTTGTTGTCCCAATATGAATTTTGGTTGAACTACTTGATTTTGGGTGTGGGTAGTAGTGGAGATAGAAATAGAATAGGTAATTGAGATAAAATGCATTGAAGGTGTTTGATAAAATGTCCATGTGAAAAATTGTTGTAGATACATGTCATACCCCATTTTTTGACCTAAGATCCCATCTCCTATTTTTATCTTGCTTTTTATGCATCAATAACAAAAATCCAAAAATATATGTCCATTTGTTTTTTTAGTAACTTTATTGAAAAACCCAAAAACATTCAAATATTTTATTTCCTTTATTGTTATTATTGTTGCTATTTTTATTATTGCAATTTTTATAATTGTTTCCTTCCTTAATTATCATCATTATTATTTTTATGATTACTACTAATTGTTTAGTGTTATTATGAAAAAAAACAGCACAAAAATTTGAAAAGAAGGAGCAACAGCAGCTAATGTTGCGCTGCCTGCCTCCCCCCTTCTTTTTCTTTTATTATTATTATTATTATTTATTAATTTATTTATTTAGTTCTATCCTTTTTTTCCTTTTCTTTTCTAATTTAAAAAAAATCAAAAATATGTCAAGGTCAACTTTCTGCTTTGCAGAAAGATCAGTGTCCTTTTGTTGCCAAAAAAACAATTTGTCCTTTCAAATGGTGATTTAGTCCAGATAATTGCAAAATCCAGGGGATATTCAAACTCTAATTTTGGGTATATAGTGAACAACAAAATCAATGAACAGAGGAGAGAATTTTACCTCAGCCGCAGAACAACAATATCAAACCCTAAACCTCCATTTTTTCTCTCTTCAAATCACAGAACACATAACACCAAACACTAACCTTCTTTTACTAGAAGAATCACAAGTCAACAAATCTTTTTTTTTCTTTTCTTTCAATCCAGTTATAAAAAAAAAAAACAAATCAACAAACAATCTCATATATTTTTTTTAAATCAAAACCAAAGAAACAAACACAAAGTATCATACCTCTTTTTTTTTTCTCTCCAAAAAAAAACAAACAAAATACTTCCTTTTTTAATCAGAACCAAAAATACCTTTTTTCTTTTTCTTTTAAACAACCAGAACCCAAACAAATAAAAAATAGAAACCGAAACACACAGAAGAAGAGGAGAATCACCGTCGAACCCGAAATCAAAACACAAGGTTGAATTTTTTTTTTTCCTTTTTTTTATTTTTCCGATCTAGGAAATTTTGTTAAGATTTTGGTTGTGGATTCGGGTTTAGAAAGGGATTGGGAAGGTTTTGATAAAAAAAAATTTGATTTTTGAAAAAAAAAAGGGGTTTGGGCCGGCGGAGCTGCCATCGGAATCGCTCCGGCGTGGCGGCGTCTCGCCGGAAGGGATGAAGATTCATCCCTTGTTCATCCTTAGGGATGAACCCTAGCAGAAAAAAAAAAAAAAAAGAAGGAAGAAGAGAGAAGAGAAAGAGATCGGTTAGAGAGAGAAACAAGGTGGAGGAATGAATTTTTGTGTTGATTTTAGGTATTTATATGTCTCTCATGATCCTGTGTCACGCACATACACCGTGCACCCTCGCTTATCAGCCACTGATCTCTATCAGATGACTTAGATCTTTTCCTTTTAAATTCAAATCAGGGACGTCTGATCTATCAGACGGCCAGGATTAGTCCTGGCCTTTTTTTTGTTTGTTTACACGCAGATGGGCCTTTTGGGCTGGGTTTTACTGTTTTGCTGCTTTTGACACCCCCTGTTTATTTCGTTTTAATGTTCACACCCCCCTGTTTTAATTTTATTTTATTTTTTAGCTTATGAGATAAGTGCTTTTGGCATAAGCTATTTTAGCTATTATTTCAGCCAATCAAGCATGATATTGAGGCTTATTTATTTTTCTATTTATTTGATATTTAGATTTGTTAATATTATCTAATGTCTTTATTTATTTTGTTAATTAATTTTATCTTTGAGCTTATGAAATAAGTGCTTTTGGCATAGGCTATTTTAGCTATATTTTTTTAGCCTTGTAAAGCATGATGTCGAGGCTTATTTTCATCTTTTAGTTTCGTATTTATTTATTTATGTTATTTATCCATGCATATCATATTATTTCATTACATCCATTTATTTACTATTTGTACCTTTACTTTTGTAATATCGTTATTATCACAATATTGAGTGTTTATCACTTTATTAATTGCCATTTACTTTTGCTCTTGAATTTAGGATGTAAATAGGCCAAATGTAAACTCTAAATAAAAGTGCATAGCATACCCCCTCTCTTGCATCATTTCATATTTATTTTCTTGCAAAGATTTTAGAGTGTGATTAGGCCAATGTACTCATAAGTGAAAAATTGCATCTCATGCATATTTATTTTTTATCGCATTCCGTCCATATGCGTAATTTTAAATTCCGAGGGAAAATGCACCGTTTTGATCAAAATATCATTACGGATTGTCTTCGCGCTTAATTTGCTTATTGCGACGTTATTATTCTTTCAGTGCTACCTTTTTTATTTGGAACCCAACATCCCATTTCAAAAATAATTAATCACTTTATTCTAAAAAATGAGGTCAAAACCTCTTTGAAAAAGTCAACACAATTTCTTTTCAACATCATCAAGCATCAAATCTTTTTGTCATCATACACTTTTCAAAACTTTGGACTTTAAACCAAATGTTTCCTTTTATCGCGAAAACCTTGGATTTTAACCCAAGAGTTCTTTTTCATCGCTAAACTTGGATTTTAAACCAAGTGCCTTGGACTTCAAACCAATGGCTTCTTTATCGCTAAAACCTTGGACTTTAACCCAAGTGTTCTTTTTTCCCCGCAAAGCCTTGGATTTTAAACCAAGTGCATTTTCTTCATTCATACATTTTTAATCATGCATAAACCTTGGATTTTAAACCAAGTGTCTTTTATCACTCAAACTTTTTCTCAATAAACCTTGGATTTTAAACCAAGTGTCCTCACCTCCTTTCATAATCAAACTTCAATCAATTTAACCATATAGACTTTTTTCACAAATTAACATCAATCAAACTCACATTTTGCCACTTTTGGCTTTTTGTCTTTAAAACTATTTTCAAAACCTTAAAATCAAACAAAACAAATTTACTCGGCTTTTTACCCCGAACTACGGTGGTTTGATCCCTCGGGTACGTAGGCATGAGACTTGTCTCTCCAATCAATAAAATCAACAAAAACATTTTTCTTCCTTTTTTGTCACTTTAAACTTCTTTTTTTATCATCACTTTAATTCTTACACTTATACATTTTTTACAAGCAATTAAAATTAAGCGCAAAGTTAGAAATAAAAACAAGAGGTTCCTATAGAGTACTATAGATACTTAGGGTGCTAATACCTTCCCTTCGTATAACTAACCCCCGAACCTTGTTCTCTAAAAAAAATAGGGTTTTTTTCGAACTTTTTCCCTTTCCCTCGGATAAATTAAAGATCGGTGGTGGAATATTAAATTGCGATTCGAAGTTAATTAATAACTCGATATCCAAAAATCACCGTGACAATACATAACTATATGTCATGGACTTAATTTTGAATGTCTTTCTATGTGGCCTTTATAATATGCATAATTTTAACCATATTAGACAGTTTTTTAGATATAATCTTCTAACTATACATAAGCGGGGACAAATTACATTTTTATTTGTGTGCATGAGAAATCTCTAGCAAATTTTATATTCTAAAGGTTTGTACATAATTTCATATCAGTTTTGCCATAGGAAAGTGACTATTTTTCCACAATTTTGTTTGCTAAATTTAATTTGAAGTATTAATTCAATTATGAGTTATTTGGAATGGTTGATACATTGATAGGTGATTATATAAGTTTGATTCACTAGGCGAAGAGATTCGATGGACAACCTTAGAAGACAATTGTGAATTGTGGAAGGTAAAGTTAAAGCTTTTTCAGTTTAAATTTACAACTAAGAGGAGGAGTTAATTTGCAAAAGCACAATGATTGGTCTTAAAATGAGTTTTTCCTCCACGTTATATAAGTTCTTAAACTGCATATCTTCTTTTAGAAAATTCTTACCAATTGAATTTGATCTCAATAAAAAATTGTTATTCAAGTTTACTTCAATTGTGTATTTAAATTTGATCTGATTCAAACCTTCCAACATTCATGAGGTATGCCTAATATTCTCATGTTTGGGTTCAATTGTCTGTATTTTTAACTCTTATTGTCATGTTAATTTTTATTACATGTCATGTTGATTTTCATGTAGTATTAGTTTTTACTATATTGATATGAATATATTTTGAAGGGGAAAATTGTTGCACTCATATAACACAGTTTTAGGGAGGGATATAATTCCTTTTTTATAGCTACATCTGTTATAAACTTGAAAATGAGAACAAGGTGGATCATGCATGATACTATATAACTCTGCTTTTCCAGTTAGGCTTAACTTTCGGTATGACTTAGAATTACTTAAATTTCTTAGTGTCCCACTTCCTTATTTCTGTTTATGATATTTACTTAAATGTCATCATGTGTATTTTGTTAGTATTCTTTTGTTATCTCTATGTTATATTAGCTAATGCAAATGTTTGATTTTTTATATTTTTTATTGCCTGCCACTTTCTAATTCAGTGGACAACAATTTTTTCCTAACCTTAAGATGGTTTTGGTCTGCAGATCCCATGATTGTCGAGGCCATTGGTAAGGATCCATACTCTTAACAAAAGACTTGCCAAATTTTAACCGGAGATACCTCATTTTGGGTGTTTTTTGTCTTTCCCCATTTGTTATTCATCTACATTTCTTTTCAACTATTACTATTACGGCTAAATTTAATGGTTTGTTCCACCCTTTCATGTTAGTATTTTAACTGAATTTAATGTTTACGTGTTACTTTTATGAGTAGGTTTTGTTGTGGTTCACGAACACCACTTGCAGAGATAAGTTCTCTTTCAAGTTTTGATTTAGACTCACTGTTGGAATTGAAAGGAAGAGCTATTTGGTTTTGAATTTTTTTCTCTTGTTTTTGTTGTTATTTGTGTGTTTTGTTTTTAGGCTCATGTCCGACATTCAAACTTGCAACAAATTCTCATGGAAATTGAGGTAACTTTGTTTGCTATTTTAGATTCATTGTTTTAGCAAACACATGTATTACAAGAATAAAGAATTTACACTAATTATATACATGTTAATCCTTTTTTGTTTTTGCAATTTTGTTTTTGGTGTACGGGGAGAAAGAGTTTACATTAATTTTTTAGTTTAGAACAATTCTAATCAATTTCCCTATATGTTGTGTTTTGTTTGATGTAGTTTAGTCACATGCATTTTTTTTTTATTTTCTTTTTTATGAGTTTACTAATTGAGATGCTATATTGTATTTGCTTAAGTTTGTCTAAGATATTAGGATCTCTCAAGAGATCAATATGGTGAACATGTGCTGCATTGTATTGATAAAGATAAATGGGTGTTTGTTGAATACAAAATTGGTGTTGTGGGCTATGCTGCTGAAGAAACCTTTAAAGAAGAAGAAATAATGTGTGTTGCTCAATGTGTGTTTCTCATTGATTAATTCTGGAAAAAAAATAGTGATGCATTGTTTGCTACTAAAATATGCTCACAAAGTTTTTCTTTCAAAAATGATTTCTAACAAAAAGCCAATATGAAACTTTTGTTTCATGGTATGCTTAATTAATTAATTAGATTGCATTTACTTAACACATTTATAGGCTTCATGAAATTATAGGATATGCCTTGATATGGTATAGAAGACAATGATCTATAGGAGGGATATGTTTTAATGAAGTCAGAAACAATAAATATAGCTAAAATAAATGAAGTATTGGTGTGTGTAAGTAGGAAATGAAGAACATACACTTAATTATTGCCTTGTCGTGGTTCACAAACAATCATTGTTGTTCACTGTTGACTTTTATTGACTCCTATTTTCTCATTTTATTTTTTCTTTGTTTCACACACATAATAGTTTAAATAATTAATTAATGTGTTTATGCAGATCCAAGTGCTGAAGTGATAGCACTATCACCAACAACACTATGTCTTCAGGTAGATTTATATGTGAAATATGCAATAAAGGTTTTGAAAGAGACCAAAGCCTTCAATTGCCCTGAAGAGGTCACAACTTACCTTGGAAGCTTAAATAGGTAACAAGTTATGAAATTATAAAGAGGGTTGATGTGTCCTGAACCTTTTTATGTGTTCATCATAACGTTGCAAGAGCATTTGGTGATCTTATTGGTATTTAAAAGTACTTTTGTAGATAAGTTTTTAAGAAATATGTGGTTCAATCTAATTGGAAAGCCCATTGCAAAATATGTGGTACAAATGAATACAAATGTGACTAGAATAGAGGAGGAATAGAGAAATATACAACTTATGATATGAGGTTTAGATTTGAGAATTTGTAAGAATGTGACATTAGTAGTAGTAACTTTTACTATTGCAGGAATTGCATTGATGGTCTTTAAGTGCTTAAAGAAGTCATGTGAAGAAGAAAAAAAAGAAGCTATGTTAAGTATGCTAAAGGTATTCTCACATTCAATGATGATACACAATTTTTTTTGTTGAAGAAATGAACTATGTTTATGAATTGTAGATGTCGAACATGAATCCAAGATTGATCAAGTAGTTGGTACAAAGAATTTTGGCTTTAATGCAGTTTTGATCCCCCTATTTTGAAAAACTTAAACTTTTGATCCCCCTATTTTAAAAGCCAACTTTTTGATCTCCCTATTTTGAAAAACTTGAAGTTTTGATCCCCCAACTCATTTTGTTCAAATTTGTGATGATGTGTCAACCACATTGATGACGTGACAGTGTCTATGTGTCAACCTCATATTTCATGTCATTATTTTTTATATAAAATATTATGTTTTAATTTTTTTTAAATCAGTTTTTTTTTATCAAATCTTTAAATCAAATATTAAAACAATATATTTAAATCAATTTTTTTTTATCAAATATTAAAACAATAAACTAATTAATTAAATAATTAACAATAATTAATAAACGCAGATGATCAAAAGGGAAGAATTGCAGAAGAATCAGACACGCACAAATAGTAACTCAGTTCCCAAATTATGGAACCCTAGCGCCACCCATCTTCGACGATCTCTGTCTCAATCTTTCATCTTCTTTGATTCATCATCACGCTCGTGTTCATCATTCATCTGCATGTTATCAATTTTCTGTTTGATTCATCATCCGCTCGTGTTCATCATTACGCTCGCTTTACAAGATAATATTCTGAAGTCATCGCAAAGTTGAACAAGAAGATGGAAAACATGAATTATTGTATGAGGTATGTTTGTGGTATTCACTTATTTTAGTAGTTTTTTTGTTTGACAGACACTTAATTTAGTAGTTGTTATGGTCCCTATCGTCTCTTTCGGTTGTCTTCATTTAATAAAAATTATGGTCCTCCATTGTTACTTAGTTGCTATTATTTTAATAGTGGTGGTGGACAAAAAAATGTTTAGGGTTTTAGTGTTTGATTCCATTTTGAAATAAACATGTCCAGGGTTTTATATGACAGTGTTTTATTATTGTTTGTATAGGCCATCAGAGAAACAGGCTGAAACAAGGGAAAAAGAACCGAGAGTAAGTGAAAAGGAACCTGAAGACTTAAGTGAGGATGATTCTGAATATGTTGCTAGTGAGAGTGATGTAGATGATGATGATGAGAATTGGATTGTTGTTAGTGATTTTTAATTATATATTTGAGTAATTTATTGGATTTTAACTATATATTTGTGCAATTTAGTGATTTTAATTATATATTTGGGTAATTTATTGAATTTTAATTATATATTTGGACAATTTAGTGATTTTTAATTATATATTTGAATAATTTATTGATTTTTAATTATATATTTGAATAATTTACTGATTTTTAATTATATATTGGGATAATTTATTGATTTTTAATCATATATATTTATAGAGGTTAATTTTACTGTTTTTTAATTATTATTAATTAATTAATTTTTTTAATTTTTTAATACTTTTAATACATAATATTTTATTTTAAAAAAATAATGACATGAAATATGAGATTGACACATAGACACTGCCACGTCATCAATGTGGTTGACACATCATCACAAATTTGACCAAAATGAGTTGGGGGATCAAAACTTCAAGTTTTTCAAAATAGGGGATCAAAAAGTTGGCTTTTAAAATAGGGGGATCAAAAGTTCAAGTTTTTCAAAATAGGGGGATCAAAACTGCATTAAAGCCAAGAATTTTTTTTTAAGGTTTTGATGAAATTGGTAATGCACATGTTAAGAAAGATCGTGAAGGCTGTGAAAATTGAAAAGATGAATATGCATTTACGAAATATAGATATTTTAATTGGACTTCTTTTATCATTTTCCTTTTATTTATCCTTTACATTATTTAAGTTCAATTTATTTATAGTTTTTAATATTGACAAAAAAAAAATACTTTTATCAAAAGTGATTGAGACTTTTAAATGCTTTGACACTAATCTGTGTTAATTTTAAAAATGTTGTTCAAACATAGATGAAAGTGTCCAGTTTAATAATATTGTCAATCTAGACAATCTAAAAATTTGTCTCTAATTAATTCAGGTGTCAATAAAAACATTTGGAGTTTGATAACAAATAAAAAATTAAATTTTTAAATAAATCAGTATCAGGTTCTAAGTACTTTGTAAACATGTTGCACCGTGCATCGCACGGGATAAAAACTAGTATCCTTCAATTAAAATTAGGAGAAAAGTTAGGTATCATACATCATTTTGGTCATGTTCTCCTTTTAAAATTTGACACATCAACCATTTTTTCCATATTCTCCTTTTAAGATGTTGATGTGTCAAATTTTAAGTGGAGAACAAAATCAAAAGGATGTATGGTACTTAACTTAAGTTTTCTCCTTAAAATTAACTCTATTGGAAGAAAGTTATGAACAAATAATAAATGGGGACTTCTATGGTACAATATGAATATTATGACGTACCGGTGCAATTAAATGGATCAACCAATAGTAATTTGATATGTCGTAATAGTATTTACAAGGTGTAACAATTAAGTTTGACTTATATTTGTAGATTTAACACCACAAAACATCTTGAATTTTTCACTTTTCACCACTTAATTTTGTTGATAATTTTCTTCTTCATCAAGACTAATTTCAAACTCTCCACATTCAAACCCATGATCGTCTCTGCCTTTATGATCAGATGGTTTCGACGCGCCTCTCTATGCCGACCAGATCCTTCAACTCTGTAAGTTTGCTGGTTACGATTTTTACTTTTGGGCTTTTAAATTCTTTTTCTTCATTTAGATGTGTCATTTTCTTCTGGAATTTTCAATTCCTTCGTAACTTCGTCTCTTTCTCCACACTCTATATTTTTATAATTTTCATTCCTTTTCAAATTAAACTCAATTTCTAATAATAATAGTAGTAATAATAATAACAATGACAATAACGAAAAAAAACAGATGATGCAGTCATCTTAAAAACTTATGCAAAGAAAGGAGGAAAACTATAAGAAAGAAAGGAGAAAAAAACAGATGATGCAGTCATCTTAAAAACACGAAGATAACGAGGTTGTGTGTGCATGTATGGAGAAGAAGGGAGGAAAACTATCGTCATCGTAAAGAAAAACAAGTTTATGTTTGTGGCACCAGGCTTGGTGGTTGTTGTTATTATTATATTACTATTACTATTATCCATATTATTAGAAGTTTAATTTCTAACTGCTCATATGTATGGAAAAGTTCGGTTGAAAGAGATGAACTCACCTTGTTTTTTTATGGTGACCATTCTTCCCCTATAGAAACAACAATGCCTATGCCGACAACATTATTAACGTGGACAAGGTTGCCGCATGTATTTGTGATACAAACAGTCTGTTATTATTGCTATCATGATGGACTCTTCCTACATAAATAATACATTTTGCTTGAACATCACATCTGAGCCAAGAGTACTTCCTATGTGAACGGTACTTCCTACTTGAACATTACTTTCGGCATGAATAAATGACATATGGTATAAGTTGATCAAATGGTTGAGATTTAAAGGCATAATTAAATAGTTGATTCAATAAAAACACAAAAGCAAAACAATGAACATGCTTCTTCAACGACATTCTTCCATCTTCATACATTGAGATATGGTAAAACAATGAGAGTTGTCTCTTGAGTATGACACCAAATCACCAAAGTGGTTCTCATTGTGTGACGGTGTGTGGAGAAAATGGAGGAAAACTGCCCAGAAATATAAGTTTGTGTTTGTCACACCGTTCTTCTTCGTCGTCGCCGCTTTGGAAGGTGGTCACTATTTGAAAACCTTAAGCCTCGGTGTAGATTCTTGAGAAAACAGTTCCATATTGATAGTCTATTCTATTATATAATTGGTTTTTAATACAAATGATGAAGATGAATAGATTTTTGAAATTATTAAATTAAATATTAAAATATAATTTGTATTATTTATGGGTTAAATTTGTAAAGAAAAATGTACGGTACTTTTAATTTAGTTGACTTATAATATATAATATATAAGTGATGATGTGAACAAAAGACACTTTTCTATTGGTTAAATATTCTATTGTACCAGTACATTCAATTTTGACAAATGCACATTCAATTTTGACAAATGCACGGTAGAATTTGCCAAAATAAATTAGATTTTTTCTAATAACACCCCAAAAATATCCAGTTACACCCAAATACTCTTAAATTTTAGTCATAATACCAATATTTGTCCTTGAACTTGATTAACGTACGTATAGTCAAAAAAATTCTACCTGTACGTTAACTTAATCTACGTGAACCTACTTTTTCAAAAAAATAATCTACGTGAATTCAATTCACGTTCATCCCTAAAACTCAATAAAACCAAGAACATTAAGGTTTGTTTTCATATGTTTCCAATCCACTTTTGTGATGTAATCCTTGGCATTTCAATGATCAATTTCACGTGATGGATATCAAGCACAAGACATTTATCGGATTGGGTGTGTTTCGGTGTCGGACACTGATATGATACTGACACTTATAATTACATTGAATTGTATTATTGTCTCAAATTATTATCGGTGTCAATGTGTCGGTGTATGTATCGTGTATCGGTGCTTCACAATAATGCTTGAATAAAAATTGCTTCAAAGATACTAATGAGAATTAAGACGTATTCTGGGCTGGGGATCATATTTTCATTTCAATTTGGAATCTTTAATTATTCTGGGTTTGTTATATTGGAATTTTGCTTCGAACCATATGATAGTACACTGTTGGGATGATGTTTGTTATTGGTATCTCTGGGAACTTTGTTTGGGAAATTTATTATTTCATTAAAATAATAGGGTTTAGAGATTTCTCACCTTTAAAATGAGAGAAGAAAAATAAAATTAAGAGGAATTGAAGTGAAGAAATTGGGGAAGAAGATGAATTTTGAAAATTTAATTTAAAATAAGGGTATTTTGGTCTTTTTAGGGTGTAACTAGGATTTTAAGGGGTGTAACTAGAAAAAATCAATAAATTATTGATTCTTTTTATAAATAAAAGTAATTCATTAATTTTTTTTTAATGAAGGGAAGCAATCCTTTGAAAGTAATTCATTATATATCATCGGTTAACCACGAGTATCCCAATTCAATCACTTTACCCTTGCAATTAGAGATGGCAAAGCAGGCGGCTTGTCCATTTAAGCTCATCCCATTACCAAATTTACTAATTTATCCTTTTTAGTTTCAATCACGTTCCCAAGTTTTATATCTTTCATTGTAATTTCACAAAAGAAATAAATATAAAATAGTCAATTCTATAAAAGATAAAATAAAATAGTCAATTAAAAATTATAGAAATATAAAAATGAATACGCAGAAAAATAGGAATACATAAATGAAACATAAACAATATTTTTCAAAAAAAAAATAAACAATATACTACTAACTATTAATAATAATAATATTAATCTAATAAATTAAATAATAATACAATAAAGTTAATTACTATCAAATTTACTAAATTATCCTAAATATTCCTATTAATTCCTCATGCTTCTCTTAATTCCCTTGATGCTTGGACCAAACCTCCCTTTTCCCTTCATAGCATGTGCTTCTGTTACACACACTTCATGTTTCAACATAAAGAGTCAAAAAGTTGTTCTTAGAGCTAGGTATATGGGGCAATGTTTGCGGGGCAATCCTTTGCTTCTGATGAACCTTTGATAATTTGGAGTCTGATTGGTCTTGAATGGTTGGCCTCTGATAGTCCTTCGTAATTCAGCTTCTGAACGTCTTTATCCTCTGAATGACTCATGACTAGCAGATAGCTTCTGAACTCTTGTAGGCATCTGAACATCCTTGAGCTTCTGAACTTTGTTTAGCTTCTGACCATCTGAACTCCTTCAGAGTGTAAATATTCAGACTTCCATAGGTTTCATCAGAGTTTAAATTAAGTGTGCTCTCGATATAATGTTGGATTCTCCTGCACTTAATTTAAACATTAGTACCATCAATTGTCCATTTAATACTTTGTTATCATCAAAATCTAAGGGTGTGTATTAACACATATTTTGTTCCAACAACTCTCTTAGATACCCTCCATGCCACGTCATGGAACGCCAATGATAAAAAAAAATTAGGTACGTATCATTAACTTATGAAACTCTCTTAGATACCCTTATTGGAGATGCTCTAAGGTTTTACTAATTCTTCAACTTTGCCCTTTTTATTATGTCTTGCATGTGGTTGATAGGATAGAATTAGGTGATCATTTCTAATTAAGCATATGGCTGGTTATTATATATATGACCACCACCTTTATTTATTCTCATAATAAAGATTATCAAAATAATCAGCATTTTCTCTACTTGCTCAAAACACATTAATTAATGTCTCTCTCTCTTTCCCCTGCTTGTTCCATAATGCTATTCATCAACCTCATGATTTTGCTAATGTATACCATTAGCATAGCTTTTGCCCAGCCAGCTGCATTTGATCACTACACACTGGCATTGTAATGCATGGGACATACAAATAATAATCAACAGTTTGTGAGTAAGAATTTATGTATTTCTCAAGAAAAACAATATGAAGAACCTTATTCGATATTATTAAAATACACTTTTTCGATTTAGTTTATGAAACCAATATTTTGCATAAAAATTATTATGAAACCAATATAAGCAAGCAGTTTGAATATTATTGTAGTGAATTGAAGAAAAGCAATCTTATTGTTGGCATAATAATGCAGTAAAGTAAAATTATAGTAACAGAATAACTATATTAACCCTTTCTCTTTTAACCATCGATTTAGATTAGATGATCCATATTTAAACTCAGTATTTTGTAATTATTGAGTTATCCGATCACGACTGTTATAACGCTTCAATTTTTACAAAATAGAATACCGAGGAGTTGGATTTTATTATCATTAGCTTTGCCGAATATTATTAAAATACTTTTTTTCGATTTAGTTTATACCTTGTGATGTTTGTGGATGTCGTATGCCAATGAATATGACATTGGGTTGATGGATGTGACATTGGGCCTAAGCCCAAAAGTCTTGTCTAGACAATACTTTTATGAGAAAGAAAAACCTAATTTTTTCCTATAAATAGAGAATCTTAAGAGTTAAGACACAAAATTATCGATTAACAAAGTTTGAATTTTTATGTTATTTTAGTGTCCTAAGTTATGGGTTTAAAATTATCAAAATCTGAGTGTTGGGTGGTCTTTAATGGAGTTTTCCATTTTCTAATTTTTCTGTTCTTTTCGTTTTCTTTCATTTTCAAATGTTGTTTAAACAAAATCAATATCAGGTTAATGAATTTCCCTAGTACAAATCGCTCAAAAGAATCAGAATTTAATTCATGCTGAAAACAATTCTAAGCTAAAATTTACCTATGACCAACATACGTAAAACGTTAATCAAACTGCCCCTGCTTTGTTTACTCCATCTATTTTGATGATGTGACTGTTAACAACATACGTGCACCTGCCAACGTGGTGCCACGTACATGGGTAATTGACTAGGATACACGTCATATGAGATAATTGACTAAAATTTGCAAAAATCAGTGGCCAAATTGCTCTTATTTCAGTCAATTAACCTATTGATTTTGCAAATTTTAGTTAATGGCCCTCTTGTGACGTGTATCCCGATCAATTACCCACCTCATGTGACGTGACATGTATGTAGTTAATAACAATATCATTAAACTAGACGGAGTAAATGAAGCAGGGATAATTTGATTGACACATTTTACAATTTCAGAGGAGTATTTACCTATTTCCAAATTTCAGGGGGTATTTGACAAATTTTGAAATTTCAGGGGTATTTAATATATCACTCATTAATTAATTAACCACCAAAATGTATAGTTGAGTATTGCTGTGCTGAATTCAGGCTCATACCTATATACTACTGTAGTTGAGTGGAATTTATGCATTCATTTATAGAATCAGTGAAAGTACGCAACTGTTCTGTTCTGTTTGTCTCTAAGTACCTGCAGTGCACCACTCTTCTTGGCCGCTTTTTAATGTCTAGCGGAAGAACTCAGCCAATCGTGTTCCGGTGATTTAAAAGTTCATAACTCAATTGGAATTTGGATTTTCTTTTGTTGTTTGTCTTCACCCTTTTTTCCTTTACTTAATTTTACAGTTGTAAATTCACAAAAGAAAAAAAATGAATGAATTATTGAGATTGTAGGATAAAGAACATAAGAAAAAGGTTAAATATTTTTTGGTTCTCATAGTTTCACATAATTTCATTTTTAGTCCTAAAGATTTTTTTCACACTTTTTAGTCTCTGAAGTTTTCTCAGTAAGTGTTTTTAGTCCCTACTTTTCATTTAACTTGTGCATATCATTCGAAATTTTAATTTTTTTTTTCTGCGGTCATGTTTAGTACATTATATGAATCTCTCTTACAAAAGTTTAATTTATTTTAACAAGAGGTGAATTAAATATGAATTTTTTAGTTTTTTGCACATAAAAATTCCTAAATAATTCATCTTACGCTAAAAAATTCTAAATTTTTATCGGAGATGTTCCCATAATATTATAAACATGAATATGAAAAACCGTTAAAAAATGTGAAAGTATACAAATTTTTTTTATTAAAAGTAGGGACTAAAACCATTGAATGAGAAAACTTCAGGGACTAAAAAGTATGAAAAAAAAACTTCAGTGACTAAAAATGCAATTCTGCAAAACTATAAGGACTAAAAACATATTTAACTCTAAGAAAAAATAAAAATGAAAAGAATCTAAACTAACTCAACCATGAGTCTATAATCAACACTCTTGACAAAGAAGATAAGCAAAAATGCTACTGTAGATTACTCTCAGCTATGCCACGTCGGATGCATATTTGTGGGCCAGGTTCGTATTCCAATTTTGCGCTCTTATTGGTTGCATATTTGTGGGTCTGTTTCTTCTTCCACGTATTCGGTGTGCCGTCTTCTTCTTCCACGTATTTGGTATTGTTTGTCATATTTTCTACTATGGTGCTTAGGCTAGTGGTTGCCATGGTTAGGGTTCAGAAGATGCAATGAACGTGGACGAGATGTGTCCTTTTTTCTTCATTCCTCCAATAGGTTTATCTGATGCAGTTATATATGGTGGAGGTGGAGTTGGTTCTTCCTATTTTTCCCTCTATTTTTCACCCTAATCTAGGTTTGATTCCCTTTGAATTTTGAATTCTCTATAATTTTCCCTCCTATTCGAGTTTCTTCTGATCTAGTTCTCTATAAATTGAGGGTGGGGTGGAGTTGCAGTGCACAAATTGAGACAAACAAATGATAGGTAGTGTTTGGTCCATTTATTCCTTACAATGGGGTAGTTTTGGCTATCCCAAAAAAATATTTTCATTGCATAAATTAGTACATGCAATGTTTAGCTACATCAAAAATATATAATTAACTACCTCAAATAAATTTAATTGTCAAAAATTAGGAGAGATAACAATGTCAAAAAAATTATTACTTGTTTAGTAAATGTCTTATTTTGTCATTTTCAATCTCTTTAACAACCTACAAAGAGAGTTTTATCAGCGAAAAAATTATGAAATAAAGATTTAAAAATAAAATAAACTATAATTTTATTGCAAGTCAAATTATTTACATAAAACAAATATAATACAAGTCAAATTGATTCTTTGAAGTGTGGTCCAACTCAACATTTTATAATATTAAAATTATTGTGAATTATTTTGTGTTCCTGCTAAGTAATTGGGCCTTGGCTGATCCTCCGGTACATTTTGTTATAAATTAAATTTCATATATTAATTTTGAAAAATAATTTATTTATATTTATATATTTGCCCCCTCACAAGCTTCACCACCTCTCCCCCACTTATAAATAGGTTAATGCTATTTTTTGGGTCAAATAGTCTAGTGGCTATAAATTTTACCCATAAGATGAATAAGTGAGATGATCGGGGTTCGAACCATGACCCTCCGACCCTTATATAATACAATGTCCTATCAATTGAGTTAAGTTCACGATATCATCCCAAAATCAGCTAAATCACTATTGAGAATTGACTCGTGATTACAAACTCAATTATGAAATAGCAACATGTCATCCTTAAAAATTTATAAGCAGAGGATTACCCCTCACCACCCACTTAGTGGTGTAGCTATATATGAACAACAATGAAGTAGCTTTGGGTACCAAAAAAAAATTATTTTCTTTGTATAAATTCGTATAGGCAATGTTTGGCTATCTTAAAAATTTAGGGACCAGTTTGTAAATTTTAGGCTAAAATATGATTTTAATCCTTAAAAATACGACTCATTTTGATTTTGGTCTATGTAAAAAAAAAGTTTTGATTTTTACCCTTACAATTTTTGAAAAGTTTTAAATAATTCCTCGTTAAGCCTAAATTTTATATTTTTTGAAGGACTAAGTTATAATTTTATGAAAAATACAGTGACCAATTTTGTAAGGAGAGAGACCAAGTTGGCTTTTCACTCTGATATACTCCCTCCGTTCCATATTATAAGGGAAAAAAAAACACACTTATTAAGAAAACCAAAACTTGAGAATTTGAAATATAGTTTTGTGGGTTTTTCTTGAAATAATTTGCATGGGAAGATGTAAAAACAAATTTGATTGGTTGTTGTTTATTGAGAAAAATGAGAGAGAGAGAGAAAATTAAATGCAATTTGCATTTAATTTTATAAGAATAAGTAAAAAACATTCTTGAAAGTTGTTTTTTCCCTTATAATTTGGGACAAAAAAAGGTCATTTTTCCCTTATAATATGGGACGGAGGGAGTAAATGGTATTACGTGATTAATACTCTAAAAAATTATAATTAATTCATTCATATTCCTAGAATTAACTACAATTGTCTCACAGTTGGTGTCCACTCTTTCCCCTGCTTGTTCCATAATGCTATTCATCAACCTCATGATTTTGCTAATGTATACCATTAGCATAGCTTTTGCCCAGCCAGCTGCATTTGATCACTGCACACTGGCATTGCAATGCATGGAACATACAAATAATAATCAACAGTTTGTGAGTAAGAATTGTATTTCTGAAGAAAAACAATATAAAGAACCTTATTCGATATTATTAAAATACACTTTTTCGATTTAGTTTATGAAACCAATATTTTGCATAAAAATAATTATGAAACCAATATAAGCAATCAGTTTGAATATTATTGTAGTGAATCGAAGAAAAGCAATCTTATTGTTGGCATAATAATGCAGTAAAGTAAAATTATAGTGACAGAATAACTATATTAACCCTTTCTCTTTTAACCATCAATTTAGATTAGATGATCGATATTTAAACTCAGTATTTTGTAATTATTGAGTTATCTGATCACGACTATTATAACGCTCCAATTTTTACAAAATAGAATACTGACGAGTTGGATTTTATTATCATTAGCTTTTGTGGTGATTGTGACTCAATTCATCCCATGAAATTAGGCATTTAATGCGTATCAATTCATCCCATGCCTCTAATATTGCTCATTGAATCACTTCAAATGATTTCCTTAATTCCTATGTGAATCGGTGATTGTTGAAATATTTTATAATTATAATTAATTACTTTTCAATTATGCTATTGTTTTTAAAGCCTCATATGTGAGTCTAATTTTCGTCCCATTTTTGCTATCGCTGGAAGATGGAGAATTCTGTAAATGCCACGACCAAAAAAGTTAGCAAGCACATACATGATGATCTCACATTCTCCATTTTGTCAAAATTACCCATAAAATCTTTGAAGCGATTTGGATGTACGTAAATCATGGGTCCTCTTGTTGCAAGACTCTCATTTTATGAGCATCTATCGTAAAAATATCACATCTAGAAATCATTTTGATTTTGATGATGGATCGTACATCCTACGAGATGTTGTAGAGGTTGAGCTTGGGAAACTTCGATCGTATTTTTATTTTCTTTTTGGTGAGAGGTTGGAGAACAAGATCAAATTAAATTACTCACTTCCATTTGAAGATGTTGGCCAAGAATTTTTTATTGTGGGTTCTGGTAGTATAAACGGCATTCTCGGTATCGTTAGTACCTGCAACGACCAGGGTGATTTTGCATTGTGGAATCCAACTATTGAAGAATTCAAGGTCATTCCTCATAGTCCCGTTGAATCTATACCTTATCGAATGTCTAGTTGGCTTTATCATGAATTGGGTTATGATTATTGTAGAGATGATTACAAGGTCATTCCTCCTTATTGGTCTAATTGGCTTATTCATGGATTCGGTTATGATCATTGTAGAGATGATTATAAGGTGATTCGATGTACATCACTTGGTGAGCTAACTGACAGTGATTATGAACGTTTGGGTTTGGAAGAAGAAGATGTGCCTTCGAAAGATATATCGTACGAACCCGTGTGGGAGATATATAGTCTAAGAAGCAACTCATGGAGAAAAGTGGATGTTAACTTCACCACCATGTTGATTCCTGTTGTTGATGATGACATTGTCCGATTTTACATGAATGGAATGTGTCATTGGTGGTATAAAAATATGACCTGTTTATCTTCCTCTTATGAAACATGTTTGGTGTCATTTGACGTGAGTGATGAGGTAATTTTTACAACACCCATGCCCTCAGACAATGATAATATTATTAATTTTGAATGGGTGCAGAGACACATGGTGATGTTAATTAATGGTTTCATTGCTTTGACTTCATATTATGAGGAGACTACTACTTTTCACATATCAATTTTGGGTGAAATTGGTGTGAAAGAATCCTGGACAAAACTTTTTATTGTTGGACCGTTGACATGTGTTGCGCATCCTATCGGAGCGGGAAAGAAAGGAGATATATTCTTGAAAAGAAATGATGGAGAATGGTTTATTTTAATTTGGATACTCAAATAATGAATGAACTTGGATTCGAAGCATACTGTCAGGTCGTAATTTACAACGAAAGCCTACTTTCGATTAGAGGGATAAATAATTAATTTTTCTGGTTTTCATAAAAAAAATGTCTATTAATGAGGTTCTTATAATTTTACACTGTGTAAGAATTGGCTCACCCATTTTATTTTATTTTTGGTCTGTACGGCTAACCGATTTACATAATTGAGAACATTAGTTTACTTTGCTATTTGTTTGTTTACTTCTAGCGTTGTGTTCTATTGTACCTAAAATGTGATACTCTATTAATTGAATTAAGCACACAAAAATGATTAAGTAATATGCATGAGATCATAAGTTCGAACTTTGTTGCCTACAATTACTACAAGAAAACAACAATTTAATGGAACATTTAATAGCCACAAAGTGGAAAAACAGCAACTAAGTGAAAAAAGTGGCGAATTTAATGGCCACTGTGATTGGCCGTAAATTTGTTCATCGGAAAGGGTTACCGGCGGCCTAGGTGACGACAAAGTGAGAAGTCTGCATTGACGTAGTACCAGCAGATTTACCAGCGGCCTAGGTGGCCGCAAAGTTCTGGAACGACACTGACATAGCGTCAGCAGATTTACCGACGGCCTAGGTGACCGCAAACTTATATTTATTTTTTTGAGGAGGCAACTTAAAGAGTCAAAAAAGTTGTTCTTCTTTTATTTTTATTTTTAATCCAAAAAGTTGTTCTTAGAGATAGGTATATAGGACAATGTTTGCGGGGCAATCCGTTTAACCTGCACGGACATAAGTTTTTTTTAATCTATTTATATTTTTGTCCGTGTGAAATGAACCGTTAAAATTGTAAGTTAGGCAGATTAAATTCGCGGATTGGATCATTTAATGCGTCTTTTCCTATCTATAATTAATTACATTTTTATCACTTTATAAATTATAATTTGGACCATATCCAAATCCAACACTAAATTTTTCTCTAAAAAAGGGGTCTAAACCCTATTAAATATAAAAAGACAACAAAAACACATAAAAATGAGTTTTTTTTTACGATAGCACATAAAAATATGTTGATGTTACTTATAATTTTATTGTGGTTGCATTACTTGTATAGAGAAGATAAATAAACTCATAAAGATGTTCACAAACTATTTTGTTTTGTTTTGTTTGTTACTTAAATTTTTTTCTTTTTATAATATCAATATTTTAATTTTTTAAAAATGGTTTATTTCAATTTTATTTTGTAATAGGTCACAGGTCAACCGTTTAATCAGTGGGCTAAGCGGATCGAACTCGAGCCAGCTTATCATAACCCGTTTTAATTTGCTGACGGATTAATCGAACTCGTTAAAAGTGCGAATTTATACAGGACGGATTAAATGGAACGGGCTACCTTGTATACCCAACTTTGCAATAAGGCCTCAGTGTGGCGGGAGGATTTGGGTAAAGTCATGGAAAGGAGAGGAATGCTTGTTGAGAGGGATTTGAGGATAATATTAGCAAACAGGTGAGGGTCGGGAGAGTTCATTGTTTTAGAAAGATGATTGGTTAGGGGATCCTTTAATTAGATCTTTTTTTAAAATTTTAAAAATGTTTTCTAATTAAAAAATAATATAATAAAAACTAATAAAACACGTGGTAAAAAATAAATATAAATTAATTAATTGCCACGTGTACATGTCACGTCATCAGATCTGCACAGTTGTTCACCAGAAGATAAATGAAGAAATCTTAACATTACAAGGGGATTTTTGAAAGGAAAAAAAAAAGTGTAGAAGGTAAACAACTATTTACCCTTCTTTCTTTCATCAAAGTAGGTTCTATTAGAATTTTAGATTATGTCTAACTCTACCTTTATAAGGAGAGGAGTACCCCTCACCACCCAGTGAGTGGTGCAGCTATGAACTAATAGTCATATATGTAGTAGTGTAAGTCAAGACACCAAGAACTGTTAGCCTAAAATTCTGCTACAAACTAAAAGAATAAAAGGTGATATTTCCTCCGTTACAAAGTGATATTGTATTGAAAATATAGACTTTAATTGTATTTTTGGTCTCATATTTTATTAAACTCACAAAAATAGTACTCATATTTTAAAATTGAACTTTTTGGTCTCTATTTAATAATTATTGTAATTTTGGTCTTACTCCATGTTTTTTTCTCTAAAAATGGTAATTTTTTGCGTTATAAATGATTTCTTATCTCTAACATTGAATCTAAATATGAAATATCACGTGTAGAAAACATATCACATTTAGATGTCTAATAGAATTAAGACACACGTAAAAGAAAATTCTATGTCAGCAAATTTTTCTATGTATGTAAATTTTTGGTTAAAATAGTCAAAAGAGATCATGAAATGTAAAAGAGGACAAATTTGGAGGTTAATTTCGCTCTTTCGAAACTAATAGAATCAAAATCAAACAATTAAAAAATTTAGATGATGAAAACTACAATTTAATTTTTTTTATGAAGAGAAAAATCAAAATTAATTAATTTTACAAGAAAAAAAAATCCTAAAATGTAACTTTTTCTACCACTTGAAAAAAACATTCACCCTAAATAATTATTGCTTAAAAATATTTGAATTACTTGTCTCTTTTTTTAAGTCAAAAAAATTACCAGTATTTTTTAATAGGGAAAACAATATTATTAATCAGATAATTCCAATTAGGCTTTATTACTTTACTGACTGAAATCGGAGTTTGGTCTAAAAAACAATTATAAACCGCATCCATGTTTTAAACGCGAGCGAACACGATGATCATTATCAAAATCACTCGTTGGAAAGAAAACCTTTAATTTTCTCTCCGTCATCACTTTCTCGAGAAAATTAGTATTTTCAATTTCTTCCAATGGATCCAGAACAGACCTTCATCCGTGTTCAGGAGAGATTTTCTCAGATGCTAACTCCAAAAGTCAGAGTTACTTTGGAGTATTTATACCTATTTATCGCCATAACCTTGTTCTGTATTCTCGTTGTTATGCACGCCAATTACGTTCAACAGGTTTCTATTTTTTCATCTCAACTTCTCAATTACTTCTTCATCATATAATAATCCTGAACTTAATTACTGAGTTGTTTTTGTATAATATATGTTCATTGGAAGAATTAGTAAGAATTTCTCTATTAGAGTTTTGTTTAGAATGTTTTGATGTGATTTTACTTGCTATTTTGGTGCTGCTTTTTCTATCCATAACATTCAATATGTGATAGAGATTATTAGTATTTTCTCTGGTTTGATAATTTTATGTTTCTCTTTGTGAAGCCTGGGTGTTCAGGTGAGCTATCTGGAGTTCTCACATCAGAAGCCCAACTTATTCAGATTAAGGTATATATTGCCTGCCATTTTTTTAAGTGTACATTATTATAGTTTTTGTTCTTTTACAATTTTCCATGAATGGAACTACGTCAATAGATAATATATACCTTAAGGTAATTAGAAATTTAGGGTTTAGGGTGAGATATTTTATCTATGTTCCTTTGGTTGTAGATAACCAGTGCCGGCTTGTGGTATCACAACGATTCTGAATCGAACATAATAGATCCTCCTGAAACAAAAGCTGCAAAAGATAAAATGGAGGTTTCTGATGTCAATCAAGATGAATCAACTTTATTTTTTGGGTCCATGTATTTGTGGAACTGGATTGGTTCAGGTGCTAGGAGGGGAAAATTGGCATTCAAGTTTTGGAAGACTGACACTGAATTTCTTGAACATCAAGCCGAGACCTCTACAAGCAACCAAAACTCCAGGCCAGTGGTTGAAGATGCTGTCATCAAAATTGATAAAGAGGAGGCACGGAGTAGTTTTACCTTATCAGCCAAAGAGACACTAAAAGCGGCGATTATACATTTTGGTAAAAAGTGGTATAGGCGAATCTCATTCATTTGGAGACACACAATGCAGATAATTGGAAGTTTCCAGAAGCTGTGGGTAAGTAGAAATATGTTGTTTATTGGAGCTCGATTAGACCATATTCCAATTATTATGTTGCACTCTGGTTATTTGTAGCCTGGATTTTTGTAAAATTTAGAGCTAATGATCATATTTACTTAAATTTCTGCTGAACTTCAATTTTCAAGTGTAGGATATTGCTGGTGTACACCTAAATCTTGATATTCCCAAATGGATGCATATCCTTCATTTGGACAAGGTTAACTCTAATGCAGGTAATTACAATATTTCTCACTTTGAATCATAATGCGTGTCAAAGTGGCAATTTTAAATACTAAAATATTTTAAGATTTGTATTCGAACTTTTTATATGAAGAGAAACAAAAACATGCTGTGGTTTTGTTCAATTCTTCAATAGCTCTGTGTGTTTGTTATGTTTTTTTCCAATAGAGTACAGGTTTATATAGCTAGTATGTTCCTTGAAAAGTTCAGTTTAGTTTTTGGTAGTTTTCAATTTTACTTGTTTATTGGAATAAAATATATAATATGAAATACAAAAGACACAAGGCATGGGGGAAGAGTGTCACCTTTGTAATGCTTTAAAAGACCGTATTATTAAGTTATGTATGCTGGCTTTGATTTATTCCTACGTGAGAGACCTAGATGTAAAGACCTTCACCCTTTCAATGTTGCTCACTTGGGAAAATCGACGTGCTGATTATGGTTGCATAGTGCAAAAATGGTTTCCTTTAACATTGAATTCTTAGATTCTTTGAAATAATTTACATAGAAGTTTCATTATGAAACATAAATGATTTGTAGATGTTTTATTGTAGTCTTGTTAGATACTTAAGTCTAGGATGCTTTACATGATAAAATTTTGAGCATTTCATTATGTAGTTTTCCCATGTGAATCAATATGTGATTTTTTGTCTCTCTTCGTCTTTTCTCTATCTTTCTCACGTTTTTATTTTGTTTCTATTATTGTCCAATAAGTTGTGTTTTCAATTTCAGTGCAATGGCTTAAAAAGAAAACCAAGTTGTCTGAACCCACATATTTGTACACTATGGAAAAGGTATATCATTCTTTATGTATTCATTAGACAACATACAAGTTGATTAAGGCAGACTCTGCAAGATATATACTTAATATCTGAAGTAGATTATGTCTGTTTGTTAAAGCTTCCTTTTATGTCGATTCTGTGACTTATTGAAGACTGGTCTTCTTTATTGTTGATCATGGAATATTATTCTGCAGGGGTATTTCTTGTTACCTGAAAGTGCCAAGTCTCATCATAATATACGTACTGTGAATGTTAGCATATCAGCCTGGCACTCCTGCTTTGGAAACAGGTAAAGACTATAGCATGATTATCTGGTTTTGGTCCCAAAAGCGACATGTTATCTCCAACGGAGACTGGAGAGCTACTTTTATGTAGTTTTGTTACTGATGGGTTTAAATTGTTTTGCTAATAGGGAAGTTGTTCTCTGCATTTCATTGATGTTATACAGTAATGTTTAAAATGTTCACAGTATTTGTTCTTTGTATTTTTCAATTGAATATGTTTTTCATTTCCAGGTGGCAACAACTACTCATAAACAGATTTGTAGGATATGATACAATTTTAATCAACAGTTTATTGAGTTCTCCTGGTCAAGGTAACTGCCTGCTCTCTGGAAGTCTGGATAAAGTAGTGTATATAATTGTTCCACTGAAAACTACTTTAAACATTTATCGTCCACATTGAATATCCTGGATTTAATTATGGCTCAAATTATTTTGCGAGGTAATGGCAGGTTATCTTTATAATTATCAATCAAAGGAATTCTATAACCTTAGTTTTGCACTCGAAGTTCCTGAAGTCCCAGCTAAGTTTGGAGGTTTGTTAATTTATCCTTCTATCGGCTCTGTGCAGCACTCCTCATTTGAAGAGATTGTTCTCAGGGTCTACTTTTGTTAATGGATTTCTTCTGTTTACCTGTGGATCTCCTGTTGGCCTTACTTGAATAATTTAGAGTGAATGACTTGTACAGATATATATACAAGAGACAATCTCTCAAGAAAGGAAAAACATGAAAATAAAGAACCTATATCAAGTTATTAACCATAATAAATAGAGAATAATCATATTTATGACTATTGTTAGGGTCCTTAACAGATTACAGTAGAAAAATTGCGAGAAAAGATAGAAAAGAAGCATGAGTATTATTGATCGTGGGGAGTTCCCCTTCAAGAGAATGAATGCATAGTCTCTCCCTCTTCTATTTATACATGTCTAGGCTTTGTATAGTGCACCTTCAAAATGGGTATTCTTATATTCCTAACAACTATAATCAACACTTCCCCTCAAGCTAGAGTAGATATATCATATGCATCCCACTTGTTAGTTGTTACATATATAATCAGTCCTAGGTCCCCGTAGGGATTTGGTGACTGCCTATTGCTAACTGCGGTCTCAATCTCATCTGATCCTCCTGCTAACTGCCTATTGCTCTGATACCAACTTGAATGATTTTGGGTGAATAACTTTTATTTCACAACGAGGTTGTACTGATTTATATACAACAGAGAATCTCTGAAGAAAGAAAAACAGAAACTATATCAATGATAATAAATAAAGAATAATCAGATAATCAACAGGCTTTTATAGGGGACTTCCGTAAAATGTGAAACAGAACTTTTACTGTTGCCTTGTAACTTATGTTTTATTTTGCATGTGCAGATTACCTCGTAACGAAGTGTGGCGTGCTTATGATGTCCTTGTTTGTGTTTTTTACTACCACAATGTCTGTGTCATTTACATTGAGAGAAACACAGACCCGCATGCTGAAGTTTACAGGTAGGCATAACTTGCTCTGTGTACAGATGTTTCGGTATATTTAAACTGGTTTAGTGAGTTCTGCTTGCGTTGCATCTGTTATGTTATTCAGCCTGTTGCTCCATGTATTAATCCCTTGCTATATCTTATTCTAAAAAATAGAGATAAACTCCCCAATTACATTGATGTTGTTAACTTTTGAGTTTCTGCACCTCCTCAGCCAAAGGCCTCGATGCTATCTCAAATGACAATATACTTTCCCTCTCAAACCCTTTTGTTATTAATAATGTTATATTAGCTTTTCACATTTGTTAGTCATTACTCTTTACAGTGCAACTTCAACACCATGCTCGACATCGGCTTCCAACATTTCAGTTGATCTTTGTACATGTCATCGAATCACTAGTCTTTGTTCCTGTAAGCACTTATTTTCCAATATTATTCATTTGAATTGCCTGTGATTTGTGCTATTTCTTCTTGTACTAGCTTTGCTGATAATTTTCTTATTGATTTCTGCAGATTATGATTGGTATTCTGTTTTTCCTCTTTGAGTTTTATGATGATCAGCTTCTTGCTTTCATGGTCTTGATTCTTGTCTGGTTGTGTGAGCTATTTACTCTTATTAGGTATCTCTATCCCTCCTCTCTCCCTATGTTATGAATCATAAAGGTTGTTGAGATTGAAATCACTGCTGAGACAGTATGTGTCTTTGTTGCTCAAAAACTATTTTTGGTTTTATAACCACTTGAGGCTTGGTTGTGTGCCATTTCAGTAATGGATCACTGTCACAATCTTTCATGCACATCTATATTGTTATTCTATGATCAGCTAATGAGTGTCTTTATTCTAACTTGCAGTGTCCGAACACCAATATCAATGAAGTTCTTCCCTCGCTTCTTTCTGCTGTATTTTCTGGTCTTTCACATATATTTCTTCTCTTATGCTTATGGTATGTTGATACTGTTTTTTGTTTTTTTAATTTTAATTTTTTCGGTGTAGTAGGATTAATTTTAATTATTTGGAAATGATGAACTTGTTTAAATTTCCAGGTTTTTCATATTTGGCTCTCTCTACAACTGCAGCTTTTATGCAACATCTTATCCTGTATTTTTGGAATCGGTTTGAGGTAATGATAGTAATTGGCTTATTAAAAGCCCAATATTTTTTTTCCTCTCATGTTTTTATTTTTATTTTTTGCGGGGGGTGGTTCAAGAAAAGGCTGAAATCATTGCCCTGTATTAATTTCTCCCTCAGTTAGTATTAAACTTGATGTTTATCATCTCGGTTTGTTTGAAATTCTGACTGTTTTCTCTCCTATATGGGTGGTGTTTCGTTGAGCGTGTATGGGCTTATCTTGTGGCATAAGTGCTTGCATACATGTTTGAAAGAACTTATGATATGTCCATTAGTTTTCAGCTTATTTTTAGAAGCTCTTCCAGTGTGCTTATTGTCATAAGTTGTTTTAGTTTATGCTGAGTTTACCCCCAATCCCTTTCCGATTATAGAAAAAACTTAAGCTTTTAAATGATAAGCACTTGTAAGTGCTAAATTAATTGTATATCTAAACACCCCCATAGTTAAATTACTCAAAATAGAATTGAGAAAAGGTGTACTGCCTTACAAGGCATCATGTAAATGCTACTTTATTATGTTGGTAGTTTGTATAACTATAGACCCAACAATAGCAAAATTTGATTTGTTGCAATAGGAATGTGTTTTCTTGTCTGGCAATGTATTTCTAATGAGAATCTTCATTGCTAGAACGATGGATTTTTATGTCTTAAGGGAGTTCCCAAAGACTTGATGAGAACGATTTAGGGAAATGTGGTTTAAGTGTATGCTAAGAAACTACAACAAGCAAACAAATTCATTCCGGGATTAGGACAAGGAGCATAACTTTCAGATTTTAGTTCTTGTTTATTATATTTGAGAAATAAATTATTATAGTTATTACTTTTTAGAAGCTTTCTTTTTGTTCATTTCATTATAAGTTTGCTATACTCAATTGAATTTCAACCTCTGCTATGTTCATTGGTATTTAGGTACCGGCATTGCAAAGGTTTGTGCAAAATCGACGTTCACAACTTCAACAACACCCAGACTTCCATATTACCTCATCTACTATTCTTGCATCAACGCTACACATCACAAGATTGAACACTAGGAACCAGGGATTAAGTGCCACAAATTTGCCTTCCGGGACAGGGTTCAGACCTGGTTTTGATCAATCAATGCCTCAGAACGGACCAGGAGTTACTGACCCTCAAGGGCAGTCAGAAAGTAATTCTGACAGGGTTGCCAACCCTACACAGATTCCTGGCCAAGCCGACATTCGACAAGCTGAAAGGGGTCCTAACCCTGGATCAATGAATTCAATCAGTTCTCTGTTATTATGGATATTAGGAGGTGCTTCATCTGAGGGCCTCAACTCGTTTTTCTCCATGTTCAGAGATGTGAGGGACCAAGGACAAGTATATACTGAAGCTCCTAGGCATGATAACCGTGAGAATCAGGAGAATGACAGACAGCGGTGAAAATATTCAGTTTAGTGGAGAACTTTGTTAATACAGGAATGACGTGATTGATATCATATATATTATTTATATTTTTTTCTTTATACATCGTGAAATTTTTATGCAAGTTTCGTCCCTGTGATAGTTCCAGGATAAATAGAACAATCAATGTAAAATGTATAAATTTTAAAATATAAATTTCATTCAGTAGATAAGATTAACAAATATTTTAACCAAGAAAAGAAACATAGAAATGGTGCAATTTTTTTGGTACACAAGATAGTACGATTCTTCAAAAACGTAGTTGCAATACATATTCTCCCCCCACCCCCACTTCCATCCCCACCCCCATCATTTTCAACCTAAATTCTTTCTTTACTTATTTTTCCTAATCTATATAATTTGTTTGCTGTTATTATATTGGAAGCTTCACTGCGTACACACTTTCCCTTTCATTTTGTTGCACACTTTGCAATTTTGTTAACCATATGTTGCCGTTTTGCTAATGATATTCCAGCCAAAAAATTTCCCCCTACAAAAGTCTGTAGATGTAGAGGGAAAGAGGCTAGACTGAAAAATCAAAATATACTTGAATAGCTCGTATTCACTACCATATTATATTTGGACTGAGGATGCTAAACCTGGAATCTTTGTATGAAAAAGTTTGCTAAATTTTCATTTAATTTATTGTTTTAGATCTATCTCATGTCTTGTTAGGCTAAAATGAGGAAAATGGACATTTGCATGAACTAATTCCCAGCTGAAGTAGAAGTAAAAGAGACCAGTTAGAAAACCTTGTTACATTTGTTAACCATTGTTTGAGAGAGATAACTGATATATTTGGAGAAATCCATCTCCTTAAATAATTGGACAGGTAAACAAAATATATGACCTATATGAATCTGTAATCTAGTGGTTGGTGCTAATAATGTTGAGTTGCATTCTGTAATCCCCACTTTTTCCTTGGCTGGAACAAACTATGCTGATAGGAGACACTGCGATCGAAACTCTTGAAAACAACATCGACGAAACAGTGTTGGAAGTTTCTTTCTTTTTCATTAGCTCCCAACAGCACTTAATATGGAGGCGCTAAACCAACATCTTCATTCTTCGTACGCGAAATGTGTGCACTATTGATGTTAATGGATAGAAGTACAAGACTGCAAGAAGTTATCAGACTATGTGGATGCATGCATTATACCAGTAACTTTTTTGATCTGATAATAAAATATTTTTTGTCCTCTATCATGTTAATTTGTGTCACATTAGTGCATCTTTTCATACATACATGCATACATACAACTATAGTCATTATTAGCAGCAATCTTGTAGAATACTAACAGCTTCTTTCCTTTGTTCATCACTTAATTCTGTCGGGAAGTCAACCAAGAATTTGACATGAAGGTCACCTCTTGTGCCATTATCTTTGGGGTTTGTCATTCCTTGACCTTTAATAACTTTCTCAAAACCAGGATATATAACAGTATTCTCAAATGATAAATTCAATTTTTCTCCTCCTAACAGAGGAATCGGCATGGTGCATCCTGCAAGTGCATCTACTAGAGGAATCTCAACACAAATTTCCAAATCATTGCCATTTCTGCTAAACAAAGGGTGTTTCTTTTCATCAATCAAAAATACTATATCAGCAGGGAGGTAACCAGGTTTCTCATCACCAACTCCCTCAAATGTAATCTTTGTCCCTTTTCTCCATCCTGGCTTCACTTCAATTTTTAAAATTTCCTCCTCCTGGATGATCACCCTGTTGCAAAATTCAGTTAGTAAATAATCACTGTTCTTTTAACTTCATTTTTTTTACCATTGCATTGCATTTCAAAGTCTTTGCAAAATCCAAAGCATTACATAACAGAAAACACAATATACATACCCGGGGTGTTTGATAGCATCTCTAGTAACTTTAATCTTTTTGACACATCCAAAGCATAACTCCTCAAGTGTGAATTCAAGCCTTTTCTCAACTTCTGGTGGTTTCCTTCTTGTTGTTGTCTGTGAAAATATGATAGGTGTTGTGGATCGACGGCTGAGATTGCTTGAGAGAGACACTTTATGGTCATGACGTTCTTTTTCTTTTAAACTTCTTATTACAAAATCCTGTACTGGAGAGGCTGCACAGTTAGGCAATAGCTCAGGTTCAGAAATCTCCAATTTGATATCGTCTCTTGATAAAGAAGCTGATGAACTACTTCTTCTACTCATAATTCTTTTGAGAGATGATGCAGCAATTTCTGTTGCACTTTTTCGACTATTACTCCGCGATAATGGGGTTGGTGTTTTGCATCTTCTGCTTTCATTTCTTGCTAGAGGCCTTGTTCTTGGATTTGGAGTTTTTGATCTTCTACTTTCACTTCTTTCACTTCTTGGATTTGGAGTTTTTGATCTTCTACTTTCACACCTTGACATCAATTTAGGACTCCAAATATCTTCATCCACTCTTAAGGGTGTTGTTGGTTCCTACATGCACCAAAGATCATCACCACAACATGCAATGATTTGAAAACATCATTTTAGAGGGGTATTAATTGCGGCTTTGAATATGCGTCCCAAGTTCCCAACACATCAAATGTCTCGCAACCTTTTACCATCTCCGCTTTAATTACATGCTTCTTATTTTTTTTCTTCTAATACTCAAATGAAATTTTTCGCTAAATTTATTTTTTGTTGGCGATTCAACTTTTTCTAGTAAAATATTGTCTTATGTTTATTATTAATTCATATATGACATGGTTAGGATTTAATTTTTTCTTTGAATGAATGATAGGAATTGTTACCACAAAAATAAACGAACATTTGAGAAATGGAGTTGAGGAATGAGGAGCATATATATGCATATGAACATATATACATAATAATAAATTAATTAAGATTACCTCATTGTGTTTCTTGTCATGGTGCCTTTTTGATACAAATGTTTTGTAAACCTTGCTAACATCTTTTAAAGATTTAGTTTTTGGCATCTTAAAGATGTTGTGTAAATCCAATGGTGGGGAGCGTGGATTGTCTCCCATTGCATTGGAGAAAGAGGGGGGGTGCCAATATCAAATTAAGGAAGATAATAATGGGAATGTAATAAGAAAGATGAAGGAAGGTAACAATATTATTATTATTCAAGAAAGAAAAGAGGTTGATGGAAACAATTAAGTTTGTTTGTCAGAACATGCATGTTTGTTTGTTTGATTGATTGTTTATGTTTTTTCATATTATTACGTGTACTTTATCCTATATTTAGTAAACACTACTTTTGCTAAAACGAATAAACTTGCAGTTGTAACTACAATATCTTTTTTCCTTTTTTTTTTGTTAAGGTTGTCATCAACAATCTATCATTTTAATGTGGCCTTATATTATAATTTTACTAATGTGTATACTAAGGGTGTAATTGTTATGGTAAAAGTATCATTAACACCTCAAGCTAGCCATTATATAGGCATAGCACAAACAGAAAATTACAAACATAACTCATTGGGCCTTTACACCCCAAGCCCATTGGATCACATACTAAAATACACCCATATTGCTAATCATACTCCTAACATACCATCCCTTAAACCGAAGACCCGTTTACAAAAACATCACATTTTAAAAAAAGTGATTCTCCCGCTAAGCCACTGAATGTCTCGCTAAGCCACAACTTCAGACTATGTTCACAAGATCAGTTAGACCTAATCCATCCCTTAATTTGCAGAAAGTCTCAACTTTCAAGGCTTTGGTCATTATGTCAGCAAGTTGGTCTTGTGATTTGCAATGTACAAGCTCAATAATCCCATCTTTAGTGAGATCTCTTAGAAAATGAAAGCGAACATCAATATGTTTACATCTTCCATGTAAGATGGGATTCTTTGACAGTTTGATGGAAGAGCTATTGTCACAGTGAATCAATGTTGTGTTGGCTTGCTTGATCTTCAAGTGTTGCAGTATGTTTCTCAACCACAGGCTTTGGCAAGAGCAAGAAGCTGCTGCTACAAATTCAGCCTCAGTGATTGATAATGTGACTATAGGTTGCTTCCTTGATGACCATGAAATTGCTCCATTTCCCATCATAAACACATAACCATATGTGCTCTTTCGATCATCCAAATCTCCAACATAGTCTGAATCAGTCCATCCATTCAACTGTAGGTTTTCATTTGATTTCTTGTACAGAAAGCCTAGACCAGTTGTTCCCTTCACATACCTCAAAACCCTCTTAACTGCCGCAGTGTGCATTTCAGTAGGTCTTTCCATAAATCTAGCCACCAAGCACACAGAATAAGCCAGGTCAGGTCTTGTGGCAAGCAAGTACATTAAGCTTCCAACCATTTGTTTGTAACTTTTAGCATCACAGGCTTTTCCTGTTTCATCTTTTACAAGTCTACATCCAGGCACAATGGGACTAGTTACTGAGTTGCAATTCTCCATCCCAAATCTTGACAATATTTCAGAAGCATACTTCTTTTGACAGATAAACATCCCTTCATTTGTCTAAGTTACTTCAACACCCAGAAAAAACTTCATTTTTCCCAAATCTGACATGGCAAATTTTTGCATCATAGACTGTTTGAACTCATCAATGAGGACTTGATTATTTCCAGTGACTATCAAGTCATCCACATACACACATACAATTAGAATGTCTTGCTTCATTCTATTCTTCACAAATAGCGTATGTTCAAAGACACATTTGTCAAACCCTTCACCTGCAAAGTATGACTCAAGCTTGCTATACCAAGCTCTAGGGGCTTGCTTAAGCCCATACAAAGTTTTCTTGAGCTTATAAACCTTGTTGCCATTAAGTTTGTATCCCAGAGGTTGCTCTATATAGATGTCTTCAGCTAGATCACCATGAAGAAAAGCACTTTTGACATCTAGTTGGTAGACATACCATCCCTTACTTGCAGCACACACCAACATAGTTCTGATTGTTTCCCATCTTGCCACAGGTGCAAAAACCTCCTTGTAGTCTATTCCAAACTTCTAAGTATACCCTTTAGCCACCAGTCTTGCTTTATGTTTATCAATTTTGCCTTGTTCATTATACTTAGTTTTGAAAATCCATTTGACTCCAATGGTTTCAGCTCCATCTGGTAGGTCAGTTAGGGACCATGTGTTATTTGCTTCTATAGCCTTCATTTCTGCATCCATTGCATCTCTCCAAACCTTAAGTTTGCAAGCTTCATCATAACTTGCAGGATCATCTTGACTGTTGTACATAGCCAGATTTTGTAACTCTTGTTCTTCTTCAGCTTCATTGTCAAGGACGAAATCCTTAAGATAACCTAGAGGTTTTCTAGCTCTTGGCCCTAATTGATTTTCTTCATTTTCACTTTCAGCATCAGTGCTTTCATCTGTAATTTCCATATCTTCAGACAATTGTTCATCATTGTTAGCAACATCTGCAGGTGCTTCATTAGTTTCATGATTGGTTGTGTCGCGGTGATTTTCGGACGCCAAGCTATTGGTTAGCTTTGGTTCTCAAAAATTATGATTCACCACCGAACTTTAATTTATCCAAGGGAAGGGGAAAAGATCGAATAAACCCATAATTAAATTTTTAGAGATTTAAGGTTCGGGGGTTAGTTATACAAAGGGAAGGTATTAGCATCCTATGTATCCGTAGTACTCTACGGGAACCTCTTGTAAAATATGTATTTTTTGTGCTAAAATGTTTTGTTTGTAAAATTTGCTTATAAATGATTGAGTAACGATGAGAGAATCTTTTTTATTAATTTTGGGATATTTAAAAGAAAAGAAAAAAAAGTTTTATTAATTTTGAATTGGGAAGACACAAGGTCTTTTGCACTACGTACCCGCGAGGGATCAAAATCTCGTAGTTCGGGATAAAATTTGTAAAGTGGTTTGTTTGATTGATTTTTAGGAGGAAAGACGAGTCATCATCTTAAGTTTAAACTCCTTTTAAATCCGCCACGAACATACTGAAAAGTTTATATCTTTTCCTGCCATATGTCGTGGGGAAATGAATTTCAACTAGAGACGACTCACGTCTAAACTCTTGAGAAAAAGTTTGAATTTGAAAAGCCAAGCGGCAAAAAGATTTGAATTGTTTTTTGTATTTTTTAGTCTTTGTGAAAATATTTAAATACGCTTAAGTGTATTAGAGCATTTATTGAAAAAAGTTTGAAAAAAGGTTTCTCGACGAAAGTCGAAGTTTATTATAAAAGATTTCTTTTTTTTTTTGAAGATATTTGAATGTTTTTTTTTTTGCTTTTATTATTTTAAGGAAAATTATATTTTTTAGAACGTCGGTTATTCGGGTCGCAAGCCATCCGGCAGGAAACCCGAAGTCACCGGAGAGTGAAAAGTCATCCGCCAAACCACTCCTTTTTTCATTCTTTTTTATTTAAATAAAAATGATTCTTATTTCAAGGTTAGAAATAGCGAACAAGCAAAGGCACAAAATATACATCGTAACACAGGGTTAACGAAAAAAATTCCCTTTTTCCCTTTGGACTTGAACAAATAAAACATACAATAATATTTTTGCATTTATGATATTTAAGCAGTAATAAACGAAACAAATAACATAGCATATTTTTTGACATTTTTGATATTTAAACATAGCATATAACACATAAATAATGTACAAAAATGAATAAATTAAATGACATTTGAATATAATAGAACACATAAATAAAATAAAAAAAAAATAAAAAAAAATATAGAATAAATAAATACAGCAGGGGGTGTGAATAGCAAACCAGGGGGTGGGGATAGCAAAACCTGAGTAGGCCTAGTCCACCAGGCCCATAGGCGCGGCGTTTTTGTGCAAAAAAGGGAGGACGAAGTCTGGGCCGTCTGATTAATCAGACGTCCCAGATTTGATCAAGAAGAGATGTGTGATGGAGTAATCAGGGGCGTCTGATTAAATCAGACAGCCCTGATTTAATCATAGCCAGATGAGATCTGGGACGTTTGATCCAGATCTGAAAGGGCAGGAGGCGCTGGTGCATCATAAAACCATGGACTGGCACACACTGGATTGGTCCAGGGTATATATACCAAAAAAAACCTAGAAACTTCACATTTTCACTCTTCTTCTTCTTTCCTCAAACCCGCCGCCGCCCATACCGCTCTCTCCACTGTTTTTTTTTCTCAACCGCCGTGTTCTTCTTCCTTTCTCACGATCCTTTTCTCTCAAACCCCAAATCCCAACTTTCAAAGATTTCTAACACCATACCCACACGAAATCATATTCTAGACACGAATCCGAACTCGAAACTAACTAAACTCGAACGAACATCGCAGATCAGAAGCAAGAAGAACGAAGGAAAGTATTTCGATTTGTATTCTTCTCTGCGTTTTCGCTCTCTTTAGTCTCGGTTCTTGTTTTTTCTGATTTGGATAAATTTCAATCTGGAAAAAAAAAACACAGAAGGAAGTGTTTTTTTCGTTTTAGCTTCTGGGTTTGATTCGTAGAAGATTTGTGAATAGTGATGAAGGTCTGGGTTTGTTGATTCAATTTTTGTATATAACTGGCAATTTTTGATTTCTGGTTTTATATTTGTTTTTTTTGTTCTGTTCTTTTTGGTTTTTGATGTTGTTGCGGCTGATGCCTCCCCCTTTTTTCTGAGAAAAATGGTTCTGTTTTATAACCCAAACTTTTTAGGGTTTTGGTTAATTGAGGAATGGGCAGGGATTACTTTGCTTAGTTGAAATGGAATCTCCCCCTTTGGGGAAGAAGACACTGATCAGATGCTCTAAACCGTGACCTTATTTTTTGATTTTTAATTAAATTAAAAAAATAGAAAAAGGAATAAAGGATAAAAAACAAATAAATAAATAATAATAATAATAAAACTGAATAGTAAAATAAAATAAAATAAAAATTGAAAAAAAGCAAAATAATAATGATAATAATAAATATAAATATATAAATAATAAATGAACACAAAATGAGGTATTCTAAAATACCTCTCTGCCGAAATTTCGTTTGAAAAAGGCATGAGATATTCCGGACAAAAATACATGACATATGGACATGAGGCGGGATCTTAGGTCAAAAATTGGGGTATGACAGATGCCCCTATTTAAGTTTCTTCATCCGGAGAGATGAAGATTGAAATCTTCATCCTGACGAGATTGAAGAGACTTAAATACAAAATACACAATTTTGGACCTAAGATGCCGAGAATGCTTATGATGCAAATGCAAATGCAAATACAAGACCTTGAACCTCGTGAGAAAGTGGAATCACAAAAGACAAACTTTTATTACTGGGGAACAGAGCCATTTATAGGTGAGCAACAAAAAGTGACCCGACTGAGGGAGAAAAAAAACAATGATAGGGAGGAGAAAACGATCCAACTCCACTGGTGAAGCAATGTAGTTTTATTTGGGATAAGTTGTCTTCTATCATATGGATAGTTTAACAAAGGTATATGGAAAAAGATGAGACACCGTCTACTATCGCCTGGATAGCTTAAAAAAGACGAGTGACGAATGAATGAGACACTGTCTACTATCGCATGGATAACTTAAAAAAGACGAGTGACGAATGAATGAGACACTGTCTACTATCGCATGGATAGCTTAAAAAAGACGAGTGAAAAATGAATGAGACACTGTCTACTATCGCATGGATAGCTTAAAAAAAAACGAGTGACGAATGATGAAGCACTGTCTACTATCGCCTGGATAGCTTAATAAAAGACGAGTGACGAATGATGAAGCACTGTCTACTATCGCCTGGATAGCTTAATAAAAGACGAGTGATGAATGATGAGACACTGTCTACTATCGCATGGATAACTTAAAAAAGACGAGTGACGAATGATGAAGAGACACTGTCTACTGTCGCCTGGACAGCTTAAAAAAGACGAGTGACAAATGAAGAGACACTGTCTACTATCGCAGGGATAGCTTAAAAAAGACAAGTGATGAATGATGAAGAGACACTGTCTACTGTCGCTTGGACAGCTTAATAAAAGACGAGTGACGAATGATGAAGCACTGTCTACTATCGCCTGGATGGCTTAATAAAAGACGAGTGATGAATGAAGAGACACTGCCTACTATCGCATGGATAGCTTAAAAAAGACAAGTGACGAATGAAGAGACACTGTCTACCAACATATGGATGGCTTATAAAAGACGAGTGACAAACATTGCTAACTAACATATGGATAGTCTAGCAGAAATAAATGACAAAAATGTCTACCAACATATGGATGGTTTCAACATGTATATTACCTACTACCATATGGATAGCTTATAAAAGGTAATAACAAAAAGAGACACCGTCTACCAACATATGGATGGCTTATAAAAGACGAGTGATTGCTAACTAACATATGGATAGTCTAGCAGAAAGATGACAAAAATTGTCTACCAACATATGGATGGGTTTGACATGTATATTACCTACTACCATATGGATAGCTTATAAAAGGTAATAACAAAAAAGAGACACCGTCTACCAACATATGGATGGCTTATAAAAGACGAGTGACAAACATTGCTAACTAACATATGGATAGTCTAGCAGAAAGATGACAAAAATTGTCTACCAACATATGGATGGGTTTGACATGTATATTACCTACTACCGTATGGATAGCTTATAAAAGGTAATAACAAAAAAGAGACACCGTCTACCAACATATGGATGGCTTATAAAAGACGAGTGACAAACATTGCTAACTAACATATGGATAGTCTAGCAGAAAGATGACAAAAATTGTCTACCAACATATGGATGGGTTTGACATGTATATTACCTACTACCATATGGATAGCTTATAAAAGGTAATAACAAAAAAGAGACACCGTCTACCAACATATGGATGGCTTATAAAAGACGAGTGACAATCATTGCTAACTAACATATGGATAGTCTAGCAGAAATAAATGACAAAAATTGTCTACCAACATATGGATGGATTCGACATGTATATTACCTACTACCATATGGATAGCTTATAAAAGGTAATAACAAAAAGAGACACTGTCTACCAACATATGGATGGCTTATAAAAGACGAGTGACAAACATTGCTAACTAACATATGGATAGTCTAGCAGAAAGATGACAAAAATTGTCTACCAACATATGGATGGGTTTGACATGTATATTACCTACTACCATATGGATAGCTTATAAAAGGTAATAACAAAAAAGAAGAGGGACTTCCACGAAGGGAATATATAACTCTGCCAGGAACTCCAAAGGAGATATAGGAAGGTTAAATTGAAAATACAGATTTCTCATAACGAGAAGACATTTGAAAAGTTCTTGATTAACATCTCTTGACCAGATATACTGGGAATGACATCACACAGGGAAGTTGAGAATATGTGTGGGTACGCAAGCTACTCAAAATGAAGAGATTGTCGCTTGCTGATTGAAATTAGAACTCGATCCAGGACAAAACTGGAGAGAAATAGTCAAAAAGACTCTATACCCAATGAGAAATGAGCTCGACTGGGGACCTTCCTATCCGCGTATTCGGAAAGGGATACAACTGAAGCAACTTGGAATATGTTTGATGGAGACATCTCTAGATTAGACTCAATGGGGATGACTCTTTTTGATGTATGAGTGATGGAGACATCTCTGAACCAGACTCACTGGGGATGACTCTTTTTGTATGAATGATAGAGACATCTCTGGACCAAACTCACTGGGGATGACTCTTTTTGTATGAATGATAGAGACATCTCTGGACCAGACTCACTGGGGATGACTCTTTTTGTATGAATGATGGAGACATCTCTGGATTAGACTCAATGGGGATGACTCTTTTTGATGTATGAGTGATGGAGACATCTCTGAACCAGACTCACTGGGGATGACTCTTTTTGTATGAATGATAGAGACATCTCTGGACCAAACTCACTGGGGATGACTCTTTTTGTATGAATGATAGAGACATCTCTGGACCAGACTCACTGGGGATGACTCTTTTTGTATGAATGATGGAGACATCTCTGGACCAGACTCACTGGGGATGACTCTTTTTTGTGATTTATTGAAACAAGACACATGATGGTCAATGCAGTATGTATGAATGATTCTATTTGCATGTTGCACATGGGTACGAACCTATGTATGGACATGTGAATGACTGTATGTATGTATATGTGAATGATTATATGTATGTATGTATGTATGTATGTATGTATGTATATGTGAATGATTATATGTATGTATGTATGTATCTATGTATGTTTGTATGTATGTATATGTGAATGATTATATGTATGCATGTATATATCTATATATGTTTGTATGTATGTATGAATGTGTGAATGATTGTATGTATATGTGTATTTGCTGATGCATGATATGCATTTGGTTGTAGGCGTGTCATTAATGAATACTATATGAAATGCATGATGGATGCATGAAATGTTGATAAATACCATGCTTTGGATACGAATAATTTTTGGACTTAATTGAATGTTGAATGCCAATAAAGACTGGGCTTTGAATGTTGAGCTTTTCAGGATGCCAATGAAAATTGGGCTTTGGAAGATGCCAATGGTATATTGGGCTTTTGACATGCCAATGGGTTTTGGGCTTTCTGGTTGTGAAAGTGGTGCCACTTTTATTTGGAAATCTTGAAATGCATGCGTGATGCTATATGTGTGAATGATATGTTAAGAAATGCCTTAACGAATGCAGTTTGATGCATGGTTTAATGCTAGAAAGATGTAAGCGTGCAAGATGCATGATTATGATTTGTATGAAATGTGATGATTGATTGATGTATGCAACGTATTGGGCTGCGCCGTTGGAGGATGGGCTTTTTTATTGTAGGTATTGGGTTCCAAGCAGTGTTGGTTTTTTGAAGATGTCAATGAATATTGGAATTTTTTGGATGCTATGAGGTGATGGGCGAAACGCTAAAGCAAAACGACGTGATCAATGCATGATGCATGGTTATGATTTAAATGTTTGAAAAGTTTCCTCGCCTTGGGAAATGGAGAGGGGTTAAGAAGATTTTTGCTAGCATGGTCTCCCGACACCCGAGTTGAACTCAATGGTTGTATGACAGCAGCTTGCTTGAGTAGCTTTGAAAGGATGGAGAGGACTTGCCCCTAGTGTAGCCCATTTTGCCCTTTTTCTTTTTCTTTGAAAATCCCTAACTTTTGCCTGGACCGCTCTTTCGAGTTTTCAATCCACCGGGAGTATATTTCTTTTTGTGTCCCTAATTTTTGCCTAAACCGCCTTTTCAGGTTTTCGATCCACCGGGACGCTCTCTATTGCCTAAGCCGCCCTTTCGGGTTTTCAACTTAGCGAGCTGTTCTCTTTTTTTTTATATAGAAAGAATCAAGATTGATATGCTGGTATGCAAACTTCTCAAAGAGATGTCATTTGCTCTTGAATAAGCTTCCCAAAACGGGTTTGAGCTTCTTCTTTCACTGGGGAAAGGAAAAAACATACAAGCCTCTTAAAGATAACCACTTATTGGAGATAAAATTGATAATTTTTGCTGGAAAGATTTGAAGACGGACCAATATTGGTGATTCCGCTGGGGAGGAAAAATTATGTTGTGGAGTGTCGAGTTTGCAAAATAAATGCAATCTCCTGAATCACCTTCCAAACAGTAACTGCTGGGGATCAAAATTCAATCCAGGAACAATCTGGAGAGAAACGGTCAATCAAGACTTTGGTGAGGGAATATCTCAACTAAAGGGTTGTTCTATCCAAGTATTAACTGGAGTAGAACGCTGAATAAAATGCTTCCATAAGGAACAAGCTTAATGGAGATTCAAAAAAAATAGTGTGATTTTCTGCTTAAAGGGTAAACTCTAATCGAGAGAAGTACATACACCTTATGAAGAGAAGGGACAAATATAAAAAATGCAAAAAATGAGCAACGAATATGAATTCGGCTATGCGTGATGAATGCATGAATGTTATGATGTGTATATTGTATATGCTGACAAAACAGGTAAAACAGATAGACAAACAAAATGGAGATGACCAAACAACACCAATACAACTGGGTACTCAGCCAATCAAGATGGAAACGTCACTGGAGAGAGAACAAAACCACTGATAGGGTAGTTCCTTTCTTCAATGCTCGAATCTCACTGGGGGTAGGAAGATACTTCTTCGGGAGGAAACTCCAAAATTCAATCCTCTAATACCACAATCAGTTGAAAGGGAATTAATGTGAATTCCTCTTTGATGCTTAACTGGGGAGCATTCAAGTTCAATTTTCTAGTTGGGGCGCTGAATCACATACCCAACATTATATAACAACACTCCAAAAGATCAACTTTGTCGGAGGATGATTCTTGGCTTAAGGAGGAAGAAATTATTTTGACAGATCTGGAGTGCCCCTGGAAGCCATTTTGGGTGCCCCACGTTTTACTGTGTTGGTCAAGGTAACCTTCTATTCACAACTTGCCCCAGATCGTATGGCCTTTGAGACAAATCGTTTGATCAATGGATTCACAGAGAGATTTTTCGAATCTCGAGGTGACTGCCCCAGATTGGCGATACCTGACATATCCTTTTCTCAATAAATCTTCTAGGCAACATGCTCCTAGCTGATAGTCAATTGTAAGTTTTCTTGATGTCAAGCAAATGTTTTACAAGCAGAAAAAAGTTTATTCTGAAAATGAGAATTCTAATTCAATAGTTATGTGAATCTTGAAGTTTTTTTTTATATATATTTTTTTTAAAAGGATGTCGCAAAACCTTATGACCGAATCACTGGTTAGAATATCACATTTATTTTTTTGAAAGACAAATATAATAAAGCATATGATACCATCATAGATTTTGGGCAAAAATTATGGGAGTCGGGAACGCTTTAAAGTATGCTATCAAAATAAATCCTGCTTCAATTAGGACTTTTGGGGTTGTAACGTGGCCTGGTTCACGGTTTTCAGAAAAAAGATTTTAAGGCTCAAAGATTATTTGTGCCCACCCATTCTTCGTGGTGTTCTCCAATCCTATGTCCGGTTTATTCAACCTAAGTTTTCATTTCTCAAAAAGGATTTTGATGATTTAGGAGCCAGCGAGGTTTTTGGAGTAGTACACTCACCTCTTTGTGGTTGTAGTCACACAAGTTTGTCCTTTTTTTTTATATTGAGGACCTTGGCTTTGGTAGTCCTTTCGTATTTTATTTTCCCTAACTTTTGCCTGGACTCCTTCTTTTGAATTGGTAGTCCAACGGGATGTCCTAATATTTTGCCTAAGCCACTTGTTTTCAAGTTTGGTCTTAGCGGACCTTTTTTTTGGACAAATCATGTGACGTTTGACTTTGTCTTGATCTATTGAGAGGTGATGTCTATCTCGTTCTTTGGTGGATGAGGGATAACCATTGTGGTTGATCCTTATAAACACACGTCCTTTTGAAATCTGAACACTCGGTCAAATCAACTGAAGACTACCCTGCCCCAGGTTATATGTAAGGTTTTTTTTTTTAATACAATTAAAAGAAAACTCCTACTTCAAGGCTCAAAAGGGTTAACAAGGGATTATCTTCCTTATATCTCCGGTGTTTGGGATTTGAAACAACGCCTGTACATCATCAACAAGGTTTTATTCAAAAGCACACAATCAAAAAAAAAAAAAAAAAAAAAATATTTTTGCGTTTTTTATCGTCATCCTCCCTCCAATTTCCGCATAAGCAAGAAGATTGGTAGAATTTGGTATCATAAATGCCAAAAAATAATTTAATTGAAAACAAAAAAATGAGTGCAACAAATGAATTTCTTCAAGACTAACATACTTATTGTGTTGAGATAAGCATTCAAGAAAATAAACAAGTTCTTATATACAGATAATGCATTAACCAAGAAAAATACAAATGACAAAAGCAGTACAATGCCAAAATTTGGGAAGAATTTTCCATCTAGACTTGAGCATTTGCAGCGATCTATTTCAAATTGGCTTTCCCAGAAATTACAAACGTGGTTGCTCGGGACTTGAGATCGTACGTTCATTTGAGCAACCCTCAATCATATCCACCCTTGCTCGGAGAGTAGCCACCTCTTCATGAAGCTCGTGGTTCTCTGGTTTAGACCCATCTTGATTAGCTCGGTGTTGTATTTTGTGACACAACTTGATTGGACGGAGAGAAAAAGACACGAATAGGTCGCCAGAATGCGAAAACTCGACTGATGAATGATGCATGAATGCGATGCAAATGATTTATATTTTTTATTTTTATTATTTTTTTTTTCAAGGAACTCAAATATTAATCGCAAACGTTGTAAGGAGACAATTTTTTGGAATTTTTTTTTAAAATGGAAGGATTACAAAACTTATGATGTTTGCAAAGGTAATCCTAAGTTCCTTGAAAATAAAAATAATGAACTTTTATGAATGCATATGTTATGGTATGGAAAGATATGGTCCGGAATAGTTTTGAATGCCAGTTATATGGTGCTAAAAAGTTTCCAAACTACCCCCCTCACATGTAGATTCTAAGCTCCCAAAATGGTTCCTAAAATCATTGACCGTATTCGAAAGTATCATAACCATTGTGAATCCTCACAAGACCGCAACACCTCCAAAAAAAAATCTCTTTTAGGTGTGGCCTTCGCGTCAAGCCTACGAGATATCCACCAAGAAGGTCAACGCTTAACCACCAATTAGGGTTCTAAACAGAGGTCCCTAATAACACGTTTTGAGGTTCTAGACTTGTTTAAAAGGTCCCTAGAGTCATGGATCCAACGAGAAAATATCATCGTCATTGCAAATCCTCGCAAGACAACGATATTTTCAAGAGGGTCTACTCTAGGCGTGGTTTTCATGTCAACCCTACGAGGTATCCACCAAGAAGGCCAACACTCAACCACTAACTTATCTTAAGTGTTTGCTCAAGTCCGGGTAGAGGACTTTTCTCTCATAAGTATTAAACCCACACATATAAGCATATAAAGCAGTATGAAATATACAAGAAAATAAATGATAGCACAAATATAACATATATACAAGTTAGGCTCAACCCTCTTGGGGGGTCCCCAGTGAAGTCGCGGTGATTTTCGGACGCCAAGCTATTGGTTAGCTTTGGTTCTCAAAAATTATGATTCACCACCGAACTTTAATTTATCCAAGGGAAGGGGAAAAGATCGAATAAACCCATAATTAAATTTTTAGAGATTTAAGGTTCGGGGGTTAGTTATACAAAGGGAAGGTATTAGCATCCTATGTATCCGTAGTACTCTACGGGAACCTCTTGTAAAATATGTATTTTTTGTGCTAAAATGTTTTGTTTGTAAAATTTGCTTATAAATGATTGAGTAACGATGAGAGAATCTTTTTTATTAATTTTGGGATATTTAAAAGAAAAGAAAAAAAAGTTTTATTAATTTTGAATTGGGAAGACACAAGGTCTTTTGCACTACGTACCCGCGAGGGATCAAAATCTCGTAGTTCGGGATAAAATTTGTAAAGTGGTTTGTTTGATTGATTTTTAGGAGGAAAGACGAGTCATCATCTTAAGTTTAAACTCCTTTTAAATCCGCCACGAACATACTGAAAAGTTTATATCTTTTCCTGCCATATGTCGTGGGGAAATGAATTTCAACTAGAGACGACTCACGTCTAAACTCTTGAGAAAAAGTTTGAATTTGAAAAGCCAAGCGGCAAAAAGATTTGAATTGTTTTTTGTATTTTTTAGTCTTTGTGAAAATATTTAAATACGCTTAAGTGTATTAGAGCATTTATTGAAAAAAGTTTGAAAAAAGGTTTCTCGACGAAAGTCGAAGTTTATTATAAAAGATTTCTTTTTTTTTTTGAAGATATTTGAATGTTTTTTTTTTTGCTTTTATTATTTTAAGGAAAATTATATTTTTTAGAACGTCGGTTATTCGGGTCGCAAGCCATCCGGCAGGAAACCCGAAGTCACCGGAGAGTGAAAAGTCATCCGCCAAACCACTCCTTTTTTCATTCTTTTTTATTTAAATAAAAATGATTCTTATTTCAAGGTTAGAAATAGCGAACAAGCAAAGGCACAAAATATACATCGTAACACAGGGTTAACGAAAAAAATTCCCTTTTTCCCTTTGGACTTGAACAAATAAAACATACAATAATATTTTTGCATTTATGATATTTAAGCAGTAATAAACGAAACAAATAACATAGCATATTTTTTGACATTTTTGATATTTAAACATAGCATATAACACATAAATAATGTACAAAAATGAATAAATTAAATGACATTTGAATATAATAGAACACATAAATAAAATAAAAATAAAATAAAAAAAAATATAGAATAAATAAATAAAGCAGGGGGTGTGAATAGCAAACCAGGGGGTGGGGATAGCAAAACCTGAGTAGGCCCAGTCCACCAGGCCCATAGGCGCGGCGTTTTTGTGCAAAAAAGGGAGGACGAAGTCTGGGCCGTCTGATTAATCAGACGTCCCAGATTTGATCAAGAAGAGATGTGTGATGGAGTAATCAGGGGCGTCTGATTAAATCAGACAGCCCTGATTTAATCATAGCCAGATGAGATCTGGGACGTTTGATCCAGATCTGAAAGGGCAGGAGGCGCTGGTGCATCATAAAACCATGGACTGGCACACACTGGATTGGTCCAGGGTATATATACCAAAAAAAACCTAGAAACTTCACATTTTCACTCTTCTTCTTCTTTCCTCAAACCCGCCGCCGCCCATACCGCTCTCTCCACTGTTTTTTTTTCTCAACCGCCGTGTTCTTCTTCCTCTCTCACGATCCTTTTCTCTCAAACCCCAAATCCCAACTTTCAAAGATTTCTAACACCATACCCACACGAAATCATATTCTAGACACGAATCCGAACTCGAAACTAACTAAACTCGAACGAACATCGCAGATCAGAAGCAAGAAGAACGAAGGAAAGTATTTCGATTTGTATTCTTCTCTGCGTTTTCGCTCTCTTTAGTCTCGGTTCTTGTTTTTTCTGATTTGGATAAATTTCAATCTGGAAAAAAAAAACACAGAAGGAAGTGTTTTTTTCGTTTTAGCTTCTGGGTTTGATTCGTAGAAGATTTGTGAATAGTGATGAAGGTCTGGGTTTGTTGATTCAATTTTTGTATATAACTGGCAATTTTTGATTTCTGGTTTTATATTTGTTTTTTTTGTTCTGTTCTTTTTGGTTTTTGATGTTGTTGCGGCTGATGCCTCCCCCTTTTTTCTGAGAAAAATGGTTCTGTTTTATAACCCAAACTTTTTAGGGTTTTGGTTAATTGAGGAATGGGCAGGGATTACTTTGCTTAGTTGAAATGGAATCTCCCCCTTTGGGGAAGAAGACACTGATCAGATGCTCTAAACCGTGACCTTATTTTTTGATTTTTAATTAAATTAAAAAAATAGAAAAAGGAATAAAGGATAAAAAACAAATAAATAAATAATAATAATAATAAAACTGAATAGTAAAATAAAATAAAATAAAAATTGAAAAAAAGCAAAATAATAATGATAATAATAAATATAAATATATAAATAATAAATGAACACAAAATGAGGTATTCTAAAATACCTCTCTGCCGAAATTTCGTTTGAAAAAGGCATGAGATATTCCGGACAAAAATACATGACATATGGACATGAGGCGGGATCTTAGGTCAAAAATTGGGGTATGACAGGTTGTAGCAGTGATTTCTTCATTTTCTTCAATCAATATTTCATGATTATCTTTTGATCTCTGCTTATTATCCCAGTCCCAAGCTTTATCTTCATCAAAAACCACATCTTTACTGACAATTATCTTCTTGTCTATTGGATTGTACAGCTTCTAACCTTTTGATTCATCACTCAAGCCTAGATGAACACACTTGACACTCTTGTTGTCTAGCTTTTTTCTGAGGTTATCTGGTACATGTGCATTGAAGTAGCAAAGTTTTCACAAGAAAGGGGGGGTTTGAATTGTGAACCTTTAAAATATTTCCTATAAAAATTGTCAAACACAATATACTTGAAGAAAATAATTAGATTGTTAGTTAAACCAAATAATCAAAAGTGTTGCAGTCTGAAGAACGTTCTCCCAATCGCTCTCTGACAGTATATATATAACTATTAAATTGTGACTTGTGTGATTAGTGATTGCATGAATTAAAATAGAGTAAGGGAAGAGAATGCACACAACAATTTATCCTGGTTCACCAAAAATGCTTGGGCTAGTCCAGTCCCCACACTCCTTGTGAGATTGTCAACTAGGAGATGCTAATTATCTCAAGTTACACTTCCTTTGATCTAGATCCAAGATCAAATAATCTTCTAAGCCTTACAAGCTTAATCTACCTCAGTCACACTGACTATGAAGGTGTCACTCAATTAGTAGTTACGTACTAACTTGAGCCAATGGTTACAATGATGAAGGATTTTGGAATCAAAGCCTATTCACTCAATACACTATGAGAAGCTTTGAAAATGGATGGATAAACTCTCAAAAACACTCACTGGATATTCTGATCCTATGTATATGAATTACAAATCTGAGTGAGAGAGAAAAGAAGAGCTCGTGATAAAGACTTGTATTACAAAAACAAGTGTTGAAGTTGTAGTGGAGACTCTTGCTCTTCAAAGTTGCCAAGGACCTCAATATATAGATGAGAGATGATCAGGGAGTCTTGGCCACGAAGTATATCCGTTGGAGACTTGAAAGTAACGACTAGTAGCTCTGCAAAATGACAGCTCGTATAATTTGAAGAAAACAGATCAGTTTGAGATCGATCTCCAAAGTTTCTTCTTCTGACTTTTAAGAGAGGAGCGTATGAATAGCTGTTGTTGAGCTGTAATGAAGCTGTATGTTGCTTAACAAACAAGTATAGCCGTTGTGCAGCTTTTGGATAACCTTTAAACAGCTGTATGCAAGCTGGTGTCACTCTAAGTGATGATTTTCTCTTTCCAGCATTGGTTTGAGACCGATCTCCAAATTCTGACGTGAGTGAATTTCTTCCTTTTGGAGCAAAGATGCTAGAGCACGAAAAATCCAGCTGTTATGGATAAAAACAGCAGCTGGAGGTTGTACTTGATGTTCCATAGTGTCCTTGTTGCAAGTACAATTGTCATGTAGAAAGAGAAACCACATTGGAGAAAGTTCTTTCTTTATTCCTTTAAAGTACAAGTCAACTTCCAAGACCAGGTTGTGCTGTCTAATTCTCCATGGTCCATACAAGATCAGTTCCATTAATTGAGTATAAAAATATCCTTATGTCATATACTCAATCTTCACATGTTCAAACATAGAACTTGGTAAAAGTAGTAAGTTCTCTATTCATGAGAGAAACCTTTGCCTTAAATGATCCCTTGGATATGTAGATAATTCGTGAGAGAAGACCAAGATAAAAGTGATCATTTGTCTTGTACATAGTTGACTTATCCATAAGTCCTTTTGCATTGATTGTGTGAAAATGATGTCTGCGCAGAACTCAGAGATCAATCTGAGACCGTTCTCCAAGCTTTTGTTTTTATCAAAGTAAAAACATGATATTTGATCTAAATAGCTCAATTGTTCCTAGCTTAATTAAAACACTCAAGAGCACTTGTTAGATACCAAAAAGATTAGAATTACACTAAAAAATAATTAAGAGGTTTGTTATCTTTAAAACATCAATTAGGGATTTTGCCTCAACATGCATATGCTATGCAACCAAAGATCCTTTTTCCTCCATTAGAGCTAGGATTGATAGGGCCACATATGTCTGAATGGATTAATTGAAGTTTTGCAGAAGCTCTCCATTTTGCTTGCTTGGGAATGACTTGCCTGTTTTGCTTGCCAGTCAAGCAATCTGAGCACTTGTTTTCCATTTCTCCTAATTATGGCAAGCCTTTTACCATGTCAAATTTTGTTAGAAGCTTCAATCCTTTAATGCTTAGATGGCCATATCTGTGATGCGACATCTCAGTTTTCTCAAGTTTTGTGAGTTGCATGTATTTAGGGATGATGATTGAAGCATTGATGAAGAACATCCTGTTAGAGGTCATTTGTGTTGAGAAGATTAAACCTTTGTCATCATGATAAGCTTTACATGTGTTTTGTTTGAAGATGATTGTCACATTCTTTTGAATCAATTGACCAACACTCAGCAAATTAGTGTTTAATCCAGGTAAATAGTACACATTGGTGATAACATGCACTTTACCATTGATGAACAACTTAATGTTTCCTTTCCCCATCACTGACATTTTTGCATCATTTTCAAGTTTTATTGAATCTTTGTAACTAGGATCAAAGTCAAAAAGCCAATCCTTATTTCCAATCATGTGATTGCTGCACCCTGAGTCTAGATACCAAGTTTCATCCCTGATTGCATTGCTTTGATCTGTTCTGGCCATCAATAACGTTTCTTCTTCATCAAGAAACTCAGCGTAGTTTGCACTATCATCCCATTCAGGGCATTCATTGCGATAATGCCTCAATTTGTGACATTTGTAACATTAAATTCCTTCTTTATTCTGGCTTATACCTCTCCCTCTTCCTCTAGAAGTAGAACCACGACCTCTACCTCATCCACCCTACCACCAGTAGCATTGGTGATCTTTAAAGCTTGCTCGTCTACATTATGTTGTTGTGCCTTCATACTTTGTTCTTGCACAATCAAATTTCTATGCAATTCATCTATAGACATGACAGTCACATCATTAGATTGCTCTATCGAACACACCACAGTGATGCCCTTTTAAGGGCATGGAACGCAGGATTTTCTCAACCACAGTTACTTGCTCCACCCTTTCCCCATGAGAACTCATCTTGTTGGCTATGGCTAGAGTTCTTGAGAAGTATTCATCCACTGTTTCATCTTCTTTCATGGCTAGAATCTCAAACTCACGCCGTAGTGCTTGTAATTGTGCCCTTTTCACCTTTGTGGAACCTTGATACTTGCGTTTCATAGCATCCCAAATACCCTTCGCTGTATCCCGATCAAGAATGGTCTCTAAGATAGTTCGATCAATTGACTGGAAAAGATAGTTTTTCACCTTGAGGTCTTGCAACTTGCTTGCATTTGCCGCTTGTATCTCTTCTGCAGTTGCGTTTTGAGGAGCTACGGTTACCCCAGTTTCGATTAATGACCACAATTCTTTTGATCGAATCAAGTTCTCCATAAGCATAGCCCTGTGATCATAGTATCCTTAAAATCTTGGAACAGAAGGTTGAAGAAATTGGGAAGAATCCGCCATTGTTGGCGTGGAGAAGAAGAAAGCAAGAAGGTATGAACAGAGGAAACAAAATCGTTATGGTGGTTGGAGCGAAAAAAACGGTTAAAACGGTCAAGATTGCTGCAGAATCTTGATGATGCAGGCCTTGGTTAAGGCTCTCGATACCACTTGTTATGTTAAAAGCATCAAAAGTATCATTAACACCTCAAGCTAGCCATTATATAGGCATAGCACAAACAGAAAATTACAAACATAACCCATTGGGCCTTTACACCCCAAGCCTATTGGATCACATACTAAAATACACCCATATTGGTAATCATACTCCTAACAGTAATTTATGTGTTTGGTAACAAATTTTTCTAATTAGGTTAGTGTTTTTTGAGATGTTATTTCAAGTAGCGTTTGAGCTTATATTTTTTTACTCCTATATTTTATCCTATTTTTAATTTTATTATATTTAAAAAAAATATAATAACTACCCACTAATCATATATACTAGCCATATACTTTTATGTCATGGTTAACCATCGATAAGAATGAAGTTTGACCTTATCCAACAATTGGGGTAATGACGACTCTGAGTTGCTTAAAAGTCTCTGATTTCTTTCATTCCAAATAACTCAAACACATAAGGGCCACACCTAGACGCCCTCACACCTAGACGCCCCCTCCTGCCTCCCACCCTAAAGAACACATATCTCCCTCAAGGGAATCTCTCCCAGCCAAGGATCAGTCCAAAAAATTGTGTTCAAATCCAAATCATCCCCACTTTTTTGTCACACACTCCTCGAATTACCCGCCCCCTAAATCTCCTACTCCATCTAAATTCTCACAATTTCCCTCCACCAAGAAGACACATTCCTTCCACCGGCCTCTCTAAAAAAAATTAAAAAATTGAATGATCTAATTTTTTTTTTAAATGATTAGTCCAATTTTTCTCTATCTCTTTTTTTACATTGGAGCCAATAAAGTTCGAATTTAGGATCTCATGCATATTACTTAATCATTTTTGTGTGCTTAGTTCAATTAATAGAGTATCACATTTTATTCGCATGAGTTGGGGTTGAAATTTCAACATTCCACTTATTCACCTTAATGATGAAATAATAACCACTAAAATATTTGAAAAAAAAAAGGTGAACACTCCGGTACACATATTATGTGGACATGTACCGGTACACTGCTGAAATGTATAATTTTAATTTGTCCACTGTAATGATAATTTAACATGTCATTTCAAGACTTATTTTAATATAAGTTTTCTAAATTACTCTTTTAATTTACAAAAATTTCAAAATAACACCCATAGAAATTATTGTAATTTTAAAATCTTAAAATATATGTTTCAGTTATTTCTTTGCACTATGTGCCTTTATCGGTCTAATCTGCCTCTTTATAATGTGTTTTATTCTTGAGGTTTTGTTTTATGGTTGCTGTGTTTATTGTAATTTTAAAATCTTAAAATATATGTTTCAGTAATTTCTTTGCACTATGTGCCTTTATCGGTCTAATCTGCCTCTTTATAATGTGTTTTATTCTTGAGGTTTTGTTTTATGGTTGCTGTGTCTCAATTCAACACAGTTGAATTAGTTTTCAATTGATATGCATATGTTTTATCTATGTCAACTTTAAAATTGATAAAAGAAAATCCTTTTCCAATTCTTTCTGAATACTTTTGCAGCAAATAATATGGATTCAGATGTTTTACAGCTTGTATATGTCTATGTTCTCGATCTTCAATTTTGGCCTAATTCCGGCGGCGCGCGTCGTTTTTCTTTCATCGCCAAAATATTGCTTTTTAGGGTTTTCTTGTCTATCTTCTCTATTCTTTAATCTTTTATTTTTAGGATTTTTCAACATTTGGGAAATTTGTCTTCTCTCTTTTTGGTAAAACAGAACGAGCTTATAATATAAGAGATAAGAACATCTTTGATAAAAATTTAGAATTTTTTAACATGAGATGAATTATTTATGAATTTTTATATGCAAAAAACTAACAAAATCATATTTAATTCATCACTTGTTAAGAAAAATTAAACTTTTGTAAGAGAAATTCATATAATAGACTAAACATAACCGCAGAAAAAAAATTAAAATTTCGAATGATATGCACAGTTGAATGAAAAATATGGACTAGAAACACTGACGGAAAAAACTTTAGGGACTAAAAAGTGTGAAAAAAATCTTCTGGGACTAAAAACGAAATTCTGTCAAACTATAGGGACCAAAAACATATTTAACCTTATTTTTTAATGAAAAATTAAAAATTTGATTAGGAATATTTAGGGTAATTTAATAAATTTGATTGTAATTAACTTTAATATATTTTTTATAATAACTTTATTATATTATTATTAATAGTTAGTCGTAAACTTGGTGGTAATATTGTTTATATTTTATTGAAGAAAAATATTTTTTTTGTTTTTCTTCCTATTTTTATGCATATGTCTTTTGTTGCTATTTTTATACGTATAGATTGTCCTATTTTTAAGCATAAAAAAGTTAATTATAAAAATAGCAATAAAAGACATATGCATAAAAATAGGAAAAAAAATATGATATGTTTAGAATATAGATTGTCTTTTGTTGCTATTTTTATGCGTTTAGAAAAATATGATATGTTTTATTTCTATTTTTAAGCATATCCTTTTTTTTATTGTATTTATTTTGTATTATTTCAATATTTTTTTTAGTGAAATTACAATGAAAGATACAAAACTTGAAATATGGTTAGAAATAAAAAGGATAAATCAGTAAATTTGATTTTAATCGATTTTTTTACTGTATATTAGAAGTAGATTAACACAATGAAGTGGTATTTTTGTACTTCAACCGAATAAATCGAACGGACAATCTAGGACCTGAATTAAATCCTATGTGGGTTCTCATTTAATAGAATTACAATCGCGTTTGAATTGTATATGAAATCTGATGCGCTCGTGAACTTGAACTTAACAATAAATTGCAAGAAAAAGTAAATTGAATTCATACATCATTCGGGAATTTATAGTTTGTGTTAACAAGTGTATCGCTGTGCTGCTTTGCGTGTGTGTCAGCGTGCAAATGTATTTCTGTTTTAGGAAGTATATTTTTCTCTCAGAAATGGACTCCCTAAAATAGATTAAGCTTTCTCTATTTATAATAGAGTTTGAAAAATATCTTCGTAACTGCTTCGTAATGGCTCGGCCCCATGTTCTCTAGTAACTGTACTGGCAGAACTGCTTCAAACAACCGTTCCCACTTAGACTTGTCCCTTTGTTTGAATTTAATTTTTTGGTGGGAACGATCTTTTGACATGCTCGCTTAGTCTTCTCGAAATATATTCTATGCATGACTCAAAACTTGCTTTATTCGCATAAGGTACATATTTTTGAAGCCTTCAATGACTTTCGAATTTATAAGTAAAATTTTACATATAACAACAACCAACTATATTGAAAAGGACCGGAAGATATCACTACAAGAAAAGTAGCATATAGGGGCGGGCAAACTGGGGCGATGGTCTACAACCGCCGCCGCTAGCCATTTACACCAGCGGTTTGGCAGCCCCCGCAAAAGTCTAGAAATTACCAGCAGTTTCAACTGTCGTTGTGTGCTTCTGCTTCACAGTGAACGCGCGCGACATAGATTAAATTCCCCTCATCTTTGTTTTTGCTATTTCCTCAAAACAAATCACAGTTCGTCTTCCATGCCATAATTCTTCTTTGCCCTAGCTCTTCTTTGCCCTTGTTCTTCTTCGTCGTAGCTTCTGCTACCGCAGTTCCTCTGGTCGCCGCCATATCGATTCTTCAACAGGGTTTCACCGCTCTCTCTCTCTCTCTCTCTCTCTCTCTCTCTCTCTCCCCGTGTCTTCAATTTTTTATTATGTTAATTTTTGTCTTCAATTTATGGATTCTCTTGTTAATTTCTGGATTCTTCTCTTCTTTGATTTTGAGTTTATTTAGGGTTTTTGAGTTTAGTGGTATTGTTCAATTTGTGTTCAATTTGTATCCATTAATCTAGGTTTTTGAGTTTAGTGGTATTATTCAATTTGTATCGATTAATCAATTGACGATTTCGGGTAATTGTTTTCAATTTCAGGTGGTGATGAAACTCTGTTCAACCCCTTGTTTTCAATTTCAGGGGATGAAATTTTGAAAGGAATTGCTACAAGTAGAGGTGTTCATGGAAGGGGTATTCATTCAATCTTGGCTATCCCCAAGACCCCAACACGAGTTAGAAAGTGAAATTTTGATCTATTTCCTTTGAAAAATAAATGCTATTGTCATAACTATTAATTTTAGGCATACTGATGATGAACCAAAGTAGTAATTCTTTTTGGAAAATTTTGATTTGTTTCTTTAATTGATTGAGTTTGAGAAATTTTGATTTGTTTCTTTTATATGAATTAATCGTGTTGTCATGTTGAGTTAATCTTATTATAGTTCACATTTCATTGGCTTGTGTACAAGTTGTGTCTACCTCTCAAATGAAAAAGTTGTTTTATCTGGTGTGGCAAAGAAGTGTTTGGTGTTTGACAAATGATGACTATATTTTTTGTTTTTTCAGTGGGGTACCTTGTACATTAAAGTGGTTTTAAATTCTAATGCTATGGTATAATGGTTGGCATATTTTAGAAATGTTTTTGTTTGCTGTTATAACACCTAATTGAAATACCATTGTTTCTAGAAACAAGGAATAATTTAAATAAACAATCTAATTAAGGGTGGTTTCCTGATTGAAATATTATTGTACAGAATTCTTATGAAGGGGGATTTCTAATTGTTTTTCCTTTTGGTGATTATATATGTTATTTGAATTCACTCAAAAAGTGTAGAACAAATATTTCTGTTATGCAGTTTATTTTTGTCAGAAGTTGTTTCTCACTATGCTTCTATTTGTGAGTAATTGTTTCTCATCATACTTCTATTTAAGCTATATGAATTAACTTTGGATCATTACATTTCAGAGATGATGAGGTTTTGATTGATAGAGCACCCGGAAGCAGAAGTAGAAAAACCACTGCTTAATGTGGCCAATGAGTTCCTCACAAAGAGTATGAAAATAAATATTTTTAATTTGGGGATCATTTAGTTTTGATTCAAATTGGTTTGCTTGTTGTGTTGTAAGTTGTTGTTCTTATTTTGGTGTTGTTAACCTCAACTTAGAATAGGAAATATGCTTCTGAAAGATTTGCAACCAAATGAAATCTTTCTTTCCCTCTTTTATTGGAACAGAAGGGTAAATTTCATGAGCCTTTTGAAATGGATGCACATTTAGGAGCAAAAGAGCTTGACTTGCAGTCTATGAAGGTTAGTATGATTTGTGAGTTAGAGTTGTGGAGTTTCTTTAGAATACTAAGAAGCTCTGTTTACTTTTGCTGAACCATGCATGTTTATTGGTTAAAATGTGATTCATGGTTTATTGGTTAAAATGTAACAAACTTCTTTTATTTTAATTTATGACTATTTATATATTATGTCACATTGGAATTTGACATATGATCTTTTTGTAGCAAAATTAAGTGAAATAATTGTGTTTGCTATTAGCTGAAATATATTCATATGTTAGTGGCCTTGTCTCCTGTCAAGTACAATTTTTTAGATTTTGGATACAAAGTGAAATCCACCCTGTGTCAAATGAGCCAAAAGTATATTGTGTTTCCTCACTAACAAAGTTTGATATTAGTTTTTGATGGAATTGTGGCACAAAATTGATTTAAAAACAGGAACAACACCAAAGAGGAGCATCTAATGGAATTTCTATGACAGCTATGTCTCTATAATTCATGACATTTTAGAACATTACACTTTGTCATTAATTGGATTCTATAAGATCGATCTGTTTGTATCCTTTTCAATGTCAGGACGAATATCATACTCTGCTTTTTGGAGGTATACATTTTTTTTTAATGAAACTTGGTATATTTATTGTTAGTTTTAGTTTTTGTGAATGAAAAACATTGAGGAATGATTTAGTCGCTTTCTGATGACTGTAGACTGTAGAGCTTGGTGAGTAGGGTCTGAGCATCTCACTAAGAGAGTGACAAATTAAAGGGAGTTAGCATAGAGAGTATGTTATGTTTTGTACTATTTAAGAAGCACTTGCTATATGATTTTATCACTCACATATGTCTCGCCCTACCAGCAATATATACATGTCATGCATATGATCAACCTAATTATATTAATTCATCACCATAACACAAAAAATCCATTAACTACCTCTAGCTTAATTCCTTTTTACCACATTCACTTTCAATTAAAACCATCACGCATGTACCTATGCTGAGTAAGGAAAAGACCATTCTTGATTGGCACAATTTCAATGCCAAGAAAATAATGAGCATAGCCAAGATACTTGAGTGAAAATCTGTTGGACAGTTCCTTCATGAATTGTTGAAGGAAATTCTCATGACTTCCTGTAATTAATAGATCATCAACATACACAAGAAGGAAGGATTGAATGTTGTCTTTGTTGGTTGGTCAAGTTTCTTTCAACACTACTACTAATTTATTTGTAAGCATATATGTCTATATAATTCTTTTTTTTTTGTTGCTTTTTTCATTCTTATGGATCTCTCTTCACAATTTTCATAATTTCAGGAAATATAATCTTGGGCTTCTTGTTCTTGTCCGCAGTAGTGTAAGCTTCATCTCACTCTGATCTCTTTTTTTTACTAGCACCTTGTCTCTGTAAATTATATAAATGGACATTATTTTATTAGTTAAGTTTAAATTTAAAATTTCAATATTATACTTTGTTCCTAAATATAAGATTTCTTATCTTTTTGTAAGATCTCATTTCATAACTAGCCGTTTAACTTGTTATTTGAAGCAGTCACCAAATATATTTTAAGCAAAACGACAAAACAATAGTATATTTTCTTAAAAGGAGGTGATTGGTGGTTTCAATCCTGTTGTGTTTACAGCTCTTAATTACATATTTAATTTTTCTATACATTAATTGGCTTCATGTCTTTTTCTTTTCCCATTGCGCTAAATATTTTTTGTCATGCTGCAGATCAAGTGTTATATGCAACAACTTCTTCATGATCTTGAGCATTGTCACAGTCGTGGTGCTATGAATTGTGACATAAAGGGCTTGCAACTCATTTTCAGCCATCTCAAGGGCAGCCTTTAACAAGGCGTGTAGTTACCTTGTGGTATCGGCCCCACCTGAACTTTTGCTTGGAGCTACAAATTATGGAGTTGTTGTGGATTTGTGGAGTGTTGCTTGTATTCTTGCAGAACTACTTGTCGGGAAGCCTATAATGCCTGGACGAACTGAGGTAAAACTAATCTTTTGTTCTAGATATGTATTAGGAACTGGGGAAATTATTGTAATGTAGAATGCATTATTTGCTAAATGTGATTGATTACAAGAATTCCCTATTTGTGAAACCTGAAGGTAAAATGGAATATCAATAAATGCTTTCCACCCATCATCTCACCACCAATTATGATAAATTATAAAAATGATACTTTAGGTGAAAATATATTTTCATTGAATGATAAAATGTAGAGATGATTGACATATAGTAGATGCTTCTTTCATTTCATGTTTGTGTGTCCACTATCATTAACCAAATTACGTTTAGTGCTTTCTAAGAATGAGTTAATTACTAAAATAAAACACTCTTCTTATGGTGTCTTTATTGTACTCCTATTCCTTATGGTTTTCTAACTAAGACATTAATTTGTTCTTCACATGGTATGACTGCAGTACATGCAGCAACCAAAACTGAGAACACAAAACAAATGCTTAAGAGAATGTGAGACTCTTGTCATGGAAGACAAGACAACTTTTGGGGGTGAGACAACTTTTTCTAAGCTTTGTTCAAACTTATTAGGATTTTATTTGACATTTTGATTTTTGAATACTTCTCTTGATGTGACCTGTTAACATATTTTGTATATATTGTATCTAGTACAGGAAAAGGATCTCAGTTAGGACTTGAAACTATAAGTTAGGATCTCAGTTAACAAATTCAAAGCAACAAACATTTTATGTTGACTTATGCTTCACAACTATATATTTGCACAATGCTTATGTTCCTTGCATTGATTTGCAGGAAGTTGAATTTGCCTCGAGACAGGAAATCGTAAAGTGAAAAGGGGGTTGATTATGATCTGCAACTCGGTGTCTGGAACCTTTGGAGATGGAGAAATTCTGTTTGTTTTCATGCTTCTTGGGGGCCTTATCTGTTTGGCTTTTTTGTTCAACTGGTGTTTTTTATTTTTCTTCTGTTTTTGAATATTCTTTGCTTTTGGTCATGTTGTGTCATGGTATTTTGGTTTGTTCATTATTATTATTATGTTTCACCTTTTGTACTTTGTTTTGATGGTGTTCTAGCATGTCTTATGCTGGCTCACTTTTGATACTATAGTATTTTGGTTTAGGTTGAATTACTTGGTATTTGTAGTGCTTAAGGAAACATTAATATTTTTTTAAAGTGTTTCACCTTTTACTGATTTTTTTTAACATATATATTGTAGAAAAAAAAAGCGTTTTTAAAAAAATTTCTGGGGAAAAAAACATTTTTTTTTCAAAAGAAAATGCAAATAGCGGCGGTTCATACCGTCGCTAAAAGCTCAAAAAAGTTCCAACATAATTACAAATAGCGACAGTTACAAACCGACGCAAAGGCAACAAAACTGACACTAATTTCCTAGCGGCGGTTATTCCAATGGTTTGTCAGAACCGCCGCTAAATGTCATAGCGATGCCTCAATTTTCGACGCGTGTGTAACCGCCGCATCAAGCCGTTAGCGTCGGTCAGAGCCGACGCTAATACCTATTTTCAACTGCCGCCGCTTTCTATTTCCAATGTAGTGATAAAATATTCTCACATTTGTGAAGTCTCAACTATGATTAAGGGAATCAATTCGTCTCGGTCAATCTGTTCCATTTGACCTAATTGGGATAATAAACACTTAAGAAGTTGAATTTCAACAATCTGACGGTTAAATCTCATATTGTTGGACTAACTATTGCTTAAAAAAAAATCTAGTCATTATGAAAGGCTTGTTAAGTTACAACCAACTAACGATATCAAATATTGTCAGTTTGACTATTCAACTTAACTAAATTAGAACGACAAACACTTAAGAATTCAAATTTCGACAATCAAACAGTTAAACCTCAACTAGTTAGATTAACCATGATTTAAGAAATCTAGTTCATATGAAATGACTGTTAAGTGTCAACTATGACTAAGGGAATCGATTCATCTCAGTCAATCTGTTCAACTTGACCTAATTGGGATAATAAACACTTAAGAAGTTGAATATCAACAATCTGACGGTTCAATCTCATATTGTTGGACTAATTATTACTTAAAATATCTAGATAAATGTAACGAATAGTTTAACTTAAAAATCAAATTTTGAGCTCTTTATTTTTGGACAAACTTTTTATAATGGTCTATACATATTTGCAAAATAATCATAAATATATACCAACTTAACAACATCACTAAAACTGCTTGCATAAAAAATTAGTAGGGATATTAAAAATCATATTTATTTATTTTTTTGTAAAAAAAGTAAATGTATGGTTAAACGATAAATAAATATTAAATTTTATAACCTAATAATATTAATAAAAAAAATGAACGGATATTTTAATGACTCCTGAATTAAAATATTTGAAGGATACATAAGGATGATGCATATTTTAATCAAACGGTGAAAAAATTGAAGAATATACATTTTAATAATTTATGAATTAAAATATTTGAATATTGTTTAAAAAAAAATAGGTTGAAAGATTTGATGCATGCTTTGATTTATTGGGGAACATAATTGATGATTATATTCATGTAAATGATACATTTACAAATATTAAAAAGTAGTGTGTTTAAAATAGAAAACTTAATATAGAAACAAAATCTGCATTAAATGCTTGCCATTTATTATCCACGTCAGCGGCGTACCGGTACACGTCCACGTGTACCGAAGAATTCACCAAAAAGTAATATCAATCTTATTCTTACCATTAAAATACAAAGCCAGTTAGTTTGCAAATAGAAAGAGATTAAACACTAGTCCCCTCGGTTTTTACCAAAAAAAGAAAGAAATAGAGTAAACACTCAAATTTAAATTGATAGAGCACAATACATATTATTGGATGCTTTATTAACGTTTCATAATAATTATCAACTGCAGATTTTTTTTATTGACAAATATCATATGCAGGCAGAATTTATTCTTTAATTGTTCGTTTATCTAAGTGGGAAAGAAAATTTACAAATGGTTAAATATTGATATTATGCTTCTTTTTTTTTTGTTAAAAAAGTTTGGAGTCATTTTAATGGTTTTGATGCTTTAGTGAAGTACGGAAAATAGGTTAAAAGCCGCCATCTTATTTGGATAGCTATTACATAGAGTTTATGAAATGTCCGTAATAATATTTTATTTCGAGGTTAAGTAGCTAATTACTATATATAGTGAACCAAATAATTTTTACCTCTTGATTTTAGTTCATAACTTCTTATTAGTGTAATGATCCATTAATTTGTCTTCAGAACATCTGATAACAATATTATGAATTGTAAGGATTGACAGTTCAAATAAGCTAAATCATATACAAAAACTAGCTAATATAGAAATAAAATCAAGGTAACTACTACAAAAATAATTAATTTTATATATCGAAAGCTAGTTGGATTACTGGTGATTAGTACTAGACTTAATAGGAAGAATGGCAATTCAATTCACCGCAATTACGATCATGACAGAGTCGAAACTCGAAACCACTTGATGCCATCCGTATTAGTGGAACTCATAGGAGGTAACATCCACCATCAGGATCAAAACAGTTTCTAGATGTTACTAGCATATATACACAAGTTAGGGAGCAGGGTTCTATCAGAAGCTTTGTGAGCCATACACAGCTTTTCATTTTCAAACAATATAGGCAACTAATTAGATAGCTTCTCTTCTTTCTCATCCACCAAAAGAGAGGTGATTTTAGTGTCATGTTTTGACCCAAAATCACCCTTTTAAATTATTTTTTTCTCTTTTTATTCAAATAAGTGATTGTCACATATATTTAATTTTTTCTTCGTGATTTTGCGTTTGTCGTCGTCTTGTGCGGCGTTGTGTTTGTGGTTGTCTTGTGCGATGTTTGTTGGTTTTTCATTTTAGTATAGTGTTTTGCTGATTCAAATTGGCATATCCATCTCAACTCATTACAAATCTGATGAAAATTTGGACATCAACGTTGCAGATCCGGAAGTATGAATGTTTCGGTTACATTTATTTTGTCATATTTGTAGGTACTTTCATGATGTCGTTGTATGCTATAACTTAGGTTGTGCAAAATTGTTTATAGATTCGCCTTTTTCAGTTTTTAGCAATCTTAAATTTATAAGGATCCATGTATGTTTCAATTTGAATGAATGAATATTTATTTATTTTTAATAAAAAAAAATGGCAACTAACCAGATAGTTCCAACTTCTAAGATAACAAGTTTAGGTACAATAGAACCCAACACTAGAAGTAAACAAACAAATAGCAAAGTAAACTAATGTTCTCAATTATGTAAAATGGGTAAGCCGTACAGACCAAAAATAAAATAAAATGGGTAAGCCAATTCTTACACAGTGTAAAATTATAAGAACCACATTAATAGGCATTTTTTTTTTATGAAAACCAGAAAAATTAATTATTTATCCCTGTAATTGAAAGTATGCTTTGTTTATAAATTACGACCTGACAATGGTATGCTTCGAATCCAAGTTCATTCATTATTTGAGTATCCAAATTAAAATAAACCAGTTCTCCGTCATTTCTTTTCAAGAATATGTCTCCTTTCTTTCCCGCTCCTATATGATGCACAACAAGTGTTAATGGTCCAACAATAAAAAGATTCATTCATGATTCTTTCACACCAATTTCACCTAAAATTGATATGTGAAAAGTAGTAGTATCATCATAATATGAGGTCAAAGCAATGGAACCATTAATTAACATCACCATGTGTCTCTGCACCCATTCAAAATCAATACTATTATCATTGTATGAGGGCATGGGTGTTGTAAAAATTACCTCATCACTCACGTCAAATGACACCAAACATGTTTCATAAAAGTAAGATAAGTAGGTCATACTTTTATACCACCAATGACACATTCCATTAATGTAAAATCGGACAATGTCATGATCAACACAAGGAATCAACATGGTGGTGAAGTTAACATCCACTTTTTTCCATGAGTTGCTTCTTAGACTATGTATTTCCCACATGGGTTCGTACGATATATCTTTCTAAGGCACATCTTCTTCTTCCAAACCCAAACGTTCATAATCATTGTCAGTTAGCTCACCAAATAATGTTATAGTTGGCTTCATTCGTTGACCACTTGATTTTGAATACCAAAGCTGAATATGTTCATCTATATATGAACCATATAAAAACAAGGTTTTGCTCAAAAGTCAAAACCTCCATTGGTTCCTATAAGTTCATAACAACCTCACTACCATGCTCCAAGCTGAAGGTATCACACCAACCAGAGGCCGTCATCAAGCACAACTAATTACTGATGCTATAAAAAACAAGGTCCAGGTTGATCCATCTCTTGTGTGTGCTGCTGGAAAATACACATTTGTTTTGATGTCACAACGTCACTCAAACATGTGAATTGTCCTACTCCAAATCCAGCTCAAATATGTGGAACTCATGTTATTTATTAGACACAGAATTATATTATATATCATACTACTATATGTCTACCCCTGCATTGCAATGCATGGGATGGGACACACAAATAATAATCAACAGTTTGTTTTGATGATCTCACGTTCTCCATTTTGACAAAATTACCGATAAAATCTTTGAAGCGATTTGGATGTGTACGTAAATCATGGGTCCTCTTATTGCAAGACTCTCATTTTATGAGCATCTATCGTAAAAATATCACATCTAAAAATCATTTTAATTCTGGTGATGGATCTTACATTCTACGACATATTTCAGAGGTTGAGCATGGGAAACTTCAATCACCTTTTTATTTTATTTTTGGCAAAAGGTTGGAGACCAAGATCAAATTAAATTACTCACTTCCATTTGAAGATGTTGGCCAAGATTATTTTTTTGTGGGTTCTCGTAGTATAAACGGCATTCTCGGTATCGTTGATACCTGCAACGGCGCGGGTGACTTTGTATTGTGGAACCCAATTGTTGATGAATTCAAGGTCATTCCTCCTAGTCCCGTTGAATCTATACCTTATTGAATGTATAGTTGGCTTTTTCATGAATTGGGTTATGATCATTGTATAGATGATTACAAGGACATTCCTCCTAGTCCTGTTGTATCTTATCGACAGTCTAATTGGCTTATTCATGGATTCGATTATGATCATCGTAGAGATGATTATAAGGTGATTTGACATATAACATTTGGTGAGCTAACTGACTATGATTGTGAACGTATGGGTTTAAGGCCAAATACTATCTAACTAAAATATTTTTTAATATTTAATTTATAAGAAAAAAATTCACAATATTTTTAATATTATAAAATATTGAGTTCAACCACACTTCAAAGAGTCAAATTGACTTGTATTGTATTTTTTATGTAAATAATTAATACATTTGCAATAAAATTATAGTTCATTTTATTTTTAAAACTTGATTTCATAATCTTTTCGCTGATAAAAATCTCTTTGTAGCTGTTAAAGAGACCGAAAAAATGACACAATAAGACAACATAAATTTACCAAACAAGTAATAATTTTTTGACATTGTTGTCTCTCCTAATTTTTTACAATTAAATTTATTTGAATTAGTTAATTATCTATTTTTAAGGTAGCTAAACATTGCCTATACGAATTTATACAAAGAAAATAACTTTTTTTGGGTAGCCAAAGCTACCTCATTGTTGTTCATAGCTACACCACTCACTGGGTGGTGAGGGGTAATCCTCTCCTTATAAAGGTAGAGTTAGGCATAATCTAAAATTCTAATAGAACCTACTTTGATGAAAGAAAGAAGGGTAAATAGTTGTTTACCTTCTACACTTTTTTTTTCTTTCAAAAATCCCCTTGTAATGTTAAGATTTATTCATTTATCTTCTGGTGAACAACTGTGCAGATCTGATGACGTGGCATGTACACGTGGCAATTAATTAATTTATATTTATTTTTTACCACGTGTTTTATTAGTTTTTATTATATTATTTTTTAATTAGAAAACATTTTTAAAATTTTAAAAAAAAATCTAATTAAAGGATCCCCTAACCAATCATCTTTCTAAAACAATGAACTCTCCCGACCCCCACCTGTTTGCTAATATTATCCTCAAATCCCTCTCAACAAGCATTCCTCTCCTTTCCATGACTTTACCCAAATCCTCCCGCCACACTGAGGCCTTATTGCAAAGTTGGGTATACAAGGTAGCCCGTTCCATTTAATCCGTCCTGTATAAATTCGCACTTTTAACGAGTTCGATTAATGCGTCAGCAAATTAAAACGGGTTATGATAAGCTGGCTCGAGTTCGATCCGCTTAGCCCACTGATTAAACGGTTGACCTGTGACCTATTACAAAATAAAATTGAAATAAACCATTTTTAAAAAAATTAAAATATTGATATTATAAAAAGAAAAAAATTTAAGTAACAAACAAAACAAAACAAAATAGTTTGTGAACATTTTTATGAGTTTATTTATCTTCTCTATACAAGTAATGCAACCACAATAAAATTATAAGTAACATCAACATATTTTTATGTGCTATCGTAAAAAAAAACTCATTTTTATGTGTTTTTGTTGTCTTTTTATATTTAATAGGGTTTAGACCCCTTTTTTTAGAGAAAAATTTAGTGTTGGATTTGGATATGGTCCAAATTATAATTTATAAAGTGATAAAAATGTAATTAATTATAGATAGGAAAAGACGCATTAAATGATCCAATCCGCGAATTTAATCCGCCTAACTTACAATTTTAACGGTTCATTTCACACGGACAAAAATATAAATAGATTTAAAAAAACTTATGTCCGTGCAGGTTAAACGGATTGCCCCGCAAACATTGTCCTATATACCTATCTCTAAGAACAACTTCTTGGATTACAAATAAAAATAAAAGAAGAACAACTTTTTTGACTCTTTAAGTTACCTCCTCAAAAAAAAAAATATAAGTTTGCGGTCACCTAGGCCATCGGTAAATCTGCTGACGCTATGTCAGTGTTGTTCCAGAACTTTGCGGCCACCTAGGCCGCTGGTAAATCTGCTGGTACTACGTCAACGCAGACTTCTCACTTTGCCGTCACCTAGGCCGCCGGTAACCCTTTCCGATGAACAAATTTACGGCCAATCACAGTGGCCATTAAATTCGCCACTTTTTTCACTTAGTGGCTGTTTTTCCACTTTGTGGCTATTAAATGTGCCATTAAATTGTTGTTTTCTTGTAGTAATTGTAGGCAACAAAGTTTGAACTTATGATCTCATGCATATTACTTAATCATTTTTGTGTGCTTAATTCAATTAATAGAGTATCACATTTTAGGTACAATAGAACACAACGCTAGAAGTAAAGAAACAAATATCAAAGTAAACTAATGTTCTCAATTATGTAAATCGGTTAGCCGTACAGACCAAAAATAAAATAAAATGGGTGAGCCAATTCTTACACAGTGTAAAATTATAAGAACCACATTAATAGACTTTTTTTTTATGAAAACCAGAAAAATTAATTATTTATCCCTCTAATCGAAAGTAGGCTTTCGTTGTAAATAACGACCTGACAATGGTATGCTTCGAATCCAAGTTCATTCATTATTTGAGTATCCAAATTAAAATAAACCAGTTCTCCATCATTTCTTTTCAAGAATATATCTCCTTTCTTTCCCGCTCCGATAGGATGCGCAACACATGTCAACGGTCCAACAATAAAAAGTTTTGTCCAGGATTCTTTCACACCAATTTCACCCAAAATTGATATGTGAAAAGTAGTAGTCTCCTCGTAATATGAAGTCAAAGCAATGAAACCATTAATTAACATCACCATGTGTCTCTGCACCCATTCAAAATTAATAATATTATCATTGTCTGAGGGCATGGGTGTTGTAAAAATTACCTCATCACTCACGTCAAATGACACCAAACATGTTTCATAAGAGGAAGATAAATAGGTCATATTTTTATACCACCAATGACACATTCCATTCATGTAAAATCGGACAATGTCATGATTAACAATAGGAATCAACATGGTGGTGAAGTTAACATCCACTTTTCTCCATGAGTTGCTTCTTAGACTATATATCTCCCACACGGGTTCGTACGATATATCTTTCGAAGGCACATCTTCTTCTTCCAAACCCAAACGTTCATAATCACTGTCAGTTAGCTCACCAAGTGATGTACATCGAATCACCTTATAATCATCTCTACAATGATCATAACCGAATCCATGAATAAGCCAATGAGACCAATAAGGAGGAATGACCTTGTAATCATCTCTACAATAATCATAACCCAATTCACGATAAAGCCAACTAGACATTAGATAAGGTATAGATTCAACGGGACTATGAGGAATGACCTTGAATTCTTCAATAGTTGGATTCCACAATGCAAAATCACCCTGGCCGTTGCAGGTACTAACGATACCGAGAATTCCGTTTATACTACCAGAACCCACAATAAAAAAATCTTGGCCAACATCTTCAAATGGAAGTGAGTAATTTAATTTGATCTTGTTCTCCAACCTCTCACCAAAAAGAAAATAAAAATACGATCGAAGTTTCCCAAGCTCAACCTCTACAACATCTCGTAGGATGTACGATCCATCATCAAAATCAAAATGATTTCTAGATGTGATATTTTTACGATAGATGCTCATAAAATGAGAGTCTTGCAACAAGAGGACCCATGATTTACGTACACATCCAAATCGCTTCAAAGATTTTATGGGTAATTTTGACAAAATGGAGAATGTGAGATCATCATGTATGTGCTTGCTAACTTTTTTGGTCGTGGCATTTACAGAATTCTCCATCTTCCAGCGATAGCAAAAATGGGACGAAAATTAGACTCACATATGAGGCTTTAAAAACAATAGCATAATTGAAAAGTAATTAATTATAATTATAAAATATTTCAACAATCACCGATTCACATAGGAATTAAGGAAATCATTTGAAGTGATTCAATGAGCAATATTAGAGGCATGGGATGAATTGATACGCATTAAATGCCTAATTTCATGGGATGAATTGAGTCACAATCACCACAAAAGTTACTATTCATTCATTTAAACAACAATTTTTTTTATTAACCCTGTTGGTCATAGGTAAATTTTAGCTTAGAAAATGGAAAACTCCATTAAAGACCACCCAACACTCAGATTTTGATAATTTTAAACCCATAACTTAGGACACTAAAATAACATAAAAACTCAAACTTTGTTAATCGATCATGTTTTATCCAATAATTTCTTTTTTGTTCATAACTTTCTTCCACTAGAGTTAATTTTAAGGAGAAAACTTAGGTCAAGTACCATACATCATTTTGGTCCTGTTCTCCACTTATAATCTGCTGGAAAAACCATTTTGTTATACCTACGGATTTTGACCGTAGGTACAGAGCTTAGAGAGAACTTTTAAAAACTCTTTACCTACAACTCTGTTCTGTCACTATATAGTTCAGAGGCAGCAATTTAATAGGATATACTTTTTTTTCTCTCGATAAAATAGAATCTACTTTTTGTCTTCAATTTATATAATTTTAAAATATTATAATAAAAATGAAATTAACCTTCATTCATGTTTAAATATAACCATTTCAAACTACAAAATAGTTAAATATTACAACCTAAAAGTACCATAATCTGTAAAAAAACATAAAAAATCAGAACAATCTCAAAAGTTACAATACAAAAAAGTCTTCTCCTCTTGATTTTCAATTTTACTCCACCAAATTTTGTTTGAGACATAAGCTAGCTCTTGTATAGATAACTAATACCTGCAAAACAATGAATTTGTCAAATATTTTCGAGGTTAGAAGTATAGATAATTGTAAAATATCCTTTTCAAATTAACTATAATCTTGGTGTAAAAAAATAGTTCTAAACCATAAAGATAAATAGCACAATGATAATAGTTCACAAAGTATATAGATCAATGATAAGAGTTTGAATTGCAAATTCTATGAAGAAAACACATCTTGTATATTACTTGACTAATACACATCAAAAGCAAAAATATACTCTAATAAAATGAATATCATTAAAATAACAATCAGAAAACAGAGCAAGTTAAGACACTCAACCATTGAATTAGTATAAACTATTTAGCATAAAGGATAGATACCTTCCTATCATGACATGACTTTCATGATACTTGGAGTACTAATGGTTAGAAACATTTCTTCTAGCTTGTTGATAATGGCCACCTTTCTTTGGTAGTCAAATTTTGTAAACTAACTTGCCTATCAAACAATATCCAAATGCAAAATTCAGAGCAGAACACAAAATTATGTTAGGATCAAAAGATCATATCAATTAAAATTCTTAGTACATCAATAAAGAAACAAAACATATTATAAATTATGTTAAGCATTAGATAAAGAAGAAAAACAATAAAATTGACAAATGGATCCACACACACAAAAATTAAAGGAGTATCGATAACTCACCAATTTACCAACACTTGACTTTGCCTCTTTAGTAAGCTTCCTAAGTTGTTTTATAACTAATATGAACTCTGATTTCTTGACTTTGCACATTTCTTGACAAATGCAGCCTTTGAAATCCAAGCACCCCACCATCCACACATTTAATTCGTTGCTTTATTATTAATAAAAGATAGCATCATCTATCCATATATACATCAAATCATGAGTACCGTAGTCGGCAATAAACCTTGAACCTTGAACATCAAATCATGTAAATACTTTAAATAAACATCTTTTGTGAAGAGCAGTATGGATGGGAGAGTATAGTCGTAAAGGAAAATGCTTAATAGCTAGAAGATGGTTATAGTAACAAATCACTATAAACCTAAAGGAAAGGAATATAGTTAACAACAAGAAGATGACAATAGAAACAAATAACTATAAACTTAAAGGGAACTACCTGCTTAACGTTGCATTTTACGAGAGACATGTGGTGCAATTTTCAATCTGAAAATTAAACTGCAGATTAAAGAAGAATTTAGAAAGTGTAATCAATTTTACAAGTTGAATTTATATGAAGCTATTTATTAATATTTACATATGTAAATAGATTTAACAATAGACAACAGAGTAAAAATAATAATAACAATATATGGACATGGGTCATACCAACACTTGATAATTTACTAAGTAACACCTGTCAAATCTTTCGAGATTCTTGTAGATAATTAAAATAAGATAGCAAAACAAGTAAAAAGTGAATCATGCCCATTACTATTCATGAAATTCCTACTCTTATCAAACTCCATCTTTCCATCATTAGAAGGACAGAGATATTGGAATCATCTGGGTAAAACGTAAAGGCCAGATAACCACCACATAATTCAATTTGCACATAGAGGTTATTGGGACTCTATGACAAGAAAAAGATAATCATAATTTATAAGGAAAAATAAATTATAAAATAGAACCAGGACATCCAAGGGATCTTCATCTTCACAAAGGGTTCTTGGAATGAACACATAGTTATGTTATGTGGGTAGACAATTGACGAGTAAAGAATGCGATCAATCAAAGTTTTTCCACCAATTTGTCAGTTATGCTTCAAAACAAACAAGTGAACACAAATTTCACAACCAGAAACCAAATCATTATCTACACATGAAGCAGGACACACTTTACATTGATACATCCTATAACCCAATAACTATATATGAAGCTCTGGTACAGACACAATGAAGTAACTACATGTGTCGGTGTTGGACATTGATGCACCGGAAACCAAAGACATCTTCGATTTGAAGTGTGGTGCTACATAACTCAATAATACAAATATCTTGAAACCACGTTGCATTAAAAGTAATGGCCTTTATATTTTGAAATTGAATCAAGCATATATTGTTGAAAGCAGATAAATTGAAGCAATGAGAAGCTATAAGAGGGAAGAATGGGAATGGTACCTTTATAAGTCTACTTTTCATGTACAGTTAATACTTAAACTTGCTTCCTTTGCCAATTTCAACCACCTACAATAATACAAATCCCTTTATTTATTAAAGGTGTTACAGAATGCAAATAAGATTGCCATAAATAGAGTTTTTAATTAGCAATTTAGCATGATGTCCTTGGTAAGGGTTCTTTTAGTTGCATACATTGAATCACTACAAGATACAAGAACGGACATTGCATGCTTGATGGATGATCATTATTACAATACGTTCAAAACTGAGAAGGATCATGATGATGATGATCTCCTTATCAAAATGTTTAATTTTCTTCCCTAGGCTATATTAAGCATGAATAAAACATAATGGACATTTCTCACAGATATCTACAAAATATAACAAAAAATTCAAGGGTAAACTACAAAAGTCTTAAAGAGCAGAAAATATTAAAGAAAATCACATAAGAAAGTCATAAATGAACATGTCAAATCTACAAAACAGGGAGTTCACTTCACTTGCGATGGAGTCAGCTCTTAAATCATGCATCACAGTATGAAGCCAACTCTTCTCAGGTTCAACATGGTCCACCGCCGCAGCTCCTTTAGTACTCTTGTCCACAATCCTGAAATCAATAACAAATCGCAATCCTTCATATATTGAACCAGAAGGCAAAGAAAAAACATAATTAACATCAAAATTGAAAGAGTAATAAGAAATTACAAGTAATTATTTGCTAAAATGAATTACACAAGTTATTGATGCATCACTTTCAATCTGTCCATTACACTATTTCTTCAATTTATCCAAAAGCAGATAACACAAAAGTGAACTAGTAGCTATAACACTATCAAGAGAGCCTTCACCTACAAAAGCAGGACCCAAATTGAACATACACTCCATATGAATTCATCTTAAGCCTGCATGTTGCTTTGCCATACAAATAAATCTAAGACCAACACAATTGAACGAAGCAAATAGAAAGGCTGAAAAATAAGAGATAAAATTAATATAAAATTAATAAAGGGAAACGAAAATTCATAGAAAGCAAAGAAGAATGAATCTTTAATTTTTCTGAATATTATTAAATAAAATCAATCAATTCAACAAAACTATGACAAAACCTGGTATTTATCATTAAGCATCTGAATATTATTAAGTTTATCAGCTCTCAATTCCTGGACAGCAGAAGGATTATGAAGAAACGCAACAAGAGGAGCAGCAACATCTCCAAGAGACTTAAAACGAGCAACAACATCAGTTCTTCGTTCAACCATATCATGAAGCACATCTTCAGTTTGATAGAGTGTCTTGCGAATATCCATAGCGTAATCAACCATGTTTGTGTTGTTTAAGAGATCGATCTTAGCTTTTAAGTTATGGTTATTGATGTATAATTGTCTTTCTTGAAGAAATTCCAGGAGGGGGAAGACAAATGTAGGTCGAGATTTGGTGCGATTCGTGGTGTTAGATCCTATTCCGCCATGGTTGTTAGATTTGGTGCGATTCGTTTGTGTTGAACGAAGGGGATCTGAATATCTCATCTCTTTTCCAGAATCAAAGAGTCTCAGGAAAAATTGTGGGATCTGAAATTACGGTTCTTCAATTGAGGATCTGAATGAAAGAAAGAGAATGAAAGAATCGCTTCTTTAAAAATTAAAATTTAAAATTATAAAAAAAGAGAATGAAAGAAAATATAGGGTTTAGGCGGTGATGCAAGTGAAAATTTATTTTGGCCTTATAATCTTTTTATCAATTTTCTTTTTTTTAAGTATTTTTAATTTTCACACAAATACAACCTATACCTACGGTTATAGAATTTCAATGGGTATAGTTCGCTTATACCTACGGAAACAATAGCTGTCACTAAAAACTTCCGTTGGTAATTGTCAATTTTCTTGCGGTGATTATGCCAACAATAAGATTGCTTTTCTTCAATTCACTACAATAATATTCAAACTGCTTGCTTATATTGGTTTCATAATAATTTTTATGCAAAATATTGGTTTCATAAACTAAATCGAAAAAGTGTATTTTAATAATATCGAATAAGGTTCTTTATATTGTTTTTCTTGAGAAATACATAAATTCTTACTCACAAACTGTTGATTATTATTTGTATGTCCCATGCATTACAATGCCAGTGTGTAGTGATCAAATGCAGCTGGCTGGGCAAAAGCTATGCTAATGGTATACATTAGCAAAATCATGAGGTTGATGAATAGCATTATGGAACAAGCAGGGGAAAGAGAGAGAGACATTAATGTGTTTTGAGCAAGAGACAAAACTATTTGATTTTGATAATCTTGATTATGAGAATAAATAAAGGTGGTGGTCATATATATAATAACCAGCCATATGCTTAATTAGAAATGATCACTTAATTCTATCATATCAACCACATGCAAGACATAATAAAAAGGGGCAAAGTTGAAGAATTAATTAGTGAAACCTTATCAACATGTGAGTTAGGGTCAACATTTTTCCATTTTACCTCTTCAATAATTTGTACTCTATTATTATTATTATTATTAATTATCACCATCTTAATTACTTTTCTACAAGGAATTGTCACAAATATGTATCACCTCACCAAAATTATACAACTATTGATGAAGCAAGCAACCTCTTCACTAAAATTATATGCCATTGATCAAAGTAATGGAAAAAGTAATTAAGTGTGAAACAGAAATTGTCATTGTTCATATATAGTATTTACTTCATTTTTCATCTCTTAGCTTTTTGGGCATTTGGGTGAAAGAGTGGACACCAAGTGTGAGACAATTGTAGTTAATTCTAGGAATATGAATGAATTAATTATAATTTTTTAGAGTATTAATCATGTAATACCATTTACTCCCTCCGTCCCATATTATAAGGGGAAAACAACTTTCAAGAATGTTTTTTACTTATTCTTATAAAATTAAATGCAAATTGCATTTAATTTTCTCTCTCTCTCATTTTTCTCAATAAACAACAACCAATCAAATTTGTTTTTACATCTTCTCATGCAACTTATTTCAAGAAAAACCCACAAAACTATATTTCAAATTCTCAAGTTTTGGTTTTCTTAATAAGTGTGTTTTTTTTCCCTTATAATATGGGACGGAGGGAGTATATCAGAGTGAAAAGCCAACTTGGTCTCTCTCCTTACAAAATTGCTCACTGTATTTTTCATAAAATTATAACTTAGTCCTTCAAAAATTATAAAATTTAGGTTTAAATATAATTTTGGTCCCTGCAAATATCACTCATTTTAATTTTAGTCCCCCATAAAAAAAAATTTGATTTGTACCCTATAAAATTACAAAAGTTCTATGATAGCATTTCATTGACAACATTTAACGGCATCACGTTTTAGAAGATGAATTTAATTCAATTAAATCCTCTTATATATCCTTTTCAGAAAAACATTAAATCGTTTTTTTAAAAAAATTAAATGAATTGTTTTTTAGTTTTAAATAAATAATTTTTAAAGGGAGTCAGCAACATTTATACAGTCACCACTCACCACGTACCACATCATCATAATTTAGCCACCTAATCATGTTTTCATTAAAAAAATACGACAAGGACTTATTTAAAACTAACGAGGAATTATTTAAAACTTTTCAAAAATTGTAAGGGTAAAAATCAATACTTTTTTTTTACATAGACCAAAATCAAAATGAGTCGTATTTTAAGGATTAAAATCATATTTTAGCCTAAAATTTACAAACTGGTCCCTAAATTTTTAAGATAGCCAAACATTGCCTATACGAATTTATACAAAGAAAATAAATTTTTTTTGGTAGCCAAAGCTACTTCATTGTTGTTCATATATAGCTACACCACTAAGTGAGTGGTGAGGGGTAATCCTCTCCTTATAAAGGTAGAGTTAGGCATAATCTAAAATTCTAATATAACCTACTTTGATGAAAGAAAAAAGGGTAAATAGTTGTTTACCTTCTGCATTTTTTTTTTCTTTCAAAAATCACCTCTTTTTTTTTTAACGGCTAAATTTTATTAATAATGTAACCGAACCCAAGACGAGCTCAGTACACATGCAAGTACAAAAGAAGAAACAAAACCCAGTGTAAACACCTAAAACCTCTAAACCAATTACATCCCTTGAAACCCCTGAACAGTTGTTCCTAAAGTACAACAAAAACAAAAGAACCATAACCCAACATCTCAACCAACCTACTAAACACTAAACCTCATCGCATCAGCCATGACCGAAACGACAACCACTAAGCCAAACACCAACACCATTAATTCAACTTCCAGACAACAACCCGACGCAAAGAGATGTCACTAGACACTAACTTCTGATCTAGAAGCAAAAGTGATGGGTCCAACAGAATCCAAAAAGCAACTCCTATTTTAAAATTTACATGATAATTTCAAAATACTGAGTTTAAATATCGATCTCTAATCTTAAATCCGATGGTTAAAAGAGAAGCATTATTATTATAGCTATTCAGTCACTACTCTTAGTGCATTATTGTGCCATAAGATTGTTTTTCTTCAATTCACTACAATAATATTGAAACTGCTTGTTTATACGGGTTTCATATTTTGTATGCAAAATATTGGACTATTTAACCGATTGCGTGACCGAAAAATAATTTTCTTAAAATAAAATATTTTAATGTGAGTGTTGTTCTTTATATCTTGGATGAACAATAAACTAAATTGAAAGTGTATTTTAATAATATGGAATAAGGTGCTGCAGTTTATGTGTTCAAATAAAACAACGCTTATCTATAAACATCTTCTTCCGTCAAAAAACTATAAGCATTTTCTTAAAAAAATAATTAAATTATTGGTCTTCATTTTATCAATATTTTAGTTACTTCAAAAGTGATCTCAATTTGCATAAAAGAAAGGAAAAAAAACAATTTTGGTAAAAATATGATCGTTTCTCATTGTTAATTTTTTTCCTTCAAAAATACATAAATTCTTACTCACAAACATTTTATCATTTCTTATAATAGGCATAGAAAAAAAATAAAAGAACACAATAACAACGTTAACATAAAAATATAATGTGAAAATTCCAAAACCGAAAAAAAAATTTCACAGGCGTTATCGAAATCCACAACCAAAAAATAATCATGTGAAAATTATTACAATGCATAAACTTCTCTCTCAAGTGACTCCACTATATAGGTAAGGTATGAGCCTGAATTCAGCACAACATTACTCAAATATACATTTTGGTGGTTAATTAATTAATTAATTAAATTTGTGAATAGGCTAAATTTAGTGAAAGGCACCCAACTCATTACTCAAGCACATTATTGATGTCTTTTTGGGAGGATGACATGTTGCTATATAATGTGAGAAAAGAGTCGTGAAAATTCACGAGGATGACATCTTGCTATTTCATAATTGAGTTTGTAATCACGAGTCAATTCTCAATAGTGATTTAGCTGATTTTGGGATGATATCGTGAACTTAACTCAATTGATAGGACATTGTATTATATAAAGGTCGGAGGGTCAGGGTTCGAACCCCGATCATCTCACTTATTCATCTTATGGGTAAAATTTATAGCCACTAGACTATTTGACCCAAAAAATAGCATTAACCTATTTATAAGTGGGGGAGAGGTGGTGAAGCTTGTGAGGGGGCAAATATATAAATATAAATAAATTATTTTTTAAAATTAATATATGAAATTTAATTTATAACAAAATGTACTGGGGGATCAGCCAAGGCCCAATTACTTAGCAGGAACACAAAAAAATTCACAATAATTTCAATATTATAAAATGTTGAGTTGGACCACACTTCAAAGAATCAATTTGACTTGTATTATATTTGTTTTATGTAAATAATTTGACTTGCAATAAAATTATAGTTTATTATATTTTTAAATCTTTATTTCATAATTTTTTCGCTGATAAAACTCTCTTTCTAGGTTGTTAAAGAGATTGAAAATGACAAAATAAGACATTTACCAAACAAGTATTAATTTTTTTGACATTGTTATCTCTCCTAATTTTTGACAATTAAATTTATTTGAGGTAGTTAATTATATATTTTTGATGTAGCTAAACATTGCATGTACTAATTTATGCAATGAAAATATTTTTTTGGGATAGCCAAAGCTACCCCATTGTTGTTCATAGCTACACCATTCTTTCTTTCTTGTAGCTCACTTAGGGATGTCAAAATTGATGGATTTGGATTGAATTGCTAATGGATGGATCAAAGTAATCCATTAATCCATTAACAATCCATCAAAAATTTATTAAAGTAATTCAATCTATTCTATCCAATAAATATATATATAATCCGTCCAATCCATCCATTATGGTATAATGGGTGGATATTCATCCAATCCATCTACTAAATTAATTTTATTTTTTAATAGCTTATTTATTTATTAATTAATTAAATAGAACATTTCTTATTTTAAATATATTTTTTTTCTTTTCTTTAATGAAAAGGTGTGAGAAGTAAAAACAGCCCAAACATCTTCTGTTTTTCGTGACACAAACCACTTTTTTTTTTTTGACAAAAAACCTCTTTATTTTTTTACTAAGCCCAAACCTCTTCTTTTTGAAAATTTCTCAAGCTACCGAAGTTTTTTTTTTTCGGTTTATAGAAACCGAAATTCCTTTGAGTTTGCACTACCAAAAAATTCAATTTTTTCGAACCGAAATTTCTGTAGGGACAAAATTGGAATATTAGGAGGTAGAAAAGAGATAGGAAGGGATAGCTTGAGAAATTTTCCTTCTTTTTTTGTGACACAAACCTCTTTAATTTTTACTAAGCCCAAACCTCTTTTTCATAATAGAATATTTAAATAATATATTCAGGTGGTCGTGGTCAACTGTCTGGCCAACATGGGACCTCCGGCGACAGCACAGTGGCCCATGGAGGCAGACACAATTTTTCCGGCCAACAAACTGCGGAGCTCCGGTGTTGATGCGGTGGCCAACGACATTGCCTGGTGGCTCCGGCATTGACCTCCAACATTATTATTTTAATATCTTTGTTATGAAGCACAAAGCATGTGACACCATTACACTGCAATCCATATTTCATTAACTTCCTTAGTTTGTTGCTATCTAACGATATGATTCAATTTGTGTATATCAACAAATTAATTATCATACTAAACTTGTTCGTTTTGTCTTTCACATAAGTTCAAATACAATAGCATCATCACATATGCAATATAACGGATATAGACAAAATCATGAAATGAAATATCTTATTAGGAGTCATCATGTCTATCATTGATCATAACAAGTTGATAAATAGCATACCATTTTTGTTAGTATTTGTTATAATAATCAAAATGTGCCAAAAGTCAGAACACCTTTAATTTCTTGCTTTATATTTGCAGCCGCCCACACACTTCCAATTACAAAAGCGCGTGCATGTCACTACACTCTTTCTTTTTAAATTAATGCTTATTTTCAACTCATTGTCATCTCCAACTCCAACTTAATCAACATCTTATATATAAAATCTCTAAATCGATAATGAATTCATCAAAGTGATTAAAGTCTTGATTATTTTAATCATGTGGTTAGAGATTCAATTGCAGACTCATGCATATTGAATAAATTCAATTGAAAGACGAAAATCTATTTTGAATACCTTATAAATTTTTCGACGGTAATTAGTCATCATTAATAGAGTGAAAATTAATAGGGTCTTGCTAACGAGTGCCCTCGGATATTTTTTAAGCATTTCATGTAAAGAAACTTTTCATTAAAATAGTTAAACAGCACAATTTTCAATTTCCAATGCGTTGACTTTACACATTTCTATAAAAATTCTATAAGAAACTTACTATTTAAGTGCTTAAAGAATATCCCGGGAATAGGGGTGCTCAAATCCAATCCAAATAAAAACCGCAAACCGATTCAAAAAAATCGAAAACCGCAAAAAACCGAATATTTTTGGATGTGTTTGAATGTCCTTTTGTGAAAACCGCTGGATCGTATCGGATTTCGGATCGATTTTTTAAAACCGAACTAAACCGAATACATATATTTTATTACTTATTTATCTTTTTATTGGTATGAATATATATTGCATTAACCTATTTTTTGTTCATTTTATATTTTATTCTACTATTTGTTAGTTTAATTTAATTTATTTTTTACGTTTTGATATGTTTCAAAATATAATTGATAATTGTGATTCCAAAATATTAATTTTTAATATGTTTTATGTTATATTTTACATCAAACTTAACATTTATTTTGTAAACAAAATCAAAATATTATTTTATAGTGTTTTTTATAATATTAATATTTAATAAAAAAATTACAATTTATAATTTGGACATCCAAAAACCGATCCAAATTAAACCGCATAAAATTAGATCGGATTTTTTTATTTGTCATCCAAAACCGAATCAAACCGCAAATAAATTTATTTTCGGATCGGATGAGTTATTGTCTTAAAACCGATCCAAACTGAACCGCGAGCATCTCTACCCGGAAACACTCGTTAGCATTTGCCAAATTAATTTATATTAACAAAAAAAATTCCAATTTCATTCTCTTACATATGTAAAATGTGATTAGGAAGAAGTGGATATTTGTTCAAATAGAACAAAGCAAGTGAAGTTAAAAGTGCATAGCATTTTCTTCAAAAAAGTGCATAATATTAACACTAGATATTGTGATCTATGACCTGCATAATTGCACAATGAAAAAACTACAATAGTCAATTTGTGAGATATAGCATGTCTACTCTTGTTGTATTGTCTTTAGTTTTAAATAGGTCTTAAGATTGGACCAACCGGCAAGTAAGAAATTTGATAAAATTTAATTTTTATAATCTCTAATTAAAGTATATCACAATCTTTTTTTATTTTTGTCGTTACACCACTTCACTTCACTTTTTTTATATGACATTAAAAATTAGTTGTTTTTTATTAGATGATCGTGTAAAATTATTTTACACCGTCGGTGCATTTCTATTAAATTATATCAAAATAAATATTGTTTATCAGATATCGTACAAAATAAAACGTTATTCAATACTGTTAAGAAGTCTCACATCCAATGTGAGATGACATGGATGAGGGTTTACAAAGTAGAGATAATCCTCACCTTACAAGCCGATTTTGTAAGGTTGAATTAGACCAACTCTCAATTCTAATATGATATCCGAGCCTACGAAACCTCCAAATTATCATGTGTGTCATATAAAAAATTTGACACCTTAATATCATTTAATTCTAACTCTTTAAAATAAATGAAAAACCAACACATAAAATATCATGTTATTCTTTTAATTTTTTTTTAATATCAAATATATACATAACAGAGGCAACTCCCTAAAATCCTCCAAAAATCAACTAACAAACGTATCTAAAAATTTATTCTCTTTAGTCTACGTTTTAGTACAAATACACAAATGAATCTAAATAAAAAAATTTTGCTTATATTTAAAACAAAGGAAAATATATTATTATATTGGACGTATTTATTATATTTGGAAATCAAATAGACTTACCGACACAATTATCAATCAATTTGGTTCACTTCTTGAACTATAACTAACAAGTTTGATTCTTATTTCAGTTTTATTCGTAAGCAACTCATGAACAATTCTAGACACAATTGAATTTTTTACTCCCTCCATCTCAAATTTAGACTAAATAACATTCAGTTTTGTTGACCACTTTTTGTTTATATTTTGCGATCGAGAGATTAAGTTATAACATGATTACAAACAAACAAAATATCACCAAGTTGATGTAGCGCGTGGTGTACAATCTCTTGTTGAAAAGTCAGTAAAACAACCTAGACAGACACACACACCTAACCCAACAAGCAGCCAAGAAAAATGACAGAAATTAAAGATCAGATTTTGACCAAACTCACTCATTGATTAGATTCATTTCTCAACTCATTCATCTCTCTTCTCTCTCACTTTCTAGATTCTTCATTTTTTTCTTCACTCACCCTTTTCCTCTTTTGACTCATCAATCATCACCCTCAGTTTCTTAAATAGAAACTTTTCAAACAACATAAGAAAAAAAACAAAACATCTACCTAAGATTGTGTGAAAAAACACAACACAATCAAAAGATGGAGAAGATTGTTTTTTTGATGTTTCTGTTTCTTAGCATAAACATGATGATGAGTATTTCAGCAGCTCCATCAACATGTCCTATGGACCTTAACTATGTTCTCAGAATCCATTGGAATTCTTCTGCTTGTCAAGATTTTGACTCAAAAAAAGAAGTAAACTCATCAAGCACATGTTGTATATCACTTTTGTCACTTTTTGGAATAGGATTTGCACAACATCTTAAAGAAACTTCTCAATTCAATCTTCAAGACCTTCAAACTTCAATTTCATGCATGCATGATTTTCAACAAAAGCTTAATTCTTTATCACTTTCAAACAACCTTGTCAACTCTTGTTTTAACCCTCAACAGTTTGTTATCTCTCGTAACTTTTGTGCAGGTATTGAAACTGTTCATGATTGGAATGAAAAGTTGGGTCAGAATACAAATTTGAACACTGCTTGTAAACCAGATCTAACTGATCTTTCTCAGTGTTATGTGTGTCTAGCTGCTGGTTTACAGGTTAAGCAGAAGCTTGTTTCAATTGATGGTAATTCTACAAATTCATTGAATTGTTTCTTACTTACAATTCTTTATGCTGGTGGGATTGTGAATGAGTTTGGACCTGAAAGTAATGGTGCTGTTACTTGTGTTTTTAGTGTACCTGTTTATTCACAAGTTGGTTCTGGTTCAAAGGGTCATCAGGGTCTTGTGTTTGGATTAACAGGAGCTGGTGTTGCATTGTTTGTTATGTGTTCTTTGTTAGGTTTATATGTTTGGTTTGATAGAAAACGTATGAGGAAGAGAAAGCTTGAAACTTTTCAATTTGATTTTGATCCTGAGGAACAAGGTTCTAGGCGTAGATTAAGGCCTAATACAGGTTCAATTTGGTACAAAATTCAGGAACTTGAGAAAGCTACTGATAATTTTTCATCCAAAAATTTCATAGGGAGAGGTGGGTTTGGTTTGGTTTTTAAAGGAACTTTGGCTGATGGATCTGTTGTCGCTGTTAAGAGAGTTTTAGAATCTGATTTTCAAGGGGATGCTGAGTTTTGTAATGAAGTTGAGATTATTAGTAATCTTAAGCATAGGAATCTGTTGCCTCTTAGAGGCTGTTGTGTGGTTGATGATAATGAGAATTATGGTGATAAGGGAAGTCAAAGATATCTTGTTTATGATTATATGCCAAATGGAAACTTGGAAGATCATCTTTTTGTATCAAAGGATCCTCAAAAAGCAAACAAATCATTGACTTGGCCTCTTAGGAAAAACATTATCTTGGATGTGGCAAAGGGTTTGGCTTATTTGCACTATGGAGTTAAGCCTGCAATTTATCATAGGGATATCAAAGCAACCAATATACTACTTGATGAAGATATGAGGGCAAGAGTTGCTGATTTTGGACTTGCTAAACAAAGTCGGGAGGGTCAGTCTCATCTCACTACTAGAGTTGCCGGAACTCATGGATATTTAGCGCCGGAATATGCGCTATATGGTCAACTGACTGAGAAGAGTGATGTGTATAGCTTTGGTGTGGTTGTTTTGGAGATAATGTGTGGGAGGAAGGCTCTTGATTTGTCTTCATCGGGATCACCACGAGCGTTCTTGATCACGGATTGGGCTTGGTCGTTGGTGAAGTCGGGGAAAATAGATGAGGCTTTGGATGCTTCTCTTTTGAAAGACGATAACAATGCTAGTGCAAATCCTAAGAGCATAATGGAAAGGTATTTGCTTGTTGGAATTCTATGTTCTCATGTAATGGTTGCTTTAAGGCCAACAATTTCTGATGCTTTGAAGATGATGGAAGGTGATATCGAGGTTCCTCAAATTCCAGATAGGCCAATGCCTCTTGGACATCCTTCGTTTTATAATAATGATAGCAACGGCAACACGTTTAGCATATCCCCGGCATTAAGCGGCCTCAAATTGCCCGCTGGAGACATGCTCAGGTAATTAATTAAAGAAGTTACCTTAATCCTTTGTATCGCTTAATAAAATGTAGAAAGGTGGAAGCTGTTTTCGATCTATGGTCTGCCTCAAATATATTCAAATCGAGGTTAATAAACAGTTGAGAATCTGTATCATGTTACAAATGAATTTACTTCCACCTCCACAATCTGTTCTCAAGATCTCGCGCAGTCACAATTGTGCATCAAGACATTGTATGTAGTGTTTTAATAATGTCAACCATTAAGAAACTTAGCAGCTAGGAGTAGATGTAATAGTTAGAAAACTATCTTGTAATAAGGTTGCACTAATGCCTTTCAATCATTTTCTTGTAAAACAAGGCATGCGAAAACAAACCTGTATATAAAGGAAAATGTTTTGTTTGGTGGAAGGTTAGTTAGTTTTATTGGTCTTTTTACAAGTTTATCATGTTTTATAATGTTTGTTCTTAATTTGTCATGTGTATATTGATTGGAATTAAGTAAATGAATGATATACCGTTTTGCTATGCTTAAAACAGGTCCATTAGTGTGAGATGAAATAGCCTCAAAGGGATCTGCAAAGTCAAGGATCTAGCTTATTTTGTATATATGAAAACCATTAAAATGGAGCAAAAAACAATGATTTTTTTGTCCCCTTAATTTTCTTTTTGCTTGTTCCCTATTTAGATAGTTTAGGTATACTTGTAAGTAGTTTATATAGCTTTGAAGGTTGGCAAAGTTTCTGTATAAAATATGTATATGGTTATGTTTTGAACTAGTGGTGACTCACCCTTAGTTTGCAATAACACAAATTTAATTATTACTCTAAGGATAACTTATAAAGGCATACCAACAATGTGAGCCACATAGAGAATGTTGTGTTCAGTGCAAGCATGGACTTGGTTGGAGATAAGAACCTTAAATAACAGATGGGAAATTGGAAGCAAAATACACTTTGACATCAAAAGATACATAAACCAAATTGACTCACTAATATGCTTATAAATAAAAAATATTTTAAAAAAGGCTATAAATCTATCTGAGAGAGAAACCACAAATTAAATAACAAAAACTAAATTTATTGATGAGAAAAAGCAAGGAACTTTCATCCATCAGTCACACAAACCCATTCAGATTGATAACTTTAACAAAACTAATGTTCAAGAAGAACACAAACTAAACATGAGTAACTCTGTCCATACAAAAACTTAACTACAGCTAATAAAATTTACTCAAACATATTTTTTTTCTTTGGCGGGTACTCTATCATTAAAACGCCTTCGTCAATTTTCCTTTTCTTTGTAGGCGATGTAGAATTACTTTCGAGTAAAATATCAAATACCCCCTGAAATTTTAAAATTTGTCAAATATCCCCCTGAAATTTGGAAATAGGCAAATACCCCCCTGAAATTATAAAAGGTCAATCAAATTGCCCCCTGCTCCGTTTACTCCGTCTAGTTTGATGACATTGTTGTTAACTGCATACGTGTCACGTCACATGAGAGGGGTAATAGATCGGGATACACGTCACGAGACGGTAATTGACTAAAATTTGCAAAATTAGGAGGCTAATTGACTGAAATTAGAGCAATTTGCCCACTGATTTTGCAAATTTTAGTCAATTATCTCATGTGACGTGTGTTCTAATCAATTACCCATGTACGTGACACCACGTTGGCAGGTGCACGTATGCCGTTAACAGTCATATCATCGAAATAGATGAGTAAACAGAGCAGGGGGCAATTTGATTGACGTTTTACAATTTCAGGGGGGTATTTGCCTATTTCCAAATTTCATGGGGGTATTTGACAAATTTTGAAATTTCAAGGGGGTATTTGACATATCACTCATTACTTTCTAGTGCATTTGTTATCTGAATCAAAATATCCCAGTTCATCTCAGTTTCAGCATTAATCCCTCCATTATTTTCTACACGGTATACCAAACGACTTCCCTCAGGATCAGCATCAATGTAAACCGTTGTGTTCTCATCAATTTCTTTTCTTATAAGCATCCTAGACAGCTCTGTCACCACCTTCTCAATACACCTTCTAATTGGTCTAGCACCATACACCTACACAAGAACAACAATAAAACCTAGTTATAAGTCGTGGTGTCAATCGCGGATAGTGGATTGTTAAAATTCCCCTATGTAATAAGGCTATAGTGCAGTACCACTAAGCCTCTATTTGACAACATTTTATACTAAATAGCGTATTGCGAAACAATAGGGGTTTGTCCAAATTGCGCTACGCTATAGTGGTATAGTGCCGCTATAGCTGCTATTTAACAACACTTATAAGTAACTTCTTTTATATAAGAAAAAATGGAAAATGACTAAGATGATGATATAATAACACTTACAGGATCATAGCTCTGAGCAAGTATATAATCAAGTGCTGCATCTGTAACTGCCAATGCAACTCCTTTCTCAGCAAGATGATTAGCTACGTCCTTCATTTGCAACCTTGCAACCTTCCTCAATTGCTCGTGAGAAAGAGGGTCGAATATAACTACTTCGTTCAGACGATTCAACAATTCTGGCCTGAAATGCTTTCGTACTTCCTGCATTACTTGGTTGCGAGCAACTTCCATGGTACATTTTCCTGAAAGTCCACTTAGGAGATGCTCAGCGCCAAGGTTTGAAGTCATGATAATGACTGCGTTCCTAAAATCAACAGTTCTGCCTTGTCCATCAGTTAATCTCCCATCATCTAAGACTTGAAGCAGTGTGTTGAATACAGATGTATGTGCTTTCTCCACTTCATCAAACAGTACCACGCTGTATGGCCTTCTCCTTACCGATTCAGTTAATTGTCCGCCTTCCTCATGTCCGACATACCTAAAAATTCAATTCACAATAAGGGAGAGAGACACAGGATGCAACAAAAAGTACAAGGAGATAAAAATTTAAGTTATAATGTGGGCCCTTGTTTCTCAGAAAGCATTAATTTAGGCTTTCACTATAATGAAATTCAGAAGCTGCTAATCCAATAACTTACCCTGGTGGTGCACCGATTAATCTTGATACAGAGTGTTGTTCCATGTATTCCGACATGTCCATTCTCACCATCTGGTTTTCATTATCAAAGAACTCTTCAGCAAGAGCCTTGGCAAGTTCTGTTTTGCCAACACCAGTTGGACCGGGGAATAGGAAGGAACCAGTTGGTTGTTGAGGTCTTCCTAAACCAGCTCTTGATCTCAATACAGCCTCAGCAACAGCATCAACTGCTTGGTCTTGTCCCACAATTCTATTGTGCAATCTGTCACCAAGTCCAACCAACCTTTCTATCTCATTTTGGCCGAGCCGGGTCACTGGTATACCCGTCCATTGGCTAACAACCTCAGCTATTTGGTCTGGTCCAACAGTTTCTGTCAACATCAAGTTCTCCCCATTAGTGCTACTGTCAAGCTGTTTAATTGCACTTTCCACCTCGTCAATTGCACCATAACGTAGGTCTGCAGCTCTTGCAAGATCATACCGCCTCTCAGCCTCCTCTAGAGCCAAGATCAGTTCTTCACGTTTCTGCTTCAACCTCCGTTTCTCATTGATCCTCTCGTTCTCTTTACTATGCTTCATCTTCAGAGGTTGAAGCTTGTCTCTTAAGTCGCCAAGTTCTTTCCGCACCTACAAATAATATCAACAATGAACCATCCAAGTAAGTCAAAAGTAAATCAAAACCAATCTATACTGTGAAAAAATATAGTTTAAAACTATTGTCTCACAATTGCAGAAGCGCAACGATAAGATATTATAAACTTAAGGTTAAATGAATAATATTTGATCAGTAGTGTCAACTCAATCAATAAATAAATTTTAATTGTTAAATACATAAAACAAAAACTCAAGATCCATACTTACATCTACAAGACGAGCTTGGCTAGCTTTGTCATCCTCTTTTTCCAGAGCATGAAGTTCCACTTCCAATTGCATTATCTTCCTTTCAATGATGTCAATTTCCTCTGGCTGACTATCAAGTTGAACTTTAACATTTGCACAAGCCTCGTCAACCAAATCAATTGCCTTGTCAGGAAGATGACGTCCTTAACAAACAAAAAAACAAAAACATACCATGTTACACATTCAATACATAGATAATTATAGTTAATATAAACAGAAACAATCATCAATCAAGAGAGTACAAAGAGCACACATACCAGATATGTACCGACTAGACAACTGAGCTGCAAAAACAATTGTGCGGTCTTGAATTCTAACACCATGATAACCCTCATATTTCTCTTTTAATCCACGAAGAATACTAATGGTATCAGGCACACTAGGTTCATCAACATAAACCTGTTGAAACCTTCTTTCAAATGCTGCATCCTTTTCAACATATTTCCTATATTCATCAAGTGTTGTTGCACCAATGCATCTAAGTTGGCCGCAAGCAAGCATAGGTTTGAAAAGGTTAGCAGCATCCATTGCTCCTTGAGTTCAACCAGCACAAGATGAATTTCATCAATGAAAGGAACAACCTTCCCTTCAGCATCTTCCACTTCTTTTAAAACTGTCTTCAACCTCTCTTCAAATTCTCCCATATACTTAGCACCAGCAACTAATGCTCCCATATCCAAAGCAATTAACCGTACCTCAGATAGATCTCTAGGAATATCTCCTTTAACTATTCTCTGAGCCAACCCTTCAACGACAGCTGTTTTACCAACACCTGGCTCACCTATAAGTACAGGATTGTTCTTAGTCCTTCTTGACAAAATCCTCACAACCCTTCTTATCTCTTCATCGCGTCCAATAACAGGATCAAGCTTACCTGCTTGTTCAACCAAGTCTCTACCATAAATTTTCAAAGCTTGAATTGTGTCACCAAAAGCACTATCAACTTTCTCCCCTTCCTTAGCACGAAGCTTTTCGACCTCCGATTTAACCTTAGAAACATCCACATTAGATTGTTTCCAAAAGTCTTCAATTTGAGAATCCTCAAGAATTCCCAATATCAATTGATCAACTCCTAAATGAGTGTCGCCACGTGCATGTTTGTTGTCACATAGAATCATTAGAACCACTGTGATTTTGCTAAAGCTATACTCTGATATTTATTTTGTTTGCAAAATCACAGTGATTCTAACAAGTGTAATTTTTTCTTTATCTCTTTGAAGTAGGAGTAGCACAAAAAAGTGATCTCTGAAAAAGTTCTAATTTTTTCTTTTTTTGAAAATACAAAATTTAATAAAAACACTAACCCTAAAAACTACAAAGATAATTAGGTGACACACTAGTTTCATTTCATCATCATGGAAAATTGGTATCGCTGCTTAAGAAAATTATACTATATTTCTTTTTCAACAAGTACATTCCAAGATTGTAAAACTTTGCTTCTTGAACAAGGTGTTAGGAAAATTGGCATTGGATCATAAACTTATCAACAAGTACTTGTATGAAAACAAAGTTGAAATGGTCTTGCAATGATTGAGTTTTTCAAATAACAGTTTTGTGTATAAATATTAGACAAATTTGTAAGGAACTTTTCCTATAGGAGACATGTACTTATTTTAGTTGATAAAATCCAATAAATTTGAAAAAAATCTAAACTAGGTGATTTATTGTATTGACAGAACATGAAGCCTCAAGTTTTACATGATGACTACTACTACTTCTTTTTACTATAGTAGCAGTAATCTGTATGGAACAAAGTGGAAACAATTATATATAGATGTGCATCACATTTTTGTGTAGTCTATAGTGTTGCATTCATGAAAATCCTACTTAACCAATAGCCATTGTGCCATTTTTCTTCATGAAACATAATAAGTGTACAAAATAAGATTTGAAGGGAAATTAAAAAGACACCAACAAAAACAAAGCATGTATTGAAACATATTAAGAGTTTAAGGTTACCTTAGATTGCAAAAGAAAATTTCAAAAGAAGAATTCCTGAGTTTCATCTCTGGATGAAACAATTTCTTGGTCAGATCCTACTTATCGCGCAGCCGAACTCCAGACTACTAGGGCTTCTTGTCCGCGGAACCCGAGGGTTAATGCAGAATGGTGCTGGGATCCCGGAGAATGGTGCCTGCTGTTGTGGGGCCGGGCGTGTTTGTGGTCCTGGTTTTGTTCTGGTGTGCTGTGTTTCCTCTGTTTCTGTAGTTTGGTGTGTTTACAAGGGCTTATATGTTTGTTTGTTGTTGCATCCTATTTTTGCGCTAATGTTTGTTGTGTAGGTGTTTCTTTTTTCCTTGCTTGTGTTGTAACCTTGTACTATTATATTTTTAAGTCTCTGTAACTAGGTCTATTATTCACCCTCAACAAATTTATCAATGGTTTAGTCAAAAACAACAAATTTATCAATGGTGTTAGTTTACACCTGATATGTGTTATTATAATTTTAGTCAAGAATGGTATTCGATTTCTTTTAACGGCTTAAAAACATTCGAAGTACCGAACAAGTTGACGTTGTAAAAAAACAAGTTGAAGAAACAAAATCAATAACAATATGAATCAATCATACATACAAAATATAGTGAATGAATCAATTTACATAAGAAAAGTTGCAGAGAATATTTCAAAGTGTCCGTCCTATATAATACTCCCTCTAGTCTTATATATAAGAAAATTTATACTTTTTAGATTCATTGTATTATTTAGACCACATTATAGTCTAAATATATTCATTTTAGAATAAATCTAAAAAGTAAAAAAATTCTTATATATAGAACCGGAGGGAGTAGCATCTTTTGACGTTGCGTACACATATATCACGATGCATATATGAACAATATTTGAAATAGGAAATTGATTGGCATTCAAAAGAAAATACTAAGTAAAATCGATTGAAAAGTTGTATGAGAAAGAACTATGTAGTAGTCGTTCTGTCGGCCGGAAGAGAAGTCTTGAAAGGTTATAAAAAGTGTCAATTGAATATCAATAAATTTTGTTGCCTTGAATAAAATAAAATAAAATGTCTTAATTGAATACCATAAGATTTGTTTAATTCATTATAGGAATAACCTAATCTTTTGATTTTTTTTTTTAATTAGTATTGCAATACCTTTGTCATTTTTATTATTGATTCGTAGAAAAAAACAAACATAACTTTTTTTAAATTCTAATATTTTTCTCATTTTCTATTTGATTTCATTTGCATAAGAAGGACAAAGGTTTGCAATGATGTCTTGAATGAGTTGGTTTGATGAAACATAGATACAAGTATATACTTATTTTATGGTACAAGTATTCATGCTATTCTATTTTAATGTCAATATCTTATAATATCAGAGTTGCATTTTTACAGGATTATGCTCTCTTCAAGTACTCAACCATATGAGGCCCATTGGTGTAGACATGAAAAAAAATTGTATTCTAAGTCATTGAACTATTTGTTTTTTTCCTTGAAAACTTTGTATTTATAATTTATTTTATCCGTACTTCGTTTAAAGTGTTTAAAATTAACAAATTTGTTATTTGAATTCAAGATGATATCGCTATACTTTATTTTAATATGTTGAGAGTTTTTGAAGATGACTAAAATTATTAAAGGATCAAAAATTAATATCTTGATGCATTTTTTTTATATTGACCTTAATCAATGCACGCTACTCACTATTTGCTCTGTATACATGGTTTACCATTTACTTCATCGTGTATTCAGTGGTGGGAGGAATAAAGTAAGAAATTTCGAATAAGAAAATAATTTTTTATTTTAAATTGTTTCTAACCATTATTAGTTGCTTCATGGATGATTGACGTTGAACTTGATAGGAAGAACTACGATTTGATCCCTGCAACCGCGATCAGGAGGCTTGAACCACATGCCAAAAATGATTATTTCTTAGTGTTATAAATGATATTTATAATTTAAAGCAAAGATAATTCTTTTATGTTTTTTTGCATTTTTTTTATTAGGGCCTATTTTTTAATAATGCACAGGGTCTCCAAAAAATTGGAGACGCCCCTGTTTTATCTGTATAATTTTGAATTCATGACTTGTTATTGAGGAATGCCTAAAGGTAGAAAATTGAGTGATGTGAAATTGTTGTCTTGTTATTGTTTATGTTGTTCTTGATTCTTCTCCATCTTTCTTTACCATTCCATTTCTAATTTATATTTAAAAAAAAAACAGTCAATGAACAAATAAAAAGGAATCAAAAACTAAAATATATTCTCCTTTTCTCTGAATAGATTCGTGGCAGTGAGATTGGCACATAAAGACGGCGGCGTGGCGAAGAAGAACGTGTGGAACAGAAGAGATGGAGAATGGTGGCGGTGCGGTGATGAGGAAGAGGGAGAGCGTACTGTTGTATAGGAGCAAAAAAGAAGAGAAAGCATTTTCAATTAGAATTTAAAATTATAATATCAGCCCTTAGATTCATTGTTGTCATGTGTCACACATCTATGTATTGAAAATGAGCTAAGCAAAATGGAGCAAAGCTGCTCTCAAATGGAATACCTTCCGTCGAGTGGCGGTGGGGATGTATCCGCAAGGATTCTGAAGCTCAAGTCCGTGTGAGAGTAAGAGTGAGAAGTTCAAGTTCCATCTGGGCTGGACCCAAAAAGCCCATTTAAGCTGGTCCGGCAAACTTCCAACTATGGTGTATGTCCCACTTCTTCATCCACGGAACCAATAACTATAGAGCGACATGTCACAATATTAACGACGTGGCAAATTACCATCAAATTCCAATTTTCATTAATTAATTTTTTTTTCTCCATCAACAACAAGACCTGAATCACTGAGTCAGCGACCAAGACCCCAGAAAGTGAAACACACACACACATTACATTACATTTACACATACCAGTGCAGAGAAAAACAAAGAAACACACCACCTTAATTTAACAAAACAAAACAAAACAAATCTCATATCCATGGTAATGTTATTACGATAATTAAACCCTAATCAAGGAGCTACAAAATGAGGTTTAGATCTGGTCGTTGTTGCTGTTTTCTGTTTCTAGTTGTAACCACTTTCTCTCTGCTTATTGTTGCCGCCGATAATCAAAGACCCAAAAATGTCCAAACTGCCCTTCGCGCTAAATGGTCCGGTACTCCTCTTCTTCTAGAAGCCGGGTACGTCGTCGTTTTGCTCATTCTCTTAATCTCTTATTCGATTAATTATTTATTAATACTAATTGATTTGATTTTCGTTTTGCTTAAACAGAGAATTATTATCTAAACATCAGCAACACTTTTTCTGGAACTTCATTGATATTTGGATTAATGCTAATCCTGATGCTATTGCTAATGACGATGCTGATTCTCACACTTACACAGCTAAATATTGTGTTAAGAAAATTGTAGAACATGGAAGTTCTCTATTAAGTGAACCATTAGCATCATTGTTTGAATTTTCTCTAATTCTGAGATCAGCATCACCTACACTTGTACTTTACCGCCAATTAGCTCATGATTCTCTTTCGTCGTTTCCACTGTTACATCATGATCATGAAATCATTGAAACTAAAAACAATACCACTCAATTCGACGGTTTAGGTGTCCAAAGTCCTGGAGGGAAATGTTGTTGGATTGATACTGGTGAACACTTGTTTTTCGATGTTTCTGAATTGCAATCGTGGCTCCAAAATCAGAATCATCTTCAACAGTAAGTATTGTACTTCTATGTTTTTTTTATCATGTCTTCGTTATTTCGTTTTAGGCCTGTTTGGATAAACAACTTGTTTCGCAGCTTATCCTATAAGTGCATATCATATAAGCTATTCATATAATCTATAAATTGTTTTCATAAGCTATACTGGGGTACTTATGTGTCATAAGTTGTTTTCATAAGTTCTTCCAAATAATGTCATGTGTGGTTATGTAGTAGATAAGCGTAGATAAGCTCAAATAAGCCAATTCAAACAGGCTCTTCAATCTTAAATCTGAATTGAATGCTTATAAAATAAAGTTGTAGCGTTTTCATAAGCTATCATGGTGAACTTATGGAAATAAGCTGAAAACAGTTTATGGTATTTATGGACATGTCATAAGTTGTTTTTATAAGCTCTTCCAAACAGTCTTGCAGATGGTTATGCTAGTAGTTAATCTCCAATAAGTCAATCCAAACAGACATCTATTTCAAGGTTGTTCTTGATTAATGTTTGTGAGGTTCATAAGTTCCAACTAAGGTTTGATTTTTTTCTTCTTTTTCTTGTCATCAGTGTTGGCGATTCGTTTCAGAGTCCTCCGGTGTTTGATTTTGATCATGTCCATTTTGATTCAGCTACTGGGGGTCCAGTTGCTATCCTTTATGGTGCTCTTGGGACCCATTGCTTCAAGGAGTTTCATGTTGCTCTTCTTGAAGCTGCTAAACAGGTTAATTATTACTTACAAGTTATCTTAAATTGGCGTTAGTAACAACTCTTAAGTGCTAGCCACCAAAAAAATAATAACAACTCTTAAGTGCTTCTGATTCCTTCATGGTGATGCTTTTTAGGGAAAAGTTAAGTATGTACTCAGACCGGTCTTGCCAGCTGGATGTGAAGCACATATTGGACAATGTGGTTCTGTTGGTGTGAGCGAATCCGTAAACTTGGGTGGTTATGGTGTGGAACTTGCTTTGAAGAATATGGAATACAAAGCCATGGATGATAGTGCAATTAAAAAAGGTTGGAATGATTTTAATGTTTTTTAAAATGATGACTACTACATAAGGTTTTATATTAGGTTTGCAATAATTAATGATAATTGCTTTCTTCTCCTTTTCATTGTTTAACTTTGGTCAAAATTTTAGAAGTGCTGCTTCTAGAGAAACTATGCAGTAGTATTTCTTTCTGTAAAATTTTGTTTAGTATCTCGAAGTTTGCATTGCTATTTGTAGAATATGATTATTTAGTTACTTAATCCCTTTAATGAAAGTTCTCTTTCTCGGGCCTTTGCTTTTCCTTTTCTAGTGTAATGTGTGCTAATCCTTATTGTCTACTAATTCTGTTTTGGCTTTGGTTTCAAGTTTGGAAGCTATTGATTTTGGAAACAGATAGTTGAAAATAAATGTTTCCATATACAGTTCATTGTAAAATGGTCAAGAACAATTTTTTAATAACAAGCATAGGTTGCATGTAGTTGTTAATAACTCTTATTAATACGGTTACAAATTTGGGTTACAGGTGTGACTTTGGAGGATCCCCGCACCGAAGATCTTAGCCAAGAAGTTAGAGGATTCATATTCTCTAAAATTCTGGTTTGTTCAACACCTATATTTGTTTTTCATCATACATGAAAAAGAAAACTTATGTTTGTAGCCTTTTTAATTAGTTGATGTTATTTGTATCAAATTAAATTAGAATGGGGTGTTTGAAGGCAACAAATTTATGCAATATATGCTTTAAGTAATGTTCTTTAGTTTAAGTAATGTTCTTTAGTTTGTTAACCGGGGAAAGTGGCTTTTAACTTTTATCTGCTTTCATTTGAAGAACCCAAACTAAATGAGAAAGAAAGATATAAAGAAACGCAAAAAATAAAATAAAAACAGAATCAGAACATATTGAAAAACAAACATGACAGCTGTACCACAATAGAGATTGGAGAGTTAATTTGTAAAGGGCCATACATTAGTTAATTTTACTGACAAATTATGATGAAACTATTCAGCTGGAAGTTGAAACTTGAGCACGCACACTAACAGGCTCTTGCCATATTATTAAATACGGCTTTACATTCAAGATATCACAATTTCGGGTTGTTCTCAATGATGATACTTATATTTATATATGCTTCTTATTATGTGTGCATAATGTTAGTCTGGCTCTATATATTTGATGAGTCATAATATTTTTGAATCTACCTGTTTGATATCAACGGATTGGCATTCCTATCTAAAACTTTGCTGTTTGCATTTACTAGATTTATGCCTGTGATTATCAAAGGAAGATATAAGTTTACCTTTGTGTTTTTGCTTGCAGGATCGTAAACCAGAGTTAGCATCTGAGGTCATGGCTTTCAGGGATTATCTGCTGTCATCAACCGTATCAGATACACTTGATGTTTGGGAACTGAAGGGTATTAGAACCTCTTTTCCTGATTACAGGAATTGATTAATTATTTATTTTCATTTTAGTTGGATTTAAGAACTGTGTTGTAATATATGTTTTTTATAATGACAACAGATCTTGGACATCAAACTGTACAGAGAATAGTCCGTGCTTCTGATCCTCTGCAGTCAATGCAAGATATTAATCAAAATTTCCCTAGCATAGTTTCTTATTTGTCTCGCATGAAGGTAACTTTTATTGGATGTTCCAATACAAGGCATGTTTGTCCAAAATTATTGACAAACATTCTTATGGAACTGTGATGCATGGCAGCTTGACGATTCTGTTCGAGATGAAATATCTGCAAACCAGCGGATGATCCCACCTGGCAAGTCTTTAATGGCTCTCAATGGTGCTTTACTCAATGTCGAAGATATTGACCTTAATCTGTAATATTTTTTCTTCCTGCTGATATTGTTTAAATTATGATGAAATGTTTTTATTTATATATCGTGTTAAAACCTGTAATGTAGCTTGAGGTTATTGTTGCTCTATCATCTCTGCCACATGAAACAATTTATAATTGCTATTGCATCTCGATGGTTCTTTGATATGAACAAAATGGTTGGAAGATTTAGATCAAGGCAGTGTTGTCTAATCTCCTACATGACATTATAGGGATACAAAACTCGTAATGCTAAATAAATAGGGAAATCTTACAAGATGATCTAAGATACTTAAAGTAAAATTATGATTATGGTGTAATAGGTGCATGTCGTAAATTAAAAGAACAATTTTGAACTTACAATGTTTTTTATTATTTGTCTTTTGTTAGGTTGATTGACTTGGTTCATCAGGATCTGTTGTTGGCTGATCAATTCTCAAAATTGAAGGTGATTGTCATCTAATCTTAATTTTGACATATTTTTAGTACTGGACTAATGCCTAGTAACTTGTCCATGTTTACAACTATTAGTGGACAGATAAAAATTATCATCTGATGCATTCAAATGCTTGGGAATCTATATGGTTATACACAATACAAAAACTAGAAATATATGATGTCATGTAACAAGCAATGATTGTAGCCTAAGAAAAATTGGGAACAAAATGGCAGATAAATGGTATTGCTTTGGTGTAGCTATCTGCAGTTGGCACAGTTTAACAGTGTCACATATTGACATCTCATTTTTCTACGAAACTTGCTTTTGCATATATATGTTGTGAGAAACACAGATATTTTGCTCTCGATTGTTGTGAGAAACACAGATATTTTGCTCTTGATTGATGTGTTGCTATATATGTATATACTATATAGAATTTAAAATTAATGTTCTAGTAATTGCAGATTCCTCATAGCACTGTGCGAAAACTGCTGTCAACTTTACCTCCGCCAGAGTCTGATACGTTTCGTCTTGATTTTCGTTCTACTCATGTTCATTATCTGAACAATTTGGAAGAAGATGGCAAGTACAAATGGTGGAGGGCCAATCTAAATGAGGTCAACTACTGCTTGATTCTCAAACTGGACAACGATATTACTTTCAAAATATCCATGTAAGTTTTCATCTGAACATAGTCTATTTTTATTGTGTAGATCTTGATGCCAGTCTTCCCGGGGCAGCTACGTCAAATCCGTAAAAATCTTTTCCATGCTGTTTTTGTTCTTGATCCAGCAACCACTTGTGGTCTTGAGGCAAGTTTATTTCCTCAAAATTAACATTTTCATGCTGTTCTTTGCATTTATTTCCGAGTGAAATCTCTCATTGCATAGCTTATTGTTTGAAAACCTTGCAGTCAGTTGATATGATCATATCATTGTATGAGAATAATTTTCCTGTGAGATTTGGGATTGTACTGTATTCTTCAAAGTACATCACGCAATTAGAGGACCATTCTACCAAAAAGGATGGAGATAAATTTGAGGACGACATATCTAATATGGTAACTTCACCGAAGCGATTTAAAAATATACACACATTTTTAGGAGTTTACTTGCAAGATTGTGATACATTGTTTTTGTCATTTCAATTTTCAGATTATACGTCTCTTCAGCTATATCAAGGGGAACTATGGTATTGAAATGGCTTTCAAGTTTTTGAGCAATGTATGGAATTGTTTTCAGTATAAGCTATCTTCTTTCACGGTGTTTCTACTACCTTGTTGTACTGCTGCTGTTATTTAAGATTCAAAATCGAAAAAATTATACACAAGAACAACGTGATTGAAATCCTGAAGAGCACATATCAGGAGAAAATTGACAGATCAACTTACATATTTCATATGCATATTCTTCTGTCTGTCTTGAAAGTACCCGTCCAAGTTCAGCTTCTAAATATGTCGAGTTTTCTGTTTTGTCTCACCTGTGATTCACACTTCTTTCTATTCTTCTCCTTTCCTATAACTACAATATCTAGATAATCACTAACTTAAGAATTCAAGGAATTATAATGAATTATGAAGCCATTAACCTAGTTTGCAAGAGAATTCACGGGACTTCTATATGTTTCATCCCTACCTTGTTAATAGAGAAAACAATTAAAAGGCTTATTTCTTTTTCTTATACACCGCTCTATTTTGTCTGTAAGGTTCCAGTTTAGCTTTTTTTTTCTTTCTTATTTGGATTAAAATGACATAACTGTACCATGGATAAGCTGTTTGCGAACATATGTTGACATTGTTCCGAGTCATCTAAAACTATGCGCATTATTGCAGGTTAATAAATTACGCATTGAATCAGATGATCATGTAGAAGATGCTCACCTTGAATCGCACCATGTTGAATCAGCATTTGTGGAAACAATATTGTGAGTGTTTTGGACCTTTTGTGGCCATTTGTCTGTCATTTCTCTAATATGACTCTTCTTTTTCAGTAGCATTATGTGTTTTTATTTGTAAATTATGTAAAGATGTAACTGGAGGGTGTACAGTAGGAGAAATAGGAGGGAAACAGGGATGAGACTCGTGCATAATTGTGACAGATGTAACTGTTAACTAACTGCAGTTAGTTAGTTAACTGTAGGGCGAGAAGTATAAAAGGGGGGCAGGGAGATAGTATTGGGTACCGAATTAGATCATTGTTGTGAAGAGTGCAGGATTATCGAACGCCTGAAAATCATTTTTACAGTTATTCAATAAAGATTCTTCTTTCTTCTTACTTTTCTGATCCAGTTCTATCATTGGAGTAAATATTCTCACTATTTTCTGCAGACCGAAGGTAAAATCTCCTCCTCAAGAGATATTATTAAAGCTGGAGAAGGAGCCAGAGTTGAAGGAATTATCCCAAGAAAGCTCCAAGCATGTATTTAATCTTGGTTTGTCTAAGCTTCGATGTTCTCTGTTGATGAATGGACTTGTTATTGATCCCAATGAGGTAATGAGTAATGTCATTGTGAATGTTTTCCTATACCTCATCTTATTTCCATAACAACTAGTTTTAAAACCTGTCTGCAGTTCAGCTGTTTTTTTTTGTTGGTATTGTGGTCGTAGCTAACTTTGCAAAATTTTATACTTTCCTGGGTAGCTGGCCTAAGAATTGCATTCTCTGTTGTTGAAAGTGTTTTTCCTAAATATGCTCCTTGTTTAATCGCCAATCACATTACTCTATAATGTACAATACACCCTTCTTAAAAGAAAATGTACAATACACCCTGTACTGTGGACGATCAGAATTCATTTTACGTCCTGTTTGGATAAGCAACTTAATTAAACATTTACAACATAAAACATATTATATAAGTAATTATGTGTATGTTATTTCTATAACAAAAGATAAAATAAAGTCGCATTGTTTTCATATAAGCTATATGTTTGTTGTTTTCATAAGATATCATGGAGAGCTTATGGAAATATGCTGAAAACAACTTATAGACATGTCATAGACTGTTTTTATAACCTCTCCCAGACAGTTTCACAAGTGTTTATGCTAGTAAATAAGCTCAAATAAGCCAATCCAAATAGGCCCTTAGTAATGTGCTTGAAGTCCTGTTTAACTAAATTTTTTGTTGTTACTTTAATCAGTATATTTGCAATTGATTTTACCAGGAGGCTCTACAAAATGCCTTGAATGATGAGACTCAGAGAATACAGGAGCAAGTATATTTTGGACAAATAAAATCTCACACTGATGTATTGGACAAGTTCCTATCAGAAGCTGGTATTCAACGCTATAATCCTCGGGTATAATATTTTAAAATTTCATATTTTCTGGGAAACTTGTATAATATGATACAAGGCTAAGCAGTTTCTGTTTGATATAGATTATTTCTGATAACAAACCAAGGTTCATATCTCTTTCGATGTCTACTTTTGGAGAGGCGTCTATACTGAACGGCATTAATTACTTGCACTCTCCTGGAAGTAAGTTGTTGATATACTAGAATAGTAAATAGGTTAATTCCTACACACCAGTCTTCTGTCTTATCATTTGGACTGTTTTTATCCAATGCAGCAATGGATGATTTGAAGCCTGTGACACATCTTCTTGCTGTTGACATCACTTCAGGGAGTGGGATTAATTTACTTCGCCAAGGCTTAAATTATCTGGTTAATACTGATTTGCATTTCTGTTCAATATTCTTCTTCCTTTTAGCCTTATGTCAGTCATGAGTTGGAGTGTTGGACCTACTTATTCAGTACTTCTATTTATTTTTTATTTGCACATTATGCTACAGATAGAAGGGTCCAAAGATGCTCGTGTAGGTCTTCTGTTTAGTGGCAATCAAACTACAAATTTGTTTAGCCTCCTTTTTGTGAAGGTTTTTGAAATTACTACATCCTCATATAGGTTTGTTTTTATAATTGTTTAAGTTGACTTTTAATAATAGATTGATCGGTACTGCATTTTTTATTCTGCAGTTTTATGCATTCTTTTCCAAGTTTATTCACAGTTTTATACCTATTGTCTAAATGCATGGTTTTCTCCAGCCATAAGAAGAATGCATTAGACTTCTTGGATCAGCTTTCCTCGGTCTATCAGCAGAAATACATCCTCACATCTGCTGTTGAAGTTGATGGGACCCAAGCATTTATTGATGAGATCTGCAAGCTTGCCGAGTCTAATGGGTTACCATCTAAGGGCTATAGGTCTTCCCTCTCAGAATTTTCTGCTGATGAAGTGAGAAGGCATTTGAGTGAGGTACTTCTGGTTGCTTTGCCCTTTCCGAACTCAACGTCAGCCTTTCAGTGACATTCTTTTTGTTCAGTAACCATGAAAGTTTACACTAATGAGGCTTCTTGTTATCAGGTGGAGAAGTTTTTGTATATAGCCCTTGGGTCTGAATCTGGTGTTAATGCTGTCTTCACTAATGGAAGGGTAAGGCTGTCTGTATCTCCTGCGATATTTCTTGGCCAAATTGTTTGTGTATTCAAATTTGATTAGTTTTTCGTAGAATCTCTGTAAGTCCTCCCTGTGTTAACCTTGGCATTTATGTTTTACAGGTAACTTCTCCTATTGACGAAAGCACATTTTTGAGTGCTGATCTGCATCTTCTTGAATCAATCGAGCTTAAGAAGAGGACAAAGCATATTGTGGAAATTATTGAAGAGGTGACATGGCCAGATGTTGACCCTGACATGCTGACAAGGTTTCACTTCTTCACTTTTGCTCTTTCAGTTATGTCTTGTGGTTATTACTTGATGTCCTGGTACATCTATCACCTTCCTTTCACAAACATCGAAGTTGAACATTTCTAAGTATATGGCAGTTATCATCTCTGTGCAAATTATCATATGACCAGCTTGACTCACGTAAAGGTTATAAAAATCACATCCTAGGTACCCCAAGTTGTTGTGCCTTTTGCTCAATATACCACACAATGAGTTAGGCACAAATGTGTGTAGGTTAATATGGAAATGATAACTTAGGAGGAGTGGAAGTTTGACAACACTTTGATAGTCTTTGTGTAATCAGACAATTTTGAAAATGGCCACAACATTTTACTTTTCAAGCTTACAGACAATTTTTGCAAAAGTTATTTATAGTGTTAATTCTTTACATGTTTTTGCAATTTCTTTTGCAGCAAATTCATTAGTGATATTGTCATGTCTGTATCATCTTCAATGTCTATGAGAGAACGGAGTTCTGAAAGTGCTCGTTTTGAGGTTTTGAGTGATCAACACAGGTAATATTTTTTAGTTACTCTGAATTCAATTCATATAGATAGAATGGTTAGTAGAAAAGTAATGGCACAAATTGTGGTTGATTTTATCTTCTTTTTAGAGGTTTATTCATTTGCTGACTGAAGTTTTAATCGTATAGTTATTTGAAATATGAAAGTAATATTGTTATATGGTTGTTTGTTCTTATGCAGTGCCATTATTCTAAACAATGAAAATTCTAGTATTCATATTGATGCGGTTCTGGATCCTTTAAGTCCAACCAGCCAGAAGTTGTCCGGAATTCTTCGAGTTTTGTGGAAATACATTCAGCCCAGCATGAGGATTGTACTGAATCCATTGGTCGGTTGATATCTATAATTCTATTTAAATTATAATTATTAAATATTTTTGTTTCTTGTTACCTAAGATATACCTTCTTTAATAGTCTTCTGAAGCCTTTGGGATCAAAGTCATAAATAGGAAAAGAGAATTGTAATTATTTTTTCTGATACCTGTAATCTGAAAAGACAAAATGGTGTCCTTGTGGCTTAACTAGGAACTCCGCTCTAGTTTGGCCTTACTTAGGCTAGAGGCCAGCTGTCATGAAGGTGTATGTTTAGGTGTCTTTGAGTTGGCCTTTGCATGGCAACTTCTTTCTGAACTGATGCTATCATTTTACTTAATCTGTTTGCATTTCTGTCCAAATAAGGTCATACAACTAGATAAGTTTGTAACTTTAACACCTTAATCCATATGAAAATTGGAAATTATAATTCAAGTATTATATTTTGTAAGGATGAGTTAGGCCCATACTTATTTCTAAGAGAAATTATAATTCAAGTATTATATTTTGGCTTGACTGCAATTGTGGGGTTAAAGCTGCTTACATCTTACCCTCTGAAGACCCCACAGTAGTAATGGAAATTGTTTGTTTCTCTTATCTATATATCTTGCTTGCTATTTACATATAATCAACTGTATTTCTGTTTTAAAAAAATTGTAACAAAAACATCCTGTTGCTATACATTTGGGTTTGTAGAGCCTTTGGACCTGCAAGATTTTTTTACCCTAATATGGAATTTTCTACTACCAAAGCTATATTTTCTTTAAATTTACCTCCAACACAATACACTAATATTCAATGATATTTTTCATTTTATGCCAGAGTTCCCTTGCTGATCTTCCTCTGAAGAACTATTACAGATATGTAGTACCGTCAATGGTATATCTTACACTTTCGGTTTATAGATAATTCTTCATGATATTTAATCTTTTGGGTTCTTAGGTTTTTATTTCTTTTGCAGGATGATTTTAGCAACATTGATTCTTCGCTAAATGGTCCAAAAGCATTTTTTGCCAACATGCCATTATCTAAGACTCTCACCATGAATCTTGATGTTCCAGAGTCCTGGCTTGTCGAGCCCGTTCTCACTGTGTATGTATTTTCTATATGCACTATCCTTAACATTTGTTGGATATAAGGCCATTAATGAGCCTCCATGTATCAACTTTAGCTTTTACAAGAGTTACTTTTTGGCATGATATCCTTGAAGATCAAGCTGTTTTTGTATTTTCTATATGTTTATAAGTGGAGGCAGGCAATCCTCACCTTACAAGCTGGTTTTGTATGGTTGAGTTAGGCCCAAACCCTAAGACTTGACATATTTGATGTTATTATATTTTGTTCAAAAGTACCCCTCTATTTAACAATACAGAGTATGTAATAGATAAGAACAAAATTTCAAACTTTAAAATGATGTGAACTATGAAGAAGAGTAAAGGGCAAAAGATTAACATCAGAAAGTACTAAGTATCGCCCTAGGCTGGTGGTTCAAAGATTAAAAAGAAAGAAACAGGAAGAGTGGGGGGAGATAGGCCTCTTGAATTGCCTGAGTGGGAGTAATTTTTGTAGTTCTTGATTGGTTCTTGTCACCTTAGTCGGAACTGGATCACTTTCCTGTCAATAATTCTTCTTTCCCTTTCTGAACTAGTCTAACAGAATGCTGCATAATTTCTATTAATAATGAAAATTCATTTGTTATTTATTTCTAAAATTAAAGGGGAAGTAAAAGCAGTTTTTCCTTTTCTTGAGGAAGGTCTGTGTAGTTAACTTTAACTCTCTGTGTATATATAATGGTTACCTCTGTGAATTTTTTTTTTTAGTGTTTAATATGGTTCCTCATTCTGCAGTCATGACCTGGATAACATTCTGCTTGAGAACCTTGGAGACACAAGAACACTACAGGCAGTTTTTGAACTTGAAGCTCTTGTCCTCACAGGTAAAATTATATTATGTTTATTTAAAATTAAAGGATATAGGCTGGAAATTCTTTACGGTGTTGTCACTTGTAATTAAATAGCACTAAGTAATGCTTCCTATTAATCTGCTGCCATTCTTATCAATTGTTCATCTAATCAGGTCATTGCTCTGAGAAAGATCATGATCCTCCACGAGGTCTTCAGCTGATTCTTGGAACCAAAACCTCACCCCATTTAGTTGATACCCTTGTGATGGCCAATCTTGGTTATTGGCAAATGAAAGTCTCTCCTGGTGTTTGGTTCTTGCAGCTTGCTCCTGGTAGAAGTTCTGAGCTCTATATTTTTAAGGAAGATGATGACGGAAGTAAGAATAAACAATCATCAAAACTCATCACTATTAATAGTTTACGGGGTAAAGTGGAACATATGGAAGTAGTCAAAAGAAAGGGCAAGGAACATGAGAAATTACTGATTCCTGATGATGATGACAATCTGCAAGATAAGAAGAAAGTATGTGCTTTTTAAAAATTTATTTTGAAATTTGGTGGCAGGGTTAAAGAAAACATTTTTATTCAAATGCAAATCATGACATTTGTTTTTTTAGGGAAGTGGCTGGAATTCCAACTTACTAAAATGGGCTTCTGGTTTCATTAGTAGCAGTGAACAATCTAAAAATGCTGAAAGCAATTCACCTGTGAGTTTTTTTTTTGTTTTTTTTTTAAGGTTTCTTCATTCCGTCCCTATTTCATGAATTCGTTTTCTCTTGCTGGATTTTGTTGAAAACCTTGTTTTGTGACTCTTAAGTAATTAATTATCAAATTCGGTGGTGTAATAATTTGTTTTGATCTGATTGATGTTACTTTGAGTTATGTAATGCTTTGCTTGAGAATTGAGATAGCTATAACTATAATTTTAATTCTTGAATGAAAAGTCCATTGCTAGCCTTTGGGATGTGTCCAACCAATTAGGTATTATCAAAATACATGATGAGTTTTGAAGTATTTTTATTGCCCTTTCCCTTTTTCTATTTCGTCATATCAACCTACTCTATTTTACTAGAGTTGTAACCGAGTGAACCTATTTTTCAAAATAGGAGAACGGAAGAGGGGGACGGCATGGAAAAACAATTAATATCTTTTCAATTGCTTCTGGACACCTGTAAGTTGCTCTCTTGTTTCGACATGATATTATTTAGCTGTAAATTTTGGCCAAATGAGACTTGTTTGTTACCTATATTTGCTTTCAGTTTCAACTTTTTAACATTTTTTCATATTTAATTTCTATCTTCATAAATGCAACCTTCATTTGTTTTGTTTGATGCATGTTTGCCAGATATGAACGCTTTTTGAAGATTATGATCCTCAGTGTTCTAAAGAATACCAACCGCCCAGTTAAATTTTGGTTCATAAAGAACTATCTCTCTCCATCTTTTAAGGTTAGATATCAATTCTTTTCTATATTAGAAATTCATAGCAGAATTTAACAAGTTTGCTTGACATGAACTATTTTTGTTGTCATCTGTACACACAGGATCTGATTCCCCACATGTCCGAAGAGTATGGTTTTGAATATGAACTAATCACATACAAATGGCCTACTTGGTTGCATAAGCAGAAAGAGAAGCAACGGATAATTTGGGCATATAAAATTTTATTCCTGGATGTCATCTTTCCCCTTTCCTTGGAGAAGGTATCATGACTTTCTTTTCTGCATCAAACTTAATGCTTCTTATATGTTGTCTTCTCCACTCTCAATTTCATTGTGTCACATGCATCACATGTGACATTGACAAGTAATGAAAAAAATTAAATCCTATGTGAAATTGTGTGTTTAAAGTCTACCAATATTTGCAGGTCATTTTTGTGGATGCTGATCAGATTGTCAGGACTGACATGGGAGAGCTCTATGACATGAATTTAAAAGGAAGACCTCTGGCATATACTCCATTTTGTGATAATAATAGGGAGATGGATGGATATCGGTTTTGGAGACAAGTAAATGCCACTGTTTAATATTATTGTTTATTATGTTGTACATCAACACTTGGTTGTCATCACGCCCACACAATTAAATGTAGGTGCAGCATTGAATGCTAATTTTTCTTTGCCTTGTTTTTTAGGGTTTCTGGAAGGATCATTTGCGGGGGAGACCATACCATATTAGGTTCGTAACTACTTTCTTGATGCTCTTGCCAAAAGAGTTGGAGTATATAAATATCATTTCTCTGATAGTTGTTTCCCATTTCCGTTTACTTTCAGTGCTTTGTATGTCGTTGATTTGAAGAAGTTCCGAGAGACTGCTGCTGGAGATAACCTCCGAGTTTTCTATGAAACCCTTAGCAAGGATCCAAATAGTCTAGCTAACTTGGATCAGGTGAGAAATAGTTTGAGTTTATTTAATTTCCTTTCAAAGAATCACTCAAGATTAAGTTGTTAAGTCCTTGAATGTTTAGTAAAAAGAAAGTTTCATTTTTTGGCCGCCATCGTGGTTTTTTTCCATGCAAGACCAAACTATCTAGGGCAAGATTATTTTATCTATTCCTCCATATGCAATGTTACGTGATAATTCTTTTAAAAAGATAAGATAACTGAAGCTACTGCATGTACTCGTCAGCAAATTTTACAGTGGAAGAATTTGATCTGTTGGAATTAACACTTGTTTTTTAAGTTGGAGCCGTACCTTCGCTATTTGCTACATAAAAATTGAATTATTGTTTCATAAAATCACATTAAAAGGCTCATAATAACTTGATAATTGTACAGTAGAAAGGGTTTAATTTTACACATACACAAGCAAGATTTCATGAAGTGATCTTTTCGTGAATGAATTTTAGATATTTTCTGCCCATATGATTGATATATCGGTTTTGGATACCCATTATTATTATTAAGATGGAATCCTTTTCGTTTACTTCCAATTTAGCATGCATTATCATTGGTTAATTCTTGCTTTTTGAGGGTCCTCGGCTGAAATTTGCTCTAAATGGTTCAGGATCTTCCTAATTATGCTCAGCATACTGTGCCCATATTTTCTTTGCCACAAGAATGGTTATGGTGTGAGTCATGGTGTGGTAATGCTACAAAATCCAAGGCAAAAACTATTGATCTGTGCAACAATCCTATGACTAAAGAGCCCAAACTTCAGGTGAATATTTTCTGTTTCATGTTTCTTCTGTTCTTTCTAGGAAACTTGCATTATATAAGTGCCAATGTTTTTGTATACCCACTTAATTAACTTATCTCCACTTTGGCCTACAGGGTGCTAGACGAATTGTAGCTGAGTGGCCAGACCTTGATTTGGAGGCAAGAAAATTCACTGCACGAATCTTGGGCGACGATCTAGAACCTATTCCATCCCCTGACCAATCAAAGGATTCGACTAATGACGGCTCATTGAAAGAAGAAGACTTGGAATCCAAGGCAGAGTTGTGATGATGTGTGAACATGGTCGACAGAAGTGTTCTGTGCAAGTCAAAGTTCTTGGAAAAAATCTGCTTATTTGATGCAGTTGGCACCGTATAGCATCACGGTATCTTAATTTCTTACCATGGTTGATATATTATTGGCATGCCACCAAACACTTACAACAGTGAATGCAATGAAGATTGCCTTCTCTGTTAAGAATTTTTTGTTAGAGAGAAGTGTTTTTGGTATATTTAAATCTAATTATTGTAGGCAGAGGTGTCTGTGCCATAATCTCCTGAACAATTCTATACGCCTCCAACTCTAGCCTTTGTTCTTTTGAAGAATAAATCCTTAGAATGTGAGAAGAATGCTAGAATCACAATGTCAAAATTTCCATAGTGATAGTGTAACTTTATTTTACATTATTTATCTCTTTTAATGGCTGCATGGTACTACATTCACTAAGGCAATATGATGGTTTAAGTTAAATAGTGGAAGAGAAGTCTATCGTTTTAAAAATTGGATGACTGTATTTTTGGTTTTAAAAATAAAATGACTAAAACATGTTTTAGTGAACAATAATAAAAAACTCATTAATGGATTTGATAAAAAAAAAACTCATGAATGGATTTTTTTTCTTCTAAATAATCTATTATACCTCACTATCCGATTAAATTTCAAAATATCTAACATTTTCAATATACTTTTTTTTCCTACTACACTATCTGGCACACTGCATCACATATCCCTATAAAGTCCAGTTGTCAATCAATACTAAACCAACTAATAATAATAATGATCTCGTATACATACTACGTGACTTAATCCATACTAACTGGCAAATCTAGATACTAGTATATTATTTGCCACAGATATATGGCAAACCATAGCCATGATAAAATTAATGTTGGTACTCAAATCATAATAATTAAAAGAATGCATAATAATTTGTTTGTGGGGAAATGCTAACATGCACATGTTCAATAAATAGAATTTTTACATTGAAAATTGTTTTTTTTTTACCATGATATTGGTATGAAGTTTTCAACACCGCTAGCAATGACTAATCTCCGTCGGGAAACCTGTGAGGCACACAAGATGAGTTATCCCCTAACATTTGAATTTTCTCCATACGCATGAGTCAATAATCGAACACCGACCACATGCTTAAGGGGACCAAGACTCTTACCACTTGGACCAATTCATTGTTGGTTGAATTTATTTTTTTTTGCATTCATCATCAGTTTAATCTGGTTCAAGGGTCAGTTCTGGTATCAAGTGGTTCCAACTATCTCCCATTCGTAATTGCAGGAATCGAATCATAGTCATTTCTACCGAATTCAACACCAATAACCAACCAACTATAGGTTTATCTTTTTTTTCTTCTTCTTTTTTTACGGTTTATCTTCTCTTTTTTAATACTACGGCTCTGTTTGGTAAGCACAAAAAGCTAGCTTATAGCTTATAAGCTAAAAGCCCTGTTTGGTAACGACCTTTTCGTTACGAGCATATAGCTTATTTTGACTAGCTTATAACTTATTTTCAAACGCTATTTCAATTAGCTTATAGCTTATTGTCTTTTCTTCCACATTTACCCTTATTATTTTAACTAAAACCCAATTTTACCCTTTAGTACTTATTTTGATTATTATTTTGGATTAATATAATTTAGCCAAAATTATCTTTTTTCAACAAGCATAATTAACATTATTTTAATATTTATTATATTTTTATTGTAAAATTTATATAACACTTGTGTTATATATGACGAGTAAACATCTTCACAATTTTTTTTGAACTAACATTTCACTCTCTACTTTTACAAAATTGACTTTTTAGTATAATATTGTTATTATCTATTCATTGTATATGTTGTAATTAAGTTTTACAATAATATAATTTATATATACATATTAAATATATTTTACTGTAATGTTTACTTTTTTTATAAAAGGTAAAAATATTTAAAATCACTTTTTTAAATAAAAAATATTTTTTAATAATATCTTAAATATTAATTGATATAAATTTTATTATAAAGTGATAATGCCCTTTCATGTAATTTTACATTATCTTATCAGCTATAAGCTAATTTTACCAAACACTTCAATTAGCTTATCAGCTATAAGCTAGCTCGATATTTTTACCAAACAGATCATACGAACATGTGGAAAAAAAAGCAAAGAGTGGTTATATAGAGTAATAATAGAGAGGAGTACTTTCTCAACTAGCACAAACTACTCCTTTATAACTACTACCCTTATTATTTATTTAAAATTACAAAAATACCTACGCCCTCCTACCAAAATTTCATTCCTCTTATAACTCTCATCTCTCGCGACGAAAACCTCTCCGCCACCGTCTTGCTACTGTAGCGCCACCGTCCACCATCGCCCTCTCTCATCTCTCCGACGGACTTCTCTCTCTTGCAGGTTCTCTCTCTTTTTCTTATTTCTTCCGATTTCTGATTTTCTGGATTTTTTATTTATTGATTTCTAATTGTATTGTTCTTCCTTTAATTTTTCAATTAATCTGATAACTTTTCATTATTAGTCAATTTATTTATTTTTTGTTGAATCCTTCATTGCTAAAATCCTAGTAGAAATTTGTACGTTTATTTTGATTATACCTGTAAAAAATGCTAATAATATCCTAGTAGTAGTGAATTATGATTCATCAAGCAATTTATGATTAAACCTAAAAATTTGATTTATTTTGTGGCAGAAAATTGTTCTCCATATATAATGTCTGAAGAAGTTGGATCCATGTTGGCAGTTTATGATGATCCATCTGACCAACATTCACTATCCTTCGGCGATACGAGCAGCACCGAGGAATCCCCTGGTGAAACCAGACTCTCCTTGCAACCAACTAATGATCACATTCCATATATTGGTCAAAGATTTTCCACTCATGACGAAGCTTATGAATTCTATAGTGATTTTGCTAAGAGTTGCGGCTTCTCAATTAGACGTCACCGTACAGAAGGAAAAGATGGTGTTGGGAAAGGACTTACTAGACGCTACTTTGTTTGTCATCGTGCTGGCAACACTCCTGTTAAATCAACAACTGAAACTAAACCTCAAAGAAATAGAAAATCTTCTCGATGTGGTTGTCAGGCTTATATGCGGATAAGCAAAACAACAGAATTTGGACCTCCAGAATGGCGTGTCACTGGTTTTGCTAACCATCATAATCATGAACTTTTGGAACCAAATCAAGTTCGGTTCCTTCCTGCATATAGAACTATATCAGATGTTGACAAAAATCGAATCCTTATGTTTGCCAAAACAGGGATTTCTGTTCATCAAATGATGAGGCTTATGGAGCTTGAGAAGTGCGTGGAACCAGGGTATTTGCCTTTTACTGAAAAGGATGTAAGGAATTTACTCCAGTCGTTTAGAAAATTAGATCCAGAAGAAGAAAGCCTAGATCTGTTAAGAATGTGCAGAAATATTAAGGAGAGAGATCCTAATTTTAAATTTGAGTACACACTTGATGCAAACAACCGTTTAGAAAATATTGCTTGGTCATATGCCTCGTCAATCCAATTGTATGATATCTTTGGTGATGCTGTGGTATTTGATACAACACATCGTCTGACTGCATTTGACATGCCATTGGGGATATGGGTTGGAATAAATAATTATGGAATGCCCTGCTTCTTTGGCTGTGTGCTACTGCGAGATGAAACTGTCAGGTCATATTCCTGGGCAATAAAGGTAGTTAATGAAGAACTTATCAATGTTTGTGTCGTTTGGTTTTTTATTCAAATTGTGTTGTGGCCACTCGGCTTCTTCTCTGAAATAATACTGGTGTTGCTTATTTGTGATATGACAAGTTTTTTTTATCAAAGATTGTGTAGCTATAAAAAATAACGCACTGTCTAGGATATACTAAATGGAAGCTAATACATATCACTGTCACCGCAAAGTGTTTCTTGTCGACTTGTCGAGTAACCTACACTTTGTAAATGTATGCAAGCACCTTGTGCTAGTTTTTTTTTTCTTCTTTTTATTCCAATCTTATATAACATACCAGATACTTTAATTATGGATGATTACATCTTTCTTTTACTTCCACTCCCTTGTGGAATGTTTATTGATTTTTTTACAAGTTCAACCATTCTTTAATTTACACCGGTTTTTTTTATTCATCTTATTGGAAGGCTTTCTTAGGTTTTATGAATGGGAAGGCTCCACAGACTATATTAACCGACCAAAACATTTGTCTCAAAGAAGCACTATCTGCAGAAATGTCGATAACAAAACATGCTTTCTGCATATGGATGATAGTAGCAAAGTTTCCATCTTGGTTCAATGCTGTTCTAGGGGAACGCTACAATGAGTGGAAGGCTGAATTTTATAGACTATATAATCTTGAATCAGTTGAGGATTTTGAACTAGGGTGGAGGGAAATGGTATGTTCTTTTGGACTGCATTCCAATCGGCACATTGTTAATTTATATAGCACGCGCTCACTTTGGGCATTGCCATATTTAAGAAGCCATTTTCTTGCGGGAATGACTACAACTGGCCAGTCAAAGTCAATTAATGCCTTCATTCAACGGTTTCTAAGTGCACAAACACGACTGGCTCACTTTGTTGAACAGGTATTATATCTTTCTGTCTCATGTTTTCAACCTGACTTTCAGCGGCTATTCAAAATTCATAGAGTGAGTTTTATCCTACTTTTTTGGAGATATTAAATCCTTATATTTCTGTAAACTTGGGTTTGCTTTGCACCACCACAGGTAGCTGTTGCTGTGGATTTTAAAGATCAAACTGGAGAACAACAAACCATGCAGCAGAATCTCCAAAATGTCTGCCTCAAAACAGGAGCCCCCATGGAATCACATGCTGCTACGGTCCTCACTCCTTTTGCCTTTTCCAAGCTTCAAGAACAACTTGTGTTGGCTGCACATTATGCATCTTTTTCAGTTGAAGATGGTTTTCTTGTGAGACATCACACAAAAGTTGAAGGAGGTCGCAAAGTTTATTGGTCCCCTCATGAAGGAATTATAAGCTGCAGCTGTCACCAGTTTGAATTTTCTGGAATTTTGTGTAGGCACTCTCTCAGAGTTCTTTCAACAGGAAATTGTTTTCAGATCCCAGATACATATCTTCCCATTCGATGGCGTCGTATCAGCGTGCCTTCTTCTAAGCTTCTTCAAAATACACCCAACGATCATGCCGAAAGAGTTAAGTTATTCCAAAATATGGTTTCATCTCTAATTACAGAGTCTGCTAAGTCTAAAGAAAGATTAGATACTGCAACAGAACAAGTTTCCATTCTTCTGTCTCGCATAAGAGAGCAACCAATTTCATTACAATGTGCCAGAGATATTTCTACCATTAATAGGAATCTATGATGAATAAACCGGCAATGTGTGTTCGATGAATATGAGGTACTGTACAATATTTGTGAGAAAGTATGGTAATTGGATTTTGTTGTGATGTATCAACACCCCTTACTCGAGGTGGGGTGTCGTATCAAATTATCCTATGCTGAGATTTCTTTAGAATGGTAAGCCCCAAATTGCATTGTATCGCAAGGATTCTGTTCTGTACAAAATGTATAGGAAATTTGTTCACTTTGGTTATTACTTTTTTTTATGGGCACACTTTGGTTATTACTTCATGTTTCATATAAAATGATATAGTACTACATTTATTGAGAAAAGGCAATATGATTAGATTGGGATATAACTTTTAAATGACATGAAAAATAAAATGGTTACATTTGATTCACAAATATATTGTCACATTAATCTGTTAGCTCATTTTTTAAACTTACAAACAAAAATATGTCCTAAATTCAATAGTGGGATGGGAAATTAGTAACATTTTAAAAATTGGAGGACTGCATTTTTGGTTTTAGAAATAAATAATGGACTGATTTATTTTTATTTTTGATAGAAAATGGACTGTGATTTAGTCAAAAGAATAATTGAAACTAACTCATTAATGGAGTTTTTAAATAAAATATATTCCAATATTACCTCATTCTCCAATAGAACATCAACATATATCACTTTTTGCATACATTCTTAGAAATTACACTTTAAAATTGCAACTTCGTTTTTTTTAATACATTTTGGTTGAGTAAAAACGTTGGTTAAAAAAATTATTTTTTTGGGTCTGACACCGAATCTTAGAGTCCGTTTGGCCTAACTTTTTTAGTTCGTAGAAGCTATTTGAAATTTAGAAGTGAAAATAAGAGCTTTAAAAAAAGAGAAAAAGTTGTTTGGTAATTATTGTTTTTTTAGCTTCAAAGTTATTTTTAAGTTAAAAGTTGTTTGGTAAAATATATTTTTTAAAAAAAAATTTGTAAAAAAAAAAATTAAAAAGATAATAACAACTAATAACATTTAAATAAAACAAACTTAAAAATAAAAAAATAATAAAAAGAGCCTTTGGCAAGAATGGGAGCGTGACCATTGTAAAAAAAACTTTTCATAGAAATTCATTTAATCCAATTTTGTACATTGAAAAAATCTGTTTTTTACGGTTAAATTTTTTATTAAAAATGTGTTTGGTCTAACTTTTGTTTAAAAAAAGAATAAAAAGCTAAAAACTATTGTAAAATTGGATTACCAATCGATTAAAAACTATAATTTTTTTTTTTTGAGAATGGAATCAAACAAGCCGTGAGAGTTTGATCACCGCAATGGGAGAAAAGCTAGAACTATTGATGCGAAAAATGGCCGTAAATTAGATTAAATGGTTTAGTGGAACCGGATATTAGTTGCCAAAAAAAATCCCCTTGCTTAAAAATAAAATAAATCCCTTTCTTTCTTCTCCCCTCTTTTTTTTTTTTACTTGCATTTATTTACAAAAAACTAAATAAACTCTTCTCTTTTACGTTCGCACAAAAGAAGAAATCGAAAACCGCATCTTAGGGTTCTCACTCATCTCTCCCAATTTCGACGCCATCATCAACTCGTCTTTCTCTCTCGCTGGTACCTCTCTCTCTCTCTTCTAGGGATTTACGGCTTTTATTCGTTTTGTCTTACTAATTCTTAGGTTCTAAATTGAATTCTTGAATTGATTCATTGCTTATTCAATTAGGTTATGAAATAAATTTTGTGTTTATTCAGTATCCTCAATTGTTATTGATGCCAAAAGATATGGTGGTGATGATGTTGTGAATTCTACTACTTATTTGCTTAGTCTAGCGTAAATTATAATAACTCACTTTTAAATAGTTAGTTGAAGTGTTGAAGTTAAATATTTTCAATGATACGGTAATTATAATTGCATCGGTTTTCAATGCCATACAAGTATATTGTTGCTGATGTGTGTATGTGAATTTCTTTTTTTAGGATAAAATAATGGAAGAAGGAAAACATAAATCGAGGAAAGAAGACGGTGATTCTAAGAGGAGTCATCGTGATCGAGATCGTGATAGAACTGGTGAAAGAGGTAAGGATAGAAGCGATGGAAGGCACAAAGATAATAGGGAGAAGAGGGATCGTGAGTCTCGAAGACATGACAGAGAGAAAAGTACTGATTCTGAGGATAAGCATGATAGAGACAGGGAGAAGCGCAGAGATGTTAAAGAGAAGGATAGGGCACGGGTTCATGATGTTGACCGAGAAAAGAGAGACAGGAAAAGGGAAAGAGATAGAGAAGAGAAAGAAAAAGAGAGACTAAGAGAGAAAGAAGAGAAGGAAAAGGAGAGATTAAGGGAGAAAGAAAGAGATAGGGAAGATAAGGAAAAAGAGAGAATGAGGGAGAAAGAAAGAGATAGGGAAGATAAGGAAAAAGAGAGAATGAGGGAGAAAGAAAGAGAGAGGGAAAGAAAGGAGGAGAAGGAGAGGATTAGAGAGAAAGAAAGGGCAAGGGAAAGGAGGGATCATGAGAGAGAGAAGGAAAAAGAAAAGGAAAGAGATAAAGGAAGGAGAGGACGGGAGCGGGAGCGGGAACGTGAGCGGGAGAAATATAGAGACGTTGATAGCGAAAACAGTGATGGTGAATTGAGGGAGAGAAATAGAAAGCGACATAAGAAAGACGACGACAATTATAAGGGGCGGGAGAAGGAAAAGAGTTCTAGCAAGTCAAACAGGAAAGTTGATGGAATTAACGGAAGCCCTAGGAGAAAGAGCGATGGAGATGACTCTGATTCCAAAGAGAAAGAAAAAAGACTTACCCGTGAGGAGGAAATGGAAGTTGAACAAAAGAGGCTGGATGATGAAATGGAAAAGCGGAGGAGGAGAGTTCAAGAGTGGCAAGAGCTAAAGAGGAAGCAGGAAGAGGTAGAAAGAGAAAAGCAAGGTGAAGCAAGTATTGCTGAACTAGAGTCTGGAAAGGCATGGACACTTGATGGGGAGGAATCTGATGACGACGATGGAACAGGTAGACATACGAGTATGGATGTAGACGAAGACGACAAACTTGCTGATAATGAACCTAGGGAGTCAATGGAGGTAGATGTTGACAATGGAACAGTTTCAACCGATTTACAAAATGGAGATGCTGGTGCTCCTGCAGACGATGAGATTGACCCATTGGATGCTTTCATGAATTCTATGGTTCTTCCTGAGGTTGAAAAGTTGAACAATGCTGTTAACTCAACACCTTCTGATAAAGATTCTGACTTGAAACCCAAGGATAAAGAGGACGAGCGTAGTAATGGTCGACAATCAAGGAAAGGTTCAAATAAATCTATTGGCAGGATAATTCCCGGTGAAGAGTCCGACTCAGATTATGCAGATTCTGATGTTGAGGGGGATCCATTAGATGAAGATGACGACGATTTTATGAAGAGAGTGAAGAAAACAAAAGTTGAAAAGCTCTCTTTAGTTGATCACTCAAAGATCGACTATATACCATTCAAAAAGAATTTCTATATTGAAGTGAAAGAGATCTCAAAGATGACTCTTGAAGAAGTTGTATTATACAGGAAGCAGTTAGAGTTGAAGATACATGGAAAGGATGTGCCCAAGCCTGTAAAGTCATGGAACCAGACTGGACTTACTAGCAAAGTTTTAGACACAATAAAGAAGGCAAACTTTGAAAAGCCAATGCCTATTCAAGCTCAGGCGTTGCCTGTAATTATGAGCGGTCGAGATTGCATAGGCATTGCAAAAACTGGGTCAGGTAAAACACTTGCTTTTGTTCTGCCAATGTTGAGGCATATCAAGGATCAGCCACCAGTTGTTGCAGGGGATGGACCTATTGGGCTTATTATGGCCCCTACAAGAGAACTTGTTCAACAGATTCATAGTGACATAAAGAAGTTCACAAAGGTAATGGGTATCAGGTGTGTTCCTGTCTATGGAGGTTCTGGTGTTGCTCAACAAATCAGTGAGTTGAAACGTGGTACTGAGATAGTAGTTTGTACTCCAGGTAGGATGATTGACATACTTTGCACCAGTAGTGGAAAAATAACTAACCTGCGTAGAGTAACTTATCTGGTCATGGATGAGGCAGATCGGATGTTTGATATGGGCTTTGAACCACAAATCACAAGAATTGTTCAGAATATTCGGCCAGATCGTCAAACTGTTCTCTTCTCTGCCACTTTCCCGCGCCAGGTTGAAATTTTGGCTCGCAAGGTTTTAAATAAACCTGTTGAAATACAAGTTGGTGGGAGGAGTGTTGTGAACAAAGATATAGCACAGTTAGTTGAGGTGAGGCCAGAAAATGAGAGGTTCCTTAGACTCTTGGAACTACTTGGAGAATGGTATGAAAAAGGAAAGATTTTGGTATTTGTCCACTCACAGGATAAATGTGATGCCTTGTTCAAGGATCTAATGAAACATGGCTATCCATGTCTTTCTCTTCATGGGGCTAAGGATCAGACAGACCGTGAATCCACAATATCTGATTTTAAAAGCAATGTCTGCAATTTGTTGGTGGCAACAAGTATTGCTGCCAGGGGATTAGATGTCAAGGAGCTCGAATTGGTGATCAATTTTGATGTTCCAAACCACTATGAAGATTATGTACATCGGGTTGGGCGCACTGGCCGCGCTGGCCGAAAGGGTTGTGCCATCACATTTATTTCTGAAGATGATGCAAGATATGCACCAGATCTGGTGAAAGCTTTGGAGCTATCTGAGCAGATTGTTCCTGATGATCTGAAATCCCTTGCCGATGGCTTTATGGCAAAAGTTACTCAAGGATTGGAGCAAGCCCATGGGACTGGTTATGGAGGCAGTGGCTTTAAATTTAATGAAGAGGAAGATGAGGTGAGGAAGGCTGCAAAGAAAGCTCAAGCCAAAGAATATGGATTTGAAGAAGACAAGTCAGATTCTGAAGATGAAGATGACGGTATTAGGAAAGCAGGAGGTGATATTTCACAGCACCCTGCTCTTGCTCAGATTCTTGCTGCGACCAAAGCAAATCCTTCAATGCCTACTCCTATCTCTGCACCCCAACTGATTTCAAATGGTGGGCTGCCTATTTCTTTGCCATCTGTTGTTGGTCTCCAGACTCCAACAGTCTTGCCTGGGACAGGGCTACCCCTTGCTACAAATGACGGGGCAGCTCGAGCTGCATTAGCTGCTATAAACCTGCAGCACAACTTGGCAAAAATACAATCTGAAGCATTGCCAGAGCATTATGAGGCTGAGTTGGAAATAAATGATTTTCCTCAGAATGCTCGCTGGAAAGTCACACACAAGGAAACTTTAGGCCCCATTTCTGAGTGGACTGGAGCTGCTATTACCACAAGGGGACAGTATTTCCCACCTGGCAAAGTCGCAGGACCTGGGGATCGCAAACTCTACTTGTTCATTGAGGGTCCTAGTGAGCAGTCAGTTAAGAGAGCCAAAGTAGAATTGAAGCGTGTTTTGGAAGACATCACTAACCAGGCTTTGCAACTACCTGGTGGAACTCAACCAGGCAAATACTCTGTTGTATAAAAGGTAATATTCTGATACAGTTGATTTTGTTAATGCTTATTTTATTTTAGTTGCTGTTCTAGGCTTTATGTTAAACACTTCTGAAGGGGAATGTCGGCTGTACAGCTTATTATTCATTATTTTTGTAATCTTTTCTGTTTGTTGCAGCCATATAGGTGCACAATTATCCTTGTTTGTGCCTATATGGTTTTATATGATTAAGTGTTTTTCTCTGTCATCTCTGGGTGGATTCCTTTAGGTTCAGAACTAGCATAAATAATGTTTTATGAGTTTAAGTTGGGAATAATGAACATGATATTCGTATAGCAATGCTCTTTAGTTTTTATTTATTTTTTAATTGAGAAGTTCTGCAACCTAAGAGTAAATCTACTTTTGGTAGTCAACCTGGAGGGAAAATGAGACACTGTTAAATACTCTTGTCTCGCACCCCAATCCGGGACAAGCTGCGCATATGACTGCCCATGCATTCACATACAGGTATGAGTCTTTTTATCATGGAAAGTAAACTGATGTTTTTTCTTCTAATTTTTGTATGTGTTTGCTAGTATTCTAAATTCTTCTAAATTCTAATACTACTTTGCATACCCATCTGATGCTGTTTTTTTTTTATCAAATTAAATTTTAATTGCACAACTTTTCTATCCTCTTCATGGTTTCTTTCTTGTTCATCTTCTGCTGTGATGCAGCTAGGTCTTTCAAGCCTAATCTCGTATATTCAAATATTGTTCCATCCTTGCACTTGCTTCGTGGATGTCTAAGGTGCCAGTCATGATGCAATTTTTTTCATCTAGTTCCTACTTGATTTCAAGCTAACCCTTGGAATACTGATTTTTTTTTTCCGCGTTATTCCTTGTACTCAAGTCGTGAGATATTTTATGCTATTATCTGTTCCTTTATCTGATTTTATGTGTGTATTTTTCAGGTTTTGGTTCGATGATCTTTTGTCTTGAAAAGGGATACAAGATGTCATTGGGGAGATCACACAATTCTGTGATTTATGTATTTTCCTAACTGCAATGATTTGGATTTCAGCACATGTACCATAAAACATATCTATATGAAATTTACCATTTAATGGATATGTTTTCAGCACTTGTAAGATCATTGGCTTTGCACTTGCCCTTGTTTTTTGTGAACTCGGCAATTCTAAATTTTGTGTTGTAATTCAAATCTGTCAAATTTATCTTGTTTGCTGAAATTCATGAATGATTGATGAAAATTTTTCACATTTATTATTCAAAAATCTACATTGTGTATGCTTACTGGTCTCTTTTCGTGGGTTTAGTAACTTTATGTTGGATCAGAAGTAGACAAGGTATCAGCTGTGCTCACCCTATCAACATAATAAATACATCCTTAAATCATCTGTGGAAATTGATGGTACCCCAAGCATTTATTATAGATGTGTAATGGCTGACATGCTGACAAGGTTTCACTTCTTAATCTTTGTTCTTTCTGTTTTGTCTAGTGGTTATTGTTTCATGTCTTGGTACATATATCATCTTCCTGTCAACCTAATTTTCTGTCGCTTCATATATATGATTTCACCAGTTATTTTCTCTATGCAAATTCTCATATGATGACCAGCTTGAATCACAAGGTTATCAAGACCAGCATTCTGGAGATCATAGTCTTTTTTGTTAATATACCCCTCAATGAGCTAGACAAAACAAAAGGCGCTCATTAGGAGGAAAATGATAGTAGCTTAAAAGGAGTGAAAGTTTGACAAAACTGTTTGGCACAAATGGTGATTAACATATGAAATCTGAATTTAATTTAACATGTCAAGTCTATGTTTATCATTGCTCCAAAGAAATACGACGCATGATGAGTACAAGTGAAAATTTAGGATTTTGATTGTTTTGTAAACACATGCCAAACCGATGTAAATATTCCTTGTTTCTGTCGTAAAAATGAAGAAAATAATAATCTTCTTTTGGAGGATGAGGTCAATTGCTAGTGTTTTGGACGATTTTTAGGTATTATTTCACGGGTGATCGCTTATCAAAATTATTTACCATAGAACTAAGGACAAGCTAATATGAAAACTCAAAGATTGTACATAGTCAATCACATTTCATCATTTTTATATTGATTGTTCAATTTTGTATGTCTATTGAATCTTATGGGGGGGGGGGGGGGCATCAATCACATCAATTATTGTCTCCCTTTTCTTTTCTCATTCGTCCTCCATCCATAATCGTCTCTTTTCCATCATTTTCGCAACATGCACTGTTAGTAGAGCTATGGAAAAATTGGATGGCGTAAGCCACTTTAGTTGTGGGCAAATGGTGATCATCCTTCCTATAACAACATAGCACAATCACCAATCGACCAAATAGGATACAAAAATCGAAAGCAGTAGCAAAAAAATAAATAAAAGGTAGGCATAGAAGCAGAAATACAAATTTCCCAACCATACTGTAACTCACCCTATCGTTGCCATATACAACAACAAGCCTACCAGATTCCACAATGAGCAAATTTGCACCACTGTAGTCATGGAGGTGCCTTGGGGGCCATTGATGAGGATGATAAGATAATAATATAAAGAGATCAGTTATAACTATCAGACGAGTCTTTGTTTTAGTAAATAAAAACGTTTTATGGCGTCCATTTACTCTACCAAAGAAAGGGATGATTAAACGCAAAGTGCACCCCAAATCTTTGGTAATTGGATTATGTTAGTAATTTAGAGTGTGTTTGGATGGGGGAATGTTTTGAGGTAATGTAATGTTTTGATGGAATTCAAATGATTTGAGGTAAATTCCATTGTTTGGATGATAATTTGAAGAATTTACAAATTGATGGAATTTTATTAAGTATTTTGTTCAAGCCAAATTTATGGAATTTCAAATGACACCTAAAAGCAAGGAATTTCAAATTCCTTTTCTCTATAAACTTTAAAAAATTACAAATTGATTGAAAAACCTAAAATCAACCGAAAAATCTAAAATCGACCTTAAACACGACCTAAACCCCAAAATGGGTTAAAATACCTAAAATCGGCAATAAACCATAAAATCGGCCGAAAAACCTAAAATTGGCTTAAAACCAAAAAATCGACCCTAAACCCGACAAGAACCCAAAAATCGGCCAAAAAACCTAAAATCAGCTAAAAACTCTAAAATCGACCGAAAACCCAAAAATCGACCCTAAACCTGATCAGAACCCAAAAATCGGCCGAAAAACCTAAAATCTCCTATAAACTCTAAAATCAACTCTAAAATCAACTGAAAACTCAAAAAACGACATTAAACCTGACCATAACCCAAAATCGGCCGAAAAACCAAAATTATGCTATAAACCCCAAAATCAACCGAAAACCGTTAAAATATGTAAAATCGGCTATAAACCCTAAAATCGTCCGAAAAACCTAAAATCGGCCGAAAAACATAAAATCGGCTGAAAACCCTAAAATTGGCCGAAAACCCAAAAAACGACCGTAAACCTCATCAGAACCCAAAAATCGCCCGAAAAACCTAAAATCGGCAATAAAACCAAAATTCAACTGAAAACCGTCAAAATACCTAAAATCGCCCGAAAACCCTAAAATCGGCCAAAAAATACTAAAATTGCCTAAAAACCCTAAAATCTACCAGGACCCAAAAAATCGCTGAAAAACCAAAAATCGACCGAAAATCCTTAAATCGGCCAAAAATCCTAAAATCAGTCGAAAACCCAAAATCCGACCATAAACCCGATCAGAACGCAAAAATCAGTAGAAAAACCTAAAATCGGCCAAAAACCCTAAAAAATCGACTGAAAACCCGACCAGGACCCAAAAATTGCTGAAAAACCTAAAATCAGATAAAAACTCTAAAATCGACCCTAAACCTGACCAGAACCCAAAAATCGGCCGAAAAACTTAAAATCTGCTATAAACTCTAAAATCGACTGAAAACTCAAAAAACGACTTTAAACCTGAGCAGAACCCAAAAATCGGCCGGGAAAAAAAAATGCTATAAACTCCAAAATTAACCGAAAACCATTAAAATACGTAAAATTAGCTATAAACCCTAAAATTGTCCGAAAAACCTAAAATCGGCCGAAAAACATAAAATTGTCTAAAAACCCTAAAATTGGCCGAAAACCTAAAATCGGCTATAAAACCCAAAATCAACCGAAAACCGTTGAAATACCTAAAATCGCCCTAAAATCCTTTAAATTTTTAAAATCCCTATAATTGACTGAAAACTCGACCAGGACCCTAAAATCGGCAAAAAAAAATATCGACTGAAAACCCTAAAACTGGCTGAAAACTCGACCATGACCCAAAAAATTGCTGAAAAATCAAGAATCGACTAAAAATCCTAAAATCAGCCGAAAACCCAAAATCCGACCATAAACCCGACCAGAACGCAAAAATCGGCCAAAAAACCTAAATCGCCCGATTTTAGGTTTTTCGGCCGATTTTATGATTTATAGTCGATTTTAGGTTTTTTTGACCGATTTTTTTGTTTTCGGCCGATTTTAGGGTTTATAGTCATTTTTAAGGTTTTCGGCCGATTTTATGATTTAAAGTTGATTTTAGATTTTTCCAGTCGATATTTTGGGTTTTCGGCCAATTTTTGGGGTTATAGTCGATTTTAGGTTTTTCAACCGATTTTTGGGGTTATAGTCTATTTTAAGGTTTTCGGCCGATTTTAGTTTTTTCGGCCGATTTTTTGGGTTTTCGACCGGTTTTTGGGGTTATAGTCGATTTTAGGATTTTTGGTCGATTTTAGGTTTTCTACCGATTTTTTGGGTTTAGGGTTGATTTTATTAAGATAAATAAAATTAGATGAAGAAAATTCAATTATATTAGTCAAACAAAGAATTTTACAATTGATGGAATTTCACTACTTTATTCAAACAATGGAATTTGAATATCAAGGGAATTCAATTGAATCAATTGAATTCCCTAGTATTTAAAATCCCTTGAGTTTCTAGAATTCTCCATCCAAACACACTCTTAAAGTTTCAAATAAAGATTAATGGATATGGTATGATAGTGTAATGGCCAACATCAAATAGAAATCAAATATTTTTGTATATAAAAAAAAAAATCAAACATTTTGCCATGTAAATTTTCTCAAGTAAATTTTTTGAAAAGATGCTATTTTAATGGTGCAAATGCACATCGCTCCCTCTCAAGTGATTTTTACACTTGATGGAATCTTTTCTCCATACGATGAAAGTGGGATTTTGTGAGCAGATTTGACGAAAGACATGATTACTATTAAATGACAGCCTAAAACTATTTTATACTATTTTTGTGTATCCTATTTTTGTTATTACTTCGTGTCCTTCTCTTATAAATTCTTAAACCGTCAACAAGAATGAAGTCACAACTTTAGTAACTAAAAAAGATCAATTTTTTCTTCATATTTCACATCTCAACTCTTAATTAACTTTTTTTAACTTTAATATTATTCCTCGAGTTTTTAAACTTTAATAAATAAGTCGATGGTCTAGATTCAACATTATTTCCACATAAGAGGATTCATTTTCTAAGTGATTTATTTCCTTTCAATCGGAACTTTGTCACACACGAGTGTACGAAATCGAATTTCTAACCAATGTTTTAAAACCCGGACCGGTGATCGACCCGGTCAAGGTACTGGGTCACTGGTTCACTGGTCAGACCAGTGGGTCACTGGTCAGACCGCATGACTATTGACCCAGCTTATATAAAAATTTTAAATATATTAACTTGAATTTCATAACAATAAAATTTAATAAAAAAAAACTTCCTTCAAACTTTTTTTCAATAAAATTTCACATATTAAAAAGAAAAAATATAAAAGCTTTCATCATTATTTATATTTTGATTCACATATCTATTACGTACCCTATAATTTAATCAATAAAAGTATTATTATATCATAATTTTTAATTAGAACAACATAATTTAATATATTATATTAAAATAAAACAATGAATATGTGTGTGTTAATATATATTTTGAGAGAAGTTATAACAACATAATTAATATATTATTACTCTAAAAAAACAATGAATATATTATATATATACACACACATATGAATGAAATTTAAAATAATAAGGAAAAGAAATTATCAATGTATTTATGAATATATGATATGGTGTTTCTTAACTAGTATTAAATATATTTGAGTTACATATAATATCACATAGATTCCTTTGGCCAAGTGGTAGTTGTAATGAGTATCACTCCAAAGGACCTGTGTTCAAATCCTTGCTGCCACCGGTCCTGCACACAAATCTAACCAGTCAAGCTTTCGGTTCGCGGCCGGTCCGGTCCGGTTTTTAAAACTATGTTTCTAACCACTTGTTTAAGAAGACTAAAACACTTATCACTTCAATCAATTCATTATTGGTAATGTGATATTATTTTGATTGATTAAATACCGTAACAACCATTATAAGATCATGTTATTTTGATTGATTAAATAGTCACAACCTTAGATGAATTGAAGATGTAATTTAATTTTTTTGAATGATCAAGTAAGAATTTTGCTGTTGTAAACAAAAGTAAATTTTTTGTTGAAAAACATAGACGAAAACTAAAATGGGTTGAAAAATATTTGTGTTTATAAATATATAAATAAGAGTGGTGCTATATGCAACAAAAACATTGTCATTTAGTAAAAAAAAAACATTGTCACGATCGTTTCACGAAGGGTATGGACAAATACTAAAAAATTAATATTCAGGGGAATGTATTCGATTGAGATTTTGAAAGACTATTTTGACAAAAAAAGTCTTGAAGATTTTAAAACACTTTGCGGGATTATATTAATTTTGTGAGATTTTAAAAGATTTTTTTCAAAAAACTTTTTACAATCAAGATTTCATAATACCTTATATATTAAAAAAATTTCAAAAGACTATATATTAGGAAAAATTCAAAAGACTCAATAAATTTTAATAAAAGATTTTTATAAGAGTATTAAATAAAAAAAATATTTTTTTGGGAATCCAAAACAACAATAACAAAAAAAAAAAAAATACGCTTCAATGGCCAGAATAACACAATAAATAGCAAAAGTGTTGAATTCAATATAAAAAAATTTGTTCAAAAAAAAAACTTGCAAAAACCATATTTGATAAGCAAGTGAAGAAATAAAAGGAGAAGAAAAATTCCGGTACATTGATGATGAACTCTGAAAGAAAAAAAGTCTTAGAGAGTTTGAAAAAGTCTCAAGGTTTTTGGTGAGATTGTTGGAAGAGTCTCTCAAGTATATTTTTAACTAAAAAGTCTCACGAAATCCACTACATGAAAAAAAATCCAACAAAATCTGTTGATTTTTGAATACCAAGTGACATTTTATAAGTCTTGAAAAATCTCAATCAAATAACAGCGGATTTCATTGTCCTAAAAAAAATCTTAATTGTCTTAATTGAATATCACAAGACTTGATTTGATTTTATAAAAGTCTTGATTGAATACCAATGAAATTTTTTAACATAAAAAGTCTTTTAAAATCCATTGAAATTTCAATCCAATATATCCTCCTTAATCTATCTCTCGTTAAAAAAAATATAATGTTCTAAACATGACCGCAAGAAGAAAAAAAATTTAAATTTCAAATAATATGTATGAGTTGACTAAAAAGTAAGAACAAAAAATCCCGATAAAATTTTTGAGGGACCAAAATTTACTAATTTTTTTATAGATACGAAAAATAAAATTTGAGATAGCGACTACAAATATATTTAACACTAAACTTTTTATAATATTTTAAATATATTTAAAAATATGCATTCATAAAATTTTGTATAGACAAAAAAAAAATCTTTTTTTAGAGGGAGAAAACAAAATTTTGTTTATTACTATCATACAAGAAGAAACCTGCACTTCACGCATTCTCTTTTTCAAAACCAGGGTTTAGGGTTTTTCACTGTTCTCAAATAGAAGAAAATCAGTATCCTCTTCTCTGAAACCCAACTTGAATCTTAAACACTATTTTTCCTTCAATTCTCAGGTAACTTCATCGAATCTTTGCTTCTTATATTTTTCCTTCTATTTTTAATCTAGTTTTGTTTTTGAACCTGGAGGAAGAACTTCATCAGTAGTTTCAAAATCTACTATTTTATCACAAATATTATATTTAATATCGATCAATCATATTAGAATTTTCAAATCAAATTATATTTACTTATTATTTTCAAAACAAACACCCTAAACCCTAATTTTGTTAACAGAGGAAGAGAATTTTGCTAACACTATATTTCATTCACTAATTGATTTAATTTCTAACATTATTGACACGAAAATAAAAATCTCGTCGGTCGTAGTGCGTGCCGAAATGACGAGAGCTTACAGTGCAAAGGGAAAGAAGCGGAAGAACAAAGACGTGGTCGAATCAAATTCAGAACAAGTCGAATCAAAGAAACCAAATCTTCAGAACCAAGAACCAATAATAAACGAACTTGTTGGTATCCCAATTGTTCCTCCAACTGAAAACAACAGTCAGAAGCCAGGTGTTATATTTATTCTTGAAAGAGCTTCTTTGGAAGTCGCTAAAGTCGGCAAGGTATTTCAATTTTCTGTTTTATTATATGGATTTAGGTCATGTTTGGATTAATGATGATGAAATTATGATGATGATGTTGAACTATGTGTAACAGACCTATCAGCTTTTGGACATGAATGAACATGCTCATTTCCTCCGCAACCATAACAAGAATCCTGATGATTACAGACCTGATATTTGTCATGAGGTTGGTTAAAAAATGTTTTTATCAATTATATTCTCACTATTTTCTCTTATCGAGTTTCATGTTTAGGTTATGCTTCTCGGTTGTTTTAAAAATGGTTGTCTAAGTTTAAATGAATTGTCTTGTTCTATAATCAACCAACTATATTTGGTCTAATTGGAGAATGTACAACGATGGTCTTGAATTTTGTAGTAATAATTATGCTTCAACCTAAATTATTGTACAATATTTGGTAGTCAAGTAAAAATTATCATATTTTGAGGAATGAAATACATATTTTAGCATAATAATTTAGAAACTCATTTCATATAAAATGTTGTTTTCAGGCACTTTTGTCTATTTTAGATAGCCCACTGAATAAAGCTGGGAGGTTGAAAGCGGTGTACATAAGGACTTTAAACGGCGTTCTCATAGAGGTTAAACCCAATGTTCGTATTCCAAGTTCATTCAAAGAGTTCGCTAATCTCATGTGTAAGTTTTACTTTGTTACCTATTTGATTTGATTATGTTAGCACTACTATCTTGTGTGTGCCTGCATGATTTTCTTTTTGTTAAGAAAATGAATAACCTCTTATTTCTGTTGAATATGTAAATTGATTTTGGGTTTGTTAGTGTTTGGGCCTTAGGAATTTAAAGCCCAAATTTGTGTTGTAATAAGTCCAACTTCTAGAAGCCTATTCTAGAGAAATCTATGGAGCTCTCTAGAAGATAAGGATAAGTTAAGACTTTTGTAGAATAATAGAGAAAATTCTAGAGAGTAGTTTATGGCCATTAGATTAAGTTTGTGGTGGCAAAATCCTAGTCATTGATTTAGGAATGCCACTAGTATAAATAGAGGTGATGTAGTTGAGTTTGTATCAAGTCAAAAAATTACAAACACTCAATAATATAAGTAGCCTTCCATTTCTCAAAAGTTATCTATCCTCTCTCAAATACTTAAACACTTTCTCCACCTATTAAAACTGCCTTTCAACAAAGTGGTATCAGAGCTTGAAGATCCTCCTAAAGATGGCGAATAATGGTGTTCCTCTCCAAGTCCCGATGCTCACAAAGAGCAACTATGACAATTGGAGTCTAAGAATGGTGGCTCTCCTTGGCGCACACGACGTGTGGGAGATAGTCGAGAAAGGTCTTGTAATCCCGGAGAATGAAACTACTTTGTCTCAAACTCAAAAGGATAGTTTGAGAGATTCAAGGAAGAGAGACAAGAAGGCTCTCTGTCTAATCTATCAAGGATTAGATGAAGACACGTTCGAGAAGGTCTCGGGAGCAAAGACGGCTAAAGAAGCATGGGAGAAACTCCAAACCTCTTACAAGGGAGCCGATCAAGTGAAGAAGGTACGTCTTCAAACACTAAGAAAAGAGTTTGAAGCTTTGCATATGAAAGAAAGTGAACTTATTTCTGATTACTTCTCACGAGTTTTGACGGTTACTAATAACCTAAAAAGAAACGGAGAGAAGTATGATGATGTAAGAATCATGGAGAAAGTTCTTAGATCGTTAGATCCAAAGTTTGAGCATATTGTCACCGTCATCGAAGAGACAAAGGATTTGGAGGCCATGACAATAGAGCAACTTATTGGGTCGTTGCAAGCTTATGAGGAAAGGAAAAAGAAGAAGGAAGATATCGAGGAGCAAGTACTCAAGACACGAGTCGATTCACCTAGAGAAGAGCATGGTCGAAGCAACCAAAGACGAGGTGACGATCGAGGACGTGGACGTGGTCGTGGATATGGAGGCGGACGAGGATGGAGGCCTAATGATGACAACAACCAAAGAGGAGAAATCTCATCAAGAGGTCGTGGGAGAGGATCTCCAAAACCAAGGTACGATAAGTCACGGGTCAAATGCTACAATTGTGAAAAGTTTGGGCATTATGCTTCCGAATGTAGAGCTCCTAGCAATCGTAAAGTTGAAGAGAAGGCCAACTATGTAGAAGAAATAAGCCAAGAAGACGGGACGTTATTGTTGGCGCACAAAGACAATGAAAGAGGTAGAGATAATCAATGGTACCTTGACAGCGGTGCAAGCAACCATATGTGCGGGCGAAGAAGCATGTTCGTAGAACTAGATGAATCAGTGAACGGAAATGTGGCTTTTGGAGATGAATCAAAAGTGGCAGTGAAAGGTAAAGGAAAAGTTCTCATCCGTTTGAAGAATGGAGATCATCAATTTATTTCCAATGTTTACTATGTGCCAAACATGAAGAGCAACATCTTGAGTCTAGGACAACTCTTAGAGAAAGGTTATGACATTCAATTGAAGAATAATAACCTTTCTATAAGAGATCATTCAAACAAGTTCATTGCTAAGGTGCCGATGTCAAGAAATAGAATGTTCGTGCTCAACATACAAAACGATGTCGCGCAATGTCTCAAGATGTGCTACAAAGAGGAGTCGTGGCTTTGGCATCTTCGATTTGGGCATCTCAATTTTGGAGGATTAGAGTTGCTATCTAAGAAGGAAATGGTTAGAGGGTTGCCTTACATTAATCACCCCAATCAAGTATGCGAAGGATGTCTACTTGGAAAGCAGTTCAAAATGAGCTTTCCCAAGGAGTCAAACTCAAGAGCGCAAAAGCCATTGGAGCTCATACACACGGATGTGTGCGGTCCGATCAAGCCAAGATCACTTGGTAAGAGTAACTACTTCCTTCTCTTTATTGACGATTTTTCAAGAAAAACATGGGTGTACTTTTTGAAGGAGAAATCAGAAGTGTTTGAGAACTTCAAAAAGTTTAAAGCCCTTGTTGAGAAGGAAAGTGGTCGTGTGATCAAAGCCATAAGATCCGACCGAGGAGGAGAGTTCACATCAAATGAATTTTTGAAGTATTGTGAAGACAACGGCATTCGGAGACAACTGACGGTGCCAAGATCCCCCCACCAAAACGGAGTAGCAGAGAGAAAGAACAGGACAATCCTTGAGATGGCGAGGAGCATGCTAAAAAGCAAAAGACTACCAAAGGAACTATGGGCAGAAGCTGTTGCATGCGCGGTTTATCTATCAAACCGTTCTCCGACAAGAAGTGTATTGGGAAAAACACCACAAGAAGCCTGGAGTGGAAGAAAGCCTGGAATTTCCCATCTAAGAGTCTTTGGAAGCATAGCTCATGCACATGTACCAGACGAGAAAAGAAGCAAACTGGATGACAAAAGTGAAAAGTACATCTTCATTGGTTATGATGGCAACTCCAAAGGCTACAAGCTCTATAATCCTGATACGGGGAAGACTATCATCAGTCGAAATGTCATTTTCGATGAAGAGGGTGAATGGAATTGGAGATCTAGTAATGAAGATTACAACTTCTTTCCACAATTTGAAGAAGATGACGTAGAACCAGAGGAACCAAGAGAAGATCCTGCTACCCCGCCGGCTTCACCGACCCAAAGTGTTGAAGAAGGAGAAAGCTCAAGTGAAAAGACCCCTCACTTTAGAAGTTTGCAAGAGATTTACGAGGTAACCGAAAATCAAGACAATCTTACTCTTTTTTGTCTATTTGCGGATTGTGAGCCTATGAACTTCGAAGAAGCATTCGAGAAGAAGACTTGGAGAACTGCCATGGATGAAGAAATCAAGGCGATAAAGAAGAATGACACATGGGAGTTAGCCTCACTTCCAAAAGGGCATAAGGCAATCGGTGTGAAGTGGGTGTATAAAGCAAAGAAGAACTCCAAAGGAGAAGTTGAAAGATACAAGGCAAGATTGGTAGCAAAAGGATACAGTCAAAGAGCCGGAATTGATTATGACGAGGTATTCGCTCCAGTTGCTCGATTAGAAACTGTTAGACTAATCATTTCATTGGCAGCTCAAAACAAGTGGAAGATACATCAAATGGATGTCAAGTCAGCCTTCTTAAATGGGGTCCTAGACGAAGAAGTCTACATTGAGCAACCACAAGGCTATGAAGTCAAGGGAGAAGAAGGAAAGGTCTTGAAGCTGAAGAAGGCACTCTACGGGTTAAAACAAGCTCCAAGAGCTTGGAATGCTCGAATTGACAAGTATTTCCAAGAGAAGAATTTCATCAAATGTCCATATGAGCATGCACTCTATATCAAAGCGCAAGGTGAAGATATTTTGATTGTATGCTTGTATGTAGATGACTTAATCTTCACGGGGAACAATCTGACCATGTTTGAAGAGTTCAAGAAAGATATGACAAAAGAGTTCGAGATGACTGACATTGGATTAATGTCTTACTACCTTGGCATTGAAGTGAAACAAGAAGATCATGGAATCCTAATCACTCAGGAAGGTTACGCTAAGGAGGTACTCAAGAAGTTCAAGATGGATGACGCAAACCCAGTCAGCACGCCAATGGAATGTGGAATCAAGTTGTCAAAGCACGAGGAAGGAGAAACAGTGGATCCATCACTCTTTAAGAGCTTGGTTGGAAGCTTACGATATTTAACATGCACGAGGCCTGACATCTTGTATGCAGTTGGAGTAGTCAGTCGATACATGGAGCATCCAACAACAACTCATCTGAAGGCGGCAAAGAGGATTCTTCGCTACATTAAAGGTACAACAAACTTAGGCTTGTACTACTCTGTTTCTAATGATTACAAGCTCGTTGGATATTGCGATAGCGACTGGGGAGGTGATGCAGATGACCGAAAAAGCACAAGTGGATTTGTTTTCTACATTGGAAACACAGCCTTCACATGGATGTCAAAGAAACAACCGATAGTCACTCTTTCCACATGTGAGGCGGAGTATGTGGCGGCCACTTCATGTGTTTGTCATGCAATCTGGTTGCGAAACTTGTTAAAGGAGTTGAATTTGCCGCAAAAGGAGCCGACCAAGATATTGGTAGACAACAAGTCAGCAATAGCTTTGGCAAAGAACCCAGTCTTCCATGATCGAAGTAAACACATTGACACACGCTATCACTATATTAGAGAGTGTGTTTCTAACAATGATGTGAAGTTGGATTATGTGAAGACTCATGACCAAGTAGCTGATATCTTCACCAAGCCTCTCAAGCGTGAACACTTTGTCAAGTTAAGATATTTACTTGGAGTCGCAAAATCAAGTTTAAGGGGGGGTGTTGAATATGTAAATTGATTTTGGGTTTGTTAGTGTTTGGGCCTTAGGAATTTAAAGCCCAAATTTGTGTTGTAATAAGTCCAACTTCTAGAAGCCTATTCTAGAGAAATCTATGGAGCTCTCTAGAAGATAAGGATAAGTTAAGACTTTTGTAGAATAATAGAGAAAATTCTAGAGAGTAGTTTATGGCCATTAGATTAAGTTTGTGGTGGCAAAATCCTAGTCATTGATTTAGGAATGCCACTAGTATAAATAGAGGTGATGTAGTTGAGTTTGTATCAAGTCAAAAAATTACAAACACTCAATAATATAAGTAGCCTTCCATTTCTCAAAAGTTATCTATCCTCTCTCAAATACTTAAACACTTTCTCCACCTATTAAAACTTCCTTTCAACAATTTCTTGCTTTTAAAACATCTCTTCCTTGCAGTGCAGCTGCTTCAGAAATTGACTATATCTGCTGTTGGCAGCCGTCAGAAAGTTCTCCGCACAATAAAGAACCCCGTAACCCAATATTTGCCTATCAACTCGCGGAAAGCAGGTTTGTTATTGTTGTCCAATGGTTTTGAAATTGGTTCCATATAGTGTTGTCAATCGCGAATTGCAAAGATTAGCAGTTTGTTCACATTTTGCTATGCTGTAGTGCTATAGCACCGCAGCCACCACTGTTTGAAAACACTTTGTACTAAATTGCATATCATGAAATAGTAAATAATTTGTTCAAATTCCACTATGCTATAGCGCTATCGTTGTTATTTGACGACATTGATTTCATGTTTATTTCCTTTGTTTCTTCCTTCTTGTCTTTTTCTCTTCTCTTAAAAAAATATAATTAATTGCTCCCTTTGAATGATAGGTTTATCTTTTAGTTCAGAGAAGCTGGTAAATATGAAAGACTATTTGTCAACAATTCCAAGCAATCTGGACCTTGTCTTTGTGGTACTTATTAGCTCAATTTTTAAATTCCTATGCCTATCTATCTCAGTGGATTTTAACTTTTGAATGATCTAATTTAAGGTAGGAGCAATGGCACATGGGAAGATTGAGACAGATTACACAGAGGATTATATAGCTGGTATGTTATCCTTGTATTCACTTTTCAATAACTTATTTGAGATTATCTACTGGTATAAACACTTGTGAGACTGTTTGGGAGAGAACTTATAGATTATTTTAGCAAACTGTACCGAAATGTATTTGTCCATAAAGGAAAATTACTATTGAGTTTCTAACTTTATTATGTTTCTTGATTGCAGTTTCTGGGTGCCCTTTAACTGCTGCTTTATGTATTGCAAGAATTTGTAATTCCATTGAGGAAAAGTGGAACATATTGTGATTTGGACAATATATTTTTTTGAAGAGCATATTCGATTATGTAATATTTAGAGATAGGCCTTGAATATTTATGTGTACACTTGGCCTTGAATATTTTTCGGTTTGTTTCTAACTTATCTCTATGTTGTTCTACATCATAGGAATTCTTGTTCTCTAATTGGTATATCAACATTTTTTTGGAATTTATATGGTTTCAACGAAAATATTGCAGGCCAATTATAGAGAATTAATCCTCAAGCATGTTGAGGAAATTACAGTTAATAAGAACAATTTCTTTGTTTTGAAGAGGAACAAAGTCAAACTCACAAATTATGCTAGTAACATACTCTTAACACTTTTTTCTATATTCATAGAAATCTAACATACTCCGTTGAAAACAAAATAATTGATGTAAAATCAATAAGTGAAAATTTGTCTTTAAGCTATGTTATATCTCAATGTGGTGAAATTTCATTTGTAGTCATCTGGTCGATTTATTAAAGATCACTGTCCCTTTGTCGTTGTTCCTAGTAACTCAGGTAGTAGTAGTGAGTCAACTTCTTCATCTTTGTCTCATCAACTTTGAAATGTTGCTCAACAACTTTGTTATTGATTTCATTGAAATGAGCTTTACAATGGAGTTTACTATCTATAATAGTTGATGATGAAATACCTCATTCAAATAAATACAGCTAGCATAGCATAACTAATTTCCACTTAGAGTTTTGCACAGTTTACATGTGCTTAAATACATTTAACATGTGTACAAATACATTTAACATGTGTACAAACCAATCACAACCTCAATTGATAATCCAAAACTTTAACCTTCACCATCACTCGCCCCCGAAATCAATTTCTTTCCATTTCAATGTTTCGTATATCAATTCAAAACACTTCAGTCTGCTCACAACCTATATTTTGTTGTCTAGATCAACGATTTAAGCCTACTAAAGTATATCACATCGTTATGCATGACTCAGTGAGATATTTGATTTTAAAAAATTACCCCTCACTTTGCTTTTAAAATTCCTTTTTAATTCAATTTCAAGATCCATTGATTACTATATAAGGGTGGTTAAGGGTTGGAATAAATCACACCCTGCAACAAACAATTTTTTTTTCACTTAAAAGTTTTCATATTTAGTCTTTTATTTTGTTTCAATTAAAATATTGCACATTGTGTTTCAAATTGTCTTTTTCATAAGAGTCTTTAACAAAAACTATTTGTAGCCTAAAATTGTTTGCTCTTCTTTTCACTTGAAGCTGCTTTATCAAATTGTGTTATTCTTATTGTTTATTTTCAAAATCATATTACAAATTTCAAAGTTTAGGGCATTTTGATAACAAGTTGTGTTTAGGTTTCTAATTTTAATTTTGTAATATTGGGTGAATTTCAAATAAGTTTAAAAATCACACCTTTTTTGTTTTGCAAGATGTTTATTATATTTGTAAATAGATATTTCGATATTAATGTACTCAATGCTGTCTAAATTTTGTAAGTGTTTTGGCAGCAACTTATTATATTTACAACACAAGTGAGTGTATTTGATGGTGTGACTTTTTCTAACTATTCATTGCATGCGAGGATTGTTTTCATGAATTTTATATTAATATATTGAACTGTAATGAGAGGTCAAGATTTTAACTGGTCTGAGGTGAGGATTACAATTCAAAATTGTCTTACTTTGTTAAATTTTAAGATCCAAAATATTTAACTATTCCTTGTAAGTTTATTCCGTGAGTAGTGAAAGGAAAAAACTCACAATTAGACAATAAATCAATAGCCTTAACTCCTAACATACTAATTAGAGTTCTTGTTCTTTAATAGGGTGTACAATACGGCCCTCCAAACTTTTTTATAATATTTTAAATATAATTAAAATAAATTAAAGATAATAAAATAATTTTTTAAAATATGCATTCATAAAATTTTGTATAGACAAAACAAAGAGTTTTTTTTATACGGAGAAAAACAAAATTTTGTTTCTTTTTTTTACAATTAAATTTTGTATTTTTAAAGTTGTATAGAATAAAAAAAAATTAATATATTTAACAAAAAAAAAGAAGAACAAGTGTTTATTAATTATCATCATACTCCTCCGGTTCTATATATATAAAATCAAATTTTAACTTTTTAAAATTACTAGGTTTGGCAGTGGTGAAGGATCTATGTAATATGTTAGAAGTCTCATGTTCGATCCTCAACACCTTTGTAAATAAATAAACATTTAACTTTTTTTTTTTTGAAGCAAACACAATCAACTCATTTCATTATTAATAAAAATTTCAATACAATGAGGGACATAGTTAAAGAAAGTGCAACTAGACCAATAAATGGCCGCCCTAGCTAAAATGTGAGCCGCCATATTCGCTTGTCGCTTAGTGAACTTGATCTCAAAGTTCTGATTACATTGTAATAATAACTGAATGGATGCTATAATAGAACTCAACTCTGATACACCTTGATGATTAGCATGTATAGCGTCCACCACGACTTTGGAGTCACTTTCAAACACAATGTTTAACCATCTTCTAGAAATAGCCTCACGCATAGCCTCTAGGATAGCCATAGCTTCACCTTCCACAATAGTAAGTTTATGCGTGCTCATGTTTGTTCCTGCAGCAACAAAAACTCCATTTGAATTTCGGAGACACCAACCCCATCCCGTATGGCCAGATGCTTGTGAGAAGCTTGCATCGACGTTACACTTTAACCACCTGTCACGGGGACACTGCCATACCATCTGGTTTCCTGTCACGACAGAGGGCCGAGAGCTTGCTGCCGGTGTTTGTTGGGTCTGTGATGTTACAGTGGTAATCAAGTGCGGCTGCTGTTGGTGCATATTGACAGCATGCCATTCTCCAACCATATGAGCAGCCATTAACACAACACCCTTCGCCAGTCTTTAGTTCCATTCCACAACCAGTTGTTCCTGTTATGCCAGATACACCAAGCAATGGCAGCTACAGTTCCTGCAATTTCATTTGTCTCCTTTCTGCATATGTCAAAAAACACGGTTCTTACATTATTATTATTATTATTATTATTATAGCGCAATCTCGGTTCAATAACTTCTCCCATTCCGGCTTCATTCCACACTTGTCTACTATCACTACATCCAAAAAACACATGCCAATCATCCTCCATATCATTTAAGTAAAGTGGACATTCACTTGGACACGACACATACCTTTCACGTAACCGAGTTCGAGTTGGCAGGCACTCACGACACACTCGCCAAAGTAAGTGTTTTGTTTTTTGGGGTGCACTGCTGCGCTAAAGAGCTCCCCATCCGCCGTCCATATTATTATTACTATCAGTCGCTTTACTTTTGATGTGGTTTTTGTAACCGGATTTCACTGTGTACATACCATGGTTCTCAAATTGCCACACCAGCTGGTCCTCTTTTACTTCATCAAATAATGGAGTTTGAAGTATCCTTTCTGCCACTGCTTCTGAAAAGATTGAATGAATTTTATGGAAATCCCACCTTTTTTCATCCTGTAACAACAAATTATTAACATATAATTCATACATACTCTGAGTTTGGGGAGATTGCACCCTTAAGTTGTACTCACCACGTAACCATGGTTCAGACATAATTCTAATCTTACTCCCATCTCCTATCTTCCACCTACAACCATGCACAAGAACATCACGTGACTTCCAAATACTTTGCCACGCATAGCTAGGATTATCGCCAATTTTTGCATCAAATAAAGAAGAGCGAGGGAAGTACCTAGCTTTATAAATTCTAGCCACCATAGTATTAGGCCTTGACATAAAGTTCCAAGCCTGTTTCGCAATAGACATGTTGAAGGCTTGAAAGTTACGGTACCCCAACCCTCCTTCCGACTTCGGCCTGGCCAATTTATCCCATGCTAACCATTGAATCCCTTCATTATTAGTATCACTACCCCACCAGAAGGAATTAAACATTCTCTCAATATCAGTAATAATAGACTCCGGAAGCAAGTACACACTCATGATATAAGATGGTATAGATTGTAATACTGATTTTATCATATTGTCCTTACCCGCTTTAGACAAGGCTCTCCCACGCCATGAATTAATCTTCTTCCAAATTCTATCTTTGATATAACCAAAAGTAGCTTTTTTACTTCTTCTCACCATCGATGGTAGACCAAGGTATGTGCCCGTGCCCATAACATGTTTTACTCCCATAATGCCGGAAAGATCCTCTTGAGCAGCTTCACTCAATTTTTTGCTAAAGAACACCTCAGACTTGGACAAATTAATCTCTTGTCCACTAGCTGCACCGTAAGTATCAAGTCAAGACATTAAGTGAGTGGCCTCCATGATATTAGCCCTGCAAAACAAGAAGCAGTCATCAGCAAATAAAAGGTGGGACACCACCGGTGCCCCTCTACATATTTTCACACCATGGATTTCTCCTCTCCATATAGCTTGTTTTATAAGAGCTGTTAAACCTTCAGTTGCCAAAATGAAAAGATACGGAGACAACAAATCGCCTTGTCTAAGACCTCTTCCAAGATAGATAGGTCCAACCTTGTCAAAATTCATTAACACCGAGTAATTGACTGAGCTAACACACATCATCATCCATTTGACCCACTTATCCGAAAAGCCCATTCGAAGTAACATCCCCTTCAGAAAACTCCAATTAACCTTATGCCTTGCTAATATATATCTTAAGTGCCAACTCCCCCTTCAACCCTCGGGTTCGCCTCTTCAGCGCATGAATAACCTCCATAGCAATCAGGACATTATCTAAGATGGATCGGCCTTCGACAAATGCCGATTGTTCCTCTGATATGCATTTGTCAAGACACTCTTTAAGTCGGTTAGCAAGTAGTTTCAAAACCATTTTGTAGAGTACATTACACAAAGCTATGAGGCGTAGGTCTTTCATAGAGTTGGGATTGTCACACTTCGGGATAAGACAAATATTAGTCTCATTAAGAGAGGTAGGAAAACCTTTAATCGAAGTCCAAAAATTCCCTAAGTAAGAACTGATGGATCATCACTTATTCAATGAATAATATAGAATGAAAAAAAATACAAAGAAATGTCCTTTGATCAAAATAAAAGCGGCAGCAGTTAAAAAGAATAAAAATAGTTCCATTTATTTTTCGAAATTGATTATTCTAACTCTTTCATTTTTTTCGTCCGGTTGCGAGGTCTAAATATAAATATTAAGTATGAATCATAGTTCTAATACTTTAGAATCTATTTCTTTTCTATATTCCGTGCTCCAGATACTCGAATAAATATCTAACGGGGTAAAGCCATCTCTATCAAGAGAAGATGACGTATCCATTTTATGTTATGTACTATCAATAGGATCAATTATAACAATTCACACACTCATATTTCGGAAATACAGAAACAAAGAAGTTTCGCGGTCGAACTACCAAATCAAAAAGGAATGGGCTAAAAATTAACGATCTAAATATTAAACTTGACTTTCTATTGAAAAGCTAGTTAGTCGGTTCTTGTTAATCTAATTCTCTAATTCATAGAAATTTGATCCAGTAAAATGGACGAATTATAAATCTCTAAAATAATAGAGAGAAATACTGCAAATAGAGCCATTGCAATCGCCATCAAAGGGGTAGTTCCCCACCCCGGAGCTACATTTCCATATTCTGAATTCAATGGTTTTAATAAATCTCCTATAGTTCGTATTGGACCAGATCTAGAACTACCCTCAATGGTTTGTGTAGCCATAAATCTTTTTTTTTTTTTTTGAGATCTGTTGACTTTGTATACCATTCTACTGTATAATATAATCCTAGAGATCCAGATCCATTGTAGTCTTGATATTATATAATCATGGAAACATCAACCCTAATTGCCATCTCTCTATCCGGTTTAATTGTTAGTTTTACTGGGTATGCCTTATATACTGCTTTTGGGCAACCCTCTTTACAACTAAGAGATCCATTCGAAGAACACGGGGACTAGTTGAAGTAACGAGCCTCCAATATTACGATATTAGGGCTCATTATTTCAATTGAAATAATTTAAACTCATTTCGTCTTTTTAGTCGGAACTATATGAGGTTCTCTAAAAAAGATAGCGAAAAAAATGATTCCTAAAGTCGAGACTAAGAGGAATGTATAAACCAATGCTTCCATAGATTTGATTGATCGTGGTTTACAATTATAGCTTTCATACCTAATTTGGGTGGATTATCTCTTGGATAAAGAAAAAGAAAGAACAAGAGTAAAACAAAATGGAATGATTGAAATCAAGATTGATATTGTTGCCTATATCAAATTCAAATAACAACAAAAAAGTCGAATTGAAAAGGAACAAATCTATTTCTATCAGACTACCTGTTCTTTTGTAGTTGGATCTCCAAGTTTTTGGAATGCTCCATATTCTACTTGAGCATCTAAATCTGGATCAATACCAGCAAAAACATCTCTGAACAAGGTTCTAGCACCATGCCAAATGTGCCCGAAAAAGAAGAGCAGAGCAAACGACGCATGTCCAAAAGTAAACTAGCCCCTTGGGCTGCTAAGAAAAACACCCTCGGATTTTAAAGTAGCACGATCTAATTCAAAAATTTCACCCAATTGAGCACGTCTAGCATATTTTTTCACAGTAGCAGGATCACTATAACTGACTCCATTGAGTTCGCCACCATAGAATTCAACAGTGACACCGACTTGTTTGACACTATACTTTGATTCCACCCTTCGAAAAGGAACATCCGCCCTAACAATACATTAAAAAAAGTAATATATCTGAAATATATTATTAACTAAATACATTATTTTTTCAAAAATCTAAAAATCAAATTTTGTTTATATATAGAAACCAAACATTACAACAGAAAATCAGCATGGTCTTCTCTGAAACCCAACTAGAACCCTAAACCAAACTAAAACGGCGCCAGAGATTTTCACACCTAGGTAGCTTTCGTTCATCGAATCATCACAACCAATCTTTACTTCTTATATTTTTGCTTCTATTTAATCTAGTTTTGTTTATCAAAAATCTATAATTTTTCTAGGTTTTAGGTATTTGGGAAATTTTGATTTGTTTCTTTGATTGATTGAATACGTATAGATAATAGATATATACTCAGTCCTTCTTTGATTGATGATGTTGTTATCACAATACCAATTAGCGTGCGAGTTGTGCTTTGCTTCTTCCCTCTTATGCCTTGGTTTTGAGGTTTCTTAATATTAATTTTGCAGTTTAAAAAAATAATTGTGTTTATGATGTGTTCGTTGACTTTATTTCATATTGCTATTGAATAAAAATATTACTTGTTGTAAGTAAGTTGGAAGGCCTAGATGGTAGAAAAGTTACTTTACTTCCTAGTATCGGAAGTGCTTATGCCCTGGAGACTGCATTATTGCCTTGGTTTTGAGGTTTCTTAATAATAATTTTGCAGTGAGTTGTGTGTGCTGAAATGACGAGAGCTTACAGTGTAAAGGGAAAGAAGCGGAAGAACAAAGATGTGGTCGAAAAGTACCACCGTGAAGAAGAAGATGAAGAACAAGTCCAATCAAAGAAACCAAATCTTCAGAACCAAGAACCAACACAAACACCAATATTAACAGAGGAAAACAGCAATAACGAACTTGTCGGTATTCCAATTGCTCCTCCAACTGAAAACAACACTGAGAAACCAGGTGTTATATTTATTCTCGAAAGAGCTTCTTTGGAAGTCGCTAAAGTCGGCAAGGTACTTCAATTTTCTGTTTTTTTTATATTATGGATTTAGGTCATGTTTGGATTCAATTGATTGAACTTATCTATTGACATAAACACTTGCCAGACTATCTGGAAGAGCTTTTGGTAATGATTTTTACAATGTTAATTGATCGTAATTGCTAAATAGTTAAATAAAAACATTTGATTTTAATCATAATTTCTTCTGAAGTCATATATATGATTGGTATTGATTTGTTGATGGGGTAAAATTTCCACTTATAATGTATCAAAGTTAAACACTTGTTTTAGTATTGCTTTTTATTAGCAAAGGTGTTGTGCATGATTGCTTGTACAGAGTATGGAGGTTGAAAAATTCTGTTACATTATATTATGTGTGTGTGATGCTTTAGTATTTTGATTAATGATGAAATTATGATGATGTTGAACTATGTGTCTACAGACTTATCAGCTTTTGAACTCGGATGAACATGCTCATTTCCTCCGCAAGCATAACAAGAATCCCAATGATTACAGACCTGACATTTGTCATCAGGTTGGTTAGAAAATGTTTTTATCAATTATATTCTCACTATTTTCTGTTATTGAGTTTCATGTTTATGTTATGCTTCTTGGTTGTTTTAAAAATGGTTGGGCTCAAAATGATTAAACCCTATTCTGTCCTAAGTTTAAATGAATTGTCTTGTTCTATAACCAACTATGGTCTAATTGGAGAATGTACAATGATGGTCTTGAATTTTGTAGTAATAATTTGGCTTAACTGAGATTTTAGTCTCCAAACTACCATAATTTATGCTTCAACCTAAATTTTGAGATAGTATTAGAACAAAATTATTGTATAATATTTGGTAGTCAAGTAAAAATTATCATATTTGAGGAATGAAATACATATTTAAGCATAATAATTTGGAAACTCATTTCATATAAAATGTTGTTTTCAGGCACTTCTATCTATTTTAGATAGCCCACTGAATAAAGCTGGTAGGTTGAAAGTGGTATACATAAGGACTGAAAAAGGCGTTCTCATAGAGGTTAAATCCCATGTTCGTCTTCCAAGAACATTCAAACGGTTCGCTGGTGTCATGTGTAAGTTTTACTTAGTGTTACCTATTTGAGTTGATTATGTTAGCACTACTATCTTGTGTGTGCATGCATGATTTTCTTTTTGTTAAGAAAATGAATAACCTCCTATTTCTTGCTTTTAAAACATTTCTTCCTTGCAGTGCAGCTGCTTCAGAAATTGAGTGTATCTCCTGCTGGCAAACATGAGACACTTCTCCGCACAATAAAGAACCCCGTAACCCAATATTTGCCTATCAACTCGCGGAAAGCAGGTTTGTTATTGTTGTCCAACAGTTTTGAAATTGGTTCCATACAATGTTGTCAATCGCGAATTGCAAAGATTAGCAGTTTGTTCACATTTTGCTACGCTGTAGTGCTATTGCACCGCAGCCACCGCTGTTTGAAAACACTTTGTACTAAATAGCGTATCATGGAACAATAAATAATTTGTTCAAATTCCACTATGCTATAGCGCTATAGTTGTTATTTGACAACATTGATTTCATGAAGGCAACATGCTTATTTCCTTTGTTTCTTCCTTCTTGTCTTTTTCTCTTCTCTTAAAAAAATATAATTAATTGCTCCCTTTGAATGATAGGTTTATCTTTTAGTTCAGAGAAGCTGGTAAATATGAAAGACTATTTGTCAACAATTCCAAGCAATCTGGACCTTGTCTTTGTGGTACTTATTAGCTCAATTTTTAAATTCCTATGCCTATCTATCTCAGTGGATTTTAACATTTGAATGAACCAATTTAAGGTAGGAGCAATGGCACATGGGAAGATTGAGACAGATTACACAGAGGATTATATAGCTGGTATGTTATCCTTGTATTCGCTTTTCCTTAAACTTGGACCTCATTGGATTAACTTATTTGAGGTTGTCTACTGGCATATACATTTGTGAGACTGTCTGAGAGAACTTGTAAACTATTTTCAGCTTATTTCAGTAAGTTCTATAAAATTGCTTATGAAATCTTATTTTTTTGGTCCCTCACTTGGGTTCTTGGAAATGTCAAGTTTATTATTCACATGATGTAGAATATGCTTAGTTGAAATCATCCAGGTAGATTTATAATACAAGATTTATGTTACATCAATAAAAAACTTGGTACATTACCACAAGTTGCAATTAATCCTCTTTATCATAGAAGTAGCTTATACGCAAATATTTATATGATAAACGCTTGATTTAACTGTTTATCCAAACATGACCAAAATGTATTTATCCATAAAGGAAAATAACTATTGAGTTTCTAACTTTATTATGTTTCTTAATTGCAGTTTCTGGGTACCCTTTAAGTGCTGCTTACTGTATTGCAAGGATTTGTTATGCCATTGAGGGAAAGTGGAACATATTGTGATTTAGCTTCTTCTATTTATGCTTCATGGACAATATATTCTTTTGAAGAGTATATTCGTTTATGTAATATTTAGAGATAGGCACACTCACAACAAAGGTTAAAAATTAAAGATAAAATTATTAAAATGATATTGATTAATGACAATTTTATTTTTCCTTTAATTTTTTTAATTTATGTGTATGCACCTAAATTTGTGCCTATAGAGAAGAATACCATTCTTGTTCTCTAATTGGGGTATATCAACATTTTCTTGGAATTTTTATGGTTTCAACGAAATTAATGCAGGCCAATAATAGAGAATTATTCCTTAATCATGTAGAGGAAACAGTAGTTAATAAGAACAATTTCTTTGTTTTGAAGAGGAACAAAATCACAAATTATGCTAGTAACAACACACTATTTACACTTTTTTTCTCTAAAGTGGTGAAATACTTGTACAGACGAACCACTCTGTACCCAATTTTGCTAACTTGTTTGACGTTGGTGAACACTGCAAAAATGTGTTGGTCGAAAAATAGTGGAAAATCTTTTGATTTTCTTATTGTATATGAATTCTCTCTTTATTTTGATGAAAATAATGTAGATGGTTAAAAAAAAAAAAGAAGTAAATCTCCGAAGCATAATGATTAATGATAGTAATTTACTCAAAAAGTATATTTTTAATATTGTAGATTAACGTACTTGTACCTTTATTTTATTTTTTTTAAATTTATCGTATTTAAGTTTGTTTAATGGTAAAAAGATGTCTTCAATCTTTGCTAGTGCCTTTGGAGGGATGTAAATATTGTCGTATTTCGTATCCGCACCCATATTAAATATCCGCACCCATATTGCATATCTTCTCCGTCGTTTAAAATATTGTGGAATGGGGATAAAACTGACTCCTTTACTCCTACAAGAGGGATTCGACAAGGTGATCCTTTGGCCCCTTATTTATTTGTTATTTGTATGGACCGTTTGTCTCATATTATTGCAGATCAGGTGGAAGCAAATTATTGGAAACTTATGCGTGCAGGTAGATCCGGCCCTAAAATTTCTCATCTTCTTTTTGCTGACGATCTTCTTTTTGCAGAAGCTTCTATTGAACAGGCACATTGTGTCATGCATTGTCTTGACCAATTTTGTCTAGCATCTGGCCAAAAGATTAATAGTCAAAAGACACAGATTTTCTTCTCCAAGAATGTGGATCAGAGGACTAGAGATGATATTGTTCAACACACATGGTTCACTCAGGTCAATAACCTGGGAAAATACTTGGGGGCGAACATTGCGCCAGGTCAATCCACTAGGGGAAAGTTTCAACACATCATCGGCAAGATTCAAAATAGACTTAGTGGATGGAAGCAACAGTGCCTTAGCTTTGCTGGCAGACTTACCTTATCAAAGTCTGTGCTTAGTTCAATCCCTTACTATCACATGCAGTATGCTAAACTTCCTAAGACTCTTTGTGATGATATGGAGAAGATCCAAAGGGGTTTTTTGTGGGGTGACAAAGAGGAGCAACGCAAACCTCATTTGATTGGGTGGGACATATGTTGTTTATCCAAGAATGATGGGGGGTTAGGGATTAAAAGTCCTCATCTTATGAATGAAGCTTTTCTCATGAAGATTCTTTGGAACTTGATTAATAAGCCCGATGATCTGTGGTGCCAAGTGCTTTATAGTAAGTACGGAAGAAAGAAAGATCTTCGATCTGAGATTATTTCCCAACCCTATGACTCCCCTCTATGGAAAGCCTTGACTGGCATCTGGGAGCAATTCCAAAATCACATAGTATGTCAATTGGGGGATGATAATAATATCAACTTTTGGATGGATAAATGGACTCCTAGTGGCTCTCCTCTTATGGTAAATGTCACTAATAACATCATTGACACAACTCTATTGGTTAAAGATGTCTTGACGACGGAAGGACAATGGGATCTGAATTTTCTCCATACCCATCTCAGTCCCAATATAGTGAGCCAAATAATGGCTATTCCTGCGCCTCTTGGTACAGATGGAGATGATACTATTGGGTGGAAAGGAACTAATACCCATCATTTCACCATTCAAAGCACATATGACTTGCAACATGGAAACGACCATCACATAAATGGGGATTGGAATAAGATTTGGGCTTTGAAGGGACCTCATCGGATCCAAACTTTCATGTGGATTGCAGCTCATGACCGTCTTTTAACAAATGTCCGTAGAAGCAAGTGGGGAGTAGGAGTTTCACCTACTTCTATTTGTGGGAACGACGATGAGACTATGATTCACACTCTTAGGGATTGCATTTATGCAACCCGCATTTGGCTCAGGTTAGTGAGTTCTAATCAAATTACTAATTTTTTTCTCTTCTTTTGATTGCAGGGAGTGGATCTTCTTGAACCTAAACACCAAAAACTTTGGGAATCAACAGGAGAGCTGGCAATCTATTTTCATGGTGGCGTGTTGGCATATTTGGACTTGGAGAAACAAAACTATTTTTGAAGAAGGCTTTCAACGACCTAATGAGCCATCACAAGTGATTCTTAGGATGACCAAGGATATTAAGCACTATAAGCATACTCTCATGACGGGGATACGTAGACAACGTGAAACAATTTACATCGGCTGGAAATACCCTCATGGAGATTGGATCAAGCTCAACTGTGATGGGGCATACAAGGATTCAATGAACATTGCAGGTTGTGGCGGTCTTTTTCGGGACTCAGATGGTCGGTGGTTGAAAGGGTATACACTAAGGATTGGAGATTGTGATGCCCTTCATGCTGAAATGTGGGGAATGTATACAAGAATGAAAATGGCAAGAAGACAGGGGTATACACATCTTATAGTGGAAAGTGACTCCATGCTTCTGATTGATATGGTAACAGGAAGGTGCAAGCTCAATGGAAACTCTCCTATCTTGGTTAAACGTATTCAAGACCTCTCGAACCTACAGTGGCACGTTATTTTTCAACACACATGGTGTAAAGGAAATAGATGCGCGGATTGACTAGCTAGTTTTAGTCTCAACCAAAGTTCATATGATGTGAGAATTATGGAGAATCCTCCTAGGGAACTCCAACATCTCCTCTTTGATGACATAGCCGGGGCTTACATGCCTAGGAGTGTTAGAGTAATATTGTAGTTTTTTCTTCTTTTTTGGGCTTTGCCCTCTTTATTCACCAAAAAAAAAAGTACCCACACCTATAAGTCACGTGTTTTGTGCGGTGCTAATCTTTGCAAATAAATGTTATGAAATTGTTGAACCCTGTGGATGTTAGGATAAAAAATAAAAGGTTAAATATGATTTTATTTTATATAGTTTTACAGAATTTTGTTTTTAATCGCCGAAGATTTTTTTTAATGAAAAAAGTAAATCTCCAAAGCATAATAATTAATGATAGTAATTTACTCAAAAACTATATTTTTTAATATTTTATATTAATGCACTCGTACTTTTGTTTTTAAAATTTATCGTATTTGTAAACAAATTTTTTTTTATCGTATTTAACTCCAAAGACTTGTCTTGAACCTTACTCTAAATTTTGAGAAACAAATTTTTTTATCCGATTTATTATAAAAAAATAATAAAATAAAATATTTGAAATTGCAAGCATAGTCATTAAGTTTAGAAAATTATCCACCTAAATCCTTTCATAGATTTTTTTTTGAGACAAAAGAAAATTCTTTCAAAGATTTAGTGCCAAAACCCTAAGTAGTACTATAAACACATTACCTATCGTACTTATTAATATAAAAAAAAAAAAAAAAAACTAAGTTTATGAGACTGAAGAAGCAGAAGAATATGGGGAGAAGAAACAACGGTGGTGGCGGTGGCGGCGGCGGAGGGGGAAGGTCTCTGCAATTTGCTCTTCGCCGACGAGTTGAATCCTGCAAATCAAAGTACACCACCGCCGAAGAAATCGTCGATCATCTTCGCTCAAATTACCCTGATTACCACCGAACTAAGGGCCAACAACTCCTTCGATTTGTTAACGATGCCCTTAAATCTTCCAATAATATTCCCTCACGGAACCCTAACAAGGACGATGACGACGACGATGATGAAGAGGAGTGTCGAAATTCTTCTCGAAAGAGACGTAAGGATATTACCGATGAATCTGAAGCTCGATTGCAGAAAATGGAATCTCTTCATATCAAAACGAGGATGAGTAAGCAGGTTCCATCATCTTCCTCCGAATCTGTTTCCGATAGTGGTGATGACGGTGCAGTTTCAACTTCAGAGGACGCGATTTATAGTGAGAAAGTTGAACCTGCTTTTGATTTGATGAAAGACATGCTGCGAAATTCCTATACAGGAGCGAAAACAGTACCTGCGACGGAGGAAAAGAACGTTGAATTGGATATGGGGAATTCAAGTAAAGCTACTATTACTGTTAATAGGAATGGTGGTGAATCGAAATTGTATCGGACTACAAAGATACGATTGAAGGGTTCTGGTTCGGGTTCTAATGTTGCCGGTGGTGGTGTTGGTGATGTTGAGATGAAAGGGAAGGAGGGTCCAATGTTTAAGGATTTGGGTGGGATGAAGGATATATTGGAAGAGTTGATGATGGATATTGTGTCATTGTGCAATCCTCAATTGCCTAGACATTTGGGAGTGAAACCGGTGACCGGCATTTTGTTACACGGACCACCTGGTTGTGGAAAGACTAGACTTGCTCATGCTATAGCGAATGAAACCGGTCTTCCTTTTCATCATATTTCGGCCACCGAGGTGGTTTCTGGAGTTTCAGGTATTGCTGCAACCTTGCAACTTTGATTTGTGGATAATTCAATTTGGATTAGCTTTTAGTTTATGCCGTTTTTGTTACTATCAAGCTTAGTTTCGATTAGCCTTTCAGTTTGCAATTTAAATAAATTAATGATTTATGATTATTCACTTAGGAAAGTCCTAATAAGACAGTGGTTCTAGATAAGTTAGATGAGAGTTTCGGAATCAATTGAGTTATATTTATATTATATTTCAGCGTATATAGAAAGTTAAATGAGCGGTTCTGAATCAATTGTGTTATGTTATATGTGAAGTTATTGTTTAAGAAACTCATAGTTATTGCGAGATTGTTTTAATATTTATTTATTTATAGTAATTGTGATTAAATTTATCCAAACTGGTGCTTGGTCTTCAGGTCACTCTTAAGCTAAAGTATACTAAAATGTGTTTAAGAATGGAGTTTCAACTTATTTAGCTGGCAACTGTAGAATGTTCTGCATTTTGCAGACTAGTGACTTATACTATTGGATTTACCAGAACTGTTTTCTTGAGTAGTTGTTTCTTTCTTACTTAGGTGCATCTGAAGAATATATTAGAGAGCTTTTTGATAAGGCAAAAAGGACTGCTCCTTCAATTGTCTTTATTGATGAGATTGATGCAATTGCTTCAAAAAGAGAGAATTTACAGCGTGAAATGGAGAAACGAATTGTGACCCAGTTAATGACTTCCATGGATGAGCCAGAGAGTTCTAGTGAACCTCGCGGCTATGTTCTTGTAATTGGAGCCACAAACAGGCCTGATTCTCTTGACCCTGCTCTTAGACGGCCTGGTAGGTTTGATCGTGAGTTTCTTGTTGGTGTCCCTGATGAATCTGCCAGGGAGGAGATCCTTTCCGTGCTTACTCGCAGTCTTAAACTTGATGGTTCATTTGATCTGCGCAAAATAGCCAGGTCCACACCAGGATTTGTTGGAGCTGATTTGGCAGCTTTGGCTAACAAAGCCGGTAATCTGGCAATGAAGAGGATAATTGATGAAAGGAAACATGAATTATCTCAAGATCTCATGCGTGAGAATACTAAAGGCTGGTGGAGAGAACCTTGGTTGCCTGAAGAAATAAATAAGCTTGCTATCAAAATGTCTGATTTTGAGGTGCTTTAGATTTATTTACTTGTCATTATTATTCCCTTGTAGCCTTTTTCTTGATTTGTATTACTATACTGTTTTAGAAGGATATCTTATCCTCTACTTTATATTTTCTCCCATAAAAACTCTCTTTTTTCTCTCTCTTTTTTTTCTCTCTCCCCCCCTCTCTCTCTCTCTCTCTCTCTCTCTCTCTCTCTCTCTCTATATATATATATATATATATATATATTATATATATATACAAGGAAAAAATGCTGTTATTAGTCTTGTATTTTAGTCTTTGATTTTCCTTGAACATTTATATGCATATATGACAATTATATTTATCTGGGAATTTACAGGATGCAGCCAAAATGGTGCAACCTTCAGCAAGAAGAGAAGGGTTCTCTTCCATTCCTAATGTCAAATGGGAAGATGTTGGTGGGCTTGATATTTTAAGACATGAGTTTGATCGTTATATTGTAAGGCGTATAAAATATCCCGAGTATTATGAGGTAATTTTTAATACTAGACTTTTTCATGCACTTCTTTTAATTAAAGTCAACTTGTGGAAGCAGTTCAGAAAACATAAAATATCATTCAAGTCAAACTGACTTTTATATCTTTGTGATTGTCTCCTTTATATAGCCAAATCATTCAGTTGAGTTTTTCTCTCTGTTATTTAAATAGAAAGATGTAGCTGTAAATAAAAAGGTATTGAATGAAATAAAGGGTGTGCATTGCATGTTTTGGATTTATGTAATTCCAAACCGTAGGAATGATCCTAGACCAGCTTGTTAGTTAAATGTGAGAAAGAAATTCCATTGGCTCCAAGACTCTTGTAAGATGAGAGACAATTTGTTATGGTGAGGTAGCAGCGGTAGTAGTGTATGTAGGTTTTTGAGGAAATGGGTGAGGCGAGGTAGGGAATCCGTTTTGTGTTGTTGAGGATTATAGCTGTGGCTTGGGACTGGAAACAAGTTTTTCTTTCATCTATGGGTGGTAGTACTTCAGATGCCGGACCTTCCGATCATCTCTGCCTTGATGTAATTAAGTAAATTGCGATCACCCAATTTTAGCAATAATAATCCTTGACTGAGTTTTGGTTTATTTTCTACCACAATTTCATTCACTTTTGAACATAATTGTTCTAGAGTTATTTGGGAAAGGAATTTATGGATGAAGGATCCTATATAATTTAATTTATTTTTGCTGTGGTACATATGTACAGCCAAGAAGAACGCAAATTACACCATAATCAATTTTTATTCTGTTTTTTCTTAACTCAATATTTACTGTTCATTTTTCTCTCTATCAAACTTGTCAGCCAAACTAGTTAAAATTCAAATGAAGAAAATCTATATATCTATTCACATTAATGATCTATATTACAATTACACGAGCTTCTTTTTCTGTTTATTATTTTTAAGAAATCTCCTATCAATAATTTGGTTGATATGTTCTCCAATTCTCATACTAAACATTATGATAAGTTGTATATGTTCTGAAAATTATGTTCTTATCATAAAAAATTGATTGATTGCTTTTGTCTTCACTATTTTCTGAAAATTATGGTAAGTTGTATATCACAACTTCACAAGAAGATAACTGATCAGTGTTATTGGATTTAACCATTTCAGGGAATCGGGATGAATCTTGAATCTGGATTTTTGCTTTATGGACCTCCAGGTTGTGGTAAAACACTGATTGCCAAGGCTGTTGCCAATGAGGCTGGAGCTAATTTCATTCATATTAAGGTCTGTCTAAATATTCCATCCTTTTATCATTAATTTTGGTTTACAGAAAATGTACCGATGTTTTGAATGAAGCATTTTTCTGGATATTTGATTTCTTTTTTTAAATTCTTAGGGACCCGAGCTTCTAAATAAATATGTTGGGGAAAGTGAGCTTGCAGTGCGGACATTGTTTAATCGTGCAAGGACTTGTGCACCATGTGTGCTGTTTTTTGATGAGGTTTGTAGCTCTCTTTTCCTAAAAATGTTTGTTTACTTCCTATATTATATCAAGCCATAATCATGATTTCAAACTTGTGAACTATAACTTTCTATATTACTCTCTTTCTGCATATTGACCATTGTGCATATTTGGAAAAACAATGTCTTAGTCTAATTTCTTACTCAGTTACTAATTTCTTTGTCTATGAAGAAAGGCTTATATGAATGCTCAACAAACTAAATTTGTTGTAAAATTGTTTGCAAGGTAAGTTTCAAACATGTGCAAGATTTAACTTAAGCCATTTTCAGGTTGATGCTCTGACTACTGAACGTGGTAAAGAAGGTGGATGGGTTATTGAAAGACTATTGAACCAGGTCAAAAAAATTCTACTTTTTGGAACTATATAAAAATTGTCACACCGACTTCTTCTTACTCATTATAACAAGATGAATAAAACGACACAATTATATGAAATTGCAGTTGCTTATCGAGTTAGATGGCGCTGAGCAGCGGAGAGGAGTTTTTGTGATTGGTGCAACAAATAGGTACCTTTGGTTCATGATCTCTAATTAGTCATTTGACTTCCACATCTTGTTGTATTCACATAGTCTCATTTTACAGGCCTGAAGTGATGGACCGCGCTCTCTTACGGCCTGGCAGGTTTGGTAAACTGCTTTATGTTCCTCTTCCAAGTCCAGACGACCGTGTTTTGATATTGAAAGCTCTTGCAAGAAATAAACATATTGATTCTAGTGTGGATTTGAGTGCCATTGGAAGAATGGAAGCATGTGAGAACCTTAGTGGTGCTGATCTTGCAGAATTGGTATGTATCTACACTATTTCTTTGTATTTTTGGTATTATCTCTGTTCTATAAGAAAAAATGGGAAGTAAATTTCGGAATTTGCTGATTTTCTTGTGTATTTAGATGAACGAAGCAGTAATGGCTGCTCTTGATGAGAAGTTGGCCTCAATTGAGACAACCTGCGAATCATTGACCATTAGGACAAGTCATTTTGAAGTAGCACTAAGTAAAGTTTCTCCATCTGTGTCAGACAAGGTATGGTACATTCTTAGAAATTTATTTTGCACATGAAATCTGATATCTTATGTTGGATAAATTAGTTGTAGAAATTTATATTGGTTTTTTCTTCCGAGAGCAGCAAAGGCAGTACTACGAGCGTTTGTCAAGAAGCCTTAAAGCGGCATGAGAGGCACGGGTAGCACGGCGATGGCTTCTTTTGTTTCTTTACAGTAGGTCGTTATTATCATGAGGAAAATGTGAAGAAAACCATTTTTGTTGGAGTGTAGTAAAGTTAGGTTTGTATTTTCGTGTTTATGACAAGTAGATTTTTTGTACAATCAAGATTAATTTGGCAAAAACAGTCTAGAAAAAAAATTCATTTGGCAAAAATTTAGGTGATTTCCTGAGGAAAAGTTGAAGAAAACCATTAACAACCAATGCAGTTTTTGATTGGAATGCAGTGAAGTGAAGAAAACCATTTTGATTGGAGTGCAGTGAAAAATAAGGTGAAGTGAAGAAAACCATTTTTGTTGGATTGAAGTGAAGTTATGCTTGTATTTGATTGTTTATGATAATAAATACATTTTTTGTGCAATCAAGATTAAATTTTTGCCAAATGGTTGTAATATGGTTCACTTATTGCTTTCACATTGTATGGGATTTTTCTTATTGACTATCAATAAGAAAAATGACATAAATTGTCTTTCTGCGTTTGCATTTACTGCTTTCACGTTGTAAGGTATGCCGACATTGTCGAGATAACACGAGATTTGCAAATTCTAATTTAAGAACTAATGGAATATTCCACTCTTGCTTTTTACTTGTTCCCTGAACCCCTCCAACTTGCCCCCTACACACCCTTTCGACGGCGACACCCAAGTTATATTGTTTGGGTTTAGGGGTTTAGAGGTTATGTATGGTGTATGGTTTGGGGTTGGGGTTTGGGGAGTAGGGATTGGTGTTTAGGGTTTAATGTCATGCCACGATAAGCATATTTAGGGTTTAGGTGAGTAATCAAATAAATCTTATTTTTTCACCGAGATTGAAAAATTCTCAATTCTTATCTTATAACCCTAAAAAATTGCAAAAAACTATCGTAATAATATGAGGTATGGACAGAGGACGGGGAAGGATAGGGATGTCAACTAGGTTGAGATGTCTATCTATATTTTGATATCTAGGCGCTCTTAATTTAGCAAAATAAATAAATAAATTGTTTTTCAAACGCTTTTGTTTGAAGTATATCTATCCTAACGCTTTTGTTTAAATAAATAGTAGGTATGTGGATCGATTTAGGTGAACATTCAATGAAATTTTATTTTTTCACATAAATTGAAAATTTTCAAAATTTGTAATCTATTATGATCTTGGTGATTGTTTGATATCCTAAATAAATATATCCATAAACACACTAATATGTGTTGGATGGAAGATTCTTCAAAAAGGGGATAAAAAAACAATTTATTCATTTCGATATTTTCAATCTTTGTGAAATATAAGATTTGTTTGATATCTCACCTAAATGGATCCACAAACACACTATATATATTGCATATAAGGTTCTTCAAAAAAGGTGATAATCTTTTTTTATTCATTTCGATAGTTTTATTTACAATTTTCATGCTTTATAAACTACAAATTATGAAATTTTTTCTAACTCGATGAAAAAATAAGATTTGTTTGATATCTCACCTTAATGGATCCATAGACACACTATATATGTTTGCATAGAAGATTCTTGAAAAAAGAGGATAAAAAAAAATAAGTTATTCATTTTGATAGTTTTTTTTTATTTTATATAATTTTGTCTGTTATAGACTACGAATTTCGGAAATTTTTCAATCTTCGTGAAATAATAAGATTTGTTTGATATCTCACATAAATGGATTCACATACACACTATATATGTTTGGATAGAAGATTCTTCAAAAAAGGGATATAAAACAATTTATTCATTTCAATATTTTTTTTTTTTTTTTTTTACAATTTTGGTGGAAAATAGACTACGAATTTAGGGATTTTTCTGATCTTGGGGAAATAATCGGATTTCAATAGTTTTATTTGTTTAAAAAAGACCATGGAGTACCAGACTAGAACATTATTACCAATTTGCCTTTGTTGATTGCTTCTAACATTTATCATATTTGCTGAGTGGATAGTAGTACTTTTTGTTGCTTATTACATCGATCAAGTATTGTCAACAGGAAGTGGAAAAAGTCCCCTCCCTATTCTTCTTGAAAGGATTTCAGAAATAATCTTTTGCATCAGTATTCAAAAAAAGAAGTAAGATAGCTATAATGTCTATCAAGGGGATGCATTTCATTTTCATCTACTGGTTATAGAAATTAATTTCATGATGCCACCTCAGTGATGTTTTGTAGTGTGATTTACAAAACATCAGTTACTTGAGACAAATTTAATTAGGTAAGAGTTCTACTAGATAATCAAATAACTTTCCTTTTAGTCACAATGTTTTCCTTTTTTTGTACATTAGCTTTGCATTGTAAAATGAATTATCGCCAAGGTATGAGTTTTACTTCAATAGAGAAACTCCAGCGAGGTTCTTGCAGTGAGAGAATCTTTAGCTGTGGCAGGGAAGTTTTTAACTATTTAGTGTCCATTATATTGTTATAGGAAGTAGAAGAATCTTTGAAGACTTTAAACCTTTACCATTGAAGGGTTCACTGATTGGGGAGCCCAAAGTTTATTTTTGTTTCAACCCAAAGTTTGTAAATGAAACTTGTTATGTTATGGAATTACATACAGAACATGCTAATATATCTACGGCATAAACAAGAAGGAGGCAGGATATGGGGCTTAGAAGCAGAACATGCTAATGAAACTTGTCACATACAACTTCATTTCTTATTCTCTTCATCCTCGCCAGGGTCACGAACCCTCTTCTTAAAGGCAACCTGAGCTTCAGCAACATCTTCAACAATGGATTCATCATTGAATTCATCGTCTACATCTTCATCAAGAGCAGTTTGATCACCAGTACAATTAGGGCAGTCATCGTTGCAATCACCACTACAATCTACTGTAGGTCCTTGTTGGGCCTGCCCCGTAACCCGAGCAGAAGCGGATTCGAGCCAGTCCTTGGCCCAGTCCAAAACAATAAACATAACAAAAATCGAGAATGATAATAAATTAACATTCAAATTACTCAAATTGAGCAAACAATTGACGATCACATACTGAGCAAAGAAGTAACGATTACATATCTTAAGTTAAGTAAGTACTACCCAAAAATAACATAACTAGTACTATCCAAAAAAAACATCATAAGTACCACACAAAAACAATCATCCCCTAACATTCACTATTTAAGTGGAAACACAGATTGTATCAGTATGATGTCCTCCAATTCTATTATCATAGAACATTAGTTATCCGATACTTCTCTGATACGCGTATCGAGAAGTATCTGACACGTATCGGTAATTTTTTCTTTAAAAAAATAATATTAATTGTCTGATACTCTCCGATACGAGTATCGGACGAGTATCGGTATCGGACATGATACTTTGTCATTTTTGGAGTATCGGGGCTTCATAGTATTTCTTCTATTTGGATGAAGAAAGAAATAAGGAGAGAGAAGTTTTTCAGGTGGGTCTCATGCCAAAAGAAATCTCTCCTCAATAGGTGAGATTTGTGAGTTGAAGGAGTGAAGAGTTGCACTTTCCCACAATGTCCTCCCAACTATATTTGAATTTTAAATATGAAGGATAAAATTGTCTTTTATAATTTTTATTAATTTCTTTCTATTCATTTTTTTATTCATCTTCTTTCCTATTTCTATTCATTCAAACAATACAGAGTTTCTACTCAACTTCTCTCTTATTTCTCTCTCTCTTACTTCTCTCTTCACTATTTCTCTCTTTTTTATTTCTTTGAACATCCAAACACAGTGGTGGATAAGTGGAATGACCGGGATTCGAACTTCGGCCCCCTACATATATAATGCAATGATCCGTGAAATTTTTTATTTTTAAGAGGCAAAGAAAAATTATATTAAATAAAAACAGTGGCATAAGAAATGCCATTAAAGTACAAGAAACACTGTACAAATATGAAGCACGAACAATACAGCTTCAACCAATTATTCCAATACAAGAGCATCAGAATTAAGAAAACTAAGATGGCAGATCACAAAAACAAACTACACTCAAGCCTCTCTGAGCAACCAAAGATGAAAAGTCCAAGAAAACCACTCACAGATCCTTTGACTGCACAAAGTAGAGGGAGGAGAAAAGGAATAGGAGAGATGTGTCAATTGATGAAGTGGTGGTGAAAAATATGGAGGGGGACCATATGCTACCCAAATCTTTCACTATTAAACTAAATCTAGTGTTTTTGAACAGTGAAATAATTATTAGTACTACGTATGATTAATTAACCGGATAGTGAAATATTCCATAACGGATAAGTGAAGTGTTAATAATAGTACATCAATTAGTTGCGAATTTTCTCCTTTTCCCCATATTTCTCCCATACCCCCAAATTTCCAATTTTACCCTTAAACTTATTTTGGAAAACGTTTTCCTAAGTGCAATTTTTTTTTTTTAAAAAAAAACATTTTCCGAAATATCCCTTTATACACATTTGAACATGAAATTGTCAGCTTTTTATCATAGTTTTTTTATATATTTTTTCAGTTTTCAATGTTTGTTTGTATCGCTTGAAGATGAAGTTATTGGTTGTATTTTTTCCATTCACATTCTAGTATTTCAGATATTATTTTTCAAAAAAAAAAAATTAGAGACTAAACAATTTTGGAAAACATTTTTCAAAGTGTAATTTTATTTGAAAAACGTTTTCCGAAAGGGATTTTGGAAAACATTGTGATTAGAAATGCAAATTTAATGTTCTAACTTCATTTAATTATTAGTCTCAATCACCTAATTGTCATCAAACTCATCATATAATTGTCATTAAAAACAAAACATATTCCAAATAACATGAACAAAACATTATCCAACAAAGAAAAATACATTCATTATCCAACATTACACAAACCAACGTCCAACTAACTACTGCTGTGGATAAGCTCTAAGTTCTTCACGTCGACGCATCGAGCTATTTGTGCGGTGCTGCTACGAGGAAAGAGGTGAGTGGGAAAGATTGACAAAACGAGGGTTTGTGTTTTATGTATAAAGGAATATTTCGGAAAATATTTTTCGAAACAAATTGCACTTTGAAAAATATTTTCCGAAATAAATTTAAAGACAAAATAGGAAATTTGGGGGGCTGGGTGAAATATATTAGCAAGACACTAAAGTACTCAACCAAAAACTTAGAGATCATAAAAAAAACAAAAACACCAATGTATGTTCAAAAGTTACAATCGCTTTCTACATCGTTGCATATTTTGAAAGTGTTGCAAGATATTTTCATTTTCAACATTATCAAATATATTATCACTCTTTATGTATGTGACCAAGCAATTATTCAGAAAGTCATCCCCATATGGTTGCCCATTTGATTCTTCATAAAATTCATTGTTAAGAAACTCCTTTCAACTGTTCTAGTTGCCACCGGCAAAAGTAATGTTAACTTCAGAAGTAAATACACAATTGGATAACCGATGTGTTTTTAGTTTCCACCATCATTCCTGAAAGATCAATATTAATTCCATGTAAATTAGAAAATTGCTCACTAGATCGAGCCAAATTAATCAGTTTTTCTTTGTCAAATGCAAAAAATGAATCTTGTTAAAGCTTGCTACACAAATAAGCAATTCACTATTCACCTCTGTGAATCTGTTATTATGCTATTGAAGTTTTTCGTCAATCACCTGATAAAATACCTCAAGTTAGGAGGAGTATCTTTTACTAATGTTTTGAATACGGAGTATAGTTTTAGCTTCCTCTAAATTTTATTTATTTTTAGTTGTTAGGATGTTGACCGTCCAATTAAGATTAGACGACTTAAAGTTAAAAGTTGGAAATTTTTATTTAAAAAAGTTTTTATAGGATCCTTCAATTTCAATAAGACCACTAAGGTGCAAAGTTCTCTTAATAATAAAACCAAATATTGTTCTTATGGTTATTTCACACAAACTTTGTGATGATGGCCTATTAAAAACACAAACTTCGTGATTGATTTGCATTTCCCAAAATAATGCATTTATTTAGGGGGGGATATATAAAAGGGAAACAACAAAAAAATGGCAAGTGTTTTGATTGCAAAAGCAATTCTTAATTTTTGGTTTGCGAAATTTGGGTTACATAAAGGGAATGACACACTGCATGAGAAATGCATATAACAGTTGCATTTTAAAACTTCCTTCTACTTACACTGAAATAAGCTGGTTCTTTATATTTGAACTAAAATATATACCAAATCCAAACTTCAAATGGTTAAGTTAAAGCTTATCATCATGAAAGCTCTTTTATGCAATTACTATTCTTTCTTAAACCTATTTGTCATATCCAAAGGTTCCATCACTGTTATACAATCAATTGCAGTGATAGCATTAATTTTCATATTACTTTACATTTTTTTCAGATCCACTAGTGTCTACCTTATTGACTATGTTTGTTATTTACCTCCTGATAATTTGAGAATCCCTCACTCCCATTTCATAGAACACTTTCAATTGTGCAACTATGACAAAGAAATCATAGAATTTCATACCAAAGTATTGGAGAAATCCGGTATCGGAGCTGAGGCTTGCGGGCCAGAATCAATTCATGAGCTCCCTCCCGGTACTTCTGTGAAGCATGGACAAGCCGAAACTGAAATGGTTCTTTTCACAATCGTCAACGATCTTCTTTCGAAACACAATGTGCATCCTAAGAGCATTGACATCCTTGTATCAAATTGTAGCCTTTTCTGTCCTACACCATGCATTACCTCAACCATCATTAACAAGTTTGGATTTCGAAGTAACGTAAAGAGTTTCAGCCTAAGTGGAATGGGTTGCAGTGCTGGATTGCTTTCAGTAAGCTTGGTCAAAGATCTTCTAAAAGTTCACAAAAATTCACTGGCTTTAGTTCTAAGCATGGAGGCTATAGCTCCCAATGGTTATACCGGCAATACAAAATCCAAGCTTATCGCGAATGCATTGTTTCGAATGGGAGGGGCAGCAATTTTACTATCCAACAAAAATCAAGACAGGGGAACAGCCAAATACAAGCTTCAACATCTTGTGCGAACACATTTGGGATCCAAGGACAAAGCATATCAGTCCGTTTATCAGGAACCTGATGAAAACAATATTGTAGGTGTTTCACTTTCGCGGTCGCTGTTAAGTGTAGCTGCTTCAGCTTTGAGGATCAACATAAAAACCTTAGGGCCTCTTGTCTTGCCTTATTCTGAGCAACTGCAATATGTGTTGTCGATGCTTCACAGGAAAATTTGGGCAGTGGAGAATAAGGAAATGTATGTGCCGAATTTCAAGAAGGCTTTTGAGCACTTCTGTATTCATGCAGGTGGTAAGGCAGTAATAGATGGTATAGTGGAAAATCTGAAGCTGCATAGGGAAGATGGAGAGGCTTCAAGGATGGCATTATATAGATTTGGCAATACTTCATCTTCATCTCTGTGGTATGAACTGAGCTATTTGGAGGCAAAAGGGAGAGTAAAGAAAGGACATAAGGTTTGGCAAATTGGGTTTGGAAGTGGATTCAAGTGCAACAGTGCAGTGTGGAAGTGCCTTTCTGATATTGATCCAAATGTAAGGAGTGTGTGGTCGGATAGAATCCATTTATATCCAGTTGAGATACCTGTGTTTGACTGTTGAAGTTATTGTATAGGTTCAAGAAGTATTGAAGGGGCAACAAAGATGAAAATTGGGCACTTTATGACTTATTCATTTTCTTATTTATTATACCTTATTGTCTTGCCAGTATAACCAGCATTTTCCTATAAGTTACTTTTTCTGTCTACCATAATAAACAGCAGGAATATGTTGATCATCCCTTATATCCTTCATTTAGTCTATTTAATATTTATCATTGTCAGTGTAGTACTAACCACATACAGTTCAATTTCAACATAAGCATTTGAAGTGGGGTTTCACATTGCAAACCAAGACAGGTTATTGACCAGAGCTCAAAAAAGTAAATGATTTATTTGACATGATACATTTACATCTGTTTATATACATCCATTAGAATTGAGGTGTACAACTACAGGGGTTATCTACCATTACTTAAATAAAAAATTAAGTGAGACAATGTATGGTTGCATGGTACTCTAGATCTTGGGAACCAAAGAGGATCTAATTATCAGTACAAACTAAGGCTAGCATTATATAATCAATTGCAAAATTTTGCGAGCTTTATCTAGCGAGATTTTTCAGCTTTTAACTTAACTGGTTGCTTGGACAAAACTTCAGCGATGAGCTGACGACCAAATAAGTGTGAATTCTTGAGGATTAGGTTCCTTGTTGATGGATCAACCACATAACCTTGACCTGGCATCCATTGTAGCAAGTGTAGAAGCAAGTCTTTCTTTTCAGGCTGACCTAAATAGCGTGATACAGCCATCTCAAATAAATCCTGCATCCAGGGAGGATATAATTAATTTTGGAGTGAACAGTTGAAACTTGAAACAATATAAAACCCTAATGAATCCTGAATCCAACAATATAAAACCCAGCTGATCACTAAATCAGTTGTTCTAATTTGAACTTTTTTATTCAAATTGAATCCATTTAATGAATATTAGCAAAAGGAATTTCAAACTATAATAAAACAATTAAGTTTAATATTAGGTTTTTGCATTGCAGTGACACGATATTTAGTTGTAGTTGTTAGTGTTGATGTGGTTATTTAAAAAGAAAAAGGAAATTAAGCCATGAACTAATTGTCTTACTAATAACAGTATTCAAATTGCAATACTAGCAATATTATTACCTGACCAATCTTGTAGCCAGAACTATGGAGTGTCTTCATAACATCATTGATCAAGTTGATGTTACCTGACTTCATAAATGCACTTGCAAACTTTTTTGTGGTGGGACCAGAAATAAATGTTGCATTATCCTGATTATGATAAGATTCATCAGATAAACCACAATGCTACAAGAAAGAAACAAAAATTATTCATTCCTAAAACCTGCTGGAATACCTTGAATACTACATATGCATCTTTCAAAAGCTTTCCTGCTAGGAGAATGTGCAGAATCTTCTCATGAAGTGCTTTGCATATTGTTCTCTTGCTATATTTCAGCATATTGTAAACAGAAAATGCCTCTGAATAAGCATTTTCCTGACCAAGGTGGTATATTAAAGAAGAACAGAGCTCCTATAAAGAGAGGCACATATTAGAAACTTTATTTGGTCTCTAAACTGATAATAGATGGAAAAACAATCACAGAAACCTTTATTAAAAGAAGCATTATTGTGTTGTTTTAAACAAGTCCAACTTCATATATAGAATCTTATTTCTCCCTATGAGTCTTTTAATGGTATTTTCACTCGAGGCTCATTTATAAAAAAATAAATAAAAACAATAACAATATCTCCATTGAGATAAGGAAAATAAAATAATGATGAACATCAAATAACATGCAGCAGGAAATATAGTTGTAGAAAGCACAAGCATACCGCTTAGAAAAAAGTACAAGCACCAAGGATCAATATTATGAAAATACTGGAAGAGGATGCAAACAGATGTTGGCAAATATTACAAGTCATAAAAAAATTAAAACGACATATTACAGACAGATTTACAAACACATCAATATGTTAATAAAATAGTGTACCTCCGCTGGATGATAGCCTTTACTGTTCATGTCCTCCATGGTTCGATAAGCTAATAAATACATGTTTTTCCTACAGAAGTATTTTATTAGAATATTGAAGGTATTGTAATCAGGACTGATTGCTAATTCATCCATCTTTCTTAGTGTTTCCATCACATTTTCCATTTCACCTGCTCTGCAGAAAGCACAGAGCATTGAATTCATTATAACCACATCATATTTTTTGAAAGTAGTTTGAAAATCATTGGCCAGCTGCATTGCCTCCTCAAAAAGCTTTGCTCGGCAAAATCCGGATATCATGATACTGTGAGCATAGCCATCTGCATGAGGGAATTAAATTTTTAAATTACTACCATGTTAAAGATCCCAATCTTGGAGGGTTACTAAAACTAAAGCTTAGTATAATTATTAAAAAAATAAAAAACACAGTTAAAAGTTACTTTAATATGATATATCTAGGGTCATGCTATCTAGTGCCCTTAAGGAAACCAAAAGAGATAAATTTTGCATTGAAAACAACATTTTTTATATTTTGAAAAGATGGATTACACAAATTCCAATACCATTTTACTATATTAGGCTCCTTAACTAGTGCCCAGGGGCACTAGTAAGCAATTTCCATATATCTATTATCAGCTCCAAGAATAGAGATTCCAGCAGAAATTCAAAAAGTGGAGCAAATATAGAAACAGAAGGAAAACATATGAACATATTTGCAGAACTCTTATTGATCTCCATTACATATGAAAGACAACTTTTCTAAGAGCATAAGCTGATAAGTGGACTAGTGGAGGCCTAATAATGCCTATATGTAAGCTTTAGATGTCACATAAACACCCACCAGCCATATTATATACTAATATGCCTAATGGAGAAAATAGATTTGATAAAACAATACTAGAAAACCAATTAAAGGATTTGAATCTTTCAAGTCCATCATAGCGAAAAATATGAATAGATAACCTGAAACAAATATATATGGCAGATGAAAATTAATACTTTGTTATATTTTCGTCACTTCAAATAGATAGACTAGTCAAATAATCCCTCCAGAATAACTAAAAGTTTATGCATATTTCTAGGCACATGGTGCTTTGTGTTTCATTGAATGAAACTCTAAATGAAAACTTACCAGACCTGACATTCTTTTTCATCATTTCATCAAAAACTACTTTGGCTTCATGCATTTGTCTTGCCTTAGCTAGGCCATCCATCAATACACAGTATGGCATCTGCATAGAGATCCAAATTAGTGAAATAAGACAGTAAAAAAGAGAAAACATAGAAAAGGTTAAAAGGATTTAAGGATGTATAATTTATGATATTAATTTAAATTTAGGCATCAACATAGTATGGATAATGCTATGAAATGATTTAATAACATTTCAGATACAGAAAAAACAACCTTTCTTTGTTCAATTCAGAAGTTACTATTACCTCATCTTCAGCATAACCCAAAGATTCCAGTTTGGTTAGTAATTCTCTTGACTTCTCAAACAAACCTCCTCTAACATACACTTTCAGCAAGGTTGTCAAAATTACCTGCAATTATATATATAAAACCACATGTATGATATACTACTTGTCACAAATTTACGTCTTCAATTTTGTAAAAAGACAAGGAAAACAAACCTTGTTTGGTACTAACCCTTCAGATTCCATATCTTGAATCAGCACATCAGCTTTTTTGATGTTTCCACTTGCTGAATAAGCATTTAGCAAAGAGCTGTAGTGATAAACATTTGGAGAACGACTTTCACTCTTCATCTGGTTAAAATAGTGTTCTGCTTCTTCCCATTTACCATTAGAAGCACACACTGCCAGGATGGCCCCATAAATTACATCGTCCATTCGCAGTCCATTGTCTTGCAATTCCTGAATTAGCTCTAGTGCCTTAGGATATCCATCTTTTACTTTACCGCAACCTGCAATAAGCTGGGGACGAGAACAAAAAAATTAGGCTGCAATAAATAATTGAATCCTAAAAACAGCACGGTATATATTTAGTTGTGCATATACCAAACAATAAAAAGTCAAATTTTAGATAAGAAATAAAAAAGCAGGCTGAGAATTAAAGACATGGAAATTGATGGTGCCCTTTTAAATATATATATATTGCTTCAAGCATGCTGAATTCAATTGGTAAAAGGAATCAGAGAACCATAACTGAAGCGAAAAATACTGTAGACTACACTCTTGAAATACATTTTAGCATTTATTATAGATAAACAAAAACACAGAAAGCTTATAAAAAAAAACACAAAAACAATGGAGGAAAGAATTACATACGGTGCTATAGGTAACAAGATCCGGAAGTAGACCATCTTGTTTCATCTGCTGAAAGAGTTTAATGGCGGTATCAAACCTGCCTTTCTTGATTAGACAACGGAGAACAGAATTACATACATAGGCATTGTCCTTGGCTGATTCATCTTGAATGTTGTTATACAATTTTAGCATCGTGGAAGCGTCGAGTTTATCGGCCATGAACTTTATATAATTGGAATAAGAATATACATCAAGCTTCTTGTTCTCTTGCATCCATAAAAAAAGCTACAGAAAATGCAATAGTCATGGTAAATAAGCACTTGTGCGACTGTTTGGAAGAGCTTATGCAAACAGTTTATGTCATATGCACAAGCGCTCCAAGATAGCTTATGAAAAGAGCTAATAGAAATAGCTTATACGAAAACAATTTGACTTTTCCTGTTTGGGTTGACTTATTTGTGCTTATCTAATGGCATTATTAGCACTTGTGATACTGTTCGGTGAGAGAACTTATGGAAACAGCTCATGGCATGTTCATAAACTGTTTTCAACTTATTTTCATAAACTCTCCAAGATAACCTATGAAAACAGCTTATAGCTTATACGAAAGCAATTTAACTTTATTTTATCTTTTGTCATATAGAAATAGCTAATACATAAGCACTTATCATAATAACTGTTTATCCTATAAGCTGCATATTAAGCTCTTTATCCAAACATAACTTTTACCAAATTGTTACAAAAATAACTTATCTTGGAGGAATGCTTATCCAAACAAAGCCTTAGTATTTATCAAAAAAACAAAAAAGAATGAAGCAACAATTACCTGAGAGATATGGTTAAATTTGTTTGAATTACCAAAGTAATGCAAAGTGGCATTGAGGTCTTTCACTGTCAACTTATCTCCTACCCTGTTAATAAGCAATTAGTTAATTAAAAATTGTGAAGTGAAAACTGAAGAAGAAGATGAAGAAGAGTAAAAGTAGAAGTACCTTGTAAGAGTAGAAAGCAAGTCGGAAGAATGTTGAAGTTGGAGTTTGGGTGATTTTGTTTTTACGGTTTTGGAATTAGCGAATTTAACAGATTTTGTAGATAAGCGCGTTTGAGAAGATGATGATGAATGGCACCGAAACGCCATACTAAATGCAACTGCTGATGATGATATCTCCATTTTTTTCTTTCTTTCATTCACAGTGCTAAAGCTTCGTTGATAATACTCAATGAATTATTAATATTAATTAATCTATTTATTATTTGGATTGGGCTTTCTTTGTTTAAGGCCTCCTCAACTATATGTTTTACTAGATACACCGCCCTTTTATCTACCGCGTCCTTACACTGCCACTTTGAACTGGGGTTGACCTTTCTAAGGAAGGTAGATTGAATTTTGTTTTTTTTTAAAGTAATGTAGTGGTTAGAATTCTATTAGGTGAATAAGTGGAGCAAGGTGTGAATATGGACCATGTACATGTGTTTATATCTTGAAGTGTCGAAGAGATGTCAAAGAAGATTCTAGCAATCACAAGCAAAGTAAGTGTACGATGCCTCTACTCGTCCACACGAACTAAATTTCTCCAATGATTGGTGCTAGTTAAATCGAGTGGAGCTTCAAGTAAAATAGGACATGAATTTAATTAAGTTAAAATTCTTTTAATTAATATTGAAAAACATTCTCTTTTTGTTTAATTGAAATATAACAATTTCGCTTAAAGTTTAATTAAGTTAATTAATATAAATAAATAAATGAATGAAGAAGATTGTCAAGGTTACTTTTGTCATTTTGCAAAATTAATTACTACTTTTTAACTTTCTTTCATTTCAATTTCTCTTGTACCAAACTACTAAAAAATTACTTCACTTTCCACCCACTTTTTTTTCTTTTACTTTCTTTCATTTCACTTTCTTTTTTCTTATTTTCTTTTGTGATCCAAACACGCCCTAAGTTGTCATCCATCATCTCTCATTTGTTGTCTAGTACAAGTATGTCCATGTGTGGACCTAACTGCAACTCATTCACAGGCGCGTGAAGCTGAGATGCGCTTAATGTGGAACCTAATTGATTAGGGAATGAATTATTTTAATTAATAAAAGAATGTAGGCAAAATTACTCTCATGGTCACTGTACTTAATTTATGATTTAGTTCTTTATTTTTTTTTTTCGCGTCATTTATGTTTGGATATGGATTTTTTTTTTAATTATATGAGATATGGATTTTAAGCTTTAATTTATAATTTTCTTTTTTTGTAGACTCTCAATGATAAATATATGTTATGCCCAAAAAAAAATGTATCGAAAGACTAGAAGTTAAAATAGATTCGTTGGTGATCCGTTCAACACTTATAGAGTGGGAATAATGGTTGTGTTATGGGGTGGATTCTTATGAAAAAATAAGAGTTGCTCATTTTATTTCTGTTTGAAAAATTAAAATTATTCATGTTTTTTTGGGAACTATAGATGTGCATACTTGCTAATATAGATTGTGAAAGGAGGCATAGAGATAATTTATTTTTATTTTTTTGACAAAAGAGATAATTTATTTTGAGTGTATGAAAATAATAAGAAATACCAAAAAATAATTTATTACTTTCAGATTAATTTGTGTAGTTATTTATGTTTCATGGGCTTTCATGGGCTTAGGCCCAACTGAATACCAAAATAAATAAGTTATTTTTAAAACAAAAAAATAAATAAGAATAAATCTAAAAAAGAAAATATCTTTTTCATTGGTCCAATAACTTGGTGACTATACTCGCACACAATTAGGGTAAAGAAGTGGAATATTCCATTCTCGGTCCTCCATATCATTGGGATTGGTTCCTCTTCAATTTTCCCTCATGTTTTCTCTTCTTTTTCTTAAACAGTGATTCATTTTCTCTTTTTTTTTTCTTTGTAAATTTTCAGCTCTTAGATTAAGAAAAAGGAGAGAAAATTGGAAATGATTCAAATCCCTATATCATTAGTAGCTACTTTTTTTTAAAATAAAACATTTTATCTATTTTTTTATTTTATTAAGGCAATCTTTCACACCTCTCTTATCCAAAAAAAGATCACATCCTAATATCCTATTGCAAAAAAAAGATCACATCACCTGTCACCAAAAATAAAAATAAAAATAAATCTTAAGTATCAGGAAAATAAAATTGAATTTACGACGAACTATTTTTTAACAATATGTTTTTTTGTCTTAGATGGAGTGGTAATCCACGGAAATTAAACTCACATATAATTGTGAGATCCTAAGCTCGAATCTTGGTCATGACGTTCAGCCTAACAATTTCGACATTTTTGTCAATTAAGACTAACTATTAATACATTATTGTCCATAAAAAAATTAATTCGATCAATTTTTTTAAGTAAAAGAAAACAAAAAAAAAAAAGAGAACAACAAAAAGATTTTTTTTTACGATAAGAACAAATAAAGATTTGTCACTTGATAGATTAAAAAAAAAAAGATTTGTTAAGGTTGTGTTATGTTGTTTTTAAGAAATAACCGTTGCAACTTTCCTTAGCTGGATCTTAATAGATAGAGACTTGTTCATCAAGTAATAAGTAAAGTCAATAAATACTAATCACCCTAATTCATTATCCAAAAACATTACACTAAAATTTAGTGAATCAATCTATCTTTTCCAACAAGAATGGAACTTCTCAGTTCATTGAACAAACAAGATCTTTTAGAGATCATCTCTCATGGTGGCTTCTGTCATTGCTGTCAAACTCTTGTTCATGATCGAATCACAACCTTTCATAAAAGTAACACTCTTTTTCATCTTTTGTTAAATGGGTTTTTTTAGTACTAATGGTGAATTTAATGTAACGTTTTTATCTTTTCAATATAGGAAAGCGTGGTGAGAATTTGCTCGAAGACTTTGAAGATATCAGAAGGAAGAGTCCTAGGAGGCATAGCAGACACAATTTTGATTATTCACATAAATACATTAAGGAAGCTGATTCTGAATTGCTGTTGAACGATGGAGTTATCGATGTTTATTATCGTAAAAATGAGTTATCTGATTCGGAGGAACGAAAAGAGTTTATAAGATATTCTGAAGTTTGCTGCAAAAAAGACTTTATCTACATTGAAAGGTTGAATGGGAGAGACATAAACTTGTTACAGGGTCTTGAACTTCACACTGGTGTTTTCAATGTAATTGAGCAGAATGAGATTGTTGATTATATATACCGATTGCAACGACGAGGACAAGAAGGAAGACTTAGAGGTATGTTCATAGCTTCCTATTTTCTCCTTTTTTTCATTATTTCATATTTGAACACATGTTTGTTGCACCTTTTTGTTATACTGTTAATAGGATTCATTCTGGATACATAGTTTAATTTCTAATAACTTTAGATATGCACTAGAATCTCTATAGGAATGTTCTGCTTCTGCATAATCTAATTTATATTGATACTATACTACTTATATCTCTATATGAATGAATTCAGGACTCTTACATCTATTGGTCTTTCTTGTTCACAGAAAAAACATATTCAAAACCAAGAAAATGGATGCGAGGTAAAGGACGCGAAACTATACAATTTGGCTGTTGTTACAATTATGCAGTGGTAAGTATTAAGTAAGTTGCATTTCAAGTTTTCATTTCTAGTTAGTTGATATTATTTGATATTTTACTTAATTTCTTTATTTTTGTAAAATGTTGCAGGACAAAAATGGAAACCCTCCTGGTATAAGTAGAACCGAAGAGGTTGATCCGTTACCAGGCGTCTTCAAGCAAATGATAAAGAGAATGGTTAGGTGGAATATAATCCCTCAGACGTGTGTTCCAGACAGTTGCATCGTCAACATATACGATATAGGGGACTGCATTCCACCTCACATCGACCATCATGATTTTGTCCGGCCATTTTATTCAGTTTCATTTTTGAGTGAAGCTAAAATTTTATTCGGTTCAAATTTGAAAGCTATTCGTCCCGGAGAGTTTTCGGGTCCTGCATCTATTTCGTTACCTGTAGGGTAAGTTTCTTATGTTCCCTAATCATGTGACTTCTCATGAATCAATTTTGGATCATATGACCTTTAATTTGTACTATTTGTTGTTTAGAAATTAACTTATACTTATTTTGATGATGCAGGTCAGTGTTTGTTTTGAAAGGCAATGGAGCAGATATTGCTAAACATTGTGTTCCATCTGTGTCATCAAAATGGTACTACTTTAAATACCACAAATTCATATACCTTAAAAATCCTTTCTTGTTTTAATATAATGTATGGTTTTTATTTAACATTTGTGTTTTGTTGCAGGATTTCTATTACCTTTAGAAAGATGGATGAAAGAAAGTTGCCCTATAACTTTTCACCTGATCCTGAGCTGGTGGGAATCAAGCCACTTATCTATTCACCTCCAAACAAAACCAGAAAGGAATTCAGAAACACAGATAGAGAAAGATGAGAGTTTTGAGTTTGAATCCGATACAGTTTGGAAGACTAAAAATGAATCATTCGCGTCAAAGAAGAAGGTCGAAGGGCAATGAATTCGAATACAGGGAGAGATGCTAAGTTCAACAAACATTCTGTTCAATTTCTTAGTGTAAATAGTCCCTATGTTCAATGTAATTTGGAACATATTCTAACTTCTCCTAATGACAGAAGAGGAAATTACATACTCTATATTTTCTACATTCTTGCAATATTGTATGTTATGATTCCACATCCATTATTAATAACTAAATCAATCTGCAAGTATATAATTTGTTAGCTGTTACAAATGCTGCTGGAACATATAGCACAATTGTGTTTGAACTTTGAATTAAAAATAAAATTATAGTCACACAACTTTGTATATTTTTAAAAATAAAAATAATGAAGTTATAAAAAAATCTCAAACTTCAAAATCCTAAACAATAGATTTTTTACTATTGGTTTGATGTTTTGTTTGAGAGGGTTTAATTTTAGATAGAAGTTGGAACGAAAGAATGAGAGTAATAAAAAACGTTTTGGCTTAATTGGTCTACAGGTCCCTTAAAGACATTTTAAGTTCCATTTTGGTCCCTTAAAGAAAAAAAGGTCCGTATTAGTCCCTTATTGATATCTCCGTTACACATGTTAGTCCTTTCCGTCCAATTTTTCCAGATTCTGTTTAGTAGTGCACACGTGGCACTGTGACATGCTACGTGGCATACATTACATGGCTTTTAAAATAAAAAACAGAAGTTAAAATTTTAATTAAATTAAAAAAAGTTAAAATACAAAAATAAAAAACAGAAGTTAAAATTTTAATTAAAAAATTAAAAGGGTAAATGACAAAAGTAAAAACTGAGGGGTTAGGGTTATTCTTCTTCTTCTTCACACGAACGAACGAAGTGAACGAACGAACAAGCAACAACGAAGGGTAATTGAAAGAAAAACGAGGAATCGAAGGTGAATCGAAGGCGAATCGAAGGTGAATCGAAGGATAAATTGCACATCCAGGTTTGTTCTGTGTTTTTGTCTTTCCGGTGAAATGATTTAGCGTTTGTAGACTTTGTTTTGGGATTTTATTTGTTGTTTTAGGGTTTGACAATCTTAAGGATTATAAATTTATTTTCTTTTGTTGTCTTCTTGTTGTTGCTAGTTTGTTTATGGTTTTAGTGTCTGACATAATATTCCCCATGTTTCCTTGTGCATTTTTTATTGAGCTTTTGTTGCTGTTGTGGTCCCTCTGTTTATTGTGATTGTTATTTTATTAGGTGTGGTGTGTATTAAAAATGGTTGATAGATTGGAGGTGGTGGTCCATCATGGGGGTGGGTTTGAAGAGTTTGATCATAATGGGTATGTTGGAGCAGAGACTAGTTGGTTTGTTGATGAAGATTATTTTTCGTATTTTGAATTTGTTGGAGAGATTAAGGAGAAATTGAAATACCCAAGTGTAGACACTATGTGGTTTTATGACCCCCAAAACTTAGATGAGTTGATTTTGTTGGAGGATGATATGGGTGCAAATAGAATGAGAAACATAGCACGAATGGATGAAAGAGTCCATCTGTACCTTATGCATCCAATGGCTGAGCCTGATATAATTGAAGTTGGGCTTATTGAGGGAGTAAATGAATATGGCCCAACTGTGTCTGAAAATGGGCCTACTGTGGATTTAAATGATAATGGGCCAATTGAGGGAGTAAATGAATATGGCCCAACTGAACATGGACCTACTGTGTCTGTAAATGGGCCTACTGTGGATTTAAATGATAATGGGCCAGTTGAGGGAGTAAGTGAATATGGCCCAACTGAGGGAGATAAGGTTGGGCCTACTGCTGAAGTGATTAATGACAAAGAGGGAGAACAACAAACTGATAAAGGGAAAGGTGTGAGTATTGATGAAGTTGATTATGATGAATACAGTGATGATGAAGACAGTGATGATAGTGCTCTAGGAATACATTTTGATGATGAGGAGGATGATTGTATGCTTGAAGATAACTTTGAGAATGAAGGTGGTGATGCTGTTGTGGATCAAACTGTGGTGGATGAAAATGTTGTTGATGAAATTGTGACCAAGGACAAGGGTAAGAAAGTCACAAAAGAAGGTAGTGTTAGCCAAACAACAAGCAAGAAGGGAAGACCAAAACAGAAGACTAAGAACCCCAATATAGTGTTAACCCCTGTTGTTGAAGGTGAACAAGCTGATGAGTTATTTGAACAACAAAATGTTGGGAAAATTAACAAAGGGAAAGGTAAAGCCATAGCTGGAGGATTGAGTGATGTTGATGATTATAATAGTGATGAGTTGGATAGTGGAACTGACAGCAGTAGTGAGACTGAAGATGATGAACAAAGTAATGTCAAAAAGTCCAAACTTCCAACCTTTAAGATGCCAACATCAATGAGAGATTACAAGTGGGAGTCTGGAATGTACTTTGCTTGTAAGCAAGAGTTTCAGGAAGCAATAAGATGTTATGCAATCCATTCTAATAGAGGAGGTATTAAATATAAGAAGAATGACAAACAAAGGATAAGGTTGATTTGTAAAAGTGGTTGTCCATGGTCTGCTTATTGTTCATATATTCCAGGGCAAGTAACTTGGCAATTGAGGAATGTTAAAGATGAACATTTGTGCAATAGGGATCCTAAGGTGAAGTTACTTAGTTCTAATTGGTTAGGGAAAAAATTACACAAGAAGGTTAAAGAGAATCCCAATTTGAAATTGGTTGACATTATTGAGAGAACACAACAAAAATGGAATTTAAAGATTGGCAAGACCAAAGCAGCTAGAGCTAGGAGTCTGGCTTTTGATATAGTGGATGGGTCATTTAGAGAACAATACACTAGGTTTTATGACTATGCCCATGAATTATTAAAAACTAATCGTGGTTCAACAATTATAGTCACCACGACACCATTCCAAGGTGATGAGGATGATATAGAACATCCTGAAAGGCCTTTGTGTCCACATTTCCAAAGGGCTTACATTTGTTTTAAGGGATGCAAGGAAAGTTTTTTAAAGTGTAGGCCAATAATTGGCTTAGATGGGGCATTTCTTAAAGGATATTATGGTGGTCAGATACTAGCTGCAATTGGAAGAGATCCTAATGATCAAATGCTGCCCATTGCATTTGCTGTGGTAGAGGGTGAAACAAAAGAGACTTGGAAATGGTTTTTGGAGCTGTTAACCAATGATTTAGGAGGCACAAGATCTTGTTCTTTAATCACTTTCATAAGTGACCAACAAAAGGTGAGTACATAAACACTTTCATATTGATTGTCTTGGTGTTATTTAATTTTTTATTATTTGAAACAATTGCTTCTGTCTATGTTGTGTTGTAGGGACTACTTCCAGCAATGGATGAGTTACTTCCAGGTGTTGCTCACAGATTTTGTGTCAGACATTTGTACAACAATTTCAGAAAGAAATTCCCTGGAAAAAAATTAAAGGACTTGATGTGGAAGGCTGCAAATGCAACTTATGTTAATGCATGGCATAGGCATATGCAAGAGATCAAAACTATAAATGGTGAGGCTTTCAAACATTTAATCAAAATACCACCAAGACATTGGAGCAAATCATATTTCACACCTGAGCCAAAATGTGACACCTTGGTTAACAACATGTCTGAGGCATTCAACTCAGTCATAGTTGGTGCTAGAGCCAAGCCCATAGTGACAATGATTGAAGAGATTAGAGTGTATCTAATGGAGAGATGGGAGAAAAGTAGACAAAAAATTGGGAGATATGCTGAAAGCATTCTACCAAACATAAAAAAGAAGCTTGAAAGAGAGGCATCATTCAGCAACCAATGGATGGTTAGGTATAATTTTTTATACATGTTACTTATAGTTTACTAGGTTACTTATTTGTTTGCCATTTATAGTTTACTAGGTTACTTATAGTTTACTAGGTTACTTATTTGTTTGTCATTTATAGTTTACTATGTTACTTATAGTTTACATGTTACTTATAATTGTTGATGACTTATAGTTAATTATAATGTTTGGTTAGGCCTGCTGGTTATGAATTATTTGAAGTTAGAAACATTTCAGCTACTGGTGACCATTTGTCTGTTAGTCTTGGAACAAGGGAATGCTCTTGTAGAAAATGGATGTTGACAGGCTTACCTTGTAGACATGCAATAGCTTGTATGAGAGAAATTGAAACTGATCCAGGTCAATATGTACCTAACTATTTCAGAAAAGAGACATATGAAGCTTGTTATCAGCCCATTATCTACCCAACAAATGGTCAAAATTTATGGGACAAAACTGAATTCACTAACCTTCAACCACCACCCATAAAAAGGCAACCTGGAAAACCAAAAAAGAAAAGAAACAAGGAAGCTCATGAATTGAAAAAGGATGATGGAAATATGAAGAGAGCTTATCATGGAATTGTTTGTGGTAGGTGTAAACAACCTGGTCACAACAAGCAAACTTGTAAACAACCACCTCCTGCTACAACACAAGCTGGTGCATCACAAGCACCTCCTGCTACAACACAACCACCTCCTGCTACAACACAACCTGGTGTATCAGCTGCAACTGCTACTACAACACAAGCTGGTGCATCACAAGCACCTCCTGCAACACAATCTTCTCATGCACCACAAGTATCAACACAAGCCCATGCATCAAGCCAAGGTAAGACTGCTTCAAAAAAAAGTAAGAACAAAGATCAAAACAAGCCTGCAACTGTTGCAACTGCTGCTTCAACACAACCAAATGCAGCAGGCCAAGCCAATACTGCTTCAAAAAGAATTAAGAACAAAGATCAAGCCAAGCCTGCAAATGCTGCTTCAACACAACCAAATGCAGCAGGCCAAGCCAATACTGATTCAAAAAAAAGGAAGAAGAAAGAACAACCAAAGCCTGCAGCATCCCAGCCACTATTCACCACCAACAAAAGACAGAAATTGTCATTCAAGAAAGGAGGTCAAGCTTCAACACAACCAACACCAAAAAATTGAAGTTTTATGTATTTTGCAAGGTTATTGAGAACCTATGGTCTGAATATGTTATAATGTATTTGCAGAACCTACTTTAAGATGTTTAATATTGTTAGCTAAAATGATGTAATTGAGAACCTATGGTCTCAATCTTTTGCAAGGTTATAATGTATTTGAGAACCTATTATATATGGTCTCGATCTTTTGATTAAGATTTATGATGTATCTGAATGTATATGAGAACCTTAGTATATATGGTCTCGATCTTTTGATTAAGATTTATGATGTATTTGAGAACCAAATTAATATAATTAAAAAGCTTTGGTCTCAATATTTGGTTCCTTAATCTTTTGTGCAAAATTCATAACTAAACCATGTAATTGGCATATAATGTTGCCAAAGTAAAAGCATGTCATAAATATGCCAAATTAGGCTTGTTGCATACATTTACTAACAATAATTAGGCCTGCTGCATAAATTAACAAGACAGAAATTAGCTCTACTGCATAAATTATGCCAAACCAGAAATTAGGCCTGCTGCATGAACCAGAAATAACATTGACAATATTAACTAACAACAATTTCATTCATTGAGTCAATAAAATTGACAAATTACATTACATTATGCATCAACCAAAATGACATAAACTACTAATGATAGTTTGGACATAACTCCATTACAACAACATGACATAAATTACTTCATAAACTACCTCAAATACATAGATGGGTTGGAAATAAATCTACCACTATACAATATAATGGTCACTAAGACCAAGTTAATTCCAAAACAAATACACCCAAAACCAGTAGAAATCTTTAGCCATTTTTGAGTTATGACCAATTCATTTTTTAGCATACAAACTTCATTCTTCAACTTTCCATTTTTCTTCTTTTGCCTTGCAATCTTCAAATCACGTTCATCAACGATATCATCATCAAGCCACTTAAAGAATCCACAACCTGCATCACCGTTTGGTCTCCAATTTCTACATCCCCAAAAAATTTTCCCAAAATTAACACTTGACCTGTCACCCACAGTTCGTAATATCACAAGTTCATCACATTTGCAGTGTTGTGGTCGTCTCCTAATGGCTGAACTTATAGATCCAGAGTTCCCAATCGAACTTCTTCCACTTGATTCTATGTTTCTGCGATTTTCAAACCCAGACGAGCTATCACCCGCGCTTGCCATTTTTGTTTTCAATTTGTGAATGGATGAGATAAGAAGAAGAAGAAGAAGAAGCAGACGAATAAGAAGAAGAAGCAGCAGACGAAGAAGAAGCAGCGTACACGAACAACAACCCTAACCTTTAACCTCTGTTTTTTATAATTAGTAACTTCTGTTTTTTATTTTTGTATTTTAACTTTTTTTAATTTAATTAAAATTTTAACTTCTGTTTTTTATTTTAAAAGCCATGTAATGTATGCCACGTAGCATGTCACAGTGCCACGTGTGCACTACTAAACAGAATCTGGAAAAATTGGACGGAAAGGACTAACATGTGTAACGGAGATATCAATAAGGGACTAATACGGACCTTTTTTTCTTTAAGGGACCAAAATGGAACTTAAAATGTCTTTAAGGGACCTGTAGACCAATTAAGCCAAAACGTTTTGAATCTTTGAGTATGTGGTGCCAAACAAAAAAATCAGAGATCAGGTGCAAAATTTGAAATTCCGGGGGTGCACCTCCACCCCTTCACATACATAGAGCACCGCCCCTGCAACTACATAGTTGTCTGATTAAGGTGATTTTAGTTTGAATTAATAGTTTTATGAGCAATGTATTCAAATCTTCAACTTCTCGCAAACTCAACTAAAAGAATCCTTTTGTCAAAAAAAATAAAACAATCCTAAAATGAGTTAAATTGACTTAAAATTAATACTAAAAGACATTAAAAAAGACTCTAAAAACATATGACTGAGTGTCATGGGATACACACTTGTGATTGCTATATAATAGGAAAAAGTCAACCTAATTTGAAGACATTGTAATTGTTAATTCTTTTGAGAAATAGTTAATAACAACATAAATAAAAGACTCTTTATAGAATCCAAAATTATAGTAACTTGTAGTTTATTTTGATAAGTTAATCCAAATTTATCTGTATTATCTTACATAGGTAGGTCACATTTGTAAAGTGAAAAATATTCTCTTTTTATTAAAAAAAAAAAACTTAGGTATTTTATATATCCGTATTTACTGCGAGACAGTAACAAAAGAATCCAAAGATATTTTTTTTCCTTTTTTTGACAATAATCCAAGATCTTTTGGAGAATGTTATCCACTTATCCTATGTTGTTTTTATGAAATTGAATGAACCGTTGTAACTTGTACAGTACTATACAACTTGCTTAGCTGTCTCATTGGATATATTTCTCTCTCCATAGACTTACCTTGGTAAAGTCAAAACAATTACTACACTTTACAATAGTGAAGTGAAGCTATCTTTTCTTTTCCAAATATGGAACTTCTCAGTTCATTGAACAAAGAAGAGATTTTAGAGATCTTCTCTCATGGTGGTTTCTGTCATTGCTGTCAAACTCTTGTTCATCATCGAATCACAACCCTTCACAAAAGTAACACTCTTTTTTCCTCTATTCTTCATTATACATGTGTTTGTGTAGTTTTTTTTTTAATTACCATAAGAATTATTAATTCAAGTTTTCTCTTTTTCATCTTTTGTTAAATGGGTTTTGTTGTGATTTTGTAATAGGCTTGTAACATGTTTTAGTGTGTTGGTGTGATATTGGTTTAGGCTTGTAATTTGTAACATGTTTTTGATTAGGTATAGGTAGGAGCTTGTGTGGTATGTTCTTAAGGAAGTTTGGTTTCTTTGTTGTTTCTTGTTCTTTAGAGTATAGTCCAAAAGGATTTTGCTATATAACTTTTGTAACTCTATCTTGTAATCTTATGGAACCCTAGTAGTAGCCTCCCTTTGTTATTCTCTTAGTTTGCATCTCTGAATCTAACACATTTAACTTTATACTTAAAGTGTAAAACTTTAGGATGATCGCGTATGAAATTTTTAGTACTAATCGTGAATTCAATGTAACGTTTTAATCGTTCCGATATAGGAAAGCGCGGTAAAAATTTGTATGAAGACTTGGAAGATATTAGAAGGAAGAGTCCTAGGAGGCATTGGCATAGCAGACACAATTTTGATTTTGATTTTGATTCTTCACATAAATACATGATGGAAAGCGAGGAAATTGATTCTGAATTGCTGTTGAATGATGGAATTATTGATGTTTATTATCCTAAAAATGAGTTATATGATTCGGAGGAACGAAAGGAGTTTATAAGATATTCTGAAGTTTGCTGCAAAAAAGACTTTACCTACTTCGAAAGGTTAAACGGGAGAGAAATAAACTTGTTACAGGGTCTTGAACTGCACACTGATGTTTTTAATTTTACGGAGCAGAATGAAATTGTTGAGTGTATATACAGACTGCAAAGGATGGGACAAGAAGGAAGACTTAGAGGTAATTGCAAAGCTTCTTACTTTCTCCATTTACTCTTCAATTCAGGCGCCATTTTCATTATTTCGTATGTGAGGTAATGAAGTTGTGACTCTTACATCTACTGACCTTTCTTGTTCACAGATAAAACATATTCAAAACCAAGAAAATGGATGCGAGGTAAAGGTCGCGAAACCATACAGTTTGGTTGTTGTTACAATTATGCAGTGGTAAGTATTAAGTAAGGTCGCCAAAACATGTTGGGCTTTAGGGGGACGGTGTCCTTCTAGTGAAAGATACTAAATATTTTTGTAAAATGTTGCAGGACAAAGATGGAAACCCTCCTGGTATAAGTAGAACCGAAGATGTTGATCCGTTACCACGTGTCTTCAAGCAAATGATAAAGAGAATGGTTAGGTGGAATATAATCCCTCAGACGTGTGTTCCAGACAGTTGCATCGTCAACATATACGATGTAGGGGACTGCATTCCACCTCACATAGACCATCACGATTTTGTCCGGCCATTTTATTCGGTCTCATTCTTGAGTGAAGCTGAAATACTATTTGGATCAGATTTGAAAGCTATCCGTCCTGGCGAGTTTTCCGGTCCTGCATCTATTTCCTTACCTGTAGGGTAAGTTTCTTATGTTCCCTAATCATGTGACTTCTCATGAATCAGTTTTAGATCATATGAATCAGTTTAGAAACTTATACTTATTTTGATGATGCAGGTCAGTGTTTGTTTTGAAAGGCAATGGAGCAGACATTGCTAAACATTGTGTTCCATCTGTGTCATCAAAAAGGTACTTTTATATACACTTAAAATTGCTTTCTTGTTTTAATGTATGGTCCTTATTTAACATTTTACTTTTGCTGCAGAATTTCTATTACCTTTAGAAAGATGGATGAAAGAAAGTTACCATATACTTTTTCACCTGATCCCGAGCTTAAGGGAATCAAGCCACTTATCAATTCACCTCCAAACAAACTAGAAAGAAATTCAGAAACACAGATAGAGAAAGATGAGAATTTTGAGTTTGATTACAATCCAGTTTGGTGGAAGACTAGAGAGGAATCATTTCGCGTCGAAGAAGAGTATCCTCCACCTATTAATGGTAGCTTTAGAAGATCGAAGGGCAATGAATTCAGACACAAGGCAAGATACTAAATATTGGCATATATGTCAATATTGGAAATTAAAAATATTGACATAAGTTAACATGTAGAAGTTTTTAAATATTTACTTATAGTATTTCAATAGAAAATCAATATGATATTGATAGGAATATTTCTGCTAGACTGAGGTATCCTTTAATCATGGGAATTACTTTTCACACCACATGTTGGCTAATCAAGCAAATGTATTCTTCTGTTAAAGCTTGAATGATTTGGACCAAAAATTAATCAAACTAGAAAGGCCCAAATTGTTACCCTAAAATGTGATGACAATTGCTCTTCTCACCTGTATTGTTCATAGTCCTGTAATTTTAATATATTTTTTCTACCAAAAATTATCTTTGAATAATGCATAAAAGAAGAACAATTACCAATCATGAGCTAACAAGGCTTGCCTTATGCAACATATGAACCCATTACCAAAATATTGTTGCAAGAAATATAGTTGCACATGTGCAATGGTGAATGTTTGGTCGTTTAACTCATTTTTAATCAAATTAAATTATTTGAAATTAATTTTTCAATGTTTTTTACTAAAACCAATTTTTTAATGTAATGTATTTATTTTATTTTTGAAGAATTTTAAATCAATTTTTGCTATAAAAAAACACTAAAATGTGGCTCAGTAATCTATATGAATTTCTTTTTTTAGGATGATATGAGTTAAAGGAATTGGAGGTTCAGAGTTCAAGTCATGACAATATGTAAAAAATCTAAAGTGTTTTTTATTACGCAAAGACAAAGTGTTTCTTTTGCCTTTATACGCTATCAAATTGTAGAGCAATCAATTCACAAATTTTATCTCAATTGATAGAATTATCAAAATTGTTAGGTCGAATGTCGTGACGATCGAAGTTCGAACTCCGGTTCATCGACTTTGTGTGTGAGTTTGCAATGGTTTATCATTTAGTCTATCTAGTTTTAATCATTAATAATCCATGAACCCTAAAAATTGTCCAAAAAATTGTATATACATGAATTGAAAAAGTTGGTTTGCATATTTTAAGATCCAATAAAGACATGCACCATTCACTTCCAAAAAACTGTTCTGGATTTATTGTCTTCTTGTGCAAATGAGAAATGGCTTAGAAATGAATAAGATACACAAATACACAATTGTCACATGGGTTTGTATGCCTCTATTTGGAATATTCACAGATAGGTGTGGTCTACTACTATGTCAAGCCAAAGATACAAATTAAAAATAAGACTCTTATTTTTAACAGATTAAAAAAAAAATACAGTTTCATAATTTTTAATTTCAATTAATCAATGAACATATAAATCAAAAAATAAATAAATTAATCAATAAAAATAAATCAACACTTGAAGGTCATTGCATAGCATTTTTTTTTTTCACCACTAGTTTAATCTGGTCCGGGGTCAGTTCTGACATCAAGTGGTTTCAGCCCTCTCCCGATCATAGTTGCGGGGATCGAACCGTGGTCCTCCCTACCAAGTACAGCGTCAATCACCACTGAACCAACTAACGATTGGTATTGCATAGCATTTCAAATGCAAAGCACTTGCAAGTTGCAATATTCAGTTAAAAAAAAGCACTTGTTTTCTTTTCCATCACTTTTTTCTCCCAAAGGCATGCACCTTCCTTGTATCTAAAGCTGCATTCAAAAAGGAATAAAGAGTACAATATCTCAAGGTGATAGTATCATTGTGATGTACTTCATGAATCATAGCTTGGACTTGATAGAACTCACTTTTGATTTCTTTGACTCTTGTTTTGGTTATATATATATATATTAGTATATAATTTGTTTTGATAGGAAAAAAGATAAAATGTATACATTTAAGCTAAGTTTTGGGGATTGGATCCATATATAGTACACTTTTTAGTCATAGTCAATATTTGAGAAATTGAGACCACTAGCTAACAAAAGAAAAAAGAGACAACAAGAAAGCAAAAAAGAACTGCAATAGCCGCCACACCTTACTTCATATCAAAAGAAAACAATATTGAAAGGGAAATGTTTGTGCTAAATGTCTTGTGCATCTTATGAAATATTTGAATCCAGAACGAGATGAAAAACAAAGATGAACTACCATGATTTTGCAAAAGCTAACCATTTAGTGCATCATCGGCAAATTTATTTCTTCGAATACATTGTGATTTCAAACTAACATGCATTTAGAAAAAATTATGAATGAATAGAAGTATGTCAAGAACAAGCTTGAAACATGAAAACAAGAAAAAAGAAAGTTAGGAATCTGAAACCCTAAAGATGCTACATAGATAAATCAGACATCTATTCTGACAAGATGCATAAATTCAAAGTCCTATAACTTTACATTAATTAGAAAAAGCTAGTAGTAATAACAATCACACTCACTTCTTTAAAAAAAACACAATCACTTACTAATCATAACCCAAGAAAAACAATTATTTACCTGGATTTTGGAGCCTCCTATTAGATATATAGTACTCCTCTATACTAGTAGTAACAAATAAACATACATAACAATATCATGTGCTCTTAGGAAAATGAGTATAGAAATATTGTCTAAAATACTATACATAAAGTACAAAAATTATTTTTCAATGCAAAATTTCTACACTTCCAAGATCCGTAGTTATTTTTTTTAAAAAAAAAATCCAATAATATTATAACTCATTCTCGAGCACAAGGTGTGCCGGGAAATGTTTATATCTGGGGTGAGAGATGTTGAAACTCGAAAGAGATAGTAAATAACATTACATAAAGTCATCAAAAATCAAGTCTCACCATCACGAGATTTTACCATAGGAAGAGATCTTGGGAGATCAAGTTGACGGGAATGAAGCCTGGTCCGAGATTACATCTTCAAAATCAAAACTTTCTTTGAACTTCTCTTAGTTTCAACTTTTTCAAATGATCAAAAAGAGTGAAACAAAAGAAAAGCTTCAAAGACAAAAAGATATTGAGTTATAGTTAGTTACCTCGAGCCAAACAACATTCCCATCAACCATAATCTCCCTTTGGCAACCACCATAGCCATAAGCCCACAATAATATGTTTGCATATATACTACCTAAAACAATTTAATCAAACTATATAGTATATAGTATATGATTCTCATATGAATGATGAAATAGAGAGAAGCATGTAATAATATGTAGGCAAATGTAAGTATCACCCATATTTATATACTCATAAAACCTAACCTAACCTTGTTGACAATGCTATGTTGAGTGAGATTAATAAACACAACATGTTAATGAGACTTTGATCACGCTGATTCTTAGCACGTGTGATCAACGCTCTTCTTAAATCAACGGTCATTTTTTATTTTTATTTACTACTTTGGCATCTTTTGTCAATATTCTCTGTGAATACGGCCAACTTAATTAGGACGTAAATCGTGGAATTTAATACTATCATTTATTCATATTTAATCACTACCTTATTTAGGATTACTACGTGATATTCCTCGATCTTTGCCATTAAAATTTTTGGTGGTAGAATATATCTTTTTTTCTTTTAAAAAAGTAATACTATATATTAGTACAACTTTGCATCGTTTCAAAAGCTCATTTATCTTAAAAGATTCTCAAGACAAAATCTAGCTGATTTAATATACAAATTATTTCTAACAAATTTGGCCTTATAAGCTTTTTCATCTTTCAAGTTAACTACTACACCAATACATTTTTATATAATAAATTAGTAATAATATATCCAATAGCCCTTAAATGAGATGACGCGGGTCTCTTTTTATCTTAACCAAAATTGTGTGTTGGATCTCTGACTTGGACATGCAACAGTGTTAAAATTTTAGAGAATACCACATTTGCTCAAAACAAATAAAAAAAGTAATAATACATAGGTCATATTAACATATGTTCTAAAGACACATATTAACGATTATAAACAAATAAAATACATATATTAATATGATACTCTCTCTGATCTTTTTTATAAGAAATAAATGTGGAGAAAAAAATTGGTTCTTGTTATAAAAACTTTGACCAATCTTTAAATATATTAAATGTTTAATTTCATTTGAGAGAGAATCTTAAAAAGTAAGTATGTTTATGGAATTAAGAGTGGTTAAATAGGAGTATTCAAGGAATACATTTAATTTTATTTTTTTTACTAACATTTAAATTTATGGGAGTATTAAATGAAGATAACTATTTATAATGCGTTTCCTTGGTCGTGTAATTTTTTTAAAGTGTCCCTTATAAAAAGAACCGGAGGGAGTAGTATTTTAATATATAAACCTTACATTTAATAATGCAAGAAATTTAATGTTCGAAAATTTAACATGTCCAAGTTTAAAAAAATATTATTTACATTTGGTAAACATTCTCCATAATATATATGTCTCGTGAGCTTATCTCAGTTGGCAGGAACATTGCATTATATATGAAGGCAAGGGGTCGGAATTTGAATTTCGCTCAACCCACTTATCCACCTTAAGAGTAAAATTTCTCGCCGCTAGATTTTATTTTAAATTTATTTTATTTATTTTTTATAATATCGTCACTAGACTTTGAACAAAAAAAATATTTGCCATAATATATTGGTTCAAGTGGTAATAATTTTGACGTTTTAAACATGTGGCAAAAAAAATTGAAATGTAAAAGAGATCTTCATTCTTAAAAAATAAAAATTAAAGCATATTACGACAAGTTCATGACTCATACGGAGTATATTGCAGTGACATTATTATGAAGGGAAATGCTTATTATTACGAATGGTCACATGCAAGAAACACAAGAAGACAAAATTGAGAGACCCACTTCAACACCAACCCACCCATGATTTCCAATAAAATAGGGAGTTACAGTTTTTTTTTTTAAAAACAAGTTATGTTGTTTTCTTGCGATTCTTGTGTAAAATCTCTGGTAATATTTAGCACTTCTCTATTATGAATGGATGAAATGCAACAACAACAACAACAACAACAAAAATATACTCCCTCCGTCCCATTTTCATTGTCACATTTGCAAAAAAAATTATCCCATAATACTTGAGACATTTCAATTTTTTATGTTATTTTTCCATTTCTACCCCTTATAAATGTTTGCCTCTTCACTTTCTCACCATATATAACAAGGGTAATTTAGTAAAATTAATATTATCTTTCATTCATTTATGCAATTTTCTTAATATGTGTGAAATAGTCAAATGTGTCAATGAAAATGAGACGGAGGGAGTACCAACAAAAAAAGTACATCGCAATCATGATATTAATTCTTATACTCCCTCCGTCCCATTTTCATTGCCACATTTGACAATTTCATACATATTAAGAAAAGTGCATAAATGAATGAGAGATAATATTAATTTTACCAAATTGCCCTTGTTATATGGTTAGAAAGTGGAAGAGGCAAAATGTGGTGAGAAAGTGAAGAGGCAAAAGGTGGTGAGAAAATGAAGAGGCAAAAAATGTAGATTATGCAAAAGCATTTATAAGGGGTAGAAATGGAAAAATAACATAAGAAATTGAAATGGATCAAGTATTATGGGACAATTTTTTTTTGCAAATGTGGCAATGAAAATGGGACGGAGGGAGTAATTAAATTTGTTAATTAATTAATAATTTTATTAAAATTAGTTAATAATTGTTTTTTTTTTTCAAATTTAAATTTATCATTCATAGTATATATTAATTAGCCGTCAAACAAAAGTATTTATTAATTAAGGATCAATTTTTATAATTAATATTATCATATATTTATAAACGGACTTACAAAATATCTGAACTAAACGGATAATATTCAACTGTTGGCTCAATTGTTTCGTCCGGTTGAGTTACGCATCCATCCCCTATTGATTGAGTATTGACAATGTTACCTTGACAAAAATCAATATAAATGTCTTGTAAGTAGCTCAGCTGGTAGCTGCTATAAATATTATTAAATGAGTCAAGATTTGACTTTAAAATTTTCACTTAACTCTATTTATAGTGTGTAATTCTAGTCATTAAATCACTGGATAAAAAAACTATAGACAATAATTCACAATGAAAAGATTAATCATTATGCATCGACCATGTTAAATTATTTTACACTTTTATTTAATCTAATTACATAACATCTTACTTTCATCTTGGAGGTAATATCTGCTTAAAAATTGGATATTTTTTTGGTCCATCTTGAGGCAGTCTTTTTTCTTTCAGAGTTCTCTTCTTCGTTTTGCAAGTGTTTTAGATCTCTCTCGTCCCGAGTCTCATGATAGATTTTTATATTCTCTGGTTTTTTGGTCTAATATATATCTTGTATATCTTTATTTTGTACTTGGTCGAATTTCTGATCATAAGCTACTTGAATAAATATGTTTATCACTAAAAAAAATCCGAGTTTTAAATTTGATACTTCAAAAGAGTATTTAATCACTTTCAATCTTTATTTACGATTTATAGAGAATATTTATTTACTATGATTTAAACTTGTATGTCCGTATCTTGACCTTAAAATATATTCATTCAAAAATTTTACAATTTAGAATAAGATGTCTTTTTTTTTTTGGATTAAGTAATATAGTGGCTATAAATTTCATTATTAAAGTGGATGAATAAAATGATCGAGATTCAAATTTTAACATCTACCTATAAAATATGAGATTCCTACTAAGTTTACCGTACATGATAAAATATGACTATTTAAAAATGACCACCAGTGCTAACATAACAACATGAGAGGACACGACATTACATTGCATTGAATGAATTGAATTGTGCATCACGAGCTCCTCCGATTTGAATTAATTTGCTGCAGTTTGTGTAGGTGCTGTCAGCTGGCATTTCATTTGCATCGAGGGGGGCCTTTGTAGTAAAATAAGATCCACGTACTCTTTCTCCTGACGTGGCTCATTTTGGTTGGTTGAAACTTGAAAGTGTCAGCATCAATCTGGTCAAGTAAATTATATGTTAATGATGATAAATAAATGTGTGACCCCAACACAGTCTGAAACACCAAGGACTAACTACAACAACACATCCTTTCTTAATTTCATCCAATTTATTTCAAACACTGTTTTCAACTTCAGATTTTGTCTTTGACCAGTCATTTTTTTTTATCAATTACTGTATCTACTTTTACTATGTTATTTACAAGAGAACATCATCTCAATTGTAAAAAAAGATCCAGAGAATAATGTGAAATTTTCAATCATTAAAATTAGTAAAAGATGATAAGATTGAAATTTGAAAAGAAAAAAAAAAAGAGTTAACTTAGTTAAAAGTTGAGATGTAAAAATTAAGATGATTCATTCTCATTATTTACGGTACATAACTTAATTTTTGTATGTTAATATGCAAATGATTGATTACGCCGGGGATTAAGGGTCCTAACAATAACTATTACTAATTTATCAACTAATATATTTTCGAAAGGTAAAAAACTCGGGGATAAGGGTTTTATGAAATCTTCTAAGAATTGCCTCAATGGGAGACACTCTATTGTGTTGCAGATTATTAGGGTGTTAGCTAGTTAGCTAGATAGCTAGAGTGTGATGGTCGGAGTGAATTTCATAAAAATCAAAGAAAGATTATCTTAAATAAGATAAGAGTGGTATTTTAGTATTGTAGTGATGGTACATGACACACAGTTGTGGAAAAAAACATCAGTACATCTTGAAAATAGTAATTGGAGTGGCGGTGATGAAAGGATGGTGTGGTCGTGGTGGTTGCAATCAAAGATAGGTCATACTACTAAGTCTCCTCTTCCTGAAATTGCTCTCACTACTTAGCAGTCACTAGACTTAGTACTAGAGTTCGATTTCACAGTAAATAGTAGTAGTAGCCAAAGACAAATATGCAACACTTGGTGGTTATGAGAAAAACAAATCTAATGCAAATTCGAAACAATAATGATGATGTCATAGTAAGGAGGATGTGTAATTTTCTTAAATTGCATATGCAAAATACATAATTAAGCACAAAAGCTTTAGATAAACTAAACAAATTGCACAAGGGTCATTTCGATCCAAGAGCAAATGACAATTTTGGTCGGGATTTGTTTTTTCCCAACAACTTTATTTGGTTTATACGTTCTTGTTCCTCCTCCTGTTTCTTCCTCCGCATGGCTTCTTCTTTCTGTCTCTGTAGCTCTTCTAGCTCTCGATAGCGTTCCTCCTCCCTTCTTTGCTGCTCTAATGCTTCCTTTCTCTGAGATTCTTCAATCTTCCTCCTGTTTTCCTCAAGCATCCTTTCAAGATCTTCTTTCTCCTTACGGGCTTGTTCCTGGAAATCAGCACAGATAAATAATTCTATTATAAACTTATTCAGATTCACTAATTTGAGCTTATTTACTGGTTGGTATAAGCACTTTTGAGCCTGTTTGGAAGAATATATGAAGGCATCTTATGAAAACAGCTTATAACTTGTATGAAAACAATTTGACTTTATATTATCTTTTTTATAGAAATACCTTATACATAAGAACTTATATAAGTGCTTCATTATATTTTTTATCCAAATAGGGCATGTGAGCTTTCCTGATGGCATCATGCTTATTCATTTGAGAATATGTTGCTTGTGCACAAAACAAGTGCTCTTTAGACATACAAACTGGAACTGGGAATCTAAAAATCATATTTCATGGAGACATGGACTGACTCGAACTAGCTCTTTGTAATTTGGGAACAAAAATTAGCTTTTCATAAACAAGGTCGAAAGACACTGATGCTTTGTTAATCAGATTATCAGAAGAATTAAAATATTAAAGCCTTTGAATGATAACCTTCCTGGACTTATTCTACGTAGAACATAGTATGAAATAAGAGACAAGTAATCCTATCATAACTCCACCATCACATGATCACCTTTAGTAAACCAAACAAATTTAGAAATTGACAGATTAAAAAGGATCACAAAAAAAATTTACAATTTTATTCTCTACCAAAGCAAGACTGAAGATTTGTCAAATAAGAGTGTGATATTCATATCTTTGCCACTGCAAAGAACAGAATTAGTCAGAGTATAGTGCAATTTGAAATATATACCTCCTTCTGTCTAGCCTCAATAAGAGCCGCTTCTTTTTCTTTTTCAAGTTGAGCAGCAACTTCATCATTAAGTTTCTTTCTTCCCTCTTCCAACCGCCTTTGAATCTCCACCCGAACCTCCTCAGAATTCAAGCTTTCTTCAACTCTCTTACGAATAGCTTCTTCAACCCTCTTTGCAGTCTCTTCTTCTATTAATTTCAACTCTGCTTCCTGCTGACGCCTGTGAAAACATACAAAATGTTAAGCAGGAAACTGGTTACTCAAACAGGGGAATGCCACATATAAGTAGCCTCAATATTGCTTATCATTGGCATCTCACATAGAAACTGGACAATAAACATGTATGCTACAATTTTTTCAACCCTTAACATTTTTCCCCTTCCTTTTCAATTTTATACTACTTAATAGAAAACCACAATCAACGACAAACTAACCTCCATGGTGATAAAGGCACTAAAAATGGTTATGCTTTTAAGGCATACCTCTATTGAATCCTGATCCAAACAAATGTTTCAAAACTGGTGAACAGTAGATAAATGAGGCAGCCAATTTGATCATCAAACATAACAAGTTGAATTATAGCAGTACCTTCCTTCAGATAAGCCTGTGGAGAAGAAATTAAAGTAACATGCTGCAGTTTTAAACTAATCATGGAAATACTAGAATTTTTGCATCATACGTCTCTGCCAACTTAGTTGTTGTAAAATTGGTCAAATTCTTTTTGCCAGTTAAGTGATAAAAGCATCAAGGCAATTGACAAACCATGTTTCAGCACAACGTTATACTATTGAAAATAATATTTACTCTTCATAGCCAGCAATTTACTCTAATAAAATGCCAAGGTTAAGCTACAAATGAAAAACCACAAAGGATGAGCATTGCATCCAAAGGGTTGAACTGTAAAAAAAATAGTCCAAACTTGAAAGAATCCAGTCTGTAAACCAGCTTGATGCCCAGAACATTTGAGATGGGTTACAAGGTCGGGTCTATCTCTCAGTAGTCAATAGCGGTAGTAATAGCAGCAATCACAGTGGTGTGTAGCGTAGAAGAGGTCCGGCGCTACACAAAATGCTGTGGCAGAGCTGTCATGTATTGCTGCTGTAGCGCTGCACGTGGCGGCAAAATCGCATAAGAAACACGCAGAAACCATGGAGAAGATGAACGCAACAGTGAAGATGAGCAGAAAAGACACAGCAGCCGTCATTTTAATTATGAAAAAGACACAGACACCCTCATTATTAATCACAAATAACACATTCCCTCAAGTTTATTAGCATTTTTGACTTCTGCTACTAAACAACTTATCCTCCTATATACCTTCGCCCATGACAAATAGCTTTACTCCACTAAATAGGGGGAAAATAAAGGAAACTTTATGAAAACGATTACTACACAACAACCAAATCTTTTCCAAATAGATGGGGGTAAGCTACATGGATCAAAAACAACATCATAACGCCCTATCACCTAATAAGTTTAAAGATAGACTGATAATCTCTGGATCTCTTTCAATGGTGATAAAATATAGCTTCTCTTGGTATTCCCTACCTCTTTCTATTGAACTATCCTATATCCGGTCAGCCTCCTTGAAAGTGACATTTCTAAAGATCATCTTGAAACATGCACAAACCACCCAAGACAAGACTCTGTCATATTTTCTACAATGAGAGCCTACGTTCACATTAGAGTGTTGTGAAGATCAAATAATCTAACTATGTCATCTTTTCTACTAAGAAAATGCATTGTATTTAAGTAGATAGTCTAACCCTCAAGTCCTCAACAAATAAGTGCCATAAAAGGGTGACATGCTAAGACATGGGACAAGTCATGAAAAAAAATAATGGTCAGTAAGCGCAACATATTTTAATAACTTGACATTTACATTGTCCAAACGCAGAAATCAAACAACAGAGCTATAGCTCAACTTCCTTTTCCATCTCACACAAATGATGAAGAATTGTTCTGACCAATCAGGATGAAACCCATACAGTTTCAGGAACTCAGCAAATATTATGTGGCTGCTGACAGCAGAATAAATATAAATTATTTATCGCCATTTCAGTTTAGTAAAATTACAGACATACACAGAGCGAGTAAGACGTATATGTGTATATATATATATAGGCCTTTTTGGACCCAGGGGGTGGAAATGGGGAACGTGGAGGATCAAACAACCACAGCCTCCTGGTAAAGACCAAGGAAGATAACAGTTAAGCTATGCTAAGCCGGTACAAAAATAATAAATTGTGACACGGAATCATTCAATGTGATAATTACTTCCTGCAAGGATGGAGCTTAATGCAGAACTAAGGTCACATGTACAATAGAGAAAGAAAGAAAAGTAAGATGCAATGTTTTCCTTTCTGGGCTGAAAGAAAAAATCCAAACAGAAAAGCAAGGGAGAATAAGAAATCCTCCAAAAACAACCAAAACATAGAGCATTGGGAAAAACGTAAGAAAAAAATGTATGGCTTCTAATCCCTCTGCAAATTCATATGAGAAACCACATCAAGAAAACATATACTGACACCCACAAAGAAGACAGATGTTTTCTGCTTCATAAGAAAAGCAATATCCTATTGGTTTACATAATTATTATTTTCTTTTTGTTACAGTCAGGAAGGCCACCAACTAGTAAAAAAATCCTAATGTTCGTATTATAAGGCTAAGAAGGGGTGGAAAAGCAATAGGGGCAAAACATAATAGCATAGCATAGCTGTTAGCCTATAGATGATATCAGCAAAAGCAGGGAAAAATTCCATTACGTAGTACATACGTCTTGAATCTTAGCCAACATGTTCTATACAATAAGAAATGAATCATAATACAAATCTATAGATGCCCTGGAAATAGAGTATGCCAATTTCCAGCTATAACAATACAACAAAACAAAAGGAAGTGGTTAAAAAGGTTCCCCATAATAACCTTCCTTTCCTAATTTCCAGCCAGTCTGTGTCTTACCGATAATATGCACCTTTTGTGTATAGGAGTTATGTGCATTATAATTTATAAATAATAAATAATGTCAATGTTCTAAAGTTTAAGCAATAAATTATAATTTACACACAAAATACAAAAATTCTCATAAAAAACCAGAAGAGCCAACTAATGACGTCCATCTTAGAGCATAATAAATCAAATAAAAGTGAAGTAAAAGCAGAATTAGAACAAAATGATAAGCTTTTAATCTACCTTTTCTTCTCTTCTTCTTTCCTTTGTTTTTCAATTGCAGTTTTCTGCTCTACTGACCCAAGGCTTGAACTGGAAGATTTATGAGCAGGAGACAATGAGGAACTCCTACTTCTTTGTCTTCTGTATCGTTTTGCAGTTGGAGATCGACTTCTGCGACGCCGAGTAGTTGTAGAAGGACTTCTGCGGCCTCTTGGTGAAATAGAACGACTTTTTCGCCTGTGGGATGATACAGATGATCATAAGCAAAGAACCCCCATAAAACCGAATAGCTATCTTAAGTGAATATAAATCCTGCCCACCATCTAGCATGTTAATATGAAAACATGTACAGTTACCTCATAAAATAATCATTGTGTGCTCCATCTTTTTTCACACGAAGAAGCAAATGGCACAATCGAGCAATGAAAAAACACTTATCAGAACCCACCACCTGTTCATATCCCTCACTTTCCATGTTATGGGAAGAAACTGACTTTCTTATTTTGTTATGCATATATCATATATCCTATCTTGTTCGCTACATAATGCTCTATATATGTTTTAGGAATGAGTTTCAACACACAAATAGGAAACCGCACAAAAGAAAGAAACCCAATAACAATTAACAAGTAACATAACGTAAGTGACACCATCACCAGACACTTATGACAAGGTCTTCAAATACTTGAATATTAGAAATGTCAATCATCCATCATAACAGCATGCATCTCATTCAGTGGCTCAACTATTCAACGAGCTTAACAGAAGAAGTCCAAATGGCATACTAGGAGAAATCTAACCGTCCATTCTTGTCCAATCGATCACGTACAGCAAAGAAGCTGAATGATAAGAAACTACGGAGTATACATTGAATTTAAATTACATTCCACCATAACCAGCATTATCAACAATGGGGTTCAACATTGACCACCATGTTTTAGTCATAAATACACAATAGCTCTGTAGTACTGGAAGTGTGAGGACTACCTAATTTTATGTCCTCGTCAAAGTGCCCATATACATTTCTTCAAACAAAGTAAATAGTCAGTTTTCCGCAAATACTCCCTCAAAGATATTCAATTTTTTTTTGTAATTTTCTTTTTTGCATCTAAATAAGACATTAATATAATGGAAAGATGAAGTGCCTCACTAAAATGTATTGTTTTACATGTTTGACCTCAGAGCTAACCCCTGGTCAATCAACAAGCCCTTGCCAAATTCTCAAGTTCAATTCTAAATACAACATTGGTAGAATATTATTGTAATAGTATAACACCCTTGTTATATCCATAGAACATATTAGAATCAGGGTCGTCCTAAGATTTTGGGTTCCGTATGCGAACTATGAAAATAATGCCCCATTAATTACTTGAATGATATTATCCTTGCATTTTTGTTTGAAAATCATTAATAACAATAACTTATCCATGTTCAAGGTTCTTTAAAATATCATTTTTGATAGAAATCAAAGCAAAACTATTTGATATACCTTGTAGCATAGTAGATCATAAATAAGATTTTCACAAATTCAATTTAGAAAAACTTCTCTCAGTAAATGCAACACTGACATGATGGTTAATACAATACTCGGAGCTGCTAATAGGCACAGTTTACATCATAAAACATTACAGCAAAATACCAACAAATGAAGCATTAAAGATACACAACAAATAATTTGTAAAACACAAGTCCCCGATCATTCTAGCTCAATAAGAGATATATCAGAGAAAAATAAACATCCAAACAGGATCACCTGCTATATGAATATGGAGATCGGCTTCTATCTCGTCTGCTCCTCCTGCTATATCTGTGTCCCACCGGAGATGGTGAATGCCTGCGCCTATAGGGAGGCGACCGGGATCGTGACAAGTCTCTAGGCATCTCCCTAAACCTGATCCTCAAAATAAGCTTAAGCTATCTTTTTCACAATTAGATAACAAATTAAAAGGAAAAAAGTTTCCCTGAAAAATCAAAACAAACAAAATACAAAATCAGTATTAATCAATGAATTAACCGATTATTAAGTTATATTAAATGATTATCAGAACCAAAATATACTAATTAATGAATGATTGAATTTGAAGATGCATCATGCATGAAATCAAAGCAACAATCTGTTACATGAGTTTCGTATACCAATTTAATTTTTTGAAGCATCATGATTAAAAAGAGGGAAAACTAAAAACAAGTTTTAACCTGAAAAAATCAAGGGAAAGTTGAAATAGAACAATAGAGGAACGGAGATGTGGTGGTAAAGAGTTGAATTTATTGTTATTGAAATGGAAATTGGGAGAAATTACGGTGTTATTAGGGTGAAATTGAAACTCTGAAAACCCTAAGAAAATTGGGGAAGAAAAGAAGGACGAAGAAGGACCAAACTACATTTTATATTACTAAACTCAAAACGACTCGTTTTAGCCAATGACCAAAAAGTGTAGGATCGTATTCGATTCGTAGGTACAAAATTGTTAAAAATACCCTACACTTGAGGTATTGTACCTTAAGCTCTGTATGGTACAAAAGTACTCAGATGTCGTATGAATTTTTTCTAATTTTTATCCTGAATGCTGATTATCTTAATTGAAAAATATATATAATTTTTTTTAAAAAATAATAAATATGTGTAAAAAAAAAAATTACGGAATAAATATTAGTTAAACATATACTTTTATATTATTTTATTTGTCTCATAAGCTTAATTCAATTGGCAGGACATTACATTATATATATAGGGGCCGAAAATCGAACCCTAATCTCACTTTATGTGATGGTGGAGTTTTTAGCCAAAGATACTTGACCAAAAAAAAATTGTTAATTTTATTTCCACGGATTATTATAAATGAAAAAGGAAAATGCTAAATCGTGTCCTAGTTAAGCATATGAATATAGAAATTCCGTCTTGGAATTTGTGTAATCAACACATTGAAAATGTAAAAAGTTGTATTATCAACATTACTTTTATATTTTACGAGCGGGCCAGACAGGCGCGTTCCGCGCCTGCCTGTGTCTAACTTATGTCCAAAAAAAATAATAAAGACATGCGGCTCCTATGGTGAGTTTGTTAATAAAGTTTTTTGTTGCTAAAAAAAATTCAAGGGTAAAATTGACATTAAGAAAAGTCTACACCAAAAAATTGATGTATCCTTTTTATATATAGTATAGATTTCTATTTTTAGTATGCTTAACAAGTACCCCGGGGCACTGTTTAGCATGACCCAATGAAAAAATGTCGAAATTGTTAGCATGAATGTTATGACCGGAGTTCGAACCCCGGTTCACCACTTATGTGTGTTAGTTTATACTGTATTAAGAAGTCTCACATTAGATGTGAGTTGGTTTGAACAAGAGTTTATAAGTAAGAGAGAGTTCTCACTTTATAAGATTAATACCCAATTTTAAGATGCTATAAGAGCTTCTCAAATATATTCATTTTGAGTCACCCGTTATCGGGTCACCCACCATTTGTATCACCACAAAATCGGATGTGAGTTTAGAACCAATTACACGATAATGATTTTGTCATTTCGTTTATCTAAAAAAAATTGTTGATTTTATCAAACACTTTATATTTGACTAGCGGGTCAGGCAGGCGCGTTCCGCATCTGTCTGTGTCTACCTTATATTATTGTGAGTTTGTTAATAAAAAAAATTTGCACCAAAATACAGTTATGTTTTTTTTATTGTTATAGTTGAATGAAAGTTTTTTAAAGGGAAAATTTGGAGTTGTAAGAGATGTAGTTTTAGGTAGTTATGATTTATTTAGTGTTGATACGTAATACAAAAGGGTATAATTGTCAAAGAAAAAGCCAACACAAAAAGGGTAAAATAGGGATTATAAAAGTCTACACCAAAAATTTGTGTATCCTTTTTATATATAGTATAGATAAATTGTGTTATTTGTTATCCTTTATTGGCTAGTTTATCAAATATTAGCTATAAACTCATTTTATCAAAAATAAAAAATGCTTCAATAAGATTGTATTGTTGTATACACAATCTTTTTCTATATGTTTGGTTTTGCAGTTTTGAAAATTGAATTTAATCGAATTGATTTCGATAAAAATGAGTTGAATATAAAATTGATTTATGTTTAGATAATTGAAGTACAATTTTTTTTAAAGTAGATCATTCAAGTAAAAGCATTCTTATTACATTTAAAAATATTCTTATTTTATTTAAATAGTTTGAATAAAAATTACATTTGAATTTATAATTACCAAATTATATTTCAATTACATGAAAAAGTTGTTACAGGGCAAAAATATGCTAAAAATAGTGTCACAGTAACATCTTTGAAAGTTGGAATCGATTCCATTTCAAGTGTATTTATGTTGAATATATGTACGAAAGTTCTCTTCAAATTCTCTTTCAATGCAGAATTTATTCATTCTAACTTCATCCTCAATTGGTTTTTTTTTTTGGTAGACGAAATGACAAAGTCATTGGAAATTCACACATACAAAGTGGAGTGACTAAGGATCGAACTCCGGTCATGGCGTCCGACACTAGCAATTTCGGTATTTCTACCATTTGAGCTTGGTTTTAATGTCCAAAATTGCGTTGAATTATACAAAACCAAATTATCTCAATTAGCACCAAAATTGCATTTGACATCGACAAACTCATGTTTGAGGTTCTTCATCAACTGAGCGATCACTTAAACAATGGCGTATTTACTATTACTATATTTGATTCAACAACCACTAAGGATCGTGACACGACATCTTCACTAGAAATCTTAAGACATTGGATACACATTTGTTTATATATATGACGTTTAATCCATTCATAATCGATGTGAAATTACAGTTAACACTTGAAGAAAAAGAACAAAGGTGAATGATGAGGTTGACAATTACCAGAAATCCCACTAGCTTTGTCCCCATTAAATATTCTACATCTTATAGAGATGACTATGTGATACCATTAACAACTGGATTCACAAAAATAACATAAAATCCAATACTTCAGATACAAAACTAGATGTGTTGAAACAGATCTAGTAACAAGATTCAAAATAGATTGCAACATATAATCTAACACATCGGTGACCGTTGATTTCAGATCAGATAATTCACAGAATATGCAGATTTTGATTTATTTATTTTTTAAAAAGTGTAAAATACCGATAATTGATTTTCGTCTAATCTTAATCCAACAATTATCGATAATTGTGCACGACTAATTGATCTAATTTCCTACTTTTTCAAAACAAAAATGGAAGAAAATCAATTCTTAGTTATCAACTAAACAAATATTTTTTATTTTTGAATATATAGTAAAGATAAATAGATATATAGAATTAAGTTACATATAGATTAGAATATTATGGATACATATACATCATTAATTAATCAAGATGGATGAACCTTGCCAGAAGAGATTCCTTTCCAAGCAGATTTCATAGAAGCAGTAGCTGAATTAAGTGCAGCTTCAATATACTTCTTAGAAGCAACAGAAGCACTTTTTTCCATTAAGTTTCCCATTTTTCTTGCTTTCTCAGCAGTTTCAACTAAACTATCAACTTCATCTCTTGAAATTCTCTCTAACTCTTGTTCAAACTTTCTGAATTCATCCATTGCTCTTTCCATCGCGGAGTCGAGTTGTTCTTCGGCTTCTTGCATTTCATCTTCAGCTTCTTCAACTTCTATCTCTTGCTCAAGTTCTGCAGCTGCCCATGCTTTGTATGATTCGATTTCGAATAGTTTCATTAGATCTTCGATCGTTGATGGATCGAAGCTTTTGTCGTTTAAAGATTGGTCTGAGAGGAAGGTGAATTGAGAAAGGAGAGCTTCCATTGTTGTTGTTGTTGAATTGAGAGATCTAGTTTGGTTGGTTCAGTGTTCAGTAGTGGAAGAAAAGAAAGAAAGAAAATTGAAGGAAGTGTGGTGGGTGGGTGTGGAATGATAATATAAAGGATATATATGGATATTGTATTAGGCCTTTAATTTAATGGTTAGAAGTTATCACATCCATATTGGATTCTATTTATAGTATTAATTAAATTCTTATGGGCACTAAGCAAAACCAGTAACATAGATATATTAGAATAGAGATTAATTAACTAATCATCAATCATTAGTCGGTCCGGTCCAGTGATGATTGACGTTTAACTTGGTAGGAAGAACCACGATTCGATCGCCGCAACTGTGATCGGGAGGGCCTGAAACCATTTGATGACAGAACTGACCTCCGAATCAGATTAGACGGTCCATATAGTGGACCGTATACTAGCGGTGAAAACTAATCTATAAATTCTAACTCAACATACAAACACTGATTTTGTTAAGATATACATTTTTATTCAGGAACTCGTTACAGCATGTTTCGTAGATAACTTATGGGAAAAAAAAGATTAATTATAATAAACAATCTATTTACATCATCGGACAAACAAATAATTTTTTGTACGACTCCAAAAGGAGAAGTTAAAGTCAAATATTTTTAGGTGTCCCACGATTTTGATTGAGTGACGGTATAAGAAAAACATAAATGGTGGTGTATATAAATTAAACTCATAAATAAAGTTTTTTTTTTTGTATTAACCTCAACTTTAATAATCTAGAGTTCAGTTTTTGTGTAAATCTAATCTATTAGTGTTATATTTAAAATTTGAATTTTTATTTTCTCAGATAATATGATGATTTTAAATGAGGGTTTAGAAGGATTAAGGAAATGGTATGGACATTAAATGTCTAATGCAGCACAATGATTTTTTTTTGTTTTTGTTAGTTTTTTTATAGTTAGCATTGGATTAAGTTTGTGGCTAAAAATTACTATAAAAGATTCACTTCTTACTTTGATCTTTATCTATAGTGACATGTTGTTAACTTTGAAGAACTAACCGTTGTATGAAGAAAAACTTCATTTTGATGTGAAAAGGACTTAGAATTGAACCGTTGAAGTTAATTTTTTCCTCTCTATTATGATGAAGATGGTTTTTTCTTATCTACTCACTCATAGATGTGGAATCTAATCTTAATCATAGTGGTAGAGTGGGCCCGTTGCTTTGAAATTTTGATATCCTACAGTATTAATTAATTAATTCTCAAAAAAAAAAATATGGATGGAACAGTATTGTGGACTTTGTTGCACCTTAGTTAAGGTAAAGTAATGCCTTTCCGTTTAAGGGTCAGGATCTAATCTAACCTATGAACAAACAAGTATGAACTTAACCAAATGGACAAATGTTCCTATAAAAGTGTTATTGGAATGAATGCATATGTTAAAGCAACGGGTCACACATGTCACTTGTACTTACATCTATATTGATAAAAAAAAAAACATCATCTCACATTTTTGGATTAATTCTAATTTTTTTTTGAAGAAGCAAAAATAAAATTACATTAACATAAATAAGACGTTCTGACTAGCGCAAGATGTGCCAAACAGAATCTCAACAGTTTACAAGCAGTAAAAGCAAAACAAGAATTTAATCGATGCCCAGAAAGACCAAAGGGTTTGACCACCACAAATGAACTTTTATAACTTTAATTTCTAAAAAAAATTATATTTATGAATATATACTTATTTGATTATTACATAATGAGTACATGAAAATAAATTTCAAGAAAATAATTAAATTTGTTTGAACAAAGCAACTAATTAATTTATTAATTAAAAATACACAAAAAACATATAACATTTTTTAGATTTTATTATAAAAATATTAATGGATAGAAAATAAAATAAAAATAGAAAAGAAATCAACAAAAAGATGGTAGTCATAGACTCATGGGAACAAAAGGAAAAAACATAAATTGGAGAGAGAGATGTTGTTTTTAGTCTCTTGGTCATATCGATAGAATTCAAATCAAATCGTAACGAAAAAGGAAGAGTAAAACATTCATAATTAGATTAAATTAAACATTCTGCATGTTGTGTACATAAACATAAACATAAAAAATAAATTAGAGAGAAAATCTTATAAAAAAAAATTAAAAGAAAAATAAATAAGGTGAAGGTGTTATGGAGAAGAACAAAGCTTCATCTATATTTTTGGCATTCTTGATTTTCTGTTTCTTCTCAATCTCTCAGGCTATATGGATCTCTTTACCTGCCTCAGGTACCAAATGTGTTTCTGAAGAAATTCAACATAACGTTGTTGTTTTGGCTGATTATGTTGTTCTTCAACTTGATCAATCAAGCCACCCCACTGTTGCTGTCAAGGTACATTTTTTTTCTTTAATTCTATTACCCTTTTCAATTTTATTTCATGGGTTGTTCTTAGATTTTAGGGTTTGATCAATTTTGGTTAATTGTATTTGTATTCACATATGCATGTCTAATGCTGCTTTTTTGATAAATTAAAGGGTTGGATATTTATGTTACATTGATTAAAGGTGTGACCGATTGATAGTTTTAGAGAATCAATGGTTTTATTTTGATTATGTGTTTGGGAATTTGTTTATGAATATGTTTTCATGGTAGAATAAGGTTATGTGGGATTGATTATTTTACATTGTGGGTTTGTCTTACATATAAGCTGAGAAACACGGAGCCACGGACACTCCTCAGATTTCTTGTTCCGGTGTCGGATATGTGTCGGTGCCAGACACAAACACATACAAATTATATTGACTTATGTCGTTTTCGCAAATTATTATTGGTGTCGACGTGTCTGTGTTGTGTCCGGTATCAGTGTCTGTGTCCATGTCCATGCAACATATAAATCATGATTGTATTCCTAGATTTGATTGTTTTAAGGACAAAATTGAGGAGTTGTCTTAGTTGTTCGTCAATTAAAATATAGTTTTGTTCTTGACCCAAAAAAATATAGAGCTTTGTTATTTTGACAAACAAATTTCGACAACAACTTAGATGATTAACGGAATTGAAATATGTGATTAATTATGTTCATTGGATGATTAATGAATATAACAAGGTATCACCACAACTTATTAACCATTCATTGATATTGAACACCGATTGTCACAACTTTGAACTTCATTGACCATGATTTTGATATGTATATTTGAGCACAAACCGTGATTAATGAATATCATGTATATTTGAGCATAGTTTCGATGATTAATGGATGTATGTATATTTGATCAACATTTGAAAAAGTGAAAATTGTAGTTAACAACGATCGTAATCATGGTCAATTATGTTTGTGTATCGTTAATGAGTTGTGACATTTTGTTATATTCATTAACCTTTCACTAAATGTGGTTAACCAGATACTTGAACTGCGTTAACAATTCTAAATTCTTGTAGAAATTAGATAATCTGATTTCTTCTTACTTTAACCGTGGTGTGAGTGACAACCTTGCGACATTCAAACGTTAAAATGATCTATTTCTTGTACTGCTCCTTCCAATTTCTATAGTAACTTGGTTTGTTTAGGTTACATCGCCATATGGAAACAATCTTCATCATAATGAGAATGCTACAGTTGGTAGTTTTGCCTTTACAACTCAAGAGAGTGGAAACTACCTTGCATGCTTCTGGGTTGATAACCACCATGGAGGTGTAGCTGGAGATGTCAATTTGAACCTTGATTGGAAAATTGGAGTTGCAGCCAAGGATTGGGATTCGGTTGCTAGAAAAGAGAAGATTGAGGTAATTTTAACACTATAAGCAGAAAGCAGAAAATTTGATGTCAGACACACACAACGTCATTTGATTTTTATGTGTATTTTTTGAATGCGTGTAAGTCGCAAACGATAAAAAGTAAGAGAAGGGGTATAGATAAAAATATACACGGTGTTCCATACATTGTCTGTATTTTAATGTTCAAATAACACATCTGACAAACGTGATTGATGTTTAGGGAGTAGAGCTTGAGTTGAGAAAGCTGGAAGGATCAGTCGAAGCTATCCATGAGAATTTGATTTACCTTAAGGGCAGGTAATTTTAATTATGTCAATAGCAAACTACCATCTTCCTCAAAGTACTCCCTCTGGTCTCATATATAAGCAAATATTCATTTTTCAGGTTACCAGTTACATCAGTTCTTCAATAAACCTGAAAAACGAATCTTTCCTTATATATGAAATCAGATGGAGTAAACTTTATTGCAATTGATTCTAACTTTATGATATAACAATCCTTTATTTTTTGGGATATTTATCAGGGAAGCAGAGATGAGGACAGTGAGTGAAACAACAAATGCAAGAGTGGCATGGTTTAGTATTATGTCATTGGGTATCTGCATTGCAGTTTCAGTTGTGCAGTTGTTGCATTTGAAAAGATACTTCCAGAAGAAGAAGCTTATTTAGATGCTGCTAGAGTGCTTATTCAAATTTAAAGATGAAATTTTATAACTTGGAACATTTTTATCACCTTTACTACTTCTTCACATGTAGCAAAAAGAAATTTATTCACTTTGTATTTTGCAAGAGTTTTTCCAACTTTTTTATCCACAAAATTTTGATATAAGGTATTAAAGTGGGTAAGATGATCAATGATAATAAAATACATTTTTTTTTTGTCAATAAGATAGATTGTTAAATTGTTTCTACACTAAATGACGTGTAAGTAAATTATCTTTTTAATCATCAAGAAAGGCAATGTGTACACAACATAATTTTGCATCATTGGTTGGTTATCCTTTTTATATGGGTTTATTTACCTATTTGAATCAAATGGTTTGAGATTTGGACCCTTAATTTTTTTTTGCGTGACCTAAAGTTAGGGCTTGGACTGTCTTATGCTTGGGCCAACCTTGCCTCCAGTTCAGCACCTCTTAAAAAGTTCTAAATGGATCTCACTAATAATTCTACGTCTTATCAATAACTCTACATCTTTATAAATAAGTCATACAAAAATATATTTTTATGAGAAGTGTTTATATAAGTAGTAACTATTAAGTACTTAAAAGTGTTTTGCTACCATGATAGTACCTAATAGGTACTACTTATTGTACTTTCAACCAATCAAGCAAACTAAAGTACAAGAGAAGGTACAATAGAGGTTTTTATAACTAAGTTAAAACTATGAAGTGTTGAATGAGTGTTTGAAAACTTAGAGATGTCCCAATACAACAACTCATAGCACATTCAACTCAACCAATCAAACAAACTAAAGTACTAGAGAGGTTTTGGGAACTAAATAGTTGAGACTAATCCCCCAACAAAAAAAACACTAAAGGGAAACAATAAGGTGTTGAATGAGTGTTGAGAAGTTAGAGATGTCCCAATATAAGAACTCAACACATTCTCAACCAATCAAAGCAAACTAAAGTACAAGGGATGTTTTGGGAACTGACCAGTTAAAACTAATCCCTAACAAAAAACAATAAAGAGGAGCAAAGATTAAAATAAGAAAATGGCAGCAAGCTAAAGCTTCAGTCCAAAAGTAAGGATTAAAATAAATTGCAACTGCAGGGAGCTACATGTAGCAGATGATCTGTTTCCAACATTGAACCATGGTATAAAATAAATGACATCAAGTTTAAATTTAAACTCAATTTCTTTATTACAAACAAGAAAAGGTAAAAAGATGACAAAGAGAAACTAGGGTTCAATTCAATGCCTCACAAACAAACTTGTGCCCATGGCATCAGCAAGCAATAAACCATCCATCTCTGTAGGAGTTGAATCAACAATCACCAAAGGAACATTGCTTTTGGCATCCGTCTTTGCTAGGAAGTCTACACAATGGTTCCCGTCTCTTAGAGCACAGATTCGGTAACATATTCTTGATCAGCACAATTTCATAACCAAACCTTTGATTCTTTTGGTCCTCCTCCTGAATAAGCTTGATTGTATGCAAGGAATCAGTGTAACATAATTTTCACAACATTGTTTCATTGTGTTTTTGACAATCATGGAAGATGAGGTAAACCCTTCATTCTCTAAATTAGATAAAAAAGAGATTATAAAATTTTAAATGGTCAAAACAATAAATTAGCTCCACAAAAGTAAAGCCACAATCAATTAAGTTCAGCTGAAACTGGAAATCAGAAAGAAATGTCCTGTGATAAAAAATGCATCAAGCTTTATTCTATTCGAATAATATCACGGTGCATGTATCTAAACCGGCAAATCTCATCAAAAAAGTCATCAGCACTGTTATGTGAACCCTTCATCTGAAGAATCTTGATAACCATGGACCTTAGATTTTTCCCATACTTCAACAAGGATTCAAGAGTACTCATTTTTTGTTCAGCATTTAATGGTGATCTCACAGTGATAAAGACCTCCTCCAGACACGGAATCACAAATTCAGAATCAACCTGCAAAGTAAATGGATATCTTGTTTAGATAAAATGTTGTAGAATGGATCAAGCAGATTCATAAGATCAAAGTTATTATGAGTTTCAAGTCTGTTTTCACAGTGATTTCAATTCCAATAACAGTCGGGAGATATGACGATGGTTTGGTGGTTGGGGTGGAGTGATGAGAAGGTCAAGTGTTTGATTCTCACTCTCAGCAAAAATGGACAAAAACTAACAATATTAATTACAAACATACACTTTGAAATGCAACAGTTTGTAGATTCCTTGAAATCATGGTTATTAAATACATTGAAATGCAAGAAATTAAGTTTCCAAACATACACTTACATGTTTTAGACTATTCTTCTGACATAGTGCTGCAAACATGGCTCCATGGATGTCAAACTTGCGCAGCTTGGGATGGCTATTGAAGAAATCAACAAAATCAATCTCTGGAAAGGGTTGAAGAGCATCATAGTTCCCAGTGAATTCAACCTTCATGTAAAGATGTTTCACATCGCTTGCCAATTTCAGCATTTGACATATTGCAGCCCAGCACCACTGTATCCCCCGCATCGATAGGAACTCCAGAGCTTCAAGGTTTCCAAAATCAATCATGTATACTCTCCCTGGAAGCAATTAACAAGAAAGGAAGCAAAAATTGAGCTCACAAAGACAATAACTTTGTAGTATATTACATGGGAGAGATAAAGTAAATAAATAAAAAATCCAATAAGAAATATGAAAGTATAAGAATCACTTTAATATTCAACTACCTGCACTATTAGAAATTGAAAGATTCTTCAAACGATTGGTTTCAGGAACCCTAATCACACTACAGCCTTGTACCTCAAGAGATTCAATTCTAGGGGAGATCAGCGTAAGCGTACAGTTCCCGAGACCATAAAAATCCAGCTTACATTGCTCTAGATATGGCAGGTTGATTGAAATTGAATGGACGCCTTCACATCCTAGCAGTAGCAGCCTTGTCAGATTTGGACATGCCTGAATCACTGCATTCACTGCAGAATCCTCCAATCTTGCCCCAACAACTTCAAGGATCCTAAGCTTATGGAACACATCCCATTTAGGAGTACATTCGATCAAGACACCCCACAGTTTTAGGGTTTCCAAATTCATTGCTGCACCAACACAGTCCAATTTTGACGGGCTTTCATGTCTAATCGTATTGTCGCCAAGGTTGTCCATTCGAAGCTCGAGATGAGAAAGAGATGGACCTGCAAGTGACAGCCAAGAAGCAAGGCCAGATTGGGAGAAAGGGCAGTAAACAACTAGCTCTTCTAAACGCTCAACTGCCGATACCATTCTTTTCACAATGATGTCAGCATTTTCATTGTGAGTAGGGTTGTCAAATGCATTGCGAGTAAAATATAGACTTTTGATATAAGCCATTGAGCTCTTCCATCGCTTAGAAACACAATTGCAATATGCAACATCACGGCCATTTTTTATATGCGACAATATAAATTGAAGTACGCCATCAGGCAGAAATTCAATTGCTGAGGACAAGAATCAAAATAAATAGTTGATCAGTATGCAAACAAATCAAATAACATCTTTCCACATTAGCAATATATGAATAACAAGCACAACTTAAAGTCAAAATCAGTGCCGTTAAGCACAAGTATTAGAAAAACCTGAAAAACTAAAGCATGTAACTCTCACAAACTAATTGAAACATTCATTCCTCTATCACAAGTCCCATAACCCCTTTTCAGTTTAGCTCCCATTTTTTTTGTGCTTAAATAGTTTGTCGATAAGCAGACAGATCAAAAAACATATTTCCAAATGTGCAATATATAAATAGAGAGTCAAATTTGATGTCAAAATCGATGCCGTCAAATGCAAGTATTCGAAGAATCTGAAAACCTCAAATCATCTTACTCTCACAAACTAATTGAAACATTTCATTCGTCTAATTGTCTCAGCTATCACACTGACAAAAACAAAACAAAAAAACCCCATAACCCCTTATGAGTTTACCTACAATTACTTCAAATTACCCTACAAATTAACACCCCCTAACGCCAACTCTGAATTGAAAATAACCAATTAAGCTGAAGTACTTACATTTCACTAGTGATTAAACATTACAATTCTCTACAAAAGAAGCTCAAAAAATCATTCTTAAATACAATTAGCTTAGCATTGTTAACGACTAAATAGATCAAATCTTGGATTAAAAAACAAAACCCAGATTATGAAATGTGAAAAACAAATTACAAAATTCACAACACAATTAGATAAACCCAATTAAGATCTAAGCACCATATCACAATTCCAATTAACAATCAAATAAAATCTCAAACTTTGGTCAGAATTGCATGCAAATAAATAGATGAAAATGTAAAATAAAAAAAGTTGAATTAATAATTGTGAGTGAATTGAGCTAAGAAGGATAGATAATTAAGAGTAAGAGAAAGTGCGTTACACATGATGAAGAATTGATGAGAAGAGAATGAAGATCTGGAAATGAGGGTTATGAACCCTATGAGATTGATTTTGAGAGAGAAATGTGAATGTAAGTAAGATATAAATATAAATATGTGAGGGTTTAGTTTTGGATCTAAAATGAAATGAAATTTTGGAGAATTGAAAAAGAGCCCGCGTTTATGTTTTAGATATCAATTTCAAATTTGTTTGAATTCATTTCATTACACGCGCACACAACACAACAACCCTAGAGACAAAATTACATTTTTATCGCTCATTTTATGGAAAGATCAGTAAATTTTACTTTTACACGTGCATTTTATTTAAAACAAATATGCTCAGATTAATTTTACAAAGGAAATAATTATGTGAATCTATGATAAATTACAAAATTTTAGGCCAAACATCACAATTATTGGAGCCAAAAAAGTTGAATTGAGACTAAAATTACAACAAAAATGATATTTGAGGATAAAAAAGGAGAACTATATAGGTTAAAATTATATTTTAACAAAAGTTGAATTTAGGTTGGCCTTAAACTTAAAATACATTATAGTGAGATTTTGATTTTATTTAAAATGATTTTTTTGTCAAATTTTATTTACCTCGCGGTCCAACTATTTTCAATTTTTTTTACTAAAATGGAGTAAGTCGTCACCGCTAGACACGACTTACCCACCAGCCACTACTTTGGTATTTTTTTTATATGAAAGTGGCCACCGCCTAATTTTGCCGAACTTCACAGAGTTGATATGCGAGGGAAGTAAACTAAAGAGTGACCGAACTTTCATAATGATTGGATTAGTCTGTGGAATAAACGGCATAACTATTTAGTTGAAGGTACTCCTTATAACAAAAGATTCTTTCTACGAATTTCGAGTATATGCATTAGTGTACACTTTGAACTCGAAGATATATTCCTTCATATTGGACGCAACATTACTCACCACCTCCAACTACTGAATTTGAAACTCAGTACTATCCTGCACAAAACTTCTCCACACCACATGATATATTGTTTGCACCACCACCACCAGGTTTCACCTGCACCACAACAAGGCTTCTATATATATGCTACAATATTTCTCACCTTCATCATTTCAACAAGGATTCGTAGGATATACTCCTCATTTTGGTTTTCAAATTCCTCCTCCATCAAATTTTTTTGAATCGTCGTTGTTTGAGTTTAGTACAACTTTTTCAACACCATTGTCGCATTACAATTCATTAGGTCATTCCACGTTGACTGCTGATTTGAGACAAACTAACAGTGTTATGCATGGGGATGATAATGAGGAAAACAATATTGATATCAATCAAGAACCACACCGCAACCACAAAGACATGGTAGAAGGAGAGGTGGAATGGTGCATGTTGAACAAGAACGAAGAGTCTTACCACCAAAAAATAGAAGAAGACCTAATTGTTGAATTGAATTTCAACCTTAGATCTTTTGTAATGAAATTTATTTCATTTCAAGTTGTTTGAATTGTGTGCAATATTTATTCCTTTTATTGAATTCTAGTAAAATATAGTCTATAAATAAATAAAAAAAGACAAAGTCGTAGTTCCTATATAGGAGTCCAATCCCCTAGTTCTTCTGCATTAGGATTGTTCTTACTTCCTAGGCCTTTCCGCATCATAGGAGTCCGATCTATAGGTAGTTCAATCCATTGAGTTGCTGTGACACTGCAACAAAATTCACTGAATAAGTGTTTTGAGTTGGATATGTGATTCCATTTCTGCTGCTGCTGCTGTTGTTAGAACCATTCATGTTGTTTGTATTGTGTGCCATTGACGACGAAGAGAGGATTTTGATATAACAAAGATTACAAGGAACATAAAATTGCAAGATAAAAGTTGTGAGAAATAATGATGGAGAAGATCGCTGCGGAAGTAGAGTGGAATTCATTCGCTTTGGTACATCTTAGTAAAATAAACGATAATACTCTACCGGTGAATATAAATAACTTCTAACAACCTAACCAGCTTTCCATCTAACCACAATCTGATGAATCACCTTATATCAAACTTGAACTCAGGTGAGCAGTTATCTGAGGATGCGACTCGAATTAATTTTAACAAAGACTATATTAGCAAGTGTCTAAGATAGATAAATGTTTGTCAATCTTTCATGCCTTCGGAACAAAGCTTTAGCTGATAATATATTCATATCAATATGTAAAGACTTTACAACAACTTTTAAATCAGTTTTCCACATTCAAGGGAAAGAAAGACCCATTACATTATTATATTATTGATTCACACTATTTCAATTTACCTAGAAACTTTGTACAGAAAGCACAATTCCAAAATGCTTCAAGTTAGCTTGCCTTGAATAGTGGTTACACATTGGCTTGCTAGTATAAGTTCCAACTTCAGAAAGCTCTGACGGTAGTTTGAATCCCTTGAAAGGAAGAAAACACGATGGCAATAAGGCGCTATCTATATATAGTATATAGTGATAGTGACAACATATCATGCAGGAACCCGGTAAGATGGATCGATCATTTTCAAGATGAACAAGTTTCCTTTGTCACCTCTTGATACCCTGTCAAATTATAACGAGAAAGTATGAAAACAAGTACTAGATGATAATATACCACATGGTGATAGTAAATCAATTTAAAGTTGAGATTAGGTACACAAGGTCCAATGCAGTTTATAAACATACAAGCTATAAAGTGCGACTCACCTCAGTTCTTCATCCAAATATGTTATTTCCAGTTCACCGCGAGCTGTGTCAGGAGCCTTAACAGGTATCTGCAAATGTAACATTTTGCTGGATCTTGTAAGATAATTAGAATTAGCAAAGAGCCTCAACAGGATATTATTTCACCTAAGCAACCTCATCAAGAAACACTACAAAATTTGATTTCAATGATGATTATCAAGACTCTGAATACTCACTAAGCCTGCAATTTTGAAGGTGTCGAATTTCACAGCCACTTTTCTTGCATTTAGAGGTGTTAAATCTGCTGTCACCTATACAATATATTGATTCATTTACACATGCAAATGTTAAGAGTGAGAATACATAAATGGTGAGAACTTATCTCAACTTCACTTAGTGTCACCTGGTTGAAGAATGGCCTAGATTCCATGTTTTGGGCCCTGAGAGTATCAGCATTGATCGCTTGATAATTTGTAACTGATCTCAAAAACTTTGGTCTCTGTCATTAGAGTCTTGAAAATGTTAGTACACTGTCATTATCTAAGAGAAGAAAAACAAAAAGGCAACTAAGTAAACCTTTAACTTCATTCATTATCAGTTTATCTAAGAGAGGAACATATAAAAGTAACACTGCCAAAATGCACCAGACTAGATGGTAGTTTAGGAGGCCTGTTTAAAATTTAAACGACGTCTTAAACAGGCGAGCCCGAAGACCAGCAAGTTAGCCCACAAAACCAAAACAGTGTAAAAAAATAATCAAACCAACCAGTTTTTATGAATGTGTAATACAAGTATAAAGTATAAACTATTGTTAATAGCGATGCTTAATAAACTAAATCGTTTTTTTCCTTTTCTAAATCTATTAAAGAATCCTCTAATCTCACAAAAATGAAAGGGGATAACAAAAGCAAAATATATAACCTAGGAATTAGAGAAAGGTCGTTAAGACTTAAGATATAAGTCAGGTTCTGCTGTAAAAGAAATAGACATTGAGCTAGCATTTCCTTCATTATATGAGTATAAATAAGAAACCTATAAAAGGCACTAGCAGCACTGAACAATCTAGATGGGTAGTCAAATGAGTGGATAGTAGCTTATAAATGTTATGTAGCTGCTCAAATTATAGGAACAATGGCAGATAGAAGTAAACAACATGCAATATATGCTCAAAAACATTAGATGTGTCATATAATGCCTAACATATATTGAATGGTTTTTTTTTGTCAAGAAGCCTAAGTGGGATGACCGGGGTTCAAACTCCGGCCTCCTGCATATAAAATACAATGTCCTTGCCAGCTGAGCTAAGCTCACGGGACATATATTGAATGGTTTATGATCGGGATACAAATAAAACCAAAATATAACCAAGAACTGTGAGACTATTTGAGAGAACTGATAGAAACAACTTATGACAAGTTTGTAAGCTGAAAACAGCTTATTTATATAAGTTACCTAACATAGTTTATGAAAACAACTTATAACATATATCAAAACAATTTGCATAAGCACTTATACAACAATCTTGAATAGAAATAACTTATGTTAGGCACTTATACAACAAACTTTAATAGAAATAACTTATACATAGGGCCCGTTTGGATTAGCTTATTTTTGAGCTTATGCAAACAACTTGTGCAATTTTTATGTATTATTATAAGTTTGTCAAGGTAGTTTATGATAAAATAGCTTATAAAAATACAATTTTCACTAGTGTGAACTTATAAAAGAGCATAAAAACTAATTTATATTGCATAAGTTGTTTGCATAAACTCAAAAATAAGCTAATCCAAAATGGGCCCATAAACACATATACAACTAACTTTAATAGCATAAGCGCTCAATTAAACTATATTTATTCAAACAAGGCCTACATATGTTAAGGAAAAACAAATAGTTTACCTTAGTTTGCAAGATTGACTGAGAGGTAGTGTATATAAGCTCCCATTTTCCATCCAGTAAACTAGATTTAAGTGGCTCCTTAGTTGGATTAACTGCTTCAAGTTTGCGTGCAATCTATTTAGAAATAAATTCCATTCATGAATGAAGAATAAAAATGGATGCATCATGCATGAATTTGAAAAAGTTGCAGAAAGCAAAGCATATAAAGACAGACAACCTGATCAATCCTTTGTTGATCTTCAGGAGTGGCTTCAGCTCCTCGATCAAGTGGTGCAATGGCTTCAAGAAGTTCTTCTTTGATGGTGTTTGCATCTTTACCTTTCTTTAAAAAAGCAGGAAAAAATGAAACTTTAGTTCTCCATTTTTGAGAGATAGTAGCAAAGTTGTTATGATTGTGGTGGATTAAGGGTCTGGTTGGGAAGTGAGAAGAAGAAGAAGAAGAATGAGAATGGAGTAGTGGTTTGATTGGTGAATAATAATCAGTGGTGTTGAGAAGTGAAAGGAATGAAGTTGAAGATAAGGCCATGGAATCTCTAACAGGCCTCTTTACTAATGATGATATTTATTGGTTTGGTTTGGTCATAAAAAGTTTTCATTTCCACACATGGAGATGTGGGTGCCCTGTGTCCTGTATGTTCCACCCAAATTTTGACCGTTAGATTCATGTTATACTCTTATATTTAATGGTTGAGATTTTATAGTGGACTCGAACATAGGAAGTTGATAGATATCGTTACTTAATTTAGTGGTGATTGACGTTGAACTTAGTAGAAATATAGATGTAAATAGATATCCGTGGGAGCAGGTAGTATATTATAACCAGTTGAACAAGTATGATATTCATGTCCGCTCCATATCCGTGTAGGAATATACTACAAATAAGTCTAAATTTGGGCCACGAAATATTTTTTTTAGGAGACTAATAAGCCCAACAAAAGAATACCAAATTTTTAATTTTGTCTTTCACTTCTTATTCTCTCTCGGTGAACATATAATTGTATCAAACATCAATTATAAATTTTGATACAATAATACTTGATATTGATGGTTCGATACAATAATATGTAAGTATTGATCCTTAAATACCATGTCAAACTGCCTTCACATTACTTTCTCATCACTATGCATTTACATTTCTTTTTTCTAGCAATCTTATTGCATATCAACACCCACCCACCGTCTTCCTCAATATTTCTATCGACAAGTCTGCAACTCATCAGTCATCCATAGTTTTCTCTTATAATATGTTGATGTAAACACAGTTATTAATGACTTATGATTGTGTCTAGAAATATATGTAGGAATTGTTTTGTACGGGTATTTAAATAAAACGTTTAAATTTTTTTGAGAATTCAATTTTTTTTATAATACTTAGGGTCGAAATTATTGATTCGTTCCTAGAGGACCAAAATTTTAAAAAAAAAGTCTCTACATATAATACTCCATCAGGTCACTATTATAAATAAAAAATCACTTTTTAAGTTCATTGAAAATATGATGTATCTAGTCCGTATTATAAACCAAATACATCATTTTTTTTAATGAATCATCTAAAAGTGATTTTTTTGAGAGAAACTCAAAATAAAACTGTGTAGCAATGTGTATACTCAATTGCCGACTAGTATTATTTTTCAATGTGTATCCAAAAGACGAAAATTGTGTACCATAATCTCCATGGCCAACAAATAAATAGGTTCCCAAAAATCTAAAAACTCTATACAAACTTCCAAAATTTAATCAATTAACTTTATTATTATTTGTCAAAAAATAAAATAAAAAATGATTAGCACGTGCAATGCCACCTTAACATTAACCTAAGTTGATATTTGCTTGCTTCGGTGGCTCTCACCTAAATCTAAACACACACACACAGATAAGTGCAAATAATTCTCTCTCACGAACGAAAAAGAGTGTTTTTTTATTCTTTCTTTCTTTCTTTCTAGCTTTTTATTAATTTTTAATTTTTGCTTGAGCTTCTGCTATGAACTATAAGCAAAAGCTAGAACTGAATCAATCTTGAATAGCCAACAAGTGAAGAAGAATGGGGCCAAAGTTTCCTCTGAATCAGTTGAAGACACCAAGTTATTATGTCATTTCTTGTCACAGAAACTATTCTAGAACAATTCTCTCTCAACAAAAATTCCCATTCAAATCTTTAGGTGATAAATGGAAGCTCAACGACCTAACTGCTAGTATGCCCACTCTTTTTTTCCCTTTACTTTTTAAGTCCTTTTTTTTTTTGTTGGTATAATCACTTATTTATTTCATCTTTTTTCATGTTATTAGATGTATGGTTCTTATGAAATTATTAATAGCAGTAGTAAAGTATTGTTGTTTATTAGAGCAAATTTTCCCTTAGTTAAATAAGCATGAAATGACAACTTATGACATGTCCATAAGCTGGTTTTAGCTTATTATAAGCTTTTCAGTATAGCTTATGAAAACAACTCATAGTAGTATAAATTAACAATTTGAATTTATTTTATCTTTTGTACTTGAAATAGCTTATACATAAGTACTAGTATGATAAGTGTTTATGCTATAACTATAACGCTGTTTATCCAAACAAGGCCTTAATACTTTCTGTTTTTGAGCTTATGTAATAGAAGGGGATTGCGAATATTGTATTTCGTAAATTGTGTAGTGTCCAAGTTTTCATTTTTCCTGTCTCTCTTGGTTATTTCGTATAATTTATAAATTTTAACTTATTTTTCAAAGGTTCTATCCAAGAAAGATTGAATGTATTGATGTCGAGGACCCAAAACTTTTTGAATGAAGTAACTTCTCCGCTTCCAAAACCCGGTCAAAGTAAGAAGCCTGATCCAGAAAAAGATCCCGGATTTCAAGTTATGGAAGATATATTTATGATAGAGCAAACAATTAACCGCAGAACGCCATATGGGACTCTTTCTCTGGCTGCTGTTATATGTATTGAGCAATTCAGCAGGTGAATTACATATGTGCATCATTCGATTTTTATTTTGCTGGGTGTAGTTTTTCTATATTGCTACTTGGGCCAGCCAGTGCATACACCAAATGGATAATATATTAAAAAATTCAAGATATATTAGAAGTGCCGTATTACATACAGTTTGAACTTTCGCCCTTGGAATGCACAATACAATTATTTACTCCGAATGCTACAATAAAAACGATGTAGTAAGAGAAGACATTCAATAATGATATATATTTTCGACTCTCTTGTTTCTTCTTTGGCCTTGAAATGTTTCTATGTAGATTCGGATAATTTCTTGTGTTCTCTTCACAAGTTGATGGCTTCAATTCAAAAATACGATGTTTATGATTCTTGTGCTAGCTATGACTAAGCTGGCTTTGTTAATTTAATATCAATTGAAATCTGAATCCTGGAAACTCCCTTAATGGGGGCCTTGTTTTTTGTATTTCTTGCTGACATTTATGCCTATCAAACTGATACCGATACTATTATTTGACTTTTTGGAAATAAGATATGCAGGATGAGTGGATTGACTGGGAAGAAAATGAAGAATATATTTGAAACACTTGTTCCAGAAACTGTATATAGTGATGCCCGTAATTTGGTTGAATACTGCTGCTTTAGATTTTTGTCAAGGGACGACTCAGATATTCATCCTTCCCTCCAGGTATTGAATACTGTTCTTTGGATGATATATTGAAAACCATGTTCATTTTATGTATTGATTTGTATAAGTTCATCGTAGTCTCATCAAACTTGCATTTGCATTTGGTATTTCTTGGTTTTTCCTTTTTATAATCTTTCATATAAAGTTTACGGGTAACATTTTAATGCTGCTTATTGCTCTTGGACATGTTTATAGGATCCTGCTTTCCAGAGGCTGATATTCATAACCATGCTTGCCTGGGAAAATCCTTACACTAATTTCCTTTCTAGCAATGCAGAGAAAGCTTCTTTACAGGTTCACTTCTCTCCTTTATGAATTTAATTCAGCCACTCTATGAGCATGTGAATACACATCTGATTGGATGCATGAGATGTGCGAAGAGTGATTTTTTTTTTTTTAGTATTGGGAATTCACCCTATACAACCCATCATTTGTCCAATGATTAGTAATACAATGTTTAAACTTTTGAGAGTAGTAGACTGAATGTGTCTAATGGAGAGTAGGTCACTTAAAATTCGGAGTGTTGTCCCTTTGTTGTTGTAGTACCGAAAAAAGGTCATCACTCGAATTCAACCACTGATGTTCTGATAGAGAATTGGAGTTGCTTGATATTATGATACAACGGTTTCCTGTTATTGTTTTCGCCATAATTGTATTATTGAATTTAGTTCTTTTATCTTTATGATTTTGAGAGATCAGTTTGGGAACTTTGCAGAGTAAACTTGTCACTGAGGAGGCTTTTGTTCGTATTGCTCCCGCAGTCTCTGGTGTGGTTGACCGCCCCACAGTGCACAATCTTTTTAAGGCTCTTGCTGGTGATCAAGAGGGCATTTCTATGGGCATGTGGCTAGCTTACATTCATGAGTTTGTCAAGTGAGTTTGTAATAATGATTATCTTTTTGTTGATGATATTATAATGGCTTTAGGAGAAAACATCCAAGCAACATGTGTTTCTGATTCCTAAGTTAAGGATATATAAATGGTCTATAATGATTTGCCAATTTCAAATGCTTCTAGTTTGCTAGTTCCCACTTTATCTGGATAGTTAGGGCTGTATTCCTCCCATATTTCTGTTTTTGTTTTCACTTCAACTAAAATAAACATAAGAGAATATAGATCCAACATTTTTCACATCATTTTCTTTTACAATTTTGGAAAATAGATCAGAATGATTCCTTTTACATGACAAGGGGTTTAAAATTTTGTCATGAGAACATGTTCTGAACTATGCTCATCATTTGATTGTGCTCGAATGCTTTCAGAATACCTAACCAGTCTCTGGTGCTATAGAATTTTTCTGCTGAATTTGTACTGATATTACTGTAGAGTACGTCGAGAACATAGGTCATACCAGATTCCAGAGTTTCCTCAAATTGATGTGGAGAAAATCTTATGCATTGGTTCCAACAATAAGCAGCCTGTTCTGAAATGGGAGAATAATATGGCATGGCCTGGCAAACTCACTCTTACTGATAAAGCAATCTATTTTGAGGTATAATTCCATTAAATGTTCATATACGCTATCTCACAGGCTTTGGGATTTTATCTATAGCAATACAAGGCGAATGAATTTCTGTATGCTAAGCACACCATTACCACTCTTTACAAGTATATTACATGACTGAAATGATGTGATTTTAACAATTAGTATATTCAGTTGTTTTGTGGCCTTTTGAGTTTTGAGGACATTCCATAAATTTTAGTAATCAACCATTGCAAATTATTCAACTGTAAATAATGATTGATTGATCCATGTTCTAGGCAGCTGGCTTATTGGGAAATAAGAGAGCCATGAGATTGGATCTTACATATGACGGACTGCAGGTAGAGAAGGCAAAAGTTGGGCCTTTAGGGTCTTCACTTTTTGACTCTGCTGTTTCTATTTCTTCTGGTTCAGAGTGAGTAAGCTTCTTCAAGCATTCTTTATAAGTTTTATTGTCTTAGATTTGTGATATACATGATGATCTGATCTAACCATGTGCTCTGATGTTCTGGTTGGGATATGATTATCATATATTTTCTTACTTTGACAGTAAACACAATTGTTTGATACAAAATTTTCCAATTAATTATAATGCATTAAATTTGAATCTTGATCTGTAACATTGACGCCTCATCTATTCATTTAGTATCATTTTGCCACACCGACAAATTTGCTTATGTATCACCACTAGTCTTTCAGTGTTTTTTCAAGGCTTTAGTTATTGTTTTCTCTGATAACTATGCATGAATAACATAAATCATTACTTTAGCAAACGTTCACCATGTATTTAGAACCCACAATATTCGTCCTCCACTTTTCTATGTTGCTCTTTGCTGCATTTCATCAATTTAAAATAATCTGTGTTTCTATTTTTACTTGCATTCGAACTTAGGTCGAATTGGTGGGTGCTGGAATTCATCGACTTGGGAGGTGAGATGAGGAGGGATGTTTGGCATGCATTGATTAGCGAAGTCATTGCTTTACACAAGTTCATGCATGAGTATGGAGCTGAAGAGTATGGACCTAATGTTTACGGGGCTCGTAAAGGAAAGCAAAGAGCAACAGCCAGTGCCATTAATGGTATAGCTAGAGTCCAGGCCCTTCAACATTTGCGGAAGTTGCCTGACGATCCTACCAAGCTCGTTCAGTTCTCATATTTACAGAATGCACCAAACGGTGATATTGTCCTCCAAACTTTAGCTGTTAATTATTGGGGAAGTCAACTAGTTACAACATTTATGAACACGCGCAATAAGCCAGAAAATCGACCTTCTAATGAAATAGATGACAGCTATAACCATGTTTTTGACATCGATGGAAGTGTCTACTTGCAGAAGTGGATGAAATCTCCATCTTGGGGGTCTAGTACTTCTACTAGTTTTTGGAAGAACACTTCAACAAAAGGTTTAGTATTAGGTAAGAATCATGTTGTGGCTGACCTATCACTCACTGAAAGAGCAGCCAAAATAAGCAAACAAAAGACCCAGGTTGTGGAGAAGACTCAAGCCACCATTGATGCTGCAACACTGAAAGGCATACCCAGCAACATTGATCTTTTCAAGGTTGGGATTTTTACCTTGATTTTGTGTTCATTTAATGATTTTGAGTAACTGTTAGTTAGACTATGATTATGGAACCATTTAAAGTACTAATCTAAACAAGTAATGTAAGCATTCATTTGTTATATTGCTCAATTTCTGGTGATATAGACTTCCTATTCTCTTTTCCACTAAATAATGGTTTTAACTTGTGACGCCCTATCAAACAGAAAACTAGTCAGTAAAAATCAGTTATGAAAAATTTACATTTGATCATGCTAGCTATGGTAGTAAATCATGAAATTTCCTTTAACTTGTGAGAAAACCTTGATCAATTCTATTTCTAATCTGATTTTTTTTTTTTTTTTTCATTTGTTTGGGTCTAAAAGTTATACGGTCTTAAACGGTAATACTGTTTCTGTGCAGGAGCTAATATTTCCTATCACCTTAACTGTCAAAAACTTTGAAAAGCTAAGGCACTGGGAGGAGCCACACCTGACTATTGGGTTTCTTGGACTTGCATATACAATAATTTTTAGGTAAATCCAACCTCATTTTTCTTTGATTGCCTTTTCAAAATAACATTACTTTTTCCAAAGGTTGTTTTTTAATTCTTTCCTACTCCTTCATTTGGTAATTAGTTCTATCATTTTCAAGGTTTATTTTCTTTTAAAAATTTCTCATAGAACATATTTAAAATTTTGATTTTCAAGTAATTGATGCTGGACCTAGTTGTTTCTAATCTAAGCACCTTGTTGTTGATTGATTTTTGAGGTGATGTTTATTTGCCTTTCCAGAAACTTGCTGTCATATACGTTTCCAGTGATGCTGATGATCACGGCTGTTGGAATGCTGACAATTAGGGGCCTTAAGGAGCAAGGTCGCCTTGGACGATTTTTTGGTGGAGTCACAATACGTGATCAGCCACCATCAAATACTATACAAAAGATCATTGCTGTAAAAGATGCCATGCGTGACGTTGAGAATATGACGCAGAAAGTGAATGTCTCACTACTCAAAATACGTTCAATTTTACTTTCTGGCAATCCACAGGTATTATAATGTCACACATGATTAATGAGAGATTTAGTTTTTTTTTTGACGCAAATGAGAGATTTAGTTATATAACGTTCGTTTAGACATCTTCATATTATTATGTTCTTAAGTGGATTTTAATTTGATCTAATCCTTTGTCAGATAACAACTGAGGTTGCTGTGCTGATGTTAACTTGGTCAGCCATTCTCTTCATTGTCCCATTCAAGTACATTCTTTCCTTTCTTCTCTTTGATATGTTTACACGGGAGCTTGAGTTTCGGAAAGAAATGGTTAAGAGATTCATGAAAATGTTAAGAGAGCGGTGGCATGCAGTTCCTGCTGCACCAGTAACAGTTTTACCATTTGAAAATGAAGAATCTAAACCAGAAGTTTCCTTAAAGAAAATTGAGAACAAATCAAAATCACAAGGAAACCAGAGCAGTGGTAAGTCCAAATAGGCAGTGATACCATTTTTAGTGTTGCTTATTACACAAAATGTAAAGATGTGTGAATTTAGTTTTAATTTTTGTGTAAATATAAATAGGAAGCTCTTGTACTAGCCTTTAACTAACTCTTTGGATTTGTCATATTATACCAAATCGTATTGAGCAAGATAGATTTCAGTTTCTTGTCATTTTTTTTAAGGAGAGGAGGATATCATGTTATTGATTATTTAGGGGACAAAAGAAACCCTAGACCATAAATATATGATTAATTACAATTACAAGAGAATTAGTAACTATCAAGTCATGAATCCTAACTATCCTTTTTTTTTTTTGTTGTTGACAAAACTAACTATTCTTATTTAAAAACATAAAGAAGTGTCTTCTGTTCTTGTGAATCACAATGTGAAAGAAGTTGAATTGATTTTGTCCCGTAAGTACAACTCAGATGGTAAAAAACTATAGACACATTTGATATGTTGGAGCTTGTGTTTTGATTGGTGGAATTGAATATTAAGAAGAAACTTCCCATTCACGGTTGCGACATCACTAAGAAAAGCCGGGTATTATTATCCATATTGAATTAATATGGTATCTTAACAAAAATAAATAAATTAATATGGTATTAACATGCAACTTCCTCAAGGAAACCAAAACTAAAGCACTGTTTGTGTAACTTGTCATCATCATTCAAGCATCTTATGTTTGCCTTATAAAGAGGAGACTCATTATGTGAAGAAAGCAAAACATAATAACATAAACATTGGGTGAACCAAAGCAGAGATCACCAATAGTAACACACAAATGAAAAGGAATCCCTTTCTTATTGTGGCTTCAATCCAAAGCCATCCCTTTCACCTTTTTTCTCCTTCCTCAAAACCAACATATAAAATGCTTTCTCCAACTTTTTTCTTTCTTCTTCCTCAACAATACACTCCAGCTTGTATATCACCATTTCATTTCATCCATAATATGTCTCTCACAGGCCGGCCTCGTGTTATTGTCAACGGTGTTCGAAGAATGAGAACCTTCCATTATTTCTGGTGTCTCAATTGCCAACGTACTGTCAGAATACCCTCAACAAATACTATAACATATGGCTCTTCTTGCCCTTATTGCTTCCATCAATTGCGTTATGAACTTGATATATCAAGGCCAAGGCTTCTCATGAATGTGACTAATAACAACATGGAGCCTCCTCCTTCTACTAATCAGTTAATAGGTAACTTAGCTTTCATTCTTGATCCATCTCTCAGGAGACAAGACCAAAACAATATAACACCACAATGGGAAACAGAACATGAAGATGATCAAAATCAAAATCCACAAGCGTGGATTACACTTCGATTCGTAAGACCAAATCGTCCACCAAGGCCTATTGCACCACCGCCACAACCACAAAACTTGGCTCCCCAACCCAATGACAATGACACCCCTTCGTTAGACGAGTTCTTTGATGGGATGATTCACAACAACAGCAGACCAGGGCCGCCTCCGGCATCACCTTTGGCCATTGAAGCCTTGCCAATTGTGAAAGTGACAGAATCACATTTGGCGAGTGACCCGAATTGTCCAATATGCAAAGATGAGTTTGAGGTTGGTGTGGAAGTGAGAGAGTTACCATGCAAACATTTCTACCATTCTGACTGCATTCTCCCTTGGCTTCACATGCACAACACTTGCCCCGTATGCCGCCATGAGCTACAAGGGATCGATAATAGTAATGCTAGTTACTACTTTTCCCATAATGAGAATGAGCAACAGAGGTTCATTGGATTTGAGGAATTTACAAGCAGCATTAACTGGATCTGGAGCCAACTTGCTTTGTTTAGGCCTATTCGTGCAGTTCTAGATTGGACGCGGTCCTATTTTGAATTCCATGCTCGTGCTCATAGAAGTAAGATCAAACTCTAATGCTACTACTACTTTTTCTGTTGTTTCACATGTAATCATAAATTTAGCTACCGTTGCGCTTTTTTTACCTTATGATGATATCAGTTTAATTTAATTATAAGCCAATAACTCCAATCATTAGGCAGGAGGGAGACTGTAATTGAATGTTTAAATGCTAATGAAGTCGTCAGAAAACTGTCTGCAGGTAGCTCTTGGTGGCGTGCATTGCTCATTTCGTAGATTCGTCTATGAAAGAAATCTCACACTGAAGAAATCTCCACTATTGAGGGGTATACTGTTGAGTGTTCTTCTATCAAATTGTGTGATGCTCATGCTGCACTAATTTAAACTTTCAGAAATCTGGTTTTTGGCCATTTGTAAGGTGCAAATTATAGTTCCACTAAATTTGGTGGCTATGAGAGTGTGCATCTCACATAAAATCAATTACACTGTATATATGATAATGTGTGCATAAATATATTCAAAGATTGTTTTCTATATTGTTGTTAAGGCATATATCCCCAGCATTTTGTGGTGTTTTTGTTTTCTTCTAAAGCTGGTTTCTTCTGTCAGTTTTTTATTGGATTTGCTTGTAAACTTTATTCTGTTTTTGTTTCTTTTGTAAGAAAACTTGAAATTTCTTTAACTCTTTAGTTTTTTTAAATACAAAAGATGAAGAACAAAAAACAAGAAAACATGCAGAATAGCAATGTAGCAAAAGTAGTATCATGATTTGTTTAGTGAAGAAGTTTGTGTGTGAAATATTTCGAAAGAGTACGGTAAATTTGGACGTGCCCCAGCCAACCATCGCCAACGCCGCTTACCTCCATTGCACCAGTCACCATTTCTGCTTTGGGGTTCTACTTCACTCCAGTTTAAAGGTCTTTTTTCATTTATTCATGTGCCTAATTTCACTACAAATAGGAAAACTTTATGTAGAGTTGGATTTGATTGAAAATTTTAAATTAATCATCTTTTCCTCATTTAGATTATGGAAACCTATTGAAATATGATAATGGGAATGAGAATGGTAAATAGGCTATGGTCAGCATATATGGTGGTCGAGAGATTATCAACAAAAAAAAAGTATGGTTTGTCGAGACTCGAGATGTGTACTTGACTTTTGATGAAATATATCTTAAAAAAATGTTGTTATTACATTGATAACTCAGAAAGAATAAATAGATTTTGCAACTACTTTTAGTTTGATTCTGCTTGTTTATTAATGTGTTGTATATCTGTATACTTTTATTCTTAGTTAGGGGGATACTGTTGCTTTGGTCTACTTCTAATGGTAACATGTATTTCTCATGCAGGTTGTAGGGTTATAATCCATATTGGCATTGAATTTCACAATTGGGGACATGTAAGTATAACATTGCCTTATATATTTACTAGTTCTTTCTTCAATCAGAAGCAACCGTTTGTAAGTCAACCATTGTATCAACAAATAATTTTTTTATGTCCTCAGATCTTATCTTATAATCTTAGTTCCTTTTTTGTGCCTGAAAATTTATATGCAGTCACAAATTTAATCACAAAGCTTCTCCTTGTGGACAAGTCATGCAATTACTGCATATTTTGTGGAGTAGTGGATTTTCGGCAGCTTATCTGCCTATGCTTACTAAACTACCCTTTATAATTAACTCATGATTCCTTGTGCAGTAACTAGCCTTTGTCAATAAACTAAGTATCATAATGATTGCTGTAAAAAGAAAAAAAGTCATCATAAAGATCATGCAAGTGTTGTGAAAATTGGACCTACTCATAATAATAATAATCAACATATAAATTTAAATAACTCAACAAATATTATGGAGAATAAATTAAAATAGAGTTCATAGGAACTTATCTTTGTGAGTATGGTAATCATGATGTCGCCAAAACAACCACGAAATCAGACCTGCAAAATTGTAAACCATGATACAAACCTGGGGCGTGCTAATCGCACTGTCCTTAAGGATTTATCCGCCTCATAAGCGCAAATCACCAGGATTCAACAGGTCCTTCGTAGATATGAATCATATTCGAGGTAACAGAACTTGCAAGAATTAATTTAGAGACATGTTGATGTTAAAACTCAGAGACACAATATGTGAGGGAACGAAATGATATATAGCAATCAATGGTAATTTGGTTTTTGGTGAGTGAGAATTTCTTGTTCTACATGATATCTCTGTATCTGCTTACTATGCTATACTGATCCCTCAAATATATATCGCCATTTTGATTACGTTGTAGGCTCCTATCTATAAGGGGAGGAAAAACAACGTGCCTTGACCAAGTAATAATAACACATGTATATAACTTTTGAAATATATAATAATTATGATTATAAAAATAATAATAATTTCACAACAGCAAGTGCAAACTAAATCAGTTAAATATAATTGTGCACCAAGATAAAGTCAAAACTCATAGTTCAAAGTTCAAACCAACAAATCCAACAATGGCATGATAGAAGCTAATGAAACAAAAGACAGAAAAGATAAACTACTACTACTATTTATATATCATAGATACGTATTGAAAGTTGACATGTTGCAGAAGCCCTTGGGCATGATGATAACTTTCTTTCTATTTCGGAGAACTGCGTGCTGTTGCTCCAAATTGTGTTGCTCCAAATTGTCATGGTTTTTAAAACTCTTGCATTTTTCAGAATAAATCTTGCTAATATAATGAGACATTTTGGCATTGTATATGCATAGTCCCAAATAGTGCAAGTTGTAAGGCTTAATGAAAGACAGTGTGGAACAAATTCTAGATCCGTTCGATTTTCTTGATCATCTTTTATATTGCAAGCATCCCTCCAATGTGTTAAGTACTGGAAATAATATAGATAAAATGAAACAATACATAAAGGCATCATGGTAATAAGAAAATATAAATTTAAATAGATTCTTAAATTCAACTTACCGGATAAAGTTCAAGATTTTGAAGCTTAGGGCAATGTTGGAGCACTTGTACAGCTAAATCACAATCACAGTTGACCGCCAAATGAGTCAAATTATGGAATGTAGGAAAGCCATTGTGGTGATAACCCTAAATTATATAAAAAATTATTAGAAATTGAGATAAATTCCCAAAAACTAAAAATACAAATGAGTCACATTGTTGTTTTTCATTCCATTGGTAGACACTAGACACCATCATCATATATTCATAATAATCAAACAAACCTTCCCTAGATGTATGCGTAGAAACTCCAAATTTGACAGTGCTTTCACCGGAAAATGGAAATCAGAGTCAGTGATAACAGCTCGGTTCAACTTTCTTAAGCTTGAATTTTCAAATTGTTCAAAATCAGAGGGTCTAAAACTGTTGTTTAAGTGTATATATGATACTCGAAGATCTTCAAGAACCGGACATCCATGTAGAAGCAACATAAAATCTTGATATCGACCAAAGTGCACCCTTTTCAAATTTAGAGTTTTGAGTGAGGGAAATCTAATTAAAGGAAAAGGAGAAACTTTATCCATATAGAACCTACTAAGTTTAAGAACAACTAGAGTTTTACAACTGAGAATGCTAGTAGCCAATGATCTACAACGGTTATGAATATATTCTAGACTGAGATATTGAATTTGATTACGTTCAACTACATGTGCGGCCCAATTGTTTATATAGAAGAGGCTATCTCGACAAGGAGAGGGAAATTCATATTTAATGTTGAGCAAGAAAGTGTGGATGGAATAAGAGTTGACAGAGGTTTCTGGCCAGAGGAAATTGGTTTTGATGAATTGAATGAAGCTATCACTGTTTAGTTGATTATTAATTTTGGTGTTGGTGAAGTTAAGAACGGGAACATGGCGCCATATATGAATCCATCTCTTAGAAAGAATGGATGCAACAATGGATTGTTTGGTGGGAAGAAAAGAGAGAATGTGAATCAGGATATCGTCTGATAAACTGCTTAACCTATCTTCTTTCTGCAGAGTCATTGTATTCATTCACAAATGGCGGCACAGCAGCCTGTGTGTTTAGAATCCTAAAAAACAACAAATTAATAACCAAATACAAATAGGGTTGGAGGAGGATATTAGACCTAAGGCCCATTTGGATTTGATTTTTTTTTTTTATATAGTAGATTTGACTTATTCTTTAGATTATGAAAAGAGCTTAGTTAAATAAATAAATTTTTATGGTAATTCATATTTTTTTTTTATATCAGTACAGCTATTTATCGAGAATCACGACAGATGCCACCACATGCCTATTTTACCTCCTTGTGGGTTTACGTTCTTCTCTTATGTTCTTTATTATATATAGTTGCCGCGCTGTCTCTACAAACTAGTTTCATCTTTGCAACTTCAACTGCCCCTTCAGATTGCTTCACTATCTCCGCTTCCATTGCCTAAACCACCAACGTCTGCTTCACTATCTCTGCAATTTCACTTGCAACTAGAATCATGAACAGAATCACCATTGTATTATTAAGATTTTAATTGGGTGTTTTTTTGTACACGCATTTTCTTTCTTTTTTCTTGTATACACTTTAGATCTCAACCCTTTCGTTTAACATGCTATGATCTCGACGTCCTTACAAGAGAGTGATGAGTTTCACACGCTCTAAGCCCGGCCCGTATGCGGTTACGAAGATTGGCCACAATCCGAGCACTATTTACTTGGTATATTAAATAACAGGCCCGGCCCCTATGGGGGCACAAGTTGAGCGACAACATCGGGTAGAAGCTCATAGTTCAAACCACCAAATCCAACAATGGTAGAATACTACTACTATTTATATATCATATATACGTTATCCGAATTGAAAGTTGTTTACAACTCTTAATGGAACTAAAAAGCTTAAAAATTCAAAGTGAATTCTAAAGATGATTTAAAGGACAACAAATATAATTTAGCCAAAATTTTATGAAATAGAAGAATTATGGCTATATCACCTACAATGCATATACCACAGCCACTACCATAATGCAAGAAACATTCTTTCCAACCAAATTGGTAGCTCTTGGTGAAACAGGCAGCAATATAAGAATGTATTACACTGATGCATAAGCTATGTTAGTATGTTGCTGAACTTTTTCTGCTTTTAAGTAAATATCACTTTTGTATGCTATGACTTACATATATAGGGTCTTCAAAGTAAACACAATCCAATGTACACTCTTCATGAAAGCATACATTCCAAAACCGAACTAGTTGTTGAGATCTATTAATTAATTTTTTCTAATTAATAATATATAACATTGCCTTAATTATACATTTACTAGTTCTTTCTTCAATCAGAAGCATCCGTTTGTAAGTCAACCATTGTATCAACAAATAATTTTTTTATGTTCTCAGATCTTATCTTATAATCTTAGTTCCTTTTTTGTGACAGAAAATTAATATGCAGTCACAAATTTAATCACAAAGCTTCTCCTTATGGACAAGTCATGCAATTACTGCATATTTTGTGGAGTGCTGGACTTTAGCAGCTTATCTGCCTATGCTCACTAAACTGATGATTCATTGTGCAGTAAGTAACTAAATCATCATAAAGATCATGCAAGTGAAAACTAAATTAGTTAAATATAAGTTGTGCACTAAGATAAAGTCAAAGCTCATAGTTCAAACCAAGAAATCCAACAATGGCATGGTAGAAACTAATACTACTACTTATATATCATATATGCCAATAAATTGAAATGAAAGCTGACATGTGGCAGAAGCCTTTGGGCATGATGATAACTGTCTTTCTATTTCAGATAACCGTTTCACGTTGCTCCAGATTGTCATAGTTTTTAAAACTCTTGCCTTCTTCATAATAAATCTCGCTAACATAATGAGACTTTCTAGCGTTGTAGATGCAAAGTCCCGAATAGTGCAAGTTGTAAGGCTTGATGAAAGACAGCGTGGCACAAGCTCTTGATCATCTTTTGTAATGTACTCATCCCTCCAAGCATATTTGAACTTCTGTAAATATATAGATAAAATGAAACAATACATAAAGGTATGTTAAGAAAAGATAAATTAACTAAGATTATTAAATTCAACAAACCGGATAAAGTTCAAGATTTTGAAGCTTAGGACAATGTTGGAGCACTTGTACAGCTAAATTACAATCATAGTTGACCGCCAAATGAGTCAAATTATGGAATGTAGGAAAGTCAGTGGGGAGATAACCCTAAATTATATAAAAATAAAAAAGACAAAGTATTAGAAATTAAGGTAAATTTCTCAAAACTGAAAATACAAATGAATCACATTGTTGTTTTTCATTCCATTGGCAGACACCTTCATCATATAATCATAATAATTATACAAACCTTCCATAGTTTTATGCGTAGAAACTCCACATTTGCTAGTGCTTTAGCCGGAAAATGGAAATAACAGTCAGTGATATCAGCTCTATACAACTTTCTGAAGCTTGAATTTTCAAATTGTTCAAAATCAGAGGGTCTAAAACTGTTGTTGAAGTGTATATGTGATACTTGAAGATCTTCAAGAACCGGACATCCATCTAGAAGAAACATAAAATCTTGACATTGATCAAAGTACATATCTTTCAAATTTAGAATTTTGAGTGAGGGAAATCTAAAAGGAAAAGGAGAAACTTCATCCACATAGAACCAACTAAGCCTAAGAACTACAAGGGTTGTACAACTAAGTATAATAGCAGGCAATTTAGGAGGTATTGTTTCCCATTTTATACGAGCATGAAGATAAAGATGGAGATATTGAACTTTGCGTTGAACGGCAAGGTTGACCCAATTGTTGATATTGGTAATGCTGCTACCATGATCATAATAAAGAAGTTTAGATACATCGTATTGAATGTCGAGGATAAAAGTATTGATGGAACAAGAACTAAGAGAGTAGTCTCGCGAGTGCAAAACTGCTTTGACGAATTTGTTGAAATGATGAATGTCTTGGCTAGAATTGAGTTTCTTGTTGATGAAGTAAAGTGTGGGAACATGACGCCATAGATGAATCCATCTGTTAGAAAGAATGGAGGTGAAAATGGCTTGATTGGTGGGAAGAAAAGAGAGAATGTGAATCAGGATCTCGTCCGGTAAACTGCTTAACCTATCTCTATCGGTTGCAATTTTGTGATGAGACATTCTATGATATGATCACCTTCTTTTTTCACAATAGCAATGAAGGCATATGAATGGATGGAGTGGAACTTATTGTTAAGGTAGGTTACCAACAGATTTGACTATTCTAATCCTAAAAATATGGTAACAACCTGCCTCATAAGATTGGGTTCAATTCAAGTAAGATTAGACCAACAAAACAAGGATTTATTGTTAGCTTATGTGTTGTTATGCCGAAAATTAAGAGTGGGAAATTTTTATTTCTGTATTCCTAATTTTATGCATATTTTTAAGCATATCATATACGGAGTATTTTTGTTGTATTTATCTTATAATCTTCATATATTTTTTTATTTTTCTATCCGGTTGCTAATCCACCTAAAATTAAGGATTAAAATAACAAAAAACCAACGGAAAAGGATTAGCAATAGGTTTAACTTATCATTTTCTATTGGTGCATCAAACAACGGATTTAAACAGAATAGGATAGTATTATCAAACGGCCCTTAAGGGACTAAAATACTATAAAATACACATTTTTTGGACAAAAGCTTTTACAGAACAAATTAATTTTATTTCAGCGCGAATGACGTGAGAAAGAGTTAGAGTGGTTGCTAAAATTCTATCTCAACTCCAACTGGATTTTCTGGTGAACGGAGAATATATGAAGTATGGTGTTTGGAGCCTTATAGGTAAATGGCAGTATTGTGGTAATGGCATGTCGGTTCCATCACATATGGCTGTGGTTTCAGAGTTAGTTCTGTCTCTGCAGTTCATCCTGGTGCATTGGTCTTTTATGTATCTTCACATGCACAAAACACACGACGTATAGGTACGAGTAGTTATCTCCCTCCAAAGAAACTAGTGGGGCTTGAATGCGCCATCTCGAATTCAAGACCTTTTTTATACCACTAGACCAACCCTTTGGAGTTAAATACGATAAACTTTAAAAAATAAAAGTACAAGTACGTTAATATAAAATATTAAAAAATATACTTTTTGAGTAAATTACTATCATTAATCGTTATGCTTCAGAGATTTACTTTTTTTTTTTTTTTTCTTTTTTCACTATCTACATTATTTTCATCAAAATAAAGAGAATTCATATGCAATAAAACAAAATCAACAGATTTTCTACTATTTAACCACCGTTGTGTGCACCACCGTGAATCAACTTAACAAAAATGGGTACGGAGTGGTTCATGTATGACACATAGGCCTACATATATCTAAATATTACATAAACGAATATGCTCTATAAAAGAAATAGAAGAATCTAAATCACAATATGTTCCACTTTTCCTCAATGGAATTACAAATCCTTGCAATACATAAAGCAGCACTTAAAGGGCACCCAGAAACTGCAATCAAGAAACATAATAAAGTTAGAAACTCAATAGTTATTTTTCCTTTATGGACAAATACATTTCGGTCATGTTTAGATAAATAGTTTAATCAAGCGTTTATCATATATTTGCATATAAGCTACTTCTATAATAGAGAGTTTTAAATTTAATTGTAACTTGTGGTAATGTGCCAAGTTTTTTATTGATGTAACACAAAACTTGTATTATAAATCCACCTGGATGATTTCAACTAAGCATATTTTATGTCATGTGAATAATAAACTTGACATTTCACCACCTAGTGAGGACCAAAAAAATATGATTTCATATAAGCTATAAATTAATTTCATAAGCTATTCTATAGAACTTATTGAAATAAGCAGAAAATAGTCTATAAGTTCTCCCAAATAGTCTCACAGGTGTTTATACCAGTCGATAACCTCAAATAAGTTAATCCAATGAGGCCCAAGTTTAAGGAAAAGTGAATACAAGGATAACATACCAGCTATATAATCCTCTGTGTAATCTGTCTCAATCTTCCCACGCGCCATTGCTCCTACCTTAAATTAGACCATTTAAAAGTTAAAATCCACTGAGATAGATAGGCATAGGAATTTAAAAATTGAGCTAATAAGTACCACAAAGACAAGGTCCAGATTGCTTGGAATTGTTGACAAATAGTCTTTCATATTTACCAGCTTCTCTGAACTAAAAGATAAACCTATCATTCAAAGCGAGCGATTAATTATATTTTTTTTAAGAGAAGAGAAAAAGACAAGAAGGAAGAAACAAAGGAAATAAGCATGTGGCCTTCATGAAATCTATGTTGTCAAATAACAACTATAGCGCTATAGCATAGCGGAATTTTAACAAATTATTTATTGTTCCATGATATGCTATCAAGTACAAAGTGTTTTCAAACAGCGGTGGCTGCGGTGCTATAGCACTACAATGTAGCAAAATGTGAACAAATTTCTAATCTTTGCCATTCGCGATTGACAACACTGTATGGAACCAATATCAAAACCACTGGACAACAATAACAAACCTGTTTTCCGCGAGTTGATAGGCAAATATTGGGTTACGGGGTTCTTTATTGTGCGGAGAACTTTCTCACGGCTGCCAACAGCAGATATAGTCAATTTCTGAAGCAGCTGCACTGCAAGGAAGAAATGTTTTAAAAGCAAGAAATAAGAGGTTATTCATTTTCTTAACAAAAAGAAAATCATGCAGGCACACACAAGATAGTAGTGCTAACATAATCAAATCAAATAGGTAACTAAGTAAAACTTACACATGAGATTAGAGAACTCTTTGAATAAACTTGGAATACGAACATTGGGTTTAACCTCTATGAGAACGCCTTTTTCAGTCCTTATGTATACCACTTTCAACCTACCAGCTTTATTCAGTGGGCTATCTAAAATAGACAAAAGTGCCTGAAAACAACATTTTATATGAAATGAGTTTCTAAATTATTATGCTAAAATATGTATTTCATTCCTCAAAATATGATAATTTTTACTTGACTACCAAATATTATACAATAATTTTGTCCTAATCAGTAATACTATCTCAAAATTTAGGTTGAAGCATAAATGGTGGTACTTTGGAGACTAAAATCTCAGTTAAGCCAAATTATTACTACAAAATTCAAGACCATCGTTGTACATTCTCCAATTAGACAATAGTTGGTTGATTATAGAACAAGACAATTCATTTAAACTTAGGACAACCAAGAAGCATAACCTAAACATGAAACTCAATAACATAAAATAGTGAGAATATAATTGATAAAAACATTTTTTAACCAACCTCATGACAAATGTCAGGTCTGTAATCCTTAGGATTCTTGTTATGATTGCGGAGGAAATGAGCATGTTCATTCATGTTCAAAAGCTGATAGGTCTGTTATACATAGTTCAACATCATCATCATAATTTCATCATCATTAATCCAAACATGACCTAAATCCATATAATAAAACAGAAAATTGAAATACCTTGCCGACTTTAGCGACTTCCAAAGAAGCTCTTTCAAGAATAAATATAACACCTGGTTTCTGACTGTTGTTTTCAGTTGGAGGAACAATTGGGATACCAACAAGTTCGTTTACGCTGTAAGCTCTCGTCATTTCGGCACACACAGCTCACTGCAAAATTATTATTAAGAAACCTCAAAACCAAGGCAATAATGCAGTCTCCAGGGCATAAGCACTTCCAGATATGTATCATTATTAAAACAGTTAGTTCCAAGAATCGACACCGATACTATGAAGGAAAGTAACTTCTCTACCATCTAGGCCTTCCAACTTACTTACAACAAGTAATATTTTTATTCAATAGCAATATGAAATAAAGTCAACGAACACATTATAAACACAATTATTTTTTTAACTGCAAAATTAATATGCTACAACAGCAGTCACTATAGCTAAAACCTCAAAACTAACACAGAACCAAAGAAAACCCCTAAACGCAAATTCCACACCAGAACAGTAATACACTATTCAATCAATCGATCAATCAAATAAACAAATCAAAATTTCCCAAACAACTAAAACCTAGATGTCGAGTGGTGGTGGTCACTGGTCGAAGCTTTTCCGGTGAACGATTTGATTTAATTTTTTGATAAACAAAACTATATCAAATAGAAGCAAAAATATAGGAAGTAAATATTGGTTGTGATGATTCGATGAACCAAAGTTACCTGGGAAGGAATGTAGGCAAATTGATTGGAGGTGTGAAAAACTCTGCCGCCGTTTTAGTGAAGACGATGCTGATTTTCTCTTGTATATTATAAACACTTCTTCTTCTTTTTTTTTTTGTTAAATATATTATATTATACAAAATTAAAAATACAAATTTTTTGTTTTTCTCCCTATAAAAAAATACTTTTTTTTTTTGTCTAAAATATTTTATGAATGCATATTTTTTAAAATTATTCTATTATCTTTAACTTTTTTTAAACATGTTATGAATAATAAGGTCTAGTGGATGCTATGATGTTAATAGCGGTGCTATAGCACGCTATAGCGGGATAGCGTAGCGGTAAATCCCCTCCCCGCTATGTTATAGGTCCGCTTTCCGCTATTTAGAGAAGCAGAAATAGCGGTCGCTTTTGCCTTTTGGGAGAATTTTTTTGATGAGAACCTTAATTTTTTTTAAATAAATCATAAAGTTAGGGGTATTTTGTCTTTTCCGCACCCCTTTGGTGCCCTAAGTTCTCATATCACGTGATTACTTTTCTCTTTGCGCCGATTCTTCCAACGTTTCTCATATACTTCAACCCTCATCTCCTTCAACGCTCGCTTTGAAAGTATGATTTTACATACAGTTAGAACTTGTCATTAATGGCTTGTCATTTTGTGTACTTATAGAACTTGCTTATGGTTTATTTTGATGGGATTTCATTTTGAGTACTTCTAGAACTAGATGAAATGTTATTTAGTCTTTTATTTAGAACCTATTTTGATGGTAAATGATAATATTTAGTATAATTATTAAGTATGAAAGCCCCTTTAATTTTGTATATTTCTCTATTTTTTAGTATTTACGCATGTTATTGGAATTTATGTTTAATTTGTACATGGATTTTTGGTCTTCACAATAGCGGTCATCCCACTACCCGCTATACCGCTATAGCATTTTATGGGGTCGGCGCTACGCGCCGCTATCCGAGATTAACAACATAGAGTGGATGTCCATCCTAATTTCTTCCTTATTCTATATAACTCCCACTAGTGAAGTGGACCTTAATTGCCCTTGGTCTTTCACTTTCTTCCTTTGTATCCTATAAATAGGACTATTGTTATGATGTAAAGACACACATGTGAATAGTTGAATACAAAGTTCTCATTTTCTCTATCTCTATGTTTTACCTCTTGAGATTTATTTCTAACACGTTATCAACACAAAGCTCTTACAACACAACTTGAGGTAATATTGTTTGTTCTTTTGTATGCTTTATTTGTGATATCATTGCTTAAAGTGAGTTTTATAGAAAAACAAATATAGTGCCTTTGATTTTTGTGTTTTAATTGTTATTTGCTTGGAATCCGGGAGAATGTATGATTAGTGTCATGCTGTGATTTTTCTACTGTCTGTTATTGCTTCTATATGCTATCTTGGAAGATGATGATACCATGCTATGATTTTTCTGCTGTATGTTATTGCTTATATGCTCTACATGGGTTAATTTTTGTTGTTGTCGGCAAGTGTATGTTTGTGTTGCTACTTGCTACAAATAGACAAAATTAGTATAAGAAATTAAGATGAAATTCACCAAAATTAAAAATACAAATGTATCACATTGTTCATTTTCATTCCATTGGCAGACACCATCATGCATCATATTCATAATAATAATCAACCAAACCTCATAGTTGATAAGTTGTATGCGTAGAAATTCCAAATTTAATAGCGCGATTTTCATCGGAAAGGGGAAGTAACAGGCTGTAATATCTGCTCTTTTCAAGTTTGTTAAGCTTGAGATTTCAAAGTGTCCAGCATTGTCGAAATCCTTCAAGTTTATATCATAGAGTAGAAGATCTTCAAGAATTGGACATCCATTTAAAAGCAACATAAAATCTCGGACATGCTTTTAAAGCACATGTCTTTCAAATGAAGGGTTTTAAGTGAGGGAAATGTAAAAGAAGTAAAAACTTGATCCACGTAGAAGCAGCGCAACTTGAGAACAAGTGTTGTACAAGTGAAAATGCTAGTAGGTAATGCAGGGCGGTTAGTTTCCCAAGAGTGAGACAATGCACGTAGAGATTTAGATATTGAACCTTACGTTGGCCAGCATATTGGATCCATCTGTAGATATCGGTTAGGATATTGGTAAGGTTACGGAGAGAATAATAGGGAAGTTGAGATGTATATTGAATGTCGAGCAAGAAAGTGTTGATGGGATGAGAGGTTTTAGAGTCTTTTCGCGAGTCTATAACTTTGTTGACAAAATTTATGAAGCTATGATAGTCTTGCAGGTTTTTCGGTTTAGTGTGACTGAAGTCAACAACAGGAACAAAAAGCCATAGATGAGTCCATCTCTTTGAAAGAATGGCTGTGGTAATTTGGTAAAGGCTTGTTTGGTGGGAAGAAAAGAGAGAATGTGGCAAAGGATGTCTTCTGGTAAACTACTGATCCTATCTATTGCCGCTGCTGTTGAGATGATGTCTTCTTCAGACATTGTATTTGTCTGCGCCATTTTTTCAGTGGCAGTGAAGACCAAATAAGGGTTTAGGGTTAGTATTTATTGTGTAAAACTTTGTTTATTTGTGAAATCCAATCAAACCATATGTGTATATCATGTGACCTTTTTTTATGTTGGTTTGTATAATAAGTTGATATTCTAGCTCCTACACTCACGCGGGCAGGCCGAAAAATCTACGTACAGCTGGAGTTGTTCTAAGTTGGAGTTTTACCAAGAAATTTGAAGAAATCACGAACTGTCATCTCGAATAACTACACCACATCCGACAGAAGCCCTTGGACATGCAGATAGATCTCTTTCTATTTCGGACCGTTCCCTGCTGCACCCGATTGTCATGGTTTTTAAAACTCTTGCACTCTTCAAAATAAATCTTGCTAACATAATGTGACGCTGTAGGCCTACAAATGCAAAGTCCCGAATAGTGCAAGTCGTAAGGTTTAATGAAAGGCAATCTGGAACAAAGTCTGGATCTGCCCAATTTTCTTTATCATCTTTCGTGAAGTTCATGGAGCAGCGATCGCTTAAGTTCTGTTAATAATACATATGAGATAAAACAGTACAGTTCTGTTTTTTTATAGATAAACAAAATGACAAAGTCATTATAAACTCATACACAAATGAGAGAGTTGGGGTTCGAACCCCAGCCATGACATCCACGACTTGTAGACAAAAAATGTTCTTTTAATAAGATTTTCTTTTAGTTTTCAACCACATTTAATCACAAAGCTTCTTCTTATGGACAAGTCATGCAATTACTGCATATTTTGTGGAGTAGTGGATTTTTGGCAGCTTATGCTTACTAAACTACCCTTTATAATTAACTCATGATTCCTTGTGCAGTAAGTAACCTTTGTCAATATCGTTGTAAAAAGAAAAAAAGAAATCATAAAGATCATGCAAGTGGAAACTAAACCAGTTAAATATAAGTTGCTCATAGTGCAAACCAACAAATCCAACAATGGCATGATAGAAGCTAATGAAACAAAAGACATAATAGATAAACTACTACTACTACTATTTATATATCATATCTAAGTTATCCGAATTCCGAATTGAAACTTGACATGTTGCAGAAGCCCTTGGGCATGCTGATAACTTTCTTTCTGTTTCAGAGGACCGTGTTTTGTTGCTCCAGATTGTCATGGTTTTTAAAACTCTTGCATTCTTCAGAATAAATCTTGCTAATATAATAAGACATTTTGGCATTGTATATGCATAGTCCCAAATAGTGCAAGTTGTAAGGCTCAATGAAAGACAGCGTGGAACAAATTCTATATCCGTTCGATTTTCTTGATCAACTTTTGTATTGTAAGCATCCCTCCAAGCATGTCTTAAGTTCTGTAAATAATATAGATAAAATGAAACAATAAATACAGGCATTGTTAAGAAAAGATAAATTTACATACTATACGATTCTTAAAGTCAACAAACCATATAAAGTTCAAGCTTTTGAAGCTTAGGGCAATGTTGGAGCACTTGTTCAACTATATCACAATCATAGTTGATCGCCAAATGAGTCAAATTATGGAATGTAGGAAAGCCAGTGGGGTGATATCCCTAAATTATATAAAAATAAAACAGACAAAGTATTAGAAATTAAGATAAATTCCCCAAAACTAAAAATACAAATGAATCATATATTCATAATAATCAAACAAACCTTCCCTAGATGTATGCGTAGAAACTCCAAATTTGACAGTGCTTTCACCGGAAAATGGAACTTACAGTCAGTGATATCAGCTCTTTTCAACTTTCTTAAGCTTGAATTTTCAAATTGTTTAAAATCAGAGGGTCTATAACTGTTGTTTAAGAGTATATGAGATAGTTGAAGATCTTCAAGAACCGGACATCCATCTAGAAGCAACATAAAATCTTGGCATCGACCAAAGTCCACCTTTTTCAAATTTAGAGTTTTGAGCGAGGGAAGTCTAATTAAAGGAAAAGGAGAAACTTGATCCATATAGAAGCTACTAAGTTTAAGAACAACTAGAGTTTTACAACTGAGAATGCTAATAGGCAATCTACAATTGTTATATAGACTGAGATATTGAACATTATTGTGTTCAAGTACATGTTTGACCCAATTGCTGATATAGAAAAGCATAATTTGATAATGATGATCGTTGTAGTAATTGTATTGAATGCCGAGGAACAAAGTGTGGATGGAACGAGAGGCGGAAGAGGCTTTTGGCGAGAGGAAATTGGTTTGGATGAATTGAATGAAGCGATCATCGTCTTGTTGATTATTAAGTTTTGTGTTGAGGAAGTTAAGAACGGGAATTTCGCGCCATAGATGAATCCATCTCTTAGAAAGAATGGATGCAATAATGGCTTGTTTAGTGGGAAGAAAAGAAAGAATGTGAATCAGAATCTCGTCTGGTAAACCACTGAACCTATCTGCGGAAATTTTCCGCCGAGACATTCTATTAGAACGTTAAACACAGTGGTAGAACAGCCGCTTGTATATTTAGAATCCTAAAAAACAAGTTAATAGTAACCAAATAGGGTTTATGTGTTTTACGTGAGCTACAAGCAAAAGAAAAATATATTTTTATATCATATTTTTTAAAATAATAAACTAATTAATTTTAAATATTTTAAATATTAGTCAAAAAAAATAAAAATATTTTAAATATAAAATCTTCAAAAGATATTTAGGTATTATTCTCAACATCGATTAATCTCTTTTATTTATAATTTAAATCTTTTTACTTAATTTTTTTTAATACAAAAGATGTTTATTTCATTTCATTAGCAATAATAATAGCATCAATACATAAAAATGCAAATAGCAATTATGTGTAACATGTAATATTGACTCTCAAGGGAGGCCATGAACAAACAATAATACTTATTTGGCCACAAGTATTTGTATATTCTATTTAGGCACACCTCGTACATACAATTAAAAATAAATAAAAAGAAAAAAATTAAATAATATATTTTTTTTAAATAATTGAATACAATATCACTCATACCCGCGGGTATCTGTCCGCCCCGCCCCAATTTCGACGGCAAAAAACCGAATTGACTGAGTTTGGATTTTCCTCGGTTTTAAAAAACGGGTGTGGAGTGGATAATGAGAACATTGATATCCACCTTAAACCCGTCCTCGAACCCGCCCCGCTTATATAATTACATTTTACCTCTCTTAAATTATAAGCACTTGACAAAGTTTTAAATTTTATTCATATGGTTGTATTTATTTTTAAGTTGAGTATCAAATAAAGTTGTTTTTTCTATTTATATTCTTTATTTAAAAAAATCATATTGTCAAAAAAATTGTTTTCAACTTTTACTCCTTTTTAATAAAAAAAAATTACCAAAACTTAACCAAAGTTCATATAGAAGCGAGACAGAATGATGATACCCGAACTCCGTTGGATATGTGTTTAGAGTTCTACTTTTCATACCCGTTAAATTTGAGAAAGGCAAAATCCGGGCCGACCTTTCCCATTACCATGCCTACTTCGTAATATGTATTTGTGTGTATGTGTGTCCAGATTGTGCTCAGAAATATTTATTACTAAACAAGACTTCTCACAAACAAACCTCTATTATTATCAACAAAAAAAAGGTCAATGACCAAAATGACTATTGATCGTGTAAACTTGAATTGAGCTGGAAATGAACCAAATTGTCGTCTACAGTTCAAAAATCTAAACATTTATTAAAGACCGAAAATCAACTATACACAATATCAACTGTCAATTTCAGATTGACGGCTAACACGAGTACCGTATGTGTGTGTGTTTTTTGTCGAGTAGACCAATAGCTATAAATTCTACCCTTGAAAGCGAATAAGTAGGTGTCCGGTATTTGAACTATTACGTATATAATGCAATGTGTCTACCAACGACGAATCTAAGCTACAAAACAAATCCATTGAAAACAGAAGGAACAAACAAAATCAAACAGTTAATTAATCAATTAAGTACGTTTTTCTTAGAATTAGCATAACTCTTGAGATGAAAATCAAGAAAAAGAGCCAAAAGATAAGCATTAGAAACAGCATTGAAGCACCACGCCTTAATCACAGAGCATCCACCACCGGATCTAGAGTGGTAATAAAGCATGAGACCGGAGACAGCAAAGCTGAAAACAAACTGAACAACCTTTGGAGTGTTTGGGGCCAGATAGATGCTGATTTTTCATCATATCAGTGGGGGCGTTTCCTTATGTTTGTCTGCGATAGATGATCTTTATTGTATCAGAGTCCTTTAGGGAATCTTCAGTGTGTTGGTGGTGCTGTTGGGGATTAAACGGCAATAGGGGTGGTAAAGGGTTAGAGTGGTTGCTAAAATTCTATCTCAACTCGAACTGGATTTTTTTGTGGCCGGAGAATATATGAAGTATGGTGTTTGGAGCTTTATAGGTAAATGGCACGATTTGTGGTATGGCATGTCGGTTCCATCACATATGCCTGTGGTTTTGGAGTTAGTTCTGTCTCTGCAGTTCAGCCTGATGAATTTTACTCTATCCACCGTTGAGGGGTGGCCGATGCCTGATGTTGCTAACTTGCTACGGAAGGGTCTACATTTTTTCTGCTGCATAACCTACAGAATTTTGCAGATTTTAATCAGGTTGTAGTAGATTTTGACTCTCTTTGTTCTTTGTTTTATTTGGATTAGGTGGAGGCATTATGTTGGAAGCTTTGTATATTTTAGGTGTGAATGTTTTTTGGGATTGATCGATTTTTGTGCATTGGTCTTTTATGTATCTTCCCGTGCAAACTAAATCTTGTTTTGTTTTCCATTCCTTTATGAACAAAAAGTTGAATTGGTGCGACACCGTGAATGTCTCAACGTAGGTTATTGGCCCTTTTATTATCCCATTGGCAATGACAACAAGGGTCGGTATATAATAGTATAATACTCATGTCTCTAAATATAACATTCTTGGAAAAAAAAAAGTTTTTTTTTTATAGATAAACAAAATGACAAAGTTATTATAAACTCACACACAAATGAGGGAGCCGGGGTTCGAACCCCGGCCATGACATCCACGACTTAATAAGATTTTCTTTTAGTTTTTAACCGCATTTAATCACAAAGCTTCTCCTTATGGATAAGTCATGCAATTACTGCATATTTTGTGGAGTACTGGATTTTTGGCAGCTTACCAGCCTATGCTTACTAAACTACCCTTTATAATTAACTCACGATTCCTTGTGCAGTAAGTAACCTTTGTCAATATCGTTGTAAAAAGAAAAAAGTCATCAAAAATATCATGCAAGTGGAAACTAAACCAGTTAAATATAAGTTACTCATAGTGCAAACCAACAAATCCAACAATGGCATGATAGAAGCTAATGAAACAAAAGACAGAAACTACTACTACTACATTAAAAAAATAAAAATAAACTACTACTACTATCTATATACTCCCTCCGGTCCATATTATAAGGAACAATTTGGAAAAAATTACACATACTTTTATAATTAACTCATGATTCCTTATAATATGGACCGGAGGGAGTATTATATATATCCGAATTCCAAATTGAAAGTTGACATGTTGCAGAAGCCCTTGGGCATGATGAGAACTTTCTTTCTATTTCAGAGAACTGTTCTATGTTGCTCCAGATTGTCATGGTTTCTAGAACTCTTGCATTCTTCAGAATAAATCTTGCTAACGTAATGAGTCTTTCTAACATTGCAAAGTCCCGAATAGTGCAAGTTGTAAGGCTGAATGAAAGACAGCGTGGAACAAAACCAGAGGGTCTAAAACTGTTGTTGAAATGTATATATGATAGTTGAAGATCTTCAAGAACCGGACATCCATCTAGAAGCAACATTAGATCTCGGCATCGACCAAAGTACACCTTTTTCAAATTTAGAGTTTTGAGCGAGGGAAGTCTAATTAAAGGAAAAGGAGAAAATTGATCCATATAGAACCTACTAAGTTTAAGAACAACTAGAGTTTTACAACGGAAAATGCTAATAGGCAATCTACAACTGTCCTGTACACTGAGATATTGAACATTATTGTGTTCAACTACATGTTTGACCCAACTGCTGATATACCTAAGGCTAATTTGTCTATTATGATAGTCAAAGGAATTGTATTGAATGCCGAGGAAGAAAGTGTGGATGGAACGAGAGGCGGCAGAGGCTTCTGGCGAGAGGAAATTGGTTTTGATGAATTGAATGAAGCTATAATTGTCTTCTTGATTATTAACTTTGGTGTTGAGGAAATTAAGAACGGGTACATCGCGCCATAGGTGAATCCATCTCTTAGAAAGAATGGATGCAATAATGGCTTGTTTAGTGGGAAGAAAAGACAGAATGTGAATCAGAATCTCGTTTGGTAAACTGCTTAACCTATCTGAGGAGATTTTCTGCAGAGACATTCTATTAGGACGCTAAACACAGTGGCAGAACAGCAGCTTGTATGTTTAGAATCCTAAAAAACAAGTTAATAGTTACTAGAATTAAGGTGGTTCCTTATTAATGATAACAGTAGATTAATATACTTACCGTTATTAGTAAGTATACTAATCTACTGCTATTAATAAGGAAGCACCTTAACATTTTATACTATCTAATAATAAGGAAGCACCTTAATTCTATACTTATCGGTAAGTATACTAGTCTACGGCTATTAATAAGGAAGCACCTTAATGCTAGTAACATTCTATATTATCTAATAATAGTAACCAAATAGGGTTTATGGATATCGGGCGACTATGTCGGCCCAAACATGTGTTAAACATGTTGCCATACTCTCTCTCTCACACCCAGCCGGCCCTAATTTTATTTTGTGAGTTTTCTTCTTCTTCACTGGTGAGGGGTGATTTTAGGTCAATTTTGGCCTAAAATCACCCAACTGCATCTTTTTTTCTTCGTTTTTAAATTTAAATAAGTGATTCTCACATATATTAAGTATTTTATTTCGTTTCTTTTGTTGTGATTTCGTCGTTGAGTGCGGCGTTGTGTTGTTGGTCGTCATTGGTACGGCATTTGTTTTCCCGTTTTGTTGCGGTGTTCGTTTAGTTCATATTGAAAGATCGACTTCAATCAATTGCAAATTCAATCAATGATTTAGACATCATCGTTGCATATCCGAAAGCATGGACATTCCGGTGACTTTAGTTTTATCACATTATTAGGCATTTCAGCGATGTTGAATTTGTATTTGCATATATGATGTACTCTATCAATTATTGGAATGAATGAATATCATTGTGTTCGAGTCAACAAAAAAAGTGAGCTACAAGGAAAAGAAAAATAAATTTTTATATCATATCTTTTAAAATAATAAACTAATTAATTTTAAATATTTCTAAACAAAAATATAAATTTTAAATCATATTCCGTAATATCTATTTTAAATATAATCTATAATATATTTAAATATAAAATCTTCAAAAGATATTTAAGAATTATTCTCAACATCAATTAATCTCTTTTTATTTATAACTAGACACCGACCCGTGCTATCGCACGGGTTTTGTAGATTTTCATATATTATATAAAAAAAAACACAAATTTGTGATAGCTAAACTTGAGATATATATAGAGGAAAATATAAAACGCGGCGAGAATGAATAGTTAGAGTAAAAATTTGTGAAAGCTAAACTTGAGATATATATATATATATATATATATATATATATATATATATATATATATATATAGAGGAAAAACAAAACATATACGATAAATATTCATAAGATATCTTTATAAAATAAAAATTGATTTCTATTTAAACAAATTAAATATTTGCAAAACAGTGAAAAATATTAAATTATATATTGTTGTGACACGTCTTGAGTTCGATTTCTACTGAGGTAGGTGTATAAAAAAATTGGAGACTTAGAAAAAAAAATTGAACATGTATTTCAGAAAAAATTGATTGGATTGTTTCTTTTTTTTTTACGGAATTGATTGGATTGCATATTCAATACATGTTGGTTACAAAAGTATTTCAAATTGATTGATATGTCATAGTGGCTAATATATGTCATAGTGGCTAATATATGAAGCATTTATAAAAGGGTTATAAGTTCAACTCCTGCTAAGGACATTTTTATCATTTTTTAATAATTAAATTAGGGTTTTAGTAGGGTTAAATTAGGGTTACTTAGAGACTTAACTACTTTTATATATATAATGATATAATGATATAATGATTTAAAGCTTTTTACTTGATTTATTTTTAATTCAAATGATGTTTATTTCATTTCATCAGCAATAATAATAGCATCAATACATAAAGTGCAAATAGCAATTACGTTGACTCTCAAGTGAGGCCATGGACAAACAATAATAGTAATTATTTGGCCACGAGAATTTGTATATTCTTTTTTTTAGTCTTAGTCCATAGGAAGGGGATCGTTTATTTACCATCAATTTGTTTTCTTGACCATCTCACTCACTCCCGTTTTAAAGAACACTTCTTTTTCTTAATTTTTTTGTCATGCTAAACAGTGTCTCTAGGGTACTTATTAAGCATGCTAAAAAAGAAAATAAAAGATAAAATTAATATTAAAAAACCAACTTTGTATACCTTTTATTGAATACACGTATTTCGAGATAAAAAAGTAAATTTTCCTATTTTTTTATATGTTAAAACGTTGTTCATCATTTCCAAAGAACACTAGTAATTGTGGAAAATTGACCAAAAAAACATACTCCATCCCATCTTGAATATTAGAAACAAAAAAAAAAGGCATACCCTTTAAGAAAAGTGGATAAGGTATAAAAAAAATATGTCATTTACTATTTTATCCATAGTTTTATACGGTTTCCAAGGTGTACATCTTTTTTATACGGATTCCAAGGTGTAGGCTTGTAGTAGTATGGAAAAGTAAAACAAAGGGTAAAATTGTAATATTCAAAATAAATGTAATGATTGTAGTAACTTTTTCTTATATTTAAAACTTTGTAATTTTTTTTTTTGTTTCTTGTATATAAGACCGGAGTATATGAGACCGGATGGAGTATATTTTTATTCTACCAACAAAGTTGAATTTGGTTATTTCAACGATGTGCTTTCCAAACACAATATACATCATAATAGAACATTGACTTTGGATTTCAACTGAACATAATGTGTGTCAAACTAAGTGCTGAATTGTTGTCACTATACTTTATTATGCCTATGCTTGACTGACTTGTGGATTCTAATGGATATTTAGAGTGGCAATAATACAAAATCTAAGCTTATTGCCAATGCATTGTTTCAAATGGGGGGAGCTACCATTTTATTATTACCTATCAAAAAATAACAAGACAAGGCAATCATGGCTAAGTTCAAGGTTTAGTATCTTGTGAGAACTACACACTTGTGATCAAATGATAATGCAAATGTGGATTCATAAATTAAGTAAATAATCATTTTTACTTCTAAATTTGTGAACCAGTGTCACTATAGTCTTGAATGAACGGTAACTACAAAATCATCAAATGAATATCTCTTCTACAACTTTGTAATTTCATGTATCAAACTAACTAACAAATCACATATAAGTACTACGTTTTTATAATTTTCACACATTCAAGAATTATAATAAGCTCAATGACCAAAATGACTATTGATCGTGTAAACTTAAATTGCTTTGGAAATGAACCAAATTGTCGTCTACAGTTCAAAATTTCGCATCTCAACATTAATTAAAGACCGAAAATCAACTATACACAATATCAACGGTCAATTTCAGATTGGACGACTAACACGAGTATGTGTGTGTGTTTTTTGTCGAGTAGACTAATAGCTATAAATTCTACCTTAAAAGTGAATAAGTAGGTGTCTGGAATTTGAACTCTCTACATATATATAATGCAACCTGTCTACCGGCGAATCTAAGCTACAAAACAAATACATTGAAAACAGAAGGAACAAACAAAATCAAACAGTTAATTAATCAATTAAGTACGTTTTTTCTTAGAATTAGCATAACTCTTGAGATGAAAATCAAGAAAAAGAGCCAAAAGAGAAGCATTAAAAACAGCATTAAAACACCAAGCCTTAATCCCAGAGCATCCACCACCGGATCCAAAGTGGTAATAAAGCATGACACCGGAGACAGCAAAGCTGAAAACAAACTGAACAATCTGACAATCCGTTACGGCGCGCTTCCACGGCGGTCGAATTCCGACGGCGGTGAGGAAATAGTAAGAGTACATGATGACGTGGACAGAGGAGTTAGTTAGAAGAGCGATTGGGAATAATGACTGAGAATAATTGAGCCATAGATAGCACATGATGGGAACGGTGGAATGATGGTACACGTGGAGAAAGGAGAGACGTTTGATTGATCTAGAGAGGATAATGAAGAGAGTGTCTATGAATTCAAGGAATTTAGAGAGGTAGAAGATGTAAGCCCAAAAGAAGAGTGGACCAGTTGGAGGGGTGTGAATAGGGAAGCAGATGGTGGAGCGGAGATTGGGGGAGTGGGTTAAGATAGTGAGGGAGGTGCCAATAGCCATAGTGAGGGAGAGGATGGAGAGAGTGAGGTTATGGAGTGCAGTGAAGGGTTTGAGGAAGTGAGGTGGGATGGGTGGGAGAGGGAAGAGGAGAAGGAGAGTGAGGGAGAGATAAGAGGATATGGAGAGAAAGAGGAATAGTGGGGATGAAGCTGGGGTTTGAGGAGGGTTCCATGTGAAGTTTAGGATTTTTGGATGGTAGACTAGCCAGTATTGGAGGGTTTTGACAATGGGGTTTTCCATTCTCTGCTTTCGATATGGATAAGAAATGTTGTTGGTCATTGGTGAGAACGGAGAAGTGGGGTTGTTTTATTAGGACTTGGATTCGATGCTGTACAAAAAACACACAGTTTGGTGTTATAGTGTATCTCAGTCGTCTGATCTTAACGTCTGAGATTAAATATAATAAAAATAACCATGATTTAATCTCAGACGTCCGATTTTAATCGGACGGCTGAGATACACCACAACACCAAACTGTGTCCTTTTTGTACAGCATCGAGTCCAAATCTAATTTATTTGATGTTATGTGTAAGTGAATGTTTCAAGGTACTAGGTTCGGGTAGGTTACCGACACTTTTATTATGGATTTGGATACTCTCCAAAAAAAATTCTTTTATATATGTTGTTCATTCAATAGTAATTTTAACCATTGATTTTAGGGGAAACCATCATTTTGATCCTTAAAAGTGTAACTCGCTATCATATTAGTCCCTGAATGTATCAAAATTGCAAATACATCCCTAGCATCTCATTTGATAGTCATTTTTCGGACTAAATTGACCAACAAAGAATACATTTGAGGATTAAATTGACTACTAAAAAATATATTCAAGGACCAAAATGACTAATAAAAAAGGCATTTGTGGATCTGTTTCCAATTTTATTAGATTCAAGGACTAATGTGACAGCGAGTTACACATTCGAGGATCAAAATGACTATTTGCTCTTGATTTTTTTCTTTTCTTTTCTCTTCTCTTAATTTTTTTTTTGTTTTTTATGATTTATCAACCACTTTTTTTAGTTTGAAATAAATATGATTATAATATATATATATATATATATATATATATATATATATATATATATATATATATATATATATATATATATATAAATAATTACACATGAGTCAAAGGTAGACGGACAACAAGCTGCGCCGCTAAACCTTTTTGTATAGCAAAACCTAATCTTTGAAAAATATCTATAATTTGTTATATAGTTGTAACTAAATTAAAAAGTGTAATAGCCCCCTTATTGAGTTGTTTTGTAGCCCTTAAATAACCTTAGGACAAATCTTGATGACTTGGTATTAGATTCTTAATTTGAAAATCCTTATACCATTAAACCCTAAAAAGTTACTTTACCTTGCAATATCTTAATTGTTTTAACAAGACTCCATCGTTATTATGAACCAGTTTAGGTTGCAATGCAAATTTCCTATTTGTTACAAATACTGTCTCTTTTAAGGGGGGGAAAAACAGAAAGTTACACGTCCATGTGACAGAATCACCAGCAGTCATAACATTATTTTCTTGACCATGTCTGTTATATGCGTCTCTTGATAATAATTTAGAGTCTCACTCCCATTTCAATTAACACTTGAAATTGTGAAAATTTGACCAAGAAACCATAGGCTTTGATTCCACAGACCAGAGTATTGGAAAGATCTGATATTGGAGTTGAGGCTTGCATGCTAGAAGCAGTTGTTCATGAGCTCCCCCTGATATTTATTAAAAACAGAGTTGAATTTGGTGGTTCTTCTTCCGAAACACTATACATCTTAAGAGCATTTACATCTTTGTGTCAAATTGTTGCATTCTCCCTCTCACACCATGCATTAAAAACAAGTTTGGATTTCAAAGCAACATAAAGAGTGTCAATTTAAGTGGAACAGCTGCAGTACTGGATTGTTGTCACTATATTTGGCTAAACATCTTCTGATAGTTCACGAAACTCATTGGCTTTTGTCCTAGGCATGGAATGGCTATAGATGCAGTGCAAAATCCAAGCTTATTGGCAATGCATTGTTTCAGATGGGGGAGCTACTATTATATTATTATCTAACAAAAAATAACAAGGAAGTGGAATTATGGCTAAGTACAAGGTTTAGTATCTTGTATAATTGAATGGATTCAGAGGATTGCCATGATACAATGTGAGAATATGAAGGTAGATCTTCCACCATTTTTTGTCGCCAGAGAAAGAGATGGAAAAGGGGAAAAATCTAGGGAAAGACTGAAAGTGGGAGAGAATATAAAGAAAACATTTAATCAGGAGTACTCCAATATTCGAAGCTGAAAGGCGAGCGAGAGATCGCAGATAGAGAGATGAAGTTTTGGGCATTCTATATACATGGTGTTTCTAATCAGTGCTGCAAGTTGAGCTCATCCATAAAATCATGCATCCGTGTGAAATTGTCAAAGGCCTGTATTTCTCCTTTTAAATAACCACCAAGAAAGACCGGCCGTTTCCTGAGGCTCAAATCTGCAGACAATAAAAAATGTTATCTGTTGAATGAATTGCATAAATTCAATAATTTTTAAGTCAATCTTCCCATATAATTCCTATTTCACTAACTTCAAATGAGACTACAGAATCTTTACCTTCCAATGAGAATTAAAGCTAATGCAGTTTCATTCCTCAAAAGAAGAAAAAGAAGAGAGAAAAAAACTAATGCAATTCCTGCTGACGTATAAACAGTTGGGAAAGCTAACTATAAACAGTAAGACATATTTCGGTAAGACAACAAAATTCACAGATTACCACAGTGAAAGTTCCATTAACCTTACTTATTCAATTTCCTTTTTATTTGCTTCGAAAGTGCTTAAAAGAAAAAAGCTTCATTGGTTCTTAACAAGGTGTTTTAAAATGTTGTTGGGATAATGGTCACGGTTGTGTCACAACTCACAATCTTTGTTATTGCAAAGAACCGCAGTCAAATGCGGTTGGTGCGGCCTCAATAACGGAACCTTGATGTTGTGGCCAGAAAATGGATAAGTATTGATCTAATTGAAGTCATAAACAGGTTTGATAAATAAATAGGTAGATAGGTCCTAGTTACTAAATCATTTATAGATGATTTTTCCTTAACTTGTAGTGAAACAAAGTCATGAACTTCATAATAGCACATAGTTGTTCAAACCACCAAATCATGCTATGGTAGAAGCAAATGAAACGACAAGCAGGATAAAGAAATTACTACTTACATAGTCTATAAGTTATCCATAAATGAAAGTTGACATGTTGCAGAAGCCTTTGGGCATGGGGACAACTTCCTTTCAATTTCAGGCAGTTCCCTTGTGGTCCAGATTGTCATGGTTTGCAAAAGTCTTGCATTTTTCAAAATATATTTGGCTAACATGAGTTCAAATTTTGGGCCTGATAAGTGCTGAATAGTACAAGTTCTAAGGTATGATGAAAGGCATTGGGGAACAAGTTTTGGTTCCACCCAATTTTCTTCATCATCTTCTTCATTCAACATTGCCTCGTATAACCCCTATTAATAGTACACATAAAATAAAACAAATCATAAAAGTGGGTTAAGAAAAGATAAACTCAACATGATTGTTAAACTTAACAAACCTGATAAAGTTGAAGATTTTGAAGCTTAGGGCAATGGTGGAGCACTTGTACTACCAAATCCCAATTATTGTGGAGCTTCAAGTGGGTCAAATTATGAAAGACGGGAATGTTATCACAAGGCGGCTTCAGCTGATTCGCCTAAATTATGTACATAGACACACTATCAAATCAATACAAAATTGCAACAAAAAAAATGCAGATGAATCACATTTTTGTTTGGTTTTCCATCTCATTCAATCAATGTATCGTATTCAATTGAGAGATCTACGAAGCATTACTACACGTCAAGAGTAATAATAACTCCAAATAGAATGCATATGTCAGCATGTTAAACACCGTCAAACACCAAACATGTCTTCAATATGAAATGTATGTGCTATTGCTATACATAGATTGAGATAACATGCATCATATCCATAACGAAACGAACCTTATAGACTCTGTAGTCTTTTGTGTACAACCAAGACGTTTCTATGCAGAGAGACACCGAAGTAGAAAGTGCTTTCGCCATATAACAAGAACACCAACATTGACTCACATCAGCTCTAATCAATTTGGGTAACGTTAATCTCTTAAACTCTTGAACGGTAATAGAATCTTCCGCACAAAAGAAGTATATATGAGAAGCTTGTAAATCCTCAAGAATTGGACATCCAGCTAGAAGCAACATAAAATCTCGAACTTCTGAGAACTTAACGAATCTCAAATGAAGAGTTTTGAGTGAAGGAAATCGAAATTCATTCGAAGAAAAAGAAAAACCCTCGACACGAAACCAACGGAGATTAAGATTTACAAGTGTTCTACAAGTGAAGATACTAACAGGCAATTTTGGTAGATATGGATAACCAACAAAATTATAAGGAAGAGGAACACGGAGATTGAAATGGAGAAATTTAAGTTTACGTTGAACAATAAGGTTAATCCATTTTGTGATATTTGGAAACCCTAAATTATAAGCAAGATAAGAATTACTGTATTGAATATCGAGATGGAAATTGTCGATGAAATGAGAAGCGGTGACGGTGGCGGTGTCGCGAGAGGTTAAAACGGAGTAAACAGATTCGTTGAAACGGAAATTGGATTCGACGGTGTTGATTGTGATGTTAGGGAAGTGAAGAACGGGAACATGGTACCATAGATGAATCCACCGTTTGGATAAAACGGTTGTTGCAACTGATTCTTTGGTTGTGAGGAAAGAGAGAATTCGACAGAGGATTTCGTCCGGTAAAGTGCTGATTGTATCCGTCGGTGATGAAATTCTCTGTCGTTGCATTTCTTCTTCTTTACAGAAGTGTGATTAAATCCGATTTGCAGAAAATGGTGCGGACAGGGGTCAAATAAAATCTAAATCTAATGCATAGTTGCGGTAAATATTGGACATTCAATTTCGAGTTATTTTTGCTGTAAAAAAATTAGGGAAATGTTAACGTGTGCCCTTAAGACACATTTTAAGAATACAAATGTAGTAATATTCCTTTGTAATTTGTGCATTATATTTTTTAAATATTAAATTCTAATGTGTTATTAAATACATATTTCTACATTTAGCTACCTTAACATGTACCCTCAAAATTTATAGTTGAGTTATAATAATAGAAGGAGTTTATTTATGAACATTAATAGTTGGGGTCTCAGTAAAAAAAAAAAGGTTTGGTCTATCATATCATATGACATTCGTTTTTTACTTACTAACTTTTTACTTACTACTAACTTATGTCATACTGCTTTTGTCACCAAAAAAAAAGCTTATATCATATGGTACTTCCTTCTAAATTAACTGACAAAAAATTGTCTAAATATCGCTTATGGGTGAAATGTGTATGTGATAGAAACCCAAATTAAGAGAGAAAATAAAGTATATTAATGATTGAAAAGTAACTATTACAGAGAATAAATCCCTATAATCCAAGAGCAAAGCTCCTCAAATGAAGAAAGAATTCCTCATTTGGTCAACCCTAAGGTTCTAACTCAATAAGATGATCCCAGATACCCCATTCTTCTATCCTCCACCCTATATAACAAATCGATCAATCTCTCTCTCTCTCTCATAACTAACTTCCCCTTCCAAGTGGGCCTCATACAATTTGGGCCTATAAATCCATATATGATACCTATTAATGACACCCCCATATACGATACCTATTAGTATGCCTTCAACTATGTAGTTTGACATTGTTCGACTTGTGATATGTCAATTCGTGATGTTAAGCATATTGTCCTTCGGTGAATACACCAACACATTATATGAGTACTTTAGGAAATGTACTTTTCTTTCTCTTTCATTCATTTTCATATTTTTCTTAATATGTATGAATTAGTTTAGAGTATTTAATCATGCAAATTTTGTCAATCTTATGGCAGGTTGCTAATGAGCTCTATGGTGGAAATTTTTATTTGGCATCAATATAAGGAAGGGTAAGTATAGTGAGTTTCTGCAGATGGGAGTGATGGTAATTGTTTAAGGTTTAATCTTACATAATTTTGCAAATTGTTCTTTAAGAGGTAGTAGCATTAGTAGCTTTGTTGTTTGTATCAAGGTGTATTTTTACATAATTTAGATATTGCACTGATATAGAACACAACAAAAACAATTAAAAGTACTAGTTATAGACAAATTAAAAGTTGACATGTTGCACTGGCTTTGGGCATGAGGACAATTTTCTTTCTATTCCAGATAAAGCCACCTTATAGGCCCCCATATCGAGATTGGATGTTCCGATTTCATTGTCTGAGTGCAGTTGTAGTTGTTGACGGCACTCAATCTAAATCCAAAGTTAAATAAAGCAATAGAAGTTGTGCACCAATATATCAATTAGCACTTAGTAGCATTACATCCATTGCGTTTGGTTTAGATTTTGAAAAACGGCTCTTTTATACGAATAGATCACTCTACAAATACAAGTTAACTAATTGGAGGGAGAAAAAACCCATAAAGTTTAGGTTGACTAATTAGGCCTATGTTTGGTTTAGCTAGCGTCTACCAAATAAATATTTATCGTGTTAGCCACTCCCACCGTAAGAATACTGAAGCTAGAAATCGGAACTTCGAATCGGATGAGCGTCTAATGCTATACCACCATAGAAACAAACATAGCGAACATTTTTTTTATTTTCCTTGAAATAAAAATGGGTCAGGCTAAACAATGCCTCCGGGGCACTTGTTAAGCATACTAAAAATAGAAATAAAAGATAAAGTTAATGTTGATAAGATGACTTTTCATATTTTCAATGTATTGAATGCACAAGTTCCAAAAAATAATTTCCTTATTTATAAGCTTAACCAATGCCTTGGGGGCAAATATGCAAATTTTTTACCAAATTTGACAAGTAGGGTCTCATTCCCATTTCAAGGAATACTTGCAACTGTGAAAACTTGACCATTATTGGAAGAATCTAGTATTGGAGTTGAGGCTTGCATGCCAAAACCAGATGTTCATGAGCTCCCAGCCTCCCACTGATGTTTATAAAAAACAAAGTTGAATTTGGTTCTTTTCACGATGGTCAATTGTTCTTCTTTGTAAACACAATATACATCCTAGGAGCATTGACATCCTTATGTCAAATTGTTGCATTCTCCCTCTCACCATGCATTAACAAGTTTGGATTTCAAAGCTACATAGAGTGTGTCAGCCTAAGTGAAATAGCTGTATGCAGTGCTATATTGTTGTCACTATGTTTGGCTAAAGATCTTCTGATAGTTCACAAAAACACATAGGTTTTAGTCCTAAGCATGGAAGCATGGATTCTAATGGCTATAGTAGCAAATAGCAATACAAAAACAGGCGCTTAATCACCGAGCTTCTCCTCAATGACAAATCATGCAATTACTGCATATGGTGTAGTGGTGGATTTTTGGCAGTTTATCTGCCTACTAAACCACCCTTTATAATTACCTGATTATTCCTTGTGCAGATAGTATTCTAGTAATCTAAGTCAATAACCAAATATATTCATAAATATAGCTCATAGTTTAAACAACCTAATCTAGCAGTTGCGTAATAGAAGCTAAAAAACATACCTGACCTGACTTATACATATTAGCTACAAAGTCCTGTTTAAGATCATGCTAACCCTAATCATTTGTGCATAAATAAAATTATTTAAGTAAAAAATGAAATTTCATATTACTTGTGCTACAAACAAAACAGATATCCAAGACATACAACCGCACATATTGATGTTACAGATTTCCAATATTAAAAAAACTTGCACAAATTGTCCTTCATGAAATAGTAAAAATTCTTACCCACCAGATCAATATTGTAAAACCAAGCTTGCCTCCAATAAGGATTAATGCACAAAACAGTTGCAATTACCAACAAAATTGATGTGTATGCCACAACAAAACTCACATGGAAAACATACATGTCCATCCAATCATCATCGTCGTCTCCATCCATGTTTGAGCCATTTGGTAATGTAGCAGGTGCTTGTTCATTTGGGTTGCAACTTTTTGGTAGTGGAGGTCCACAAAGAAATTGATTACCCTCATAGCTGCTTTCATCAAATGTAATAAATTGTCCTTTCCTTTCAGGGGTTGCACCTGATAAATTGTTGTGTGCCACACTGAATACTTCAATGGAGGTCAATCCACTTAGTTGGGAAGGAATTTGGCCACTTAACATGTTAAAAGAAAGATCTAAACTCTCTACTTGTACCAAATTCAAGAATGTAGCTGGAATTTTTCCGGTGAAAAAATTGTTGGACATGTTCAATGCTCGAATTTTTGTCAAGTTTCCAAGCTCATATGGAATACTCCCATTTAATTTATTATGAGATATGTCAATTCCAGACATATAAATAAGGATATTTGTTGTATAAGTTTCCGATCTTTTCTTTGAAGTAAAATTTGCTGTCTCTTTCCCAAATCTGTTATAATAATCTCCTCTACTATGAATGATACCATTGAATCGATCCCTCGATGCATCTGGATCCTTATTCTCGAAAGGCATTTTACCCAAACAACTAGGTATTTCCCCAACAAAATTGTTATAAGAAAGGTCTAGTATATTCAAATTTGTGAGGTGGCATAATTGCTTCGGTATAATCCCTGTAAAATGATTACCTTTCAGAAGAAGGATGTTCAATCCTGTATAGCGGAGGTCATGTATTAAATCATGAATTCCGTTTATTATATCGTTGTTGCTAAGGTCTAGTGTCACCAGGGAAGACCTTTCTCCGAACATGTTTTTGGACAAACAATTTAATTTGTTGTTGCTCAAATGAATAAAGGTTGCAGAAGAATTTACAAAAGATGGAACACAACCTAACAAATTATTTTGGGAAAGATCTAGATATGTAATACTTTCATGTTCTGCCAACTCTGATGGAATTGATCCTTCAAAATGGTTATTGGACATTGAAAGCTCAATCAATCCTATACTGGTTTTCATTTGGCTAGGAATTTTTCCAATGAAATTATTATTACTTATGTCTAAATGTTGGATGTTAGATGAGTTAAAAAAGTTACTTGGGATGTTACCGGAAAGACTATTACCGTCTAACAACAAATACTGCAAAGGACTGAACCTTGACAACATAAGAGGTATAGGTCCATGAAGCTTATTATATGAAAATCTCAAGAAGGTAAGTTGACTCTTATCTCCAGATATGTTATGTGGTATTTCTCCAGACAATTGATTATCAGACATATCCAATGCATTTAAAGAGGTTAAGTGACTTAGCTCATAAGGAATTGAACCATGGATTGCATTTTTTGACATGTTTAGATGAACCAAATTAGGAAAAGTTGAACTAATATTATTGCTCAACATTTGACCTGTTATTGCATTGTTTGAAACATCAACTCTTACCATGTTGAGATGAGGATGAGATGGAAGATGGAAGATGGAAATCTCCCATAAAGGAACAATTTTGAAGAATAAGCATTTCCAATTTTGTGTTGTTTTCTAATAACCAATTTGGAAACTCTCCCCTTAGTTTACAATTTGTGAAATCAACATAAGTCAAATTGTATTGGTAAAGAAGAAAATTTGGAAGTGGAATGGAATTGGCTTTGGTTATTGAAGACAATTGAAGCACTTGCAATTGAAATTTAGGAATCCATGTTTTCATAGTTGAGTGTGAGTCAAGGATGACTTTGTTCCCATTACCATAGATGAATTTGAGGTTTGAATGGTTAGAAAATGGTGTGAATGAAATAGGGAATTCAAATTGGTTTCCTTCAAAATTTAGATATTCAAGTGAAGTAAAACTTGCAAGGCTAGGGCCAATATTACCAATAAAGTGATTATCCGTAAGTGCCAAAGTCCGAAGTGATGTCATGTTGACAAAAGACGAAGGGAGTTGCCCGACAAATTCATTGTAGGATAGATCTAACTCTTCCAACTTCTTAAGCTTATACCAATCTGAAGAGATAAAAATACATTTTCAAAAAACAATTGAAATGAGATAAAAACTTTTGGTCGTGATGCATCCGTGAAAGTTATAATAATTGAAATGATAAAAACAATTACCTCCAACTGGAAGGGTACCGTTTATCCCACAATCCAACATAGACAAAACTTTCAATGAAGGTAAGTCCCCGATACTTTTGAAAAACTCATTTTCTAAGTTAGAACTGTGGTCCAAAGCCAAATATTTCAAGTTATTTAAACCACGAAAACCTACACACAAAAAGAGACACGAATATATTGACCAAAAGGAAATAGCATTACAAAATATAAATTAACAACTTAATTTATATAGACCATTTTCTCATATACTAAAGTACCATTATAGCGTTATTTAATCGGATGAATGTGTAAAGATAGTTTGCATTATAGTACATAGTAATCAATCACATAAATTAGATGAGATAAGATAAGATGCATTATTAATTACCTCTTGCAAGAGTTGTCCCTTTAAATTTGTTTTGTCTCAAGGTAAGATTCCTAACAGATGGGAAAGCCTGAAATGACTCTTGTAGATTGCTTCCATTTATCATATTTGAATCTAATGCAAGAATATCCAATCTCCTTAGACTTTTTGGCCCTGCAAAATGTAATTGTTTGATTAAGAACTCAGCATTTGTTTTAGTCAGATATAATTTGACAAAGCTAGCAAATATGTCTAATAGAAATGGATTCTCTCATCTGTAATTTATAAATAGAGATGGACTAAAGTGTGACCTCTCACCATTCAAAGAGGAGCCGTAACTTTACAATATTTAAAGCTACATGCTTAAATACCTTTACGAACAACGAAATCGACTACTTGATTATCACTAAAATCGAGAATCTTCAAGCTGGTTAAAGTCGACATTCCTGCAAGAGGTAAGTAAATAACGGACTGATTAATAATAGTTTCAACGGATAAATCACACGTATTATGCTTCTTCCAAGAACAAGTTATCTTTTATTTGTCTATATACATACTTGTTTGTCTAATCACACACAATCACCACTAAAATGACTTTCGAAAGACATTGTTATTTTCCGATTTAGAAAAAACGATTTTGAAAACCAGCACTGAATAAGTTATTGGCCGAGTCGCGGTTCGATACGCTCTCTTTAAGACGTTTCACGGCACTACCCAAAATTGTGCAAGGTAGACTAGCAACCGTGAAGTCCCTAGGATAAAACAGCCAAATCAATGAAATACCGTTATCTAGTGCACTGTAGAAAACGGTAAGCAGGAATTCGAAAAATACAGAGATGTGAAGCGAAAAACTAATGAGAGCTGGAGTTCTGTATTTATAGAGGAAGTGAGGAACTGATAAGCAGGATTTCGTGGGAGCCTGATACCTCAGTCAAAGCAAAACGTGGGAGCCTGATAAATCACTTGGTGATATTAAAAAATTAATATATCACCAAGCCCAAGCCCAAGCCCGGCCCAAGCTGGACGGCGGCGCGCGTGTGATATTCGACATGGTGTGCAGTCTCCCCGTTTACAAAACTGGGTACCCCTTGGGGCATACCCCAAGTAGTGAGCTTTCACTATATAAACACTACCACAAGGTGTGTCCTAACCAATGTGGGACTAAATGTGAACTTTTTCAAATTCACACTCATATGTGTTTATTCTATACCAAGTTCAACAAGTTGCTACATTTTGCTTGCTTGTTCCAACAGACATTGTGAAAATGATCACATGCATTCAAGAACAAAGAATATCAAACAATAGATGAGTTTCAAATATAATCTAAATTGCAATGCTCACCACTAATATCAAGCGATCCTTTCAAGTTGTTGACACTTAAATCAAGAGACTCGAGACGTGTAAGACCGTTTAGGGAAGAAAGAATATTGTTACTCAAACTGTTTGCCCTCAACACAAGATCTTGTAAACTTGCTGGCCATGCAAATCCATGATTCTCTGATAAGAAATTTTAGAACATGTCATTATCTGTATTCACTAGTTAGAGACCATAAATTCTCAGATGATGACAACAAACCTAGAGGCCATGAGTTCAAATTGTTCCCAGCCAAGTCAAGGATCTCCAAAGACGTTAATTTTGATATATCTAATAATAATATACAAACATACATGATTACACTTACATAATGCCTTTCAAAATAAACAAAATAACTGATAATTTATGCCGTGATTTTAATAAGACGTCTTATTTAGTTTCATTCACAATTTTGGTCAATTTTTAAATCCGTGATTTTAATCCTCCATGGTTTTAAATAACTGACTTTTTGTCCGCCTATACATTTTGTAGCTTGATTCTATTGATGTGGCAAGTGAGATATTTATGTGACATCTTGGTCGATGACATGACAAATTCTAGGTAGAATCTTAAACATTAATGTACATTAACCAATATATCACAAAAACAACTAAATTTGATGTAAAATATTGTCTTTGTGAATTCTCACTTGCTAATTCATTTTGATGTATCGACTTAGACGTCACATAAGAATTTCACTTGTCACATTGGCAAAATTAAGCCGCAAAATATATAGGTGGAGAAAAAATAAATCATTTTAAAAATTAAGACTTAAATCGCAGGTTTAGAAATAGAGAGACTAAAATTGTAAATGAGACCATACAGATGGAACAAAATTGCATTTAAGCTAAAAAAACAAATTAGTTTGACATACTATGAATAGATCTCAGAGTAATTTCACTCCCTTGTAGATTTAAGTTCTTGAGGGAAGAAAGCTCACTAAGAGCAGATGCAATATCAGTGTCATTGAAGTTGTTGTAGGAGATGTCAAGTATCTCTACATTCTTCAATATGGTGCACAATCCTACACGTTATTAAATTAATATATTGTGTTAGGTATGTAGCAATCAACATTCCACATATCTATAGCCAACCTTGAATGTGAAGATCTGAGTCTAATCCAATGCTAGGCAAATGCAATTCCTTCAAAGATCTGAATCCCCTAAGTGATGGCAGGATTTCATTAGTTAAATTGTTGTAACCTATGTCAAGCACCTCAAGATGCAACAACTTTGATGAAAGTTTCTCCAAAACTATCTGAAAAACTATGGTACAAAATATGTATTAGTCCTAGTTAATATATTATTGATTGCCTTTAAAAAAATAAAACTATATCAGGTCTCACTGTGGGATGAAGTCGTATCAAACAAGTTCCCGGACAACGATAGAGACTTGAGAGATGAAAGTCCGTCTAAACAAGACAGAATGTTGGTAGCACTATCCAAATTATTATTATCACCCAAGTTTATGACTTCCAGATTTTTCAACCCTGCATAATATGTAAATGATATTTAGATTTTTCAAAAACCACAGTGTGAACTTGAGTTGGATGAGAAGCTACAATTTTAACTTTGTAAAATCATAGTGAAGGTTTATATTTGAATTGACGACATGATTCTGCCAATCTCATCGTAAATCCAAACATACATGCAATTAGTAATTGCGAAGAATAATAATCAAAATGTACAATTAGTAAAAGAAAATTAACCTTGACCAACTCTTGTACAATTGGATATTTGAGTAGATGACAGGTCAAGAATCTTCAAATCTTTAAAGATTAGAAAATCAGAGTAGTTAAGATTCCAAGGTCCAATATCGGATTGAAGTTTGATTTTAGTGACTCTTCCTGTGGTGGTGTTGCATTCAACTCCTTCCCATTGACAACAATCAGTGTTATCTAGCCAAGATAGAGCATTTCCTAAACGGGAATTAAGAGTCATAAGTGTTTTTCTCTCTTGCTTCCAACAACCTTCACAACACATTACTTCAACTAAAACAAAACATAACAAAAACACATCTATTAAGCTCTTCATTTTCTTCTTCACTTTTTGTAAGATATTGGGAATGGCCTTATATTAGCTTTGAAATATAGAAAACTAGTAGTAGTATATTATGTGATGTTTATCACTCTGTTTGTAAAGTTAATTAATTAATTTAATAATAATAAATTGGAGAAAGGATAGCATGGATTGACTAAAGTGGTCAACTTTGTTTGTTTCTCAAATCTCAACTACTCACCGTGTTGAATATTTCTGGATGTGGATCACCGGCAGTTGCAATTGCAGAGGCCCACACTATATAGCAACAATATATATTATTATTTAAATAATTTATAAAAGAAATAAAAAATTCTATAGCATTAACATAATTCAACAGCATGCAATCTATTTCTAATATGAGTTTAAAGAATATGCTCTGTCAGTGTAAATTAATTTTACATCGACATCAATAGAAATTATATATTTCTCCATGTCATACAATTGTGATGAGGTATAGTGGAGTGATGTGACGGAATACATGATTGTTAATGATTGACAGTGTGAAATTAGTTTACACCGTCTGTGCATATACATTTTTCTCTTCCAATATTTCAAACCATCATTGAATTGGATTATTACAAATGGTTGGTCCATGTTAGGTTAGTAAATTTGAGTCTTAGTCTTTAAAAAAAAATCTTTTCAATTTGCCCCCCTAAATTCTAAATTACTTTCATTTTAGTTCTTTAATATGGTCATATTATACAAAAACATTCATATAGTTAAAATGTGCTGACTGGACTACTGTCACGTGTTCAGAGGAACCTGACTCAGTAAATTACAAGACGAAAATAAAAAATTGTCCTGATTACCGGTTGTGTTCGTGAATAAAAAACATTGTAAAAATCTCTATTTTTACAATTTTTCTATGGTTGCTGTTTTAAGTTTAATTTATTTATAATGATTTCTTCCTCTTCTTTCTGTTTCAATTTTCACTGTTAGCGTTTGTCTGAAAAGGGCAAAATTGGGTAATTGGGATACATTATCACATAATATACTACTACTAGTTTGGGCATCCTTTGCATGTGCTAAAAAGGTATTTGGGCATTTTAAAGAGGTTCCTAGCATTGATTCTATCTTTCACATTTGTAGCTTGAGCAAATCAATTCTAGAAAAATTCTTTTCTGGCACCATGATTCTATTTTCACCGTCGAGTTCTTTTTTTTTTTTTTGCAACTTCAACGAACACATTTTTATACTTTTTTTGCCTTGAATAAAAACTTCATAATGTCTTGACCAAAAAAAAAAAAACTTCATAATGTATGTTATGAATTTTTCCCGAATTTGATATGAAATTGTTCGAAAAACACGTTCCGAAATTTTTTTCAAGAGCAAAGTTGAATTATTGGAGAAAAAGAGTCAGGGTCCGAAAAACATTTTTCTCAGTTCTACAAGCTCTGGCACATATGATGTAACTGTAACTTTTGTAGTACTTATTACGGAGTACTTAATTGCCCAATTTTATAATCGAAAAATGTGCAAGGAGTTTATAAATTGGGGACAAAGCTAATGGCATTTTAGTAATTGTACATTTAAAATCAATTTTGATCCAAACTATCCAAATAACATCAACGAATAAGAATCACTTTTACGATATATTCTTCTGTGATCACGTGGCCACAACATTAAATTTATATAGATGTTGAGGTCCATGCAATTTTGAGGTCCACCTTAATTGGATGAGTGTGTGACCAAATGCAATTTTTTGCTCTAAAGACCATGCAAGGATAATTCCACTTTTAGACGAGTCTATCCAAACATAAATCAATTTACTCTAAGTCACTTTTAACCAGAATCAATTCTATTAAAATTAATTCTACCAAAATCAATTCTAATCACCGCCAAATCAAACACACAAGCTTCCACTAGAATCAATTTTACGATGAGAACCCAAACATCCTTTTAACACGTTCAACACTGTAAACGTGAGTTTGGTTCTCCCAAACGTGGAACCAAACACATACAAAATGAGCTGGTTCTTTACTTTAAATTTATACTAAAAGACCAAATCCATAGTTCAAAATTCAAATCATTCAGTTCAAGTTTATGACAGCAAAAGCTCTTTCATCGAAGTACTTTTCTTTCTTTAAGCTATCTGTCATATGACCCACATCCGAAGGTTCTGTTCATGTGACACAGTCAACAGTCACAGCATTAACTCGTATTACTTTGAATTTGTTTTCATAACCATTTCTATTATATGTATCCTGTTAAAAATTTAATGGTAAATAGGGTTTTACCCCCTGTAAAGTTTGCGAATTTTGGTTTACCCCCTGCAAATTTTTTTTTTGGATTACCCCCTTCAAAATGAAGATTCCTTCAATTACCCCCCTCTATTGACAACTAGGCATGGAATATTCATTTTTGATGACGTGGCATGTCTAGGTGGCTTTTATTTTATTTTTGATTAATTTATTTAAAAAATATTGACATTATATTTTAAAAATAAGAAAAAAAACTAAAAAGTAAAAAAAAAAAAAAATTCTGGTTTCAATTTTCTGATTTTATTTAAAATTAATGTCAATTTTAATTTTACAATATTTTCTGATTTTTTTTTAAAATTCAATTATATAAAAAAAAATATTCATTTAAAAAAATTCTGATTTTTTTTAAAAAATTGTCAATTTAATTTTTTAAAAAAATTCAATTAATTAAAAAATATCAATTTTAATTTTTTTTTCAGATTTTGTTTTTATAAAAAAAATGTCAATTTATTTTATTTTAAAATTCAATTAAAAATAGTCAATTTAAGTAATTTTATTTTTTAAAATTCAATTATTAAAAAAAGGTAGTCAGTTTAATTATTTTTAAAAATAAAATTGACATTTTATTAAAAAAAATTAGAAAATTGATTTTTTTTATTTCAATAATTGAATTAAAAAAATCATAAAATTGACATTTTTTAAAAAATAAATCAGGAAAAAAATTAAAAATTGACAGTTTTGTAAATAATTGAATTTTTAAAAAAATTTAATTGACATTTTTTAAAAAAAATCAGAATTTTGTTTTTAAATAATTGATTTTTTTTAAATTAATTGAATTTTTTAAAAAAATTAAAAATTGACTTTTTTTTAAAAAAATCAGAAAATTGAAACCAGAAAAAAAAAATTAAATCAGAATTTATTTAAATGAATAATTTTTTTATATAATTGAATTTTTAAATTGACGTTTTTAAAAAAAAATCAGAAAATATTTTAAAATTGACATTAATTTTAAATAAAATCAGAAAATTGAAACCAGATTTTTTTTTTTTTTACTTTTTAGTTTTTTTTCTTATTTTTAAAATATAATGTCAATATTTTTTAAATAAATTAATCAAAAATAAAATAAAAGCCACCTAGACATGCCACATCATCAAAAATGAATATTCCATGCCTAGTTGTCAACGGAGGGGGGTAATTGAAGGAATCTTCATTTTGCAGGGGGTAATGCAAAAAATTTATTTTGCAGGGGGGTAAACCAAAATTCGCAAACTTTGCAGGGGGTAAAACCCTATTTACCCAAAATTTAATGGGTCTCACTCCCATTTCAAGGAATACTTGCAATTGTGAAAATTTGACCATGTATTGGAAAAATCTAGTATTGGAGTTGAGACTTGCATGCAAAAACCAGTTGTTCATGAGCTCCCTCTGATGTTTATAAAAAAACAAAGTTGAATTTGGCTCTTTTCAAATTGTCAATGTTCTTTCTAAACAATATATACATCCTAGGAGCATTGACATCCTTGTGTCAAATTGTTTCATTCCCCCTCTCACTATGCATTAACAAGTTTGGATTTCAAAGCAACATAGAGAGTGTCAGCCTAAGTGAAATAGCTGTATGCAGTGCTATATTGTTGTTGCTATGTTTGGCTAAAGATCTTCTCATAGTTCACAAAAACACATAGGTTTTAGTCCTAAGCATGGATTCTAATGGCTATAGTAGCAAATAGCAATACAAAAACAGACCCTTAATCACTGAGCTTCTACTGAATGACAAATCATGCAATTACTGCATATGGTGTAGTAGTAGATTTTTGGCAGTTTATCTGCCTACTAAACCACCCTTTATAATTAACTGATTATTCCTTGTGCAGATAGTATTCTAGTAACCTAAGTCAATAACCAAATATATTCATAAATATCATGCAAATACAAACTAAATAAATTAAGGATCAATTTTATTTAATTGTGCACCGAGACAAAGTCTGTGACGTTCACATATAGCTCACAGTTTAAACCACCTAATCTAGCAGTTGCATAATAGAAGCTAATGAAACAACATATAAAGAAACCATTACTTGCATATCCTATATGTTATCGATAAAATGAAAGTTGACATGTTGCAGAAGCCCTAAGGCATGAGGACAATTCTTTCTCAATTTCAGGCAACATTTCCCTAACACATGAGATTTTCATGGTTTGTAAAACTCTTGCATTCTTTAGAATATATCTTGCTAACATAAAGTCGCCTTGTAAGCTTGTAAGTGCAAATCCCCAAAGAGTGCAAGTCGTAAGGTTTAATGAAAGACTATGTGGAACAGATTCTGGATCTACCCAATTTTCTATAATTGGCTCATCTGATTCACTTTGCATAATCTGTTAATAATACAAATAAAATAAAAACATAAGATACATGTTAAAAAAATATAAACAAAATATGGTTCTTAAACTTAACAAACCTGACTAAAGTTGAGATTTTGAAGCTTAGGACAGTGTTGGAGCACTTCCACAACTCTAACCCAATTATAGTTAAGCACCAAGTGGGTCAAATTATGGAAGACTGGTAAGTCATTACAATGATAGTCCTAAATTATGAAGAAAGACAAAGCATCAGAAATTAAGACAAAATCCCTTAAAACTAAATAAAGATAATTCACATTTTTTTTCTTTTATTTCATTACATTGGCATAAATTATATATCCATAACAATCAAACAAACCTTCCAAAATCCTATGCTCAGAAACTTCGAATTTGAAAGTGCTTTCACCCAAAAATGAAAATAACAGTCTCTAATATACACTTCAGTCAAATTGCTCAAGCTTGAGCTTTTAAAGACTTCATCAAATTCAAAAGCAGGTACCAAATCCAAACACCCAAATTTTATATCAGATACAAATAAATCTTCAAGAACAGGACATCCAGCTAGAAGCAAAATAAATTCTTCATATTCATCAAAGTACATTTTTTTCAAATGTAGAACTTTAAGCAATGGAAATCCATCAAAATTAAAAGAAAAACCTTCCTCCATAAAGAACCAATTAAGCTTAAGAATCACTAGGGTTCTACAGCTAAATACACTAATAGGTAAATTTTGAGGTTTTTTATTTTTACCACGAACAATATCTAAATAGAGAATGAGATATTGAACTTTCCGTTCAACTACATAATTGATCCAATTTATGACATTGGGAATGCTATGACAAAATGCGAGGTAATTGTATTCAATGTCGAGGAAGAAGCTGTTGACGGAATGATTACCGTCGGCTTCTCGAGAGAGTATAATGGAGTAAAGGAATTCGTTGAAGCGATAATTGTCTGTTAGGGTTTTCAATTTGGTGTCGAAGAAGTGAAGATTGGGAACAGAACGCCATAGATGAATCCATCTCTTTGAAAGAATGCTTGTGGATACGGCTTGTTTGGTGGGAACGAAAGAGAGAATGTGGATTAGGATCTCGTTTGGTAAACTTCCGATCCTATCCATCGACGGCGTTTATATTCTGCCGGAACGGTTATATTCCGGCGTTGATTTAATAATGCTAAGAGAACCGAATGCTATGGATGACTGTGACTCATTGCGAGCAAAAACTTTGATATGAAGATGCTATACTTTTCTGTCTTCCTACAATGATTAAAAAACATTATTTTTTGCTTGTGTTAAGTTTAACCCTGTTTTATTCCCGCGAGCTTAACTCAATCGGTAGAGATATCGCACGATATACAGGAGTTTGAGTTTGAACTCGGGACACTCCACTTATTCACCTTTAAGGTGGATTTTCTAGTCACTAGGCTACTTGACCAAAAAAAAAGTTTAACCCTACTTTAAAAATAAAAAATAGTCTATAATTTCGAGTTCGGATGTTTTACCCATAAACCAAATTCATGTGTTTTTTAGTACTACAAAGTTTGGGTGAGTTGGGCTCCGACAAGTTTCAAATTTCAATGAAGCTCATCAGGGTCAAAGCAAGTTTCAAGTTTCAGTGACCGCTTACAGATCACTTACTAAAGAAGTTCTCACATGTCTATTCGTTTTTTTTTTTATGATATTGTGATATTGTATTTCTAAATATGTATATAAAAGTTTTAAACAACACTCGTTTTAAAATAGTACAAAAAGAACAAGAAAATATTTATAACGACAATTCTTCGAGAGTGAAATGGATTAGGTGCGGTCGACTCTTCTTTGCAATCGTTTTATAGTCACTCAATAACGATCGGACGGTTTAAACAAATACAATCGACAAATATAGTTTTTAAATTATATCTGATCTTAATCGGACGTCTATAAATAGCACAATTATACAGAAAAGTCAATTGCATGAAATGCGAGTCCGGGCCAAATGAAGAAGACAAACTTTAGAAAATTTGGAAACCAGAGGAGGTGTGGTTAGTATTTAAGCAAAATTTAGGTGAGGTTGCTGTGATTTCCTCATTAATCTATAAATATAATCCCCTATCAAAATATAAGCAAAAGATTGTCAATAAAAGTGAATATATTTGGTCTAAATTTTTAACTAAATACATCAAATTTCTTTAACTCACTTTTGCTTATATTTTGGGACGGAGGAAATAATTAGGTAACGTCAATAAATTCTTTTTTAAATATTCTCACCTTACTTAATCTGAAAAATAATCAACAAAACTTGTTTTACTGTTATAACAATAAATGAATATGGTTGCTCATAAGCTTGCTAGAGCAACCATTTATTAATCTAGTCGCCACGTATTTAAAACAATACCTATTTGTCTTCAACCTTTAATTTTGAATGAAATTATATGAGTTTATGTTTCTAAAAATAAAAAACTAAATTATTCATTGGGTCCCTTAACTAATTTTTGTTCCTTTTAGCTCCTTTAACTATGCATCGGGCAAAAGAGAAGAAGATGAAGAAATGTAGAATAAAATTAAGAGTAAGTTGGTTCGCTATTAGATATCATAAACTTAAAAGATTCAATGCTTAGATTTTGATAAAAAGATCAAATATCCAAAATTTAAAAATAAAATTGAGGTCTACGGTGTTAGTGGTCCACCATATAGTTAAAAATTATCGGAAAAGATCAATATAACTGACAAATGTATAGTTAAGAGATTTAAATGAAACAAAAATTAGTTATGAGACTAAAATAAAACCAGTAATTTAGTTAAAGGACAAAAGAGTAATTTAGAGAAGAAAAAAAACCATTTTTATACCATTCTAACAAACTAGACTACTAGAGCTATCAATCGTTAGTTGGTTCAGTGGTGATTGACGCTGAACTTGATAGGGAGGACCATCCCCATTAAAACCACTTAGTGATTGACGCTAAAACCACTCGATGCAAGAACTGACACCCAAATCAGATTAAACTAGTGATGGAAAAAAAAAACTAGACTACTAGAGCTGTTGAGATTTTAAAAAGAGGGGAGGGGCAGGTTAGTCATTTGATGTGAGAGTAACTTTACCTGCAAATCGAAACCAAATGAGCCGTTTGCAAACTGTGTAGTCTCTCCCAAGTCTCTCTCTCTCTCTCTCTCTCTCAACCATAGTCTTGTTCCTTCTACAGTGATAAAACAGCAAAAATGCAGCATTCGAACTTGGCTGATGATTCGGATTCATGGCTTTCCACTGTTGCTGCTTCATCTGCACCTAATTCCAATTTGAATCGTGACCTCTTCAACGATCTCGTTCAAATTGTTCCTCTTGTTCAATCCCTCATTGTAAGTAACAATCCTCTTTCTTCCAAATTCACTGTTACTCAATGCTAATAACTAATGTTTTAATCTTTCATTTCAATTATCAACTTTGTTAATTAATATGAATGTTTAATTTATCATTTTCATTTTAGGATAGTAAAACTACTCGTTCTTCGTTTACTCGTCGTGGTTCCATCATCTACACTAAGACACCTGCAAGAGAATCGTTGTTTAAAAAGGTAAGAATCAACCTGTTTGGATAAACAGCTTATTTTAAGCTTATTGCATAAATAAGCTATTTCTATAGAAAAAGTTAAATTATTTTTGTATACTGTATGTTATAAGCTAAAAAGAGCTTATGAGAATTGTCATAAGTTGTTTTTATAATTTCTCCCAAACACTATCGCGAAACTTGTGCCAGTATATAAGTTCAAATAAGTCAATCCAAATGGGCCGCCTAAGTTTACAATCGTTAATGTGACTCATTTTTTTGTTTGCTTTCTATTATGTCTGTGATACTGAACTGATATTTGTATGCTTGTGTTATATGATTTTCATTTTTTAACTATTCTGACTGTGTTCATGAATGGCAGTCCATAAGATATTGTTGCACTGTTGACCACCCCGTTTTCAAATTATAATGTTTGCCTCTTGTTGACTTTGTGGAATAACTCTGATGAGAAGAAAACAAGACTTTGTTTGAATATAAAATTTTCTCACTTTTTATTTAAAGTAAAAGTATTAGGAAGTGTGAATGCCAATGGGCGGAGATTAGTGCAGAAAATGTGTCATCTGATGCAAAGAGATTGGGAGATTGCTATAAGCCACACATTTCAGGAAGCAAATACGTGTGCTGATGATGGGTTGGCTAATCTTGGTTTTTGTGGAAACACGGATCTAATTGTTTATGATGCGTGTCCTATTCAAATTAGAACGAGTTACCTTGATGATGTAAAAGGATATACTACTCCTCGTTTAGTTTATTTGTAGTTTCTCTTTTTTGGGCATAGGCTCTCTTTTATCCCAAAAATAAAATAAAATAATAGGTATGTATTCTTATAGATCTGGTCCATTTGAATTGCCCACGAGACAAATCTCTATTTGGCCACGGCAGGATAACAATTATGCAGCCTCCCTCTAAGTGCTTCTTTAGATTCGGACTTGTATTCTTCTCCTTGGTGGTCAACACTGCATATACCACTTCGACCCACTCAATAGGGGTTGAAAAATAAAATTCCTTTTCCTTAAGGATTTAGACTAGAAAACTCTCAGAAAGATGGTTTGCAGAAAAAAAAAATTGTGTGCTTATAATGTGATTTCTCGGTATTTGATCACACAAGTGAAAGATTGCTAGGCCTATAAGCTTATTAGTATGACCCTAGACTCTGGAGATGTAAGAACTTGTTATTCCTTGTTTCTACTTAATATAACATAATATTCCAAGATTCTGGTATGGCTCTAGACTCGGGAGATGTAAGATTTTGTTATTCCTAGTTTCTACTCTAAATAACATAGTAGTAATCATTGGCTTACAAATTACAATAGAAACTTCACTGGATGTTTATTTGACTAACTGTATATTGTTTGTACCATGTAGCCCTAGTACTCTGCTTTGTTCTTAATTAAAAATGTTCATATATGACTTTAGTATTTTACAAATTAGACTATATTTCTAACCATGCTCATTATTTTTCATTTATTGATTCTGTTCATATAGGAATCTAAAACTATCCTTTCAAATGAATGATTTCTCTTGTAATGATACGTGTTCACGACAAATGAATGATTTTTATTATTGTTTTAATAAATTTGCTGTGCACAGAGCTTTATGACTGGTATTTCTTTGTCGTGAACACCATACTAATCGTTTATGTACTCTGTTAGGCAATAGATTCAAAAGGCAGGAATGTTGCTCAATCCATTCCTGATACAAAGATAAGGGATGAAGGAGCAAAAGAACAAGCAAAAAATGGCAACAATAACTCTGATGCTGAGGATAGCTTTTCTATGTTTTCTGGAAGAGCTTTTACATCAGAGAAGGACGCAGAAGAGTTAGCTACTTTGAAGGAAAAGATGGAAGAACTTCAACTGAAATTAAGGGAGAAAGATGAACTTTTAAAGTCAGCAGAAAACTTGAGAGACCAAATGAATGCTGCTAGTGCAAAACTTGATGAAATGAAACACCAGGCTTCAGAAAAAGACGGTTCACTAAAGTATACTCAACAACAACTATCTGATGCTAAGGTACTAATTTCATTATGTTTTCTTACTAATAATTTGGCACAGGGAGTTGCAAATTCATTTACAACGTCCGTCTCTAAGAATTGGTGATACATTAATTAAAACTTTTTCGCTTAGTGCATATCCTTCACACACTCCTGGAACATTGCATGCTTGGCTTCTGATTGTTGTTGAAAGCTTTGATTCTATGATTCTCAGTTCTATTCTATTTAGATAGGTGTTTTGATTATTCTCAAGATTGACGTTTTTCTTAGAAACTTTGAATATAGTTGAAAATGCTGATGATGTTTTGTCCTATTTTAGGTTCATTGGATAGAAAAGTGGGAATTAAATGGCCATTTCATTTAAGAGAATGTTTAGAATGTTTTCTTCTTATGCATTTACCGGTCTCTTTTTCCACAGATTAAGCTTGCAGATAAGCAAGCTGCCCTTGAAAAGATACACTGGGAAATGATGACATCCAACAAGAAAGTGGAGAAACTCCAAGAAGAGCTAGATTCTGTGCAAACAGATATTTCGTCATTCACATTGCTGCTTGAAGGCTTAGCAAAAACCGACAATGCTAAATACACTGATGACTATGACACCAAAACTTATGTATTCAATCATGCGCCTGATATTGTGAGTTTGTTAACATTTTTCCAATCAATATACACAACATATATGCACACATTGCTATATATTATAAGGTGACAATTTCAACACACCACTATGATGATGACCTTCCCGGTTCAAGCGACATGAATAGTTTGTTTACCAACATCCATGGCTTCCACTTGTGCACGCATGCATTGAATTTCAGCGATTTAGCATTTTGTAGATTCTAGTTATATTTCCTATATCTTATTTTCTCATAGGAAAGGATATGTGGGTAAGACATGCATCAGTGAATGGCATAATATGAGATTGTTCTTGCTTATTTAATTGGTATCAATGTATGTCTAAGAACAGAATTGTGTTAAGTTTGCAGAACTAACTAATCCTTGGATGCTGACCTTTTCAATTAAACATCTCTGGTTTAACAGGATAATATGGATGAGGTGGAATGCCAAAAAATAGAAGAAGCGAGAAAAGCTTACATTGCCGCAGTTGTTGTTTGCAAAGAAAAACGAGATGAAGAATCTATTGCTGCAGCTGCTAATGCTAGGTTACAACTTCAGTCATTACTTTTCAAAACCAAAAACGCCAACCTGTGATTTAACTAATTTCATTTAACATGTTTACACGCTGGATCCTTTAGTCACAAATGGTAAAGCACCTATCGAGCATGGGAGGGAGAAATTTGTTTGTTTACATGCTTGTTTGTGAACATATAAACTTGTGTCATCTTATGTAACAAATCAATAATCTAGAGCTCTGATTCCTTTTTCCTACTTCCCATATGACTATGTGTGGGCGTGTACTCAGCCTTTAGTACCAAGTTGTCTTCTGGTTTCATACTTTCTCACCAATCTGTGTAAACAAGCCGGACCTTATGCTATGCCTTATTTTTGTATAAATTCTGTAGACAATTTCTTTTTGTATAAATTCTAATGAAAAGGTGAAAACCTACTTGATGCATTTCTTCTGGAAATTAAATGCTACCTTCATTTATATGATCAAAACTGAAAGCTGGCCATTTGACTTTTTTTGGGGTTCACCCGGTTGATGAATTGTAAGTTCTTCCATCACATATTTACTTGTATATAAAGAGGCAAAACAAATACATTACACAAATCCTGATATATTACCGTTAAATTTGATGGGTCAAATATCAACTTATTTACCATTGCTTTAAAAAAAATAAAAATTAGATGATCTATTTGTTATAATGTTATTCACTATTTGTGCACCATGCATTACTTGAGAGGCTTGTGCATGTTATACGTAACCTGATTAAGGACCCTGTTTAAGTAATACAAACCCATTTATGGTTGTAGGTAGTAAAGAACTCATTGAGATAATAAATCTCACCCGGTTCTAATTTTTATTTTTCAAATAGAAGACAGGTGCATCAGTAAACGAAGCTCGGCACGAGTTGTTATTAGTGTGATATAAGAACAAGAATATGCAACTTTGATCACTCTTCTAGTGTGATATGCAACTTTGTCACTAAAAGTTAAATTTATTTTTCAAAGAAAAAGCAAAGACGTAGCTACCATTGATGACTTTGTTTAAAGAAAAAAGGTAAGTCGTAACTAGCAGGTATGATTTACCCTATTTTGGTAAAAAAAAAAAAAAAAATTAAAATGTATACTTGTTTGGTAGTTTGTTTGAAAAACTACACCATTTGTATAAAATGATACAACAAGTCAATCCTTCTCCTCAATCTTCATCCATTCTTTTGAGGTGAATTTTTTAATTAGGCTATCAATTCTTAATCTAGGGTTAGAAATTGGGGATCAACCTCGTGTTACAATGAAGAGCTGATTTGAGAATGCAAGAGATGATTAATATGCATTTTATAGAGAAGCGATGAAGTTAAGATATTATCAAGAAAAACATGGGAAATTAGATGAATATAAAAATTACGGATAGAGTTAGAATTTTAATACTATTCATGTGTCCCATTTCAACCATTAAATGAGCATTGTATCAAAAGATATAGCAAAGACACTATAACGAGTAGTCTTATAACATTGCAAATTATCTTTCATTCTTTTGTGAGCAACTTTTCTTGAAACATTGTCTTCCATTTCAACCAATGATATCCACAATGGATTAAAAGAAAGAACATCAATAATAAAACGATGTTTCAAACGCATATTTGGTTAATGGTATGTGTAAAAAGAAATTTAAATTAGCATAAATCGAAACTGAAATGCATCTTTATTTATGGATTACTTAGCAATTCAGGGTACACTTATGATAGAATTTCAATTGCTGAGCATTAAAGAGCCTTGTTCACCAATTGTGCTATGAAGGTAATGCCTCAGTGAATGAGCCAGCCAACTAAAACAGTGGCAGCAGGGGGCACAAGAATGAAATCCTATTTCTTGCTGGAAAATCAACAACTGGTTCAATTGATATCCAATCCATATACAACTGGCATACAATATTCAGTTACTCACAACAACCGGAATGTACAATAGAAGAATCCATTTCTTGTAACACTTCTAAATATTCAAGAATCCAGGAACATGTTTTGACTGCACATTTTTTCAAAAAATTTATCTATAACAAGATTTTGATCATTGCAGCAGGAGCAGTTGACAACATATTGGATGTACTTGAATTAGAAAAGACTAAGCAAGCTAAGCTAGAGATAATGTTGCAGCAGAAATAAATAGCTTATTTATGACAGATGCTTGTAAAGTAAAAATTGGAGCAAGTTCAAAACAATGCCTGCTCTAGTTGGACTATTAAAAGTAGGTACACCAATTGGTAAAAGAGATGCTGCTACTGCATTATTCACTCTTGTAGTACATAATCCTAATAAGGTAAGTATTGTAAAAGCTATGCTAGTGAAAACAGTGTCTCCCTAATGAAGTTAAACATATCAAAATTTGACAAGAGTGCAGAGGCAAATCCTATTCCATTTTCAATCTTCTTCTCAATGGGTATTTGTATGATGTTTTGTCCAACCCTTCATTCAAGGTGGGTACTGGGTAGAGTCTCATTCACTATGAAGTTGGGTTTCAACCTTTACTAACAAATAAAATTTAATTATCAGAAGGAAAAAAAATCTTATTGAAATTGTTAACAAGTATTGTTTTAGGATCACTAAAAACAATGCATATTTTAGTACATTTTGTGAATCGTAACACCGATTTAGTAATTTAAAACAACTAGGGAAAGATAACAGTATTGTTTTCCAAAACACACTGCAGTCTAATTAGCAAACTTCGTAATCAATAATATCAGAAGCATATTGATCCAATTAATCCAGTTCTTCAGAATCTTCGTCTTCTATACTTACTACATATTAGATAAAAGTAAATGACCATTAAACATTGAGAGTGAGAATAATGTAGATATTAGCATTACGTAATGCCATAAACTATAAAGTCCTTCTTACTAGAAAGATAAAGCAAGCTAGATATTGTAAATTAGACACATCTAAAGAAAATTGAGAAATAAAAACGGATCGAGAAGTGGAAGCAAGAGTAGGTTTTCCAGAGGGTAAAGGATTAAGTAGGGGTGGAAATGAACCGAACCAACTCGAACAAAGTTCGAGACTCGATTCGACAATTAATTCGTTGAACTTGGTTCATGAACCAAATGAGCCGAACTTGAGCTAAATATTAAGTTCGTTAATTAAATGAGCTGAACTTGAGCTATATATAGTTCGGCTCGTTTGGTTCACGAGCCGACTCGATTATATATATAACACTTCAGAATATATTTTTACATAACACTTCAAGAATAATATATATATATTCAAAAATAAATTTTACAAAATAAAACACACTAGCATTATTTCTCTTTTGAAGCATAAGTGATACTTGTTTCTTTGATACTTCATAATTTATGCACTAACACTAAGTCTCACATCGGTTAACTTATCTAGCATTGAGAGAAAAATTTGTTATAAATATGTAGTGTACTACATGTCTTGGAAGCACAACAAAATGCTTATGGTGTGAGTTTGTTATTGTTTCACATTTTCCTAAGTGTGATAATACTCCCAAATACGGCTGACAATGAATCGAACCAACTCGAAAATAGTTCGAGACTCGATTCGATTCGATAATTAACTCGTTGAACTTGGTTCATGAACCAAATGAGTCGAACTTGAGTTCAAAATTAAGCTCGTTAAATAAATGAGTCGAGTCGAGCTTAAGCGAGTTCGACTCGACTCGACTCATTTCCAGCCCTAGGATTAAGTCACATGCGGGACAACAAACTACTTAGAAGAATCAAAGCTAATGCCATTCCTGCCAACAAATAAACAATTGCGAAGATAGCAAGACATATTTCTAATCTTTGTCCCTACTCCCTACAACACAAAGATAGCAAGCTAGATTCTTTTTATATCATGCAACACGAGACCCTTCAGTGGTATTTCTCATGCCGGTTATTAGCCTATTATCCATTGTCATTGACAATTAGGGACATGTAAGTATAACATTGTTCCATATCTCATTTTTCAATTCTTTCTTCAATCAAAAGACAACCTTTTGCAGGTCAGTCAGCATAGCAGCCGAAAATTAACATGCAAACACATTTCCCTAATTCTTTCTTCAATCAAAATCACCTGATACACAAGCCCAAGCTTTGAGATCAAAGTGCTCTTGAACTTTTTCATGATTGTAAACAATTTGTGCAAGTGTCGTTTTACCAACACCTCCCGTGCCTAAAATTGCAACAATGCCTATTTTGTTATTGCTAGTGCCGCTTTTTGATAGCAACATGTTCATTATTGTCTCTTTATCATCATTCCTACCAACCATTACAGATTGGTTTACCACTGAACCTGAAGGTGTTCTACGAACCACTCTACCGGTTTTAGTTTGCAAACCAAGGATATCTTTATGCTGTGCAAAAAGTTGCAGGGTTTCACACATGATCTTCATTTGGGAATTGATCTCTCCATAGAAGTTTTTGAAATTGAAAAATTATAGAGCCAAATATGTACCAGAATCAGTATCACACAAGGACAAAATTAAAGCTTATAATAGAGGCTATTTGAAAATAGCAACAACCAGAAATGCTTAGTACAAAAGAAATATGAATACTGGCAGCAGGAAGAAATAAATGCTTGTGTAAGAGATCAAAGCAGGGTGCTAAAATAATGAACAAAACACAGTAAGATATTGGAGGATGAAAGAGTTTCCAACTCCTCCTCCTCTTGATGAAACTTCTATTAACCTTCGCTTAACCGCTCTCTTTCCTTATTTTATCTTAATATTTTGAAAGTGCTTAAAAGTTGAAAGCATCACTAGTTCTTAACAAGGTTTAAAACTGTTGTTGCGGTAACAGTGGCGGTTGTGCCACAATCCTTGACATTGCGGAGAATTGCAGTCAAATGCGATTAGTTTGGCCACAATAACGATCAGGTTGCAGTATCGGACAAATAACAAACCTTGATATGTTGTAGCACAGATCATGGTCACGGACCTTTAAGTAAAACCTCACTTCTTAATACTCTTACTGCAAGCTTCTCCCTAATCATAAATCATGTGAGTACTACTGCATTTTGTGGGGCAGTAGAGTAGTAGAACACACCTTTTCCTGCCTACTAAATCTCCCTTTATAACTACTGATTAATTCATAACCAGCTTAGCAGCCTAGTAACCTATCACAGATTCACAGCAAAACAAATCTCAAAAAGATCATTTAGATCATCTAAGTCATTTTTATTAAGACAATCAAAACATTATATGCTATCAAAAGACAGACGCAGATCCATTTGAGAAAACAACTACTTATTTAATCTATGCACACACGTCTTGCATTGTGATCATGCAACATATCTAAATTTAGCATAAAAGTGCCCAGAAAATATGATAACCGATAATATAATTGAAGTCATAAACAACTAAACAAGTAGGACATGATGATTCCTCAAAGTTCAAACCGCCAAATCCAGCAGTTGCATGGTAGAAGCTAATAAAACGACAAGCAGGATGGGGACAATTTTATGTCTAACTTACATGGTCTATATGTTATCAATACACTAAAAGTTGACATGTTGCAGAGGCCTTCGGGCATTCGAACAATTTTCTTTCAAATTTAGGTTGTTTTTGTTTTCCATGGATCCAGACTTTCATGGTTTGCAAAATTTTTGCATTCTTCAAAATATATGTTATTAACCAAAGTTCACTTTGTCGGCCTCTTATATATTGAATAGTACAAGTTCTAAGGCATGACGAAAGACATTGTGAAACAAATTCTAGTTTCCCCAATTCTTTTTTAAAATATACACTACTCCACATTTGCTGCAATTAATAGTACACAATTAAAACAAAACATAAAGGTGCGTTGAGAAAATATAAATCATAATATATGATTGTTAAATTTAACAAACCTTAGAGAGTTCAAGATTTTGAAGCTTAGGTAAGTGATGAAGCATTTGTACTACCAAATCCCAATTTTCGTGGAGCTCCAAGTGCGTCAAATTATGAAAGATAGGAATGTCATCATAGAAGTGCTGCAGCTGATTCACCTAAATTAAAAAAAACTATCAGATCAGGGCAAAACTCCCAAAAGAAAGTATTAAATGTAATCACTTGTGCAGTTGGTGCTAAGTAGATTGAGGTAGCATGCATCATATCATGGCCCGTTTGGATTGACTTATTTTTGAACTAATGCGAAATAGCTTATGCAAATAAATAAGTTTTTATGTATTATTATAAGTTTTTCAAGAGAGATTATGAATAAACATCTTATAAAGATGCAATTTTTGTTAATAAAATCTTATGAATTAACATAAGAGTTTATTTATTTTCATAAGCTCTAAAATAAGCCAAATCCAAACGAACCCTATATCCATAATAAAACGGACCTTGTCGTTGTCTCTGTGGTCTTCTGTTGACAACTTCAATCTATCTAAACACAAAGACTTAGAAGTTGATAGTGCTTTCAATGGATAATAGCACCAAAAACACTGAGATATCTGCTCTAATCAATTTGGGAAAGGTTAAGCTTTTAAACTCTTGAAGTGCAAGATAATTCACCTCAAAAGTCAAAAACACATTTAATATTTCTAGTTCCTCAAGAATTGGACATCCAGATAGAAACAAAACAAAATCTCGATCTTCAGCGAAATCAATATTATCCAAATGAAGGATTTTGAGTAAGGGAAATTCAAATTCAATATTAGAAAAAGAAAAACCCTCAACAAGAAATCGACGGAGTTTAAGACTTACAAGGGTTTTGCAAGTGAAGATACTAATAGGCAAATTAGGTAAATAAACTGCTTCATAAACATGTTGTACATCTAAATCATGATTAAGACGAAGATATTTGAGTTTGCGTTGAACAACAAAGTTGATCCATATGAGGATATTGGGAAAACCATATTCACAAGCAAGATCAGCGTCACGGTATCGAATGTCGAGATGGAAACTATCGACACTGTAGCCGGCGGCATCACGGGAGGTTAAAACAGAGTTAACAAATTCGTTAAATTTGTTATTGGATTTGATGCTATGGACTCTGATGTTAGTGAAATTAATATCGGGAACGGAGATCCATAGATGAGTCCATCTTTTGGATAAGATGGTTGTTGCAACTGCTTCTTTGGTGGTGAGGAAAGAGAGAATACGGCATAGAATCTCGTTTGGTAATCTGCTTATCGTATCCGACATCGCTGCCGTCGCCGCCGCTTTTTTCCGGCGTCGCATTTGTTCTTTTTGCAGAATTAGGTTTTCACAAAAAAAATTGGAGCCAAAACTTTTTATATTCTCCCGCCTAAATACTTGCTTCAACAAAATTCCTAGTAGCCGGTAGAAATTTCCCCGATAAGATAGATAAGTGGGATGATGAAAGCGTTTCTGCCTTTTAATCATTTTTATTTTGACTCAATTAATGGTTTATTACTTTAAAAAAAAAACAATACTTGCATTTGTAAAAAAATATAAGACTATTTTGAATAAATAATATTCCGTAGAAATTAAGAAAGTTGATTGTAGTATTAAGGGTCTTTTTGTATTGATTTATTTTTGAGTTTGTGAAAAATAATTTATGCAAATAAATATGTTTGTATATTACTTTATAAGTTGTATTTTTTTTTTTACAATAAGTTGTATCTTCATACACTGTTTTTTTTTTTTTTCTGCATAAATTACATTTTTATTTACGTACAAATATAGCAAATTTTTATTTTAGTCTCTAAAAATAAAAAATAGATGTTTCTTTTTTTATTTAAAAAAAATATTTATTTTGTTTTGGTCCCTAATGACTAATTTATACTCATTTTAATGTCAAAATTATGACTTTTTATATTCAAGTTGTGTCTATGTTATCTTTATCTATTATGCTAAACATTTGTAAGTTCATATCATATTTAAAAAATGCCAAGAACATGTCAAAATTTTGTCCATTAGAAATTACTAATAACAAAATAGAAGATTTTTTAGGGATGAAAACATCTCGTTTAGTTTTATTAACTAAAATCAAAACTCGCTATGCGAATATGCATGAATGTTATTAGAAAATGTATGTGAATACTATGATACTTTATTCCTCAGCTCAATACTTGTTTATATAGAAATCGTACAATTAGTTATTTTCTTGGATTAAAGAGGAAATAGTTACAAAGAGAGATAAAAGAAAATAATAGATAAATTTAGAATCTCTTAAAAATAACAAACTAGAAAGCTAAATATTTTCCAAAAAACAATAATCACAAGATAAACATTCAAATTGAAAATTTGCATCTTTGCGATTAATTTGAACTCAGAAGAAGTTTTGATCATTTTCATTGATAAGAGCAACCAAACTTGGATCAATATTATCAGCCAAATTTCCAATGGGATTATTATTGTGCAGTCTCTGAGGCATTAATCTATAAGTTGTTTGTGGCATCATGTTGGTAGAGCTGGAGCTGGCTTGAAATTGTTGAGACCTCTGCTCAATCATTGACATTTGAGGGGTTCTAAAAGAGGATATGTTCGTTGAAGTATCAGTCATTCGTGGGACCTGAAAATTGACAAATGTGAGAATAATGAATGACTCGGATGATACATGTGACCAACATAAAATAAGATTGTTAATTACTCCCTCCAGTCATTAATATAAAAAAGAGTTTATATACATTGAAAGATTAATGTATATTGTCCATAGTTACCATCATATTAGAGGACCGTGGCTGAGACTCCTGACGACAGCTTGGTCTAGATGAAAATACATCATAGAAAACAGACCACCATTCATGAAGGAATCCTTCAGGAGAATCATCATCAAACATTGAATCCATAAATTGCAAGTCTGTGCTCAATCAAATTCCAATAGATTTAATACGTAAATATCAATACTAAAAAGTCAATCAATTTTCAACAATATTTAAGGTCTTTTTGGATTGATTTATTTAAGCCTTGTCTATTGGCATAAGTTTTATAAGTTCTCAAATATAGCTTATGAAAATAAGTTGCAGCATGTCTAAAAACAAATTTCCTTTGTTTATTTTTTTTCTATAAAAATAGCTTATATAAACTTATACCTAAACCCTAGATTATATCGCCGACAATAAAAAACTTAAATTTGATTATCATTGTTCCAATTTCAAATAACTTAACAATGAAGAATCAAACTCAAAAACCAAATCAATGCAATTTGAAAACCAGTAACACAATTGAGCAAACACTATAATTAACCCTATCTTATTTTAGTTAATCAAATGAAACAGTGATATATGCCGCCAAAAACACACCAGCAACTACATACATCATTACAAATTTATAACTATTCAAATATTCAAAGACGAGAAATTAATTAATTAAATTGAAAAAACCCCTTAGTTTTTTCTACGTGTAATAAAAATTACCCGTAGGATGAGTTTCGGGAACATTAGCTTCGTTCATGAAAATCTCAGCGGATTTATGCATTCCTCTTTTGATCATATATTCATACACAAAGTATTGAAACCTATATACAAAACACAAAATCGAAATTAAAAAGGGGAAAATATTTCAAGAAAAAAAAGAGAAAAGATTAATACTTACGTTGCATCATTCTTCCATGGATGATGATTATTGCTTGAGTCCATGATGATGATGAGAACGAAAGAGGTGTGAGGTTTATTAACTGCACTGTGTATATATACACAGTACACCAAATAAAGTGGGGCCTAAACGATAGTCAATTGAAATTCTACCAAATATGGCAATAATCATTAAATCAATTTCTTTTTTTAGTTTACAAATGTTGTAAACCTTGTGATACTCAAAATTCTCACCGTTATATCAAACCTAGTGACTTTAGAGTCTGAATTTCTTTTATTTGGTAATAATCATTATTTCCAATTTGGAATTTCTTTAATTTTTATTGCCCGTTAAATTACATTAATGTGCTGCACAAAAATAGATCATACAAATTATTGTAATTTTTCTTTTTGGTATTAAATTATTGTAAATTTCTTTAAAAAATAGAATATATAATAAATAAAATAAATTTATATATTTTCTTTTAACCAAAAATAAAGTTATATTTTGATAGAGAATAAAATAAAGTTTTTGTATTTAGTCAAAAATAAAAAATTTATGAATAAACATTTAACATATATATGATTTATTGTAAACGAAATTTTACATTATATTATATGAATTAAAGTTTAAAATATATTATTTTTTAAGAAAAAATAATATTCATATTATAAACGAAATTTTAAAAAAAAAAATCATAAAATATGGTATCAGAGCAAATTTCATAAAATAAATATTGGTTAAAAACATGACATAGATAACCTTTAAAAGGTTGTGCAAATTTCAACTCTAAAACTTGTTTTTGTGGTTGAATATAGATCTTTCAAATTATAATATAGTATCAGAGCCTATATTATATTCATTTGTTATTTGTTGTGAAGACCTCCCGTATTTGGGTCACTCGTTATTATTAAATATTTCGCATGACATATATCATTAAATCTTCATTGGTTTGTTGGTCCGCGCTGCACTCTTAAATTTTCAGTGTTGGTGGAGGTTGTGTGTTCAAATCCCACCTGGAACATTCTTACTTTTTTATTTTAAGTGACCAATTCATGGTTTACATTGAATATTACAAAAATTGTTTTCTTTTACAAAGTAATGAGTTTTTCTATAAATAGAATTACTCTATAGCTTATAAATAATTTTACTATTTTTTTATTATAAAATATATTTTGTTATTTATTTGAAAATAAATAATTAATTTCTAAAATTAAGTTGCAATTTTTATTAAAAACACGGTAACATCTTTTTACAAGATTAATTTTTCTTAATAATATTAGCATAAAAGTATATTTTGTTGTTATTGATTAGAATATGACTATTTTTATATTATCGATGTTATTTTCATTTTTTTAAAGTTACTCGCTTTTAAAAATTGATTTTACAAAATTAATTTTACCTTTAAAGGGCCTATTTATCCAATTTGTCCGGGGCCTCCAAATGTTCGGAGACGGCCCTGGTTATTGATTTAACATTGGCTAGAGATATGACCTAGATTACCTTTATAAGGTAATGTAACCACAACTCTAAAGCTAACTTGTGTGGTTGAGTATATGCCCTCTCAAAAAAATTTATATGATTTATTTACTTGGATTATTTTATAAGACAATTTTGAATATATTTTGACTATTAATATCCACTAATTTTTGGAATACTCTTAATATATTTTCCAAAGATAGCTTAGGTGGCATAACAGAAAAACACGAAATTTTGACGTCTCAATTAGTCTCAATTAATATCAGATGATTTTATACAGTCAAAATGTAAACCTAATTCAAAAGAATATATGAGAATCGAACTTACACCTCTTCCTTACAATAAATCCTTTAACCACTAAAGCAGCATGAGCTATAAAATATATTTTGTAAGGAAACAATTCAACATATTACTATATCAGGAGACAATGAAACAAATCATAGTACAAATCTTCTAAAATAGTATGTCCCCAATCATTAAAGGAAAATATTTCACGTACTAATTAATTAAACCATTAAATGATGAATAGTCAACAAAAATGATAAATCAAAATCATTCAATACTCAAATATTCGCATTACAAAAATCAATGAAAAATGGGCATCTGCTAGCTTTCTTCTTGTTCAAAGGCTTTTGTATACTTTCTGCAAATAAAATGCAGCCATATGCTTAGGGTCATCCATCCATATCTTTCATAGAAGGCGAATAGAGCCTCCCACACACTATGATGATGAGTTTGGATCTTTATTAATAGAAAAACTAGTCCAACATGTTATTAAAAAATTGTTAACATGTATGGTTTTAGGCTCACTAAATAGTAGTAAATACCAATGCATATTTTAGAATATATTGTGAATGATAAATAATACTGATTCCCTTGTTTGTTCCAAAAAAAAAAACACCGATTGCCTTCATGCCTTGTATGTCACATTTTATAATTCTTTCTTCAATCAGGACTCAGAGGACAATCGTTTGTAGGGCATTCAGTGTAGTGTATCAAACAAAAATTAATATGCAGCAAAGCAACATTTTTAATACCATCGAAAAATATTAGAGAAAACTGTGTACCAGAATCAGTATCTCACAAGGATAAATTATAGCACAAGAAATAAAGGTGCTGTAAAAATAGCAATAACCAGAGATGCTTAGTAGTACTACAAAATTATGAATGATTGGTCTCACAATTTGATATTGGAGGATGGAAGAGTTTCCAACCCTTTATCCTCTTGAAGACACTTGTCTTAACCTTCACTAAATCCCTCTTTCCATTTTTATCTACTTTGAAAGTGCTTAAAAGGTGAAAGCCTCGTTGGTCCTCAACAAGGTTTTAAATTGTTGTTGTGTCGCAATTCTTGCTATTGCAAAGAATCGCATTAGAATGGGATTGGTGCAGCCTCAAAAACAGTCATGTTGCAGTCACGGAAACATCACAAACCTTGATTATGTGGCGTAGATCACAATCACAGACTTTTATTTAACACCTTGGTTATTAATATTACTACATTTTCCTGTCTGCTAAACTACCCTTTATAATTCCTATAACTCCATGTGCAACTCAACTTCCTAGTAATCTATGTCACCAAGACCAAACCTTCAAAAAGATCATTTAGATATAGTTTCTTTTTAATGAGATTATCAAAACATTATATGCTATCAAAAGACAGACAAGGATCCCTTTAAGAATAACAACTACTTGTTTAATCTCCTTATGCGCCTCCTGCCTTGTGGTACGCATCAAATCTGAATTTAGCATACAACTATACAAGTGCCCAAAAAATGGATAACCATTGATCCAATTGAAGTCATAAATTATTCCAAGACTTAATCATGTGTTGAAGTAAAATTTAAACAAAAATAAGAATTAACTGATATCCATCCGGCCAAGCATATCTGTATGACTCATCCTCCTTGGAAACCTTGGAGGCAGCCTCAAGACCATGGAATCTTCCATCTCAATGGGTAAATGAGTTGCTACAATAGCAATTCCTCCCTGTTTCCTGTGTTCTGCAATAATGTACTCGAGTAACTTTACACCTTCATCATCTAATGCAACTGAAGGCTCATCTAGCAACCATATGGGACGATCAATTGCGAGCATTCTGGCAAGTTGCAATCTTTTTCGCTGGCCCATTGAAAGCATCTTTGGCTTTTCCTTAGCCAATCTTCCTAGTCCCATCAACTCAAGCGCAGGCATAGCCTTCCCGTGCTTGCCTTCAAGAAGTTCAAACCATTGAATATTGTCCAGAACATTACACTTATCATTAATTGCATCCTTGAGGGAGACCCAGTTAAGCTGAAGTTTATACTGATGGAAGATTGCAGATTTTTGAATGTCGTGGCCATTCCAAAGGACTTCACCTGCAGAAGGACGAGAAAACCCAGCTAGCATGCGCATGAAAGTTGTCTTTCCTGAGCCATTTGCACCTGTTAGCACAAATGCTCCTCCATCATGAAGAGAGACATTCACATGAGACAGAATTTGCTGGGCATTTCTCATGCAAGAGACATTGTTAAGGAGGAGCCGAGGGAATGGTGGTTTTCTATTAGACATCAAGTTAATTGAAAACCACTGCCAATATCCGTAAATTCAGAATATGCTTTCTGATCCTTAATTGTAAGCAACAAAGTTATGATTCCTGAAAAGTGACTCAACATCACACAACAAATATGCCATTATGTCATAAAAAACTTTTAAACAGTACATAAATATAGAACGTTTAAATTACTCCTGATATTCAAGCATTTTCATCAATCTGAAATAATGGAGGGCTTTGAATGAAGTGGCGTGATAAGCTTTGGATTTATGGTCACCCCAGAACAAAAGAGCACTTACCTTTACCAACTTGAGTAACTAACTATTAACGCAGTTCCTCTTTTGATTATACACACAACCAAGACTCCGCCCCCAGAAAATCTCCAACCGCCAATAAACAAATATAATTACAAATATTAACAACTAGTCCTACGCATTGAGTAAAATGAGATAAGTTTATTGTAAAATATTTGAGAATTTAAATCTCAACTTATAAAAACATTTTCAATGAATTTCGGTATATACACCAAATACTTTTTTACAAAAATAATAAATGAAAGCCTTAAAATGCCCCCCTAAATGAAGCCCTTTTTGACAAAATGAACTTTGAACCCTTACAACAGTTTTCCCCTGAAAGTTAAAAGAACATAATATCAAAATGTCTATAAGTAAATTACATGTAATCAATGTGTGCCTCCCTTTTATCCTTACAAATCCTTTGAGAAATCGGTAGTAATTTCTTCATAAGAACATGAAAAGAAGTTTCTAGCCTATAACCATAAAACTAGTTAAACCTTAATTGCTCAAATAATTACGTGTCTGTAGACTCATCACAATTAAAACTAGTTAAACCTTACTTGCTCAATTATAGGTTATATTTTAGTTTGTTCTTGCGTTCGACAAAAACCAGTTTCGACTGAATTGAAAGAACAACACATATTGCTATTGCTTCAAGGGAAACGAGTCGAGTGGGAATTGAACTAGTCATCATTGACCAGATAGAAAAGCCTACTACATTACGAATCAAAAAATTAAACAAATGCTAAGAATAAGATTGTAAGAAGTGGAGTGGATATTGAAGTAATGCAATTGAGCCCAAAAAACTAATGTTGCAACAAAGACTTGAAAGGAATTCATAATGTGTGATTGAGTCAAGCAATTTGACAAACACTTGGTGCACAACAACTAAACATATTTACAATGTCTCTCTTTCTTAACAAACAACAATTTATGAAATTCAATATGAGTTGAAATTTGCATAAGATTAGATAGACAACTAGAGAAAACCATAAAACTTACCAAAGAAGATGAAAAATAATGGTGGCAGGCAGGAACGCGGCGGAGTTGGCGGCGGTGCGATTTTTGGGAGAGAATGATTATTCGTGGTTAGACGGAGCGATCCGGATCCTCAGCAGCAAAAGTGTCTACTGCTGTGTCTACAGCAATTATATCGACCGTATGATTAATCAAACGGATGTGATTAACGATGAAAAAGTAGATTAAAAAACATGAGTGATGCAACTGTTTCAGATGAAATGAATACTGTAATAAGAAAATGAAATTTCCGGGTCACTCTTTAGCATTTTCCATTCAAAAAACTTAAGCAAAACAACATTAAATTAACTACATCTTATTAAATACATGTTTTATGTTTAATTATCAAAGTGGAAAGATTATATTTTAATTACTAGTATCAACCAAGATGGAATAAATGAGATCATAGCCAATTTAATGCACCTTAAAAGGGGACATGTTAGCCTTTGCCATAAATAAATTAGTAGTATGTTGTTGGGATTAATAGTTTTAAAAAGTTTCTTCACAGAAAAACCGTTGATCGATGAATGTGACACCCCTCTTGTGTTGGATTGCACGATCAAATTAAACAATTTTGAAAGGTGTTTGCCAAACCCTTAATAAAAAGTTTTTGTTTTCACTTTCTCATCTATTGAGAATTTATGTTAGGTAGGGATGATAAGTCCAAACCTACGTGTCCCGCCCGAATCCGAACCCGAGTCAACAAGTAAAATCTGAGTTGACTGAGTTCGGGTTCGGTGCCACTCAATTCCACGGGTACGAGTTTGGGATCAACCAAACCCGCACCTGAAACCCGAAACCACACCTACTTATATAAATTACTTAATTACCCCTTAGTTTATATACCAAACTATTTATTTATTTTGTATCATGTTCATTTTTAAGCCTACTGCTACTTAGTTTTGGTTGAATATGGAAAATTATTATACTTCATTTTGGTTGAATATGGAAAATTATTATACTTTATTTTGCCTTTCACTTTCACTCATACCAAACAATCAAAAAATCATCTCACTTTCCACCCATTTTCTTTTCTTTTACTTATTTTCATTTCACTTTCTTTTGTGACCCAAACACACCATTACTTCGTATTTGATAACATATACAGTATCTATAAACTACATTTCCTTAGTAACCATGTGGTATCCTACAATGTATCACAGTATCAGTAGTAGTACGCAACAATATCAAAGAATATATCTTTTTTCTATACTTTGAATTGACCATAGGCAGCCCCTACGTGTCAATAGTAATGACTATACAATATAGAAAATTCTTAAGTTTATTCCTGATATTTATTATACCACTTATATGGTCAAAATATGGATTAATTAGTGTCCAGACCCCGTGCCATGCACGGGTAGAAATGCGTTTATGTGTTTATTGATTTTTAAATAATGGGTTTATAAATAATTTTATAGTTTTTTTATATAAAAACTACAAATAATTCTAAAATTCTAAAATATATAAAATATATAGTATTATACATGAAAATCTTCATTTTTGACACTTATAAAATAAAATGAAAAGTTAGTAGAATATAACTGAAAACTTATAGATGATAACTTATAGTTTATAACAAACTTATAGCTGATAAGTTAGTAGAATAAAATTAAAGTGTTTGATAAATTTAGTTGTCGAAAATGACATAAAAATACATGATTAATGGATAGCTATTTTACTTTAAAAATAAAGAAATAATAAAATTAAAATAATAAGATTATAATTGAAATTAAAGGTAAGAAATTACTCTCTCCGATCCTTTTTATAAGGACCAGTTTAAAAAATCACACAGACCAAGAAAACACATTGTAAATAGTTATTTTTATTTAATACTCCTATAAATTTAAATGTATTCCTTAAATACCATTTAATCATTCTTAATTCCACAAACTTACTTACTTTTAATATTCTCTCTCATAATAAATAAGAACACAAATGAAATTAAACATCTAATACACTTAAATATTGGTCAAAGTTTCTTATAAAAAGCACAACAAAAAAAAAATTCACTTTTATTTCTTATAAAAATGACCGGAGGGAGTATAAGATATAAACTTAAATGCTACTTGAAATAACATCTAAAAAAAATCATAAGCTCGAAAGAAAAGTTTTTTGTCAAACACATTTTATTTTATCACACAAGCCAATAAGCTATAAGTTTTCTTTGCATGCAATTGCCGAGACTACTCCCTTCGAGTTAACTAAGATTTATTCAAGGGGTTGACTCTCCCAACAAATATTATAAGTTATCTTATTTGTATTACCAAACATAATATCGACAACTATTTACCTGAATAAAAAGGTAAGCACTCTAGTACCTAAAATTTAATATCATATTTTTATATTAATTTATTTTAAAATAAATTTTGCCTTAGAAAAGATATACTAATAATTTAGCTAAAGAATAATAATAGGCAAAACAACCATGTAGTGCGTCTTAAAAAAAACATGAGGTAGTGCCTTAAAAAAATAATGTAGGCCTAGGGGAGTTATTAACCAATTAGATTTGTTCGTGAAGAATTTGGCATAATTTTTTCGCTAGATGCAGCATTATTCAACTCGAAATATTGACATCGCTATAGTTTTGTTATAGAGTTTAGTGGAGATACATTACACCGATATTATGATAGTAATCAAACACCATAAAAGTCTGAACTGCAAAAAAAAAAGTACAAAAAACATGAAGTTAGAAAAAATTACACAAATAATAACAGATGGACTTTAAAAAACAACAATAGTATATTAGTGTTAAGAAATAACCTTAAAAGATCAGAAATGTTTTCATACGTTATAAAAAACTTTCCGGTACACAACATTTGTGGTCTCACTTTAGATATTATTATCTTCATCCAAAATCAACAATTTCAATCTCTTTCTAGATGTAAGGCGAGAGACATCTACATAAAGTTGTCTGATTTGTGGTTTCGCTTTACATTAAATTTTTATTTAAATTTTCTTATTTCCCATTCTTGGCACGGGTTCATAGAAGGAATCACTCAAGCATGTTTTTTTAATTTTATATGTATTAATAAAAATTACTACAATAATATGTTCTATATTAATAAATATAAGTAAAAGTATAGGTTCGTATAAATAAAAAAAAAAAGAGACCCATATAAATTACCTTAAAACAGACACTCATATAAATATATAAGCTGGAAAGACAACATATAAATAATAAAAAACAATCAGTGGTAATCCACTTCATCTAAGACAAAAAAAAATTAAAAAAATAGGTGTAACGCCCCGAAATTTAGAAATAATTTTTTTGTTAGTATTTATTTTTTCGGTAGATTACTATGAGAAATAAAATAGAATTAGATATGTTTGAAATTTTAAAAAAATAAAACAAATCAGAATTTTTTTATAATATCTTAAACTATTTGTGAGAGAGATTAGGAATTAAAATAGATACATTTTTTATATAAATAGAGAGTAAGAGTTGGAGAGAAAATTAGGGTTCTAAAACCTAAGGAGCAAAGACATAGCAAAGAAATCTAAGGTAAGAGGTTTGTCCAACTCATTTAGAATTCTGAAGGTGTATAGCATGAACATGGTCCCTTTCTTTTTGTTTTGCTATCTCTTGTTGTTATTGTCAAAGTAATATTGTTGTTGTGACACTGTTATTTTCAATTCTTAATGTGTTGAGAAAGATTAAAATAAGTTAGTTAGATGTGAATAACTAGAGTATGGTCTTATGCTTTTTTTTTTTGAACTTGGAATACAGTTATTTTCATGTATTTTCAAAGCTAATATATTTTAGTTTTTGGTGGAATCGCTTGTATGATTTGGCTCGTTTTTAAGTATGTGATAATCATCTGGTCAATTAAATTGTTTTATTTCTTTTAAATAAAACCCACAAATTAAAGTAGAAATTAAGGTAATTTTCTAGCAATTTTAAAGAGTAAATTTTAAATAAAAATGTATAGAGGCCGAGTAGTATAGTTTAGTTGCTACCGAGGAGGCTGGTATTCTAATTTAGATGATTTAAATTAGTAGTTGATGAGTTTAATAATAATAATTGATTATTAATTATGCCGTTGATTTGAACCGTCGAGTATTGGCGTTGTTATAAGCCGTTTGTCGTGTTGTTATGGTGGCCGTGGTGTTGCCGTTTGTCGTGTTGTTGGTGTTGTTTATAGTCGTTGACTAATGATGTCGAATTATATTATTATTAATGATGTTGAATTATATATTATTACATGAGTAGCAATGAGTAGCAAAATGAGTAGTAATGATGTTGAATCATATATTAATATATTATATTATTATAATGAGCAGCAATGAGTAGCAATGATGTAGCAATGAGAAGTTAAAATTATCTTTGTTATTGAGTGGATTGTTGAATTGGATGAGTTGCGTGTGTTTATGTGTCGAATTTAGGAATCGTGTTTGCTTTTGTGTTCGGTCATTCCAAAGAATGTTACCGTGTTTGTTATTCCCTTATATGGTCGGCTTACATTGTGGATGAATCTGTTATTTAAGTGATGTTGTTACTTACCCTCTTCTGGCTTGGCCCTGCGGTTCACACCCGTAGATTTTCAGGTAACCAGTGACGCTTAGTTGAGAGTCTGGAGGTGGCATTAGGAGCTGCCTTTCTTTTCCAATTTCAATAATGGAGTCGCTCTGTTAGGAAGTTGTCGGGGAAAAACTATATTTACTTTTGCTAAAAAGTTTCTTTTGAAAAAATTGGTCCATTTTATTTGTTCAGTATTTTTCTTATTATTATTGGAATTCAGATGAAAATTTATAAGTTCATTTTGTGTTTTCTTTAAATGCTTATTAATTAGTCCCGTTGAAGATTAGTAACACCTTTTTGTAAATAATTCAATCAACTTTCATAAATAAAATCAATGGGATTTTGAGGGTGTTACAATAGGCTCTTCTATTAATATATGATATAGGTTCCCATATAAATTAAAAAAAATCCCTCATATTAATATATGAGTAAAAATATAAGTCTACGTACATAAAATAATAATTAACATACAAACTTATAAAAGAATGAGAGAATCTCAAAAATTGTAATTAATAACAATATTTAATATACAAACTTCTAAAAAAGGCAAGAATATATCTCATAAAATCATAATCAATTTAATGCTAATGGTGAATGAAAAAAAATATCAAGAGTCTCATAAATAAATAAAAGTATTAAATTCAAATTAATTAATATACAAAAATATAAAAGAAAGAGAGAATCTCAAAAATTGCAATCAATATCAATATTTAATATACAAACTTCTAAAAAAGGCAAGAATCTCATAAATCGGAATCAATTTAATGTATGACAAAAAAATATCAAGAGTCTTATAAAATAAATAAAAGTATTAATTTAAAATTGTTTGATTAAAATAAATAAATTACTATCACAATATTTGGTGCATGTATTAATATAAAATTAAAAATATAAGAAACTAAAATGCATCTACATTTTTCATACAATATTTTATCTCTTTACTTTTCGTGCAAATTATGTAAAACTAAATGTTTTCTTCATTCTTTTCTAGGAACTAAAATCTTTGTGTGATAATACATGAACACCTAATACTCAATTATTTTCAAAAACAAAATCTACAAAAAGAAAGACCAACTTGTTAAAAAAAACATAAAAGAAAAGCTATAAGAGAAAAAAGATACAATAACGATAAACTCAATATTATTGAGAAAATACATTATTTGATTAATTTGCTGGAAGATTCATCAAGTACACTATACTCTATTTTTTATCCAACACATTGTTATTGATAAATTAATATAAGCAATATTTTGCAAATAAAAAAAACTACAATTGTTAACAATGATTGAGTTTGATCTTGGTTCTGTTTATCTTGTGAGAATATAATGAATATTTTCTTGCTTCTCAATTGGCCTCCCTGTCAAAAATAAAATAAGGATTAATGAATTAAAAACTACATAAAACCAAAAGAAAATCTATAAAAAGAAGAATCTGAATAGTAAAAAAACAACATAAGAAGTTGCACAAAAAGAACAACATAAAAAATGCTCGACAACAGAAGAAGTAAATAAATAAAGAATAGTGATTATAGATTTAGAAAAAAAAAAAAAGCAAAAAAGAAGTAATTCATTAGCTTTCTTTGTGAGTTGTAGTGTTGTGACTTGTGACAAAGGTCATATATATAGTGAGAAAAATGGACATATGAGTAATTTTGTTTTTTGTTGAATGCAATTAAAGTCATTAAAGAAAAATATATTTGATGTCATTTTTCCTTTGAATGGCAATTAGTCAAATCCTTGAAAATGGCATATTCCACTATAAGCATTAAAAGATAATATTTTGAATGTAAATATTTTATTGCCCACTTTAGAATTTTGCCAACTATTTGATGGTGTTAGATAATAATTTTGTTGACCAATTTTTATGCCAATTATTCTTGCGTGAGTCAAAATCGAAAAAAATAGTGAGGAATTAATTACCTAATTACATTGTGCCATAATTTTTTTCTTGCATATTTGTATTTACATGTATAACAAAATTACACAAAGAAATTACAGTAAATATGATATACTATACCTTACAAATATACTGTATATGCTTTTTTATTTTATATAAAATTACATAAAAAGTTAGCAAATACACACGTAAACAAACAACTTTAAAATATACAATTATTTTATATACAATTACGTAATAAAATATATAAAATATACTACATGTTAACAAATTATATTAAATTCATTCAAATTTTTTTATAAAAAAAAAAATCATACATTTTATAATATCTTTGATGGCAATTATTCTGGACATTAATGACAATTATTATTATTATTATTTTGACATGGTCAAAATTGAAAAAAAAATGAGGAATTAATGCAAAATAAAACACGAAAAATCATATAATATGTAAAACATTTAATTCATTTATGGCTAAAACAATATGAAAGAAGAATGACCTAGAGGCTGCCATGTGTACAAATTCTTCGAAAAAAGGCTCCTAAATAATATTATTATAGATTAGCATTTGTAATTGCATAAAAAATAAGGACTCTTTCACCCAAAAAAAAATCTAGACAATAAAATTAAGAATTTAATTTAATACTGAAAAAAACAGTCACAATAATAAATAGTATAATTTAATATTAAGTTGACTAGATAATATAGTAAATTGTGAAATATTTTCTTCTTTACATTTTTATTTAATATTAAGTTGACCAAACAATATAGTAAATAGTAAATTGTAAAATAATTTTCTTCCTTACTTTTATTATACTATTAGTATGGTCAAAATATTAATTAATTAACATTTATAGTTCTAAAAAAAAACTCTTTTCATTGGCTTCTACGCTATATATAACATAAATTTAATCTTAAGATTCAATATCAGCTTATCCAAAAATCTATTCATCAATTAAGATGGCTTCAATCTCCAATATTGTGTTATTAGTTTCTATGTTACTAACAATTCTCATTGCTTTGCAGTTCAATGACGGTAAAAGTTTTAAGACTTTTCCTGGCCCAGTAACAATATATGTTACTAACAACTTAACCGGCGAATTACAACTTGGTGTTGATTGTAAGACAAGCATGATGATTTTGGATATCGAGTCATACGTTTTAAAGAAAGTTACATCTTCACTGTTCATCCCACATTCTTAATACCAAATAAATTATACTTTTGTAGTTTTTCATGGATTAATGGAGCTAAATATTTTGACATTTATGTTCAAAAACGAGATGAGGATGATTGCGACAAAGAATGTCATTGGCAAATAAATGCATACGGACCATGTAAGGTGAAGACCGGATCTATACAATGTTTTAAGTGGAATCCTAAAGTTGTTGAAGGACATATGTTAACTGGTGAAGAGACTAATAATCACAATGTGTAACTTGATCGATATATTTATTTTTGGAACTCACATAGATTGAAGAATAAAACTAATGAGTATATTGTGAATTTTGCTATGAGTTTTACTATTGTCAATCGTATCATACTATCATATAATTTGATTTTCCCTTCTTTCTCAAAATTCCTATTTATTTCTTTTGATATAAATGTGATTTTTATTTTTTATTATTTTTTTTATTTTAATGCATTTTGATGTTTCTTTTGCATAATTAAAGGTGAATAATTTGTCTTTTCCACTATGTTTGGTTGTAAGCAAAGATTGTGAGAGGGAGAGAAAGTTGATGGAAAGGAGAATTTTCCTTTGTTTGGAACAAAAGAAAGTAACAAAGGAAAGAAAAAAATATATGACTCCACATTAAAATGCTTTCTGCTCAAATGTGAGAAGAAAGTAAGAAATTGACAAATTTTTGGATAAAAATACAATATAGCCCCCTGTCATATTATACTAGGAATAAACCCGTGCGTTGCACGGGTTCGATTAAAATATTTGTGATAATTGTGATAAGTATATTCACATATAGTTAAATGATAGATACTATTTTAAAATATGATTATATTTAACATAGTACATGTATCTATACCTATATATAAAGAGGATAGATGAGTTTGGGATGACTTTTTCATTATTCCTATTTTACCCTTAATTTAGTTTCACTACTCCCATTAAATAATTGGTTATTTTTTTTAAAAAAAGTTCAAATCCATAAAAAATTTTAATTAACAAACTCACCATAACATAAGACATGTCTTCTTTTTTTGGACATAAGTTAGACATGTTCCGCGCCTGCCTAACCCGCTAGTAAAAATAAAATAAAAAGTTGTTTAGAAAAAATGATTTTTTTTATTGATTTATATCGTAGTTTTATTTATATTTTAACATAATATATAGATCTCTTATAATATTTTATAAGGTTGAAGAGATTTATCACATTTTATTTTAATAGTGTAATTGGATAAGATCTTAATTTTCTTTATATGAGTTACAATTATATAGTCACGTGCCACTTTGCTTTTTATTTTTCTGTATCCATTATTTTTTTTCAATTAGATTGTTGGATGGATACATACTTATACTTGCCGACAATATTGCTCATTAGTAGAGTAATATTGAAATAAGTTTGGTAATAGAATATGATTCATATATAGTAGCTTCGATTTTTTTTATCACGTGATTTTTTTTAAAATTACGTATCAAATAGCATAACTGTTTACTCCATTCTATGAAATTTAAGTATCAAATAATTTATCTATTTAATCTCCTCTCACTCTTTTGAAGTTTCTTCTCACATATTCACTTGGTGATATTTTATCTCGATTTTTTAGTCTATTGTTTGATTTGTGGGAGGTACATATAATTTAAGGTATCCTATATTTAACTTCTTTTAAAACTAAAATTCTTTTTAGTCTATTGTTTGATTTACATTTTTTTTATATGCTTTAAGAATAGGGTCAAAGTACTAAAAAATAGAAATGAGTGAATGAAACAAAAACAACCTTGATTATTGAATATATAAAAGAGTGAGTGAAATTTAAATAAATCTTCATTTATTTGCGATTTATGACTAATCTTTGGCGGTTCTCTATTTCATCCTTTGATCTTTGTTGAAATTTACGCACCATATGACGAAACTAATTTATTTCTCTATGCAATTTAAGGTATCTCATATTTATTAGTAAAAGACAATTCTTTGTTTTAATATTAATTTTATTTCTTTTGGTATATCCTCCTTTAAACATTCCCTTGGCATGTAGATTTCTTTTGTTAGAGTTTTTTTAGTTAACAATATGATTTATCTTCTTTTCACTATATAAATGCTAAATTAGTTTTCTTTTTTTCCTAGATTATTTTTTTTCTTAGAGAGGTTTACGTCCCCTTAAACATTCCCTTGGCGTGTAGATTTATATTGTGTGCATAAGGTATTTACTTGGAGTTTTCAATATGGTTATAAAATTGAATGTAGTGAACTTTTAAACTTAAGAAAAGTCTTAATGATTATGTGTCTTTTAGCCATTGACCATTGTACATATGTGTTGGTGCAGAACTGCAAATTTTTTTTCTATTCCTTATGCACTGTTTTTGCAGTTTCAAAAAATATTCTTAATGAATATTCTCATTGATTTGTCCACTATATGCGTATGTTACGAATACGAACAACCACAACATGCATAATATACTGCTGGAAAATGATAATGATGATGATCTGGTGATAAATTTAATTTTACGGTTGGAAAATGTTATAATATCCATTGTAAAAGTTAGAATTGTAAAAGTCAATACCACACGGTAATTATTACTTCTTTATTTTTGTTGAATAATTATCATTATTATTTACATTGATTTGTATGAAATCTTTTTAGGGAAGTCACATCATCGCAAAGCTTGCCTACTGCCTTTTATAAGTAAAAGATGACTGATAACAAATTAATTTCTTTTGAAGTTTATTCTCATGCTCTTCTTCTTCTTTTTTTCCTTTATCTTTCTCTTCTTTGTTTTTATGAGTTTTTTGTCCCCTCATTTTTTGTCTTTTTTTATTTAATAATTTTTATTATGGTTTTCAATTTAGATATAGCTCAAGTGACTCAAAAGTTTCTTTTAAAAAAAATTATGTTACATAAGGGCTAATAGAATTATGCGTCAAAAGGCAAATATGGCTACTCAAATTTATTTTAAAATTATCTTAATTGCAATTTAAAATTATTATTGTAAGAGGCATTTGACTCACTTTTTCTTTATTTTCCTCCAACATCAGAATGAAATTTCTAGGCTTAAATATGCCAAAGGTCCCTGCACTTACGGGTCATTTTAAATTTTTTTCGTTTTGCCACTGCACTTTCATCCTATTTTAAAAATAGTCATTGATTCCATTTTTTAGGTGATGTGTCATATTTTCGGACACGTGGCACTGATGACTAAGAGCATGCACATCGCCTGCCATCCATCATTCCTTCACCGTGTCCAAAGCTTTTTTGTCAGAGTCATGTGGATATTTCAAATTTAATTGCCGTGTGTTATGTCCCAACGTTCTTCTGCATATGGCCGCTTCTTAGAAGATTGGTTGGCACTTTAAATAATTTTTTATTTGCAACAGATACATCAAAGTGGTTGGCACTTATTATAAAAATAATAAATTATACTTTGCTACATGGGCGAGCACCTGCCGTCCATTATAAAGTCAATCGTACTGAGTACAACATGGGTTATTATTTATCAGATGACATTTATCCTGAATGGGCCACATTTGTGAAAAGTATCCCAATGCCACAAGGTGACAAGAGAAAATTGTTTGCCCAACACCAAGAAGGCGCAAGAAAGGATATTGAACGAGCTTTTGGAGTTCTCCGGTCCCGGTTTGCAATCATACTTAACCCGGCTCGATCTTGGAACCTGGATGCACTTAAGCGTATAATGGATACATGCATCATACTACACAACATGATTGTTGAAGATGAACGCGCCACGTACGGTGGCAATTTTGATTATTCTTATGATCATCAAGGCAGTGACTCGAGTGTAATACTGGATAATTTTAATATTGATTTTCAAGAGTTCCTACGCAGAAGATTTGATGTTCGTGATAAGTAAATTCATCGACAGCTTCAACAAGACTTGATAGAACATATATGGGGACGTTTTGAACACGAGAATAACAACAACTGGAAATCATTTTAAATCTATCATCTTCATGTATTTTCTGCTAGTAATTTATTTTAATGTTTATGAATTTATTTTCATGTATTGTGTTATTTAATATATTGTTATTTGTTTTTAATTTTACTTTGATTTATTTTAAATATATGTTGTATTCTTTTTATTGTATTTTGATATATTTGAATTATTTTGTTTCAATTATACATTTATATATATAATTGTAAAATATAAATGTGTAAAAACGTGTGGGACCCAGTGTGACCCATTTAAGAGTTTTTGAAGAGTTGTATGGATATTTGAAAAATGTGGTTGAGTTGTTTAAATAATTGGGAAGTGTAAAATAATATAAAGAATAAAGTGGGACCCATTTAATGCACCCATATGGGTTCATGGGATAATGATGCTCTAAGTATTCAACTTGATGACTCATTAAATATTACTTTAGATGGACAAAAATACCCTTCATCTTCAAGACCCAACCTTCTTGTTCAATCGAATCTGCTCTCTCATCCCTTCAATCCTCCCTCTGTCGTCTCCGATCGAAAACTCTCTGATCCCAACCTCTCAATTGCATCCAAAATCGCATACTTTCCAATCTCCACCGCACCACTGAATCCCTCCAACACTCTGTTCGCTCACTCTATTTCTCGAAGAAGCTTTGAGATCTTATGGGGAATCTGAAATCATTTTCTTCAACTAAAAACCCAAAAAATCCTCATCTCCCAAAATCCATAAATCGAATCCCTCAAATTGAAGTCTCAAATCCTCTTCCTTTCATCTTCATTTTCTCAGAAAACTCAGAATTCATCAAAACCAAATCTGAATGTTTTTAGTGGCTAACTGTGTTGGAAAAAGAAACATGTTGAGGTTTGAAAACATGTTGTTGTTGTTGCTGCGTTTCAAACCCAGATCTATGAAGAAAAAAAAACATGTTGCTGCGTTTGAAACGAGAAAGGCCATGGAGATCTGAGTAAAGAAACAACAACATGTGAAAGGGAAAAAACATGTCTCAAACCTCATAAATGCAAAGAGGAAAAGCATGTTGTTGTTTGATGCGTTTGAAAAACAGTTAAAGAGGAAAAGGTTGAGGTTGGATTCATAAGTTGTTGGATTTCATATGTGACAACCTTCATTAAGGGCATTTTCGTCCATCCACTACATTTTTTTATGAGTCAGCATGTTTGAACTCTAGTCATCAGTGCCACGTGGCCAAAAATATGACACACCACCTAAAAAATGGATTCAGGGACTATTTTTAAAATAAAATGAAAGTGCAATGGCAAAATGAAAGGTTTTTAAAATGTAGGGACTAAAACTCAAATGACTTGCAATATTTAAGCCAAATTTCTATTGACATATTAGTTTAGGTGATGTATGGATTTCGATTATAGACTTGGTATTAAAGACCGACAACATAAAGTATTCAAAAATATAATTGTTGAGTTAGGTATCAAGTATAAAACAATTTAAAAATACAAACAATATTTCACAATGGCTAAAAACGTGTAACTATTGAATAAAACGATAATTTATATTAAAAAATAGATTTTAGCCAAAAATATTATGCACAAAAAATTATTAGATCGAATTGTATTCTTGTAAGATCATGAGAGCAATCTAACGATTACAATTTACAACTTCAGTGACCTAAACAAGATGCATGAAATATTTTAGAGTTTATGTCTTGAAAGATTATAAAAACGTATAAAAAGATTACAATTTATAAACAATCAAAAGACAAATATGACTACAAATATAGTAGTAATTTTTTAATCATTGAGTAACATACCTGATATTCAAGAGATTGACTCACCAACCACCACAAAAACCAATTCTTGGAATGTAATTACCATCAACCTATATATACACTTATATTTGGAGGCACTCTCATAACTCACAAATGAAGTATTCAATGCAAAAAGTTATTTCATTCTAATGAAAGGTGAATAATATGTAACCTTTGAATAATGAATAAGAAATTAAGAATAGTAAAAGTCATTTCTAATATATTGAAACTGACAATTAAAAAAATTATAGATGATCATATATTTAGTAATAATACTAAAACTCATGAAAAAAAAATAATAATACTAAAAAATTATATATTTATTTTTTATGTTTATCTGAGCATACATATAATTTATATATATATATATATATATATTAGTGACGTATGAATATTTTATTGATTCATACGAATTAAGTTTTTTATTTGGGCAAGTATATAATATTTTAGGTTACTCTTAATTATTTGGGAATGTCTTTTTAACTTCAATTCATAACCGGCTTGTTAGAATGATTTAAAATTATATATATATATATATTAATATTGATTCTAATTGGCAAAACCCAGCACTAAATATATTTACATTATCGCATACCAACTAAAAAAATGAGTAGTACTACTTAAAATTAAAGGGAAAAAATAATTTAAATGCATTAATATTAGATGCATATGTAACAAAAAAAAAAGATGCATGGAAAGAGTCATTTCCACAATATGAATGAATTTATGTACATACATTATTACATTGTAAAAAGGCATGACAATATTGACATTTATGTTCTCAAAAGAGGGTTGAAGTTAAAGGATATAAACACTAATTTAATAAGAATAATTGTGTAAAACAATTATTACAATTAACAATTTTTTTATTTAAAAAACGTAGAATTAACAAAAGGAAATATCAAAAGATAGCAAGTTTTCAAGAGTGTGTTTAGAAGTTTTTTAGAGTGTCATATCATCACAATGGTTGCCTAGAAGCAACTCAACCTTCCTTTTATAAGTAAAAATAGTGCATTGATTCTTCACTTACCTCCCCTTAAAAGTATTTTCAATGTTGAGTGATATACAACAAAGGTAGAACTTGTTATCTGCAATACACGATAAAAAGAAAATCAAGTACATTCCAAAAAAAATAATCTAAGATAATACTAATGTGCTATTTATATATGATCTTCCTCTCTCACAAATATCAAACAATTTATGCAATAAAAAGTTAAACCCAAAAACAAAAATAATAAAAGGAAGTAGATAGTGTCTATGACAAATTAATGTTGTAAGATTTTAGCAGGAGAGACAGTGTTTATTTCCACATTTCTCTAACTTATATATAGATGACATTTATAACATCAATTTTTAATGCATGTTAGAAGTGACTTTTCATGTCATGATATATGGTAGGATTTTATTGTTGTGCGTTATTTTTCATTAGGATTTGATCATTAGGGAAGTTAAACAATTGCCTAAACTCACCTTGAATTAACTTTTCTTATGGAAGATGTAGTGGTGTAACCCTTTTAGATAATATTTAAATTAAATGTAATTATAACGGGAAAAGACACAAAAAAATCATGAGAGAAATGAATAAATAGATAGGTGAACATAAATTCATAAAATATTATAATTTCAAACAATAATTAGTATAAAATAATTGAATAAATAAAAAAAATTACTTTTATTTATCTCTAATTTTAACTACTATGGAAAACAATAATTAAAATTATTTTAAAAATGAATAGGATAATGAGAAATAAAAAAATTTACTTTTATTTATCTCTAATTTTAACTACTATGGAAAACAATCATTAAAATTATTTTAAAAATGAATAGGATAATGAGAAATTAATAAAAATTGTTACACATGCCAAATTATTAATTTTTTTTTTGGTCAAGGCCAAATTATTAATTTAGATTTTGCATTAGTACAATATTGGAGTGTGGGAGTGGTAAATAGTTATGCAAGAGTACAAAAAGTAGTATAAAATTTTTATTAGTGAAAGAAAAAAATTATTTATTTTAGATTTTACATTAGAACAATATTGAGTATGTAAATAGTTATGCAATGCAACATGAAGAGTAAAAAAAAGTAGTATTCCCTATAAATTTTTTATTAGTGAAGAAAATAAATTATTTATAAAAAAAAACAAACTTGTATTTACTAACACTTTTTTAGTACCCTGTTTTGATCTCTTACACAAGTAAAATTATTAACCAAGCATTCATTTCTTCCTTCAGGCCATATTCATAATTTTATAGTACCAAGCATTTCTGGGTTTTGCTATTTGGCTCTTATCACTCAAGGTAGTATAACACTATGAAGGAGTCATTCCCAGCCATATTCTCTCTGTCGAAGGTAGAAGAATTCTACAGTATCTGAACTTGGATGCTGTAATGAATCATATATATAGACTCTGGAGAATATAATAGCATAAGTTGCATTAGTTATGTTAGGTGATTAATCATGTTCTAGAATGATCTAGAATAGTGATGACTCATTGGTTAGTGAACCAATGCTATATATAATTGTATTGAATGCATATATATATTGTATTGAATGCATGTAAGAGGAAGCAAAAAATCAATGAATGAAGTTTGTAGTTTGTTAGCTTAGTAATAGTTTATTAGTCTTTTAACTATGTCCTCTTACATGCATTCAATACCATTATATATAGCATTGGTTCACTAACCAATGAGTCATCACTATTCTAGATCATTCTAGAACATGATTAATCACCTAACATAACTAATGCAACTTATGCTATTATATTCTCCAGAGTCTATATATATGATTCATTACAGCATCCAAGTTCAGATACTGTAGAATTCTTCTACCTTCGACAGAGAGAATATGGCTGGGAATGACTCCTTCATAGTGTTATACTACCTTGAGTGATAAGAGCCAAATAGCAAAACCCAGAAATGCTTGGTACTATAAAATTATGAATATGGCCTGAAGGAAGAAATGAATGCTTGGTTAATAATTTTACTTGTGTAAGAGATCAAAACAGGGTACTAAAAAAGTGTTAGTAAATACAAGTTTGTTTTTTTTTATAAATAAAATATAATGAAAATATCAAAAATAATATATTGGGGGACAGAAGATTTCCAACCCTTTATCCTCTTGAAGACGCTTCTCTTAACCTTCACTCAATCGCTCTTTCCAATTTTACCGAATTTGAAAGTGCTTAAAAGGTGAAAGCCTCATTGGTTCTTAACAAGGTTGTGTCACAATTCTTGTTATTGCAAAGAACCGCAGTAAAATGTGATTGGTGAGGCCTCAAACATGTGGTCACGGAAACATCACAAACCTTGATGGTGTGACCTAGATCACAGTCACAAACCTTTATTTAACACCTTGGTTATCAATATCACTGCATTTTGCAGAGCAGTAGATTTTAAGCACCTTTTTCCTGTCTGTTAAACTACCCTTTATAATTCCTATTACCTAATACCTCCTTGTGCAACTTAACTTCCTAGTAACCTATGTAACCCAAACCAAATCTACAAAAAGATCATTTAGATGATAATTTCTTTTTAATGAGACTATCAAAACAGTATATGCTATCAAAAGGCAGACAAAAATCCCTATGAGAAAAACAACTACTTGTTTAATCTCCATACGCGCCTCCTGCCCTGTGCTAACATCAAATCCGAATTTAGCATACAACTATACAAATGCCCAAAAAATGGATAACCATTGATCCAATTGAAGTCATAAAGTGAATTAATAAATAAATATACGAATAAACAGATAGACAAGTAATAATAACTAAATCATTGGAAGATACTTTCACCTTGTAATAACCAAATCATTTAAAGATAATTTTGCCTTAAATTGTGCAGCAAGAGAAAGTCGTGACCTTCATAATAGCTCATAGTTCGAACTACCAAATCCAACTGTGCATGGTAGAATCTAATGAAACAAAAAGGAGGATAGAGAAACTACTACTTACACGATCTATATGTTAGCAACAAAGTGAAAGTTCACATGTTGCGGAAGCCACCGGGCACATGGATAATATTCTCTCCATTTCTGGCTGCTCAGTCTTGCACCAGATTGTCATGGTTTCTAAAATTCTTGCATTCTTCAAAATATATTGCTCCAACATAAGTTCACTTTGTAGGTCTGAAAAGTCCTGAATAGTAAAAGTTCTAAGGGATGATAAAAGGCACTGCGGAACAAATTCTGGTTCCACCCAATTTTTCTTGATCACTTTCACACATTGGGTCGCATAACCCCTATTAATCATACATATGAAATAAAGATAAAAACATAAAGGTGTGTTAAGAAAACATAAAAAAAATATGATTCTTAAACAGAACAAACCTTACTAAGTTCGAGATTTTGAAGCTTCGGACATTGATGAAGCACCAAATCCCATCTATTGTGGTCGTGGAGCACCAAGTGAGTCAAATTATGAAAGATATCATAAGGGCGCTGCAGCTGATTAAACTAAATAATGGAGAGAAAAACATTATTAAATGAGGACAAAATTCTAAAATGAATCACAATTTTCTTTTGTTTTCCATTAATGTATTCACAATCAAACGGACCTTCAATGCATTTATGCACAGATACTCGACAGTAGTAAGTGCATTCACCGGAAAAAAGTGACAACGAAATAGAACAAATTCAGCTCTTTTCAATTTGGGTAAACTTAATCTCTTAAACTCTTGAAGGGTAACAGAATCTTCCTCAAGAGCGAAATCCATTTCAGATATGTTTAGATCCTCAAGAATTGGACATCCAGCTATAAACAACATAAAATCTCTAACTTTATTAAAGTTAACAGATTTCAAATTAAGGGTTTTGAGTGATGGAAATTGAAATCCATTTGAAGAAAACGAAAAACCCTTAACACGGAACCAACAGAGGTCGAGGCTTACAAGCGTTCTACAGGTGAAAATGCTTACAAGCAAAGTTAAATAATGTTCTGTATAAAAAATTCTCATATATAAGTAAAAAATTCCTTACCAAAAAAATATAAGTAAAAATTTCCTTACCCAATAAAATATATAAGTCAAAATTTCATTTTTAAGTTTATAGATATTGGTTATGTAATATTTATAGAATTCATAAATGTCTTGCTCTAATCATATAAAATCATGCAACTCATACTTCTATATCTATTTTTTTTATCAATCCCCACAATTGTATTAGCCGCGATAGAATAAGTATTGTGTCTTTTGTGGCGAGAATGGAACACAATTTTTTTCTCTAAGAAAGAGATGCTTCTTCGTCAAGCTTAATATTTTCTAGATCACCTTAAGTTAATAATTGTTGCACCGGAGGTGTTTCAACCAAATGGGTATTGGGTGGTGCCGATGGATAAATAAAATAATCGTCATCATCTACCCAACAATACTGTTGCAACTGAAGCATCGACATGAAAATCTATTGGACAGTTGGCTTCTGGTTCTATCTGTTGTGGGATATCTGTTTTGTGCTCGCAGTTGTGATGTGCTCCTTTTTATAGTCTAGACTGTATTTGAGTCTTAGTCTGTCTTAGAGAGTCCTCTTGTCTTGGGTGTATCCCACTGCCTTGATCCGTTGAAGCGGAGCTGTAATTGAAGTTTATTCAATTGCGTAATTTCCGTTCGTTCTGGTGACAAGGGACGGGGTCTCGAGTGGTCTCGCAATAACTGATAACTTACTAAAGTTCAGCTTTAGACACCAGGCAGCCCTTGCAGTACTCTGGTCTTTTAGGTTCAGGAAGTGTTAAGGATTCCCATTGGAGAATTGTTGTTCCGCTAAGGTTATCTGCTGTGGTATCGATTTCTTCTGCCGATTATTCTGTGTTGGCTTGGATTGGTTCGCCAGGATGACTCACACTCTTTTTTAGATTCATCTGCTGATGTTTTCTCGGTTTATTTGTTCTATATTTCTTATCCTGGTGTATCGGTTACATTTTGTTTTGCTTTGGGCATGTCTCATGCCATGAGTAATATAATTCCTTTTGCCTTTGCAAAAAAAAAAATATTGTTGCAAATCTAAAAAAGGAATTATGCAACAAGGAATTATAAAAGTCTTTATTACTAGAAAGATAAATCAAGGTGGATATGTAAACTAGACAAATCTAAAGAAACTAAACATTACAGCACAGATGATAACATGCATTTCCCAAGCAGCTTACTGTCCTATTACCCATTGCCATTGACAACTACGTACATGTAAGTAAACATTGCCTCATAATATGTCACATTTTACAGTTCTTTCTTCAATCAGAACTCAGTAACAACTGTTTGTAGGTCATTAAATGTAGTGTATCAGACAAGCTGCTGAAGATTTTATGAAGCATGATTTTGTAGGTCATTCAGTGTAGTGTATCAGCATGACATTTGCAGAGGCCATCGGGCACATGGATAACGTTCTCATCATTTCAGGCTGCTTAGTCTTGAACAGAATTGTCATGGTTTGTAAAATTCTTGCATTCTTCAAAATATATTTCTCCAACAAAAGATCACGTTGAGGGATGATAAAAGTCAATGAATAGGTCTTAATAGTACAAGTTATAAGGGATGATAAAAGGCACTGCGGAACAAACTCTGGTTCCACCCAATTTTCTTGATGACCTTCTTCATACCGCATTGAATCGCATAAACCCTATTAATCGTACAGATAGATTCAGAAAAACATTAAGCGGTATTCAGAAAACATAAAACAAATAGATTTAAACAAAACAAACCTCGTCAAGTCTGAGATTTTGAAGCCTAGGACATTGGTGGAGCACTTGTACTACCAAATCCCATCTATTGACGAGCTCCAAGTGGGTCAAATTATGAAAGATAGAAACGACATCATAAGGTCGTTGCAGCTGATTAACCTAAATAACGTAGAAAGAAACACTATTAAATGAGGACAAAATTCCAAAATGAATCACATTTTTCTTTTGTTTTCCATTAATGTATTGTATTTAATTGAGGTAGCATGCATCGAATTCACAATCAAACGGACCTTATACACTCTCGGGTCTTCTGTGTACAAATATTTGACGATATTAAGGACCTTGAATGTATCTATGCACAGATACTTGGCAGTAGAAAGTGCATTAACCGGAAAACAGTGACAATGAAATTCAACAAATTCTGCTCTTGTCAATTTGGGAAAACTTATTCTCTTAAACTCTTGAAGGGTGAGAGAATCTTCCTTAAGAGGGGGGACATACATTTCAGATATTTCTAAATCCTCAAGAATTGGACATCCAGCTATAAACAACATGAAATCTCGAACTTTAGAAAAGAAAACAGAATGCAAATGAAGGGTTTTGAGTGATGGAAATTGAAATCCAGTAAAATTAAAACCCTTGACATCGAACCAACAGAGGTCGAGACTGACAAGTGTTGTGCATGTGAAAATGCTAACAGGCAATTTGGTGTAGTCAATGTCGTAATAGTCACGCACATCTATACGAAGACAGAGATGCTTGAGTTTGCGTTGAACAACAAGGTTGATCCATTTGATGATATTGGGAAAGCCTAAATCAGAAGCAAGATGAGGGTTTTCGTATCCAATGTCGAGGGTGAAACAGTCGATGACATTGGAACCTGCAGCTTCTCGAGAGATTAAAACAGAGTATACAGACTCATTAAAAAGACGATTGGATTCAACTGTATCAACATTGATGTATGGGAAGTTGAGATTGGGAACATGGTGCCAGAGATTAATCCATCTCTTGGACAAAATGCTTGTTGCAACTGCTTCTTTGGTGGTCACAAAAGAGAGAATCCGACACAGAATCGCGTCCGGTAAACTGCTGATCATATCCACCGTTGAAGCTGCCGCTCTTGATTTTTTTGACCGCCGCATGACTCCTTCTTCTTCTTCTTCGAAATTTGTTCAAATCTTTGGATTTGGATTTAGTTTAGTTTAGCAGAGCCTTGAAGTGTTTATGTTATTGCGCAATGTCAAGAAGCTTTGAACTTATATAGAGTCTCATATATATTATGCGCTTATATGAAACTTTTGCTCCAAGTTTCACATCCAAGTTTTAATTTGTTCAAATCTTTTGATTTTGACATCCAAGTTTTAATTTCTTTATTTTTTTTATCCAAATTTCTTGATTATAACTCCTAATATTTTTTTGTTCAAATAAAAAAAACTCCAAATATTTATTTTGTAATATTTTATAATTTTTTGAATTTAGCCTCCAAATTTTAATTGCTCAATTTTAATTTTCTCTCTTTTGTATTTTTAATTCCCCTTTGATTTTTTTTTTTGACTAAAAATTGTTTATGTGACATTTTAGGATTAAAAAGTTAATATAAAAAATATATTTTAAAAATAAAATTGCTTTGGAATTAATATAAATTTTTTTTTTGGAGTATTTGGCATCACCGAAATGATGTGGTTTGGAATGTTAGTCCCAGTTTATCGAACCAAGTTGGCGAAGTGCATACAACGTGTGGAATGATTGGTTTGCTGTTCATCACCTGAAGGATGATGAAAACCATGTTTCGGCATCTCCTACTACTGATAGATGGGAAAAACCATGCATTGCATGGGTGAAATGTAATGCTGATGCTGTTTTTTTTTTTGTTGTTAAAGTCAGGGTAACAACGATGGGAGCCTGTTTTCAGGATCATGTTGGTAACTTTGTGGCTGGCTTCACGCATAGACAGTAAGTCAACCTTCTATGTTGTCCATGTATGCAAATTTATTAGTTACATGAATTATTTAAATCGAAGTTTGACTAAAAGGACTAAATTAAAAAAATTTAAACTTAAGGGACTAAATTGAAACTTAAAATAAATATAAAAGTAAAATTTCCTTATATCCAAGACAAAGTTTGGATATGGATTTTTTTTTTTAATATAAGTTTGGATATGGAATTAAATTCTTGAATCTGTTTTCTTTTGAGAATTAGGACATAACATAGTACTTATGATTGATATACAGAGAAATAAGATCGTAGATTTGAAATTTGAAATTTATACTCAAACATGAAGAGAAAAAAAGTTTAAAATATCGTGGAAAAAATATAAAAAAACTAAATTGTTATCTAAAATTAAGCAATCAAGGTGGAAATTGTAAACTAGACAAATCTAAAGAAACTAAACATTACAGCACATAGATGATAGCATGCATTTCCCAAGCAGCTTACTGTCCTATTACGGTATTACCCATTGCCATTGACAACTAGGGACATGCAAGTAAACATTGCCTCATAATATGTCACATTTTACAATTATTTCTTCAATCAGAACTCAGTGACAAAAGTTTGTAGGTCATTCAGTGTAAGAGATCAAAACAGGGTACTAAAAAAAGTGTTAGTAAACACAAGTTCATTTTTGTAAAAAAATATATAACGAAAATATCACTTTTCATTTTTTACTTTTCACGAACTGTTCATAGCTCCAACCTCCAAAACATAAACCTTAGTTCCCAAATCTAAAATCTAAACCAAAATCAAACCATCCCAAAAATCTATTGTATGTGTTTTTGCTACCAGCAAGCATAGTCATTTTAACTGATATATTTCTTTGATTGTTCAGATATACCTGTAATTCTAAAATGTCTTTCTACCAAGTGTGTAATTTTAACTTCTACCTTCTAAAATGTCTTCATACCAAGTGTGTGTGTCAAGTGTTCTAACTTCTAAGATTTACTGAAGTTCCTCCAATAGCTTCTGCAAGTGTTATATTTTGGTTCACAATTAAGTCATTCTCATCTCTCTTGAATAATTCACGAGGTTTCTCATCAATCACAAATACCGGAAGTTGATTTAATTGCTTTTTGTTGGTTTTAAGTTCATGTATTATGATTCTATCCTAGTCATAATATAGGACAGAATCAAGTAATCCTGAAATAAATAAAAAATTGGTAAAAAAAATATTCAGTAAACCATAAGACATCTTAACGGTTCGGTTAAACGGTTAATTGAACCATAAGTATAGTTATATTGTGCTTAACAGTTCGGTTCAGTTAACAGTTAACTGAACTATAAGTACGGTTCAGTATGGCTAGAAACCATAACAGTTTGGCTCGGTTTTTCCAAACCACTGTTATGGTTCAGGTCGGTTCGGTTCTTTGACTACACTGAATATTTATCTCCTTATTTCTAAAAATACAATTGTTTCGAGCTTTTCAAATCATCCATTTCAAAGCTAATCAGATAATCTTAAAACAATCTCCTAATTTCAAAAAGAAAATGATATATGGTACGAATAAATCACTTACGAAATTTGACGAACAAGCATATATTGATAATTCAACCGTGTTTTGACTTCAGTACTGATTAGCTTATAACTATTTTGTCAGTTTACCCCTTACAAAGAAATTTTTCTTCAATAGATTTTCAAAAACAGGTCCATAAAAGATAAATAAATTCATGGCTTTCTAACACCTCTTTCTGCTGATGTATTACTGACTTTATCTTCAAAGTCTTCAAAGGCATGAGATAAAAGCATTACTGAAGAGCATGTGTTGTCCTATTTTGTTATTAATTTAATCTCCTATTTTTTAAATAAAATTAGAGTAGGGGTTGTTCATGGGAAAACAGTGATTAACAACGATTCGTAAGATTTCGTGAAAGTATATTTCACACCATTTAGCACCGCTCTTTCAAAAAACAAACTTGTAGCCCACAAAAATAGCTACTAGCTAGCATAGGCAAAAGCTGAAATAGGTAACACACTTGAAACACTAAATTTGTTCAAAAGCTGAAATAAGTTTGTTCAAAATAGCACCCCCAACCCTTGTGAAAAGTTTTACAATAAGAAAATAAATGCAATAAGCCACAACCATTATACAAAGTCAGAAATCAATATGCAAAATCCTGCAGCTATATGGGCTGTCCTTTTGTAGATAGTCATGTATTTTGGGACAAACAATTTTTATAAAAGGACTGTATTATAAAGTTTCAAGATGTTCAATGCACAATTCCTAAGACAATTGGCATACAAAAATCAGTTACCAGAATGGACAATAGAAGCAGAGGAAGAGGCTACTCAATTTCCTGGCAGGACATGTTTTCACAGCATTTTTCAAACTATCTATCTATAACAAGATTTTGATCATGGCAGTAGGAACAGTTGACAAAATAAACGAAGTACTGACAACATAAATGAAGTACTTGAATCAGGAAACAGAATAGAAGCAAGAGAATGTTGCAGCAGAAGTATATAGGTTATCTATGATAGATGATTTTTTTTTGACAAATATGATAGATGATTATAAAGTGCAAATTCTAAAGCAACGGCTACTATAGTTGGACTATAAAAAGAAGGTACACCAATTAGAAAAAGAGATGCTTCTATTGCATTATTCACTCTTGCAGTTTGTAGTCCTTTTGTTTTAACAAACTATTTTGGAAGAACAATTCCATGGACATACAATGAGAATCAAAGCTAATGCAGTTCATGCTGACAAATAAACGGTTAGGAAATAGCAAGATATGTTTCTAATCTTTGTCCCCACTCCCTACAACCCAAAGATAGCATACTAGATTCTTTTTATATCATGCAACACGAGACCCTTCAGTGGTGAAAACAGACATGTATTTCAAGTGTCGGTTATTGGCCTATTATCCATTAAAATTGACAATTAGGGATATGTAAGTATAACATTGTCCTATATCTCACATTTTCCAATTCTTCAATCAGAAGACAACCGTTTGCAGGTCGATCAGTGTGTCAGCAGAATATTAACACGCCACCACATTTTTAATACCATTGAAATTGAGAAAAATATTACAGCCAAATATGTGCCAAAATCAGTAACCCACATGGACAAAATTTAAGCTGAAAAATAAGGCTAATTAAAAATCTGAAATTAGCATACAAGTGCCTTGTGCAACAAATCTGAATTTAGCATATACAAGTGCCCAGGAAACATAATAACCATTGATCTAATTGAAGTCATAAACAAGTAGACAAGTACTAACTCAATCATTTAAAGATAATTTTTCCTAAACCTGTGAAACGAGACAGAGTCATGACGTCATAATAGCTCAAAGTTCAAACCACCAAATCCAGCACTTGCATGGTTGAATCTAAAGAAACGACAAGCAGGATGGGGACAATATTCTACGTAACTTACATGGTATATATGCTAACAATACACGAAAAGTTGGCACGTTGCAGAGGCCTTCGGGCATGGGGACAATTTTCCTTCTAATTCAGTTTTTTCTTTACCCCACTCGCTCCAGATTTTCATGGTTTGTAAAATTCCTGCATTCTTCAAGATAAATGTTGCTAACATAAAGTCACTTTGTAGGCCTCCCATGTTCCTAATAGTGCAAGTTCTAAGGCATGATGAAAGGCATTGTGGAACTAATTCTTGTTCTTCCACCAAAATTTCTTGAATATCTTCTCTGGCTTGCCATCCTGTCTGCTATTAACAGTACACACCAATTAAAACAAAACATAAAGGTGCATTGAGAAAAGATAAATCAAATACCATTCTTAAACTTAACAACCTTAGAAAGCTTAAGACTTTGAAGCTTAGGGCAGTGATAGAGCATCTGTATCACCAAACCCCAACTATTGTGGAGCTTCAAATGGGTCAAATTATGAAAGATCGGAATGTCAAAGTAAACGCGCTTTACCTGATTATATAGAAAGACAACCTATCAAATCATGGCAAAACTACCAACAGAAATTATTTTATATAATCACTTGTATCAGTGTCGTGTTAAGTAGATTGACCTAACATGCATCATATCATATTCATATTAAAACAAACCTCATGGTCTTCAACATTTACCCGGTCTTCCCAGTAAAACTTCAATGTATCTAAGCACAGAGGCTTAGCAGTTGAAAGTGCTTTCAATGGAAAATGGGACCAGTAACTCTCTCTAATATCCGCTCTAGTCAATTTGGGTAAGCTTATGTTTTGAAACATCTCAATAGATTCAGGATCTACCCGAAAACTTATACCTCCACAACTATTCACTAATTGCAGATCCTCAAGAATTGGACATCCAGATAGAAGCAAAACAAAATGGCGACCATTACCAAAGTAAATATCATCAAAATAAAGTGTTTTGAGCGAGGGAAATCCAAATTCAATATCAGAAACAAAATAACCCTAAACACTGAACCGACGAAGATTGAGACTTACAAGGGTTCTACAAGTGAGAATACTACGAGGCAATTGAGGTATATAAGCCTCTTGTTCAACATCATAAGTATCTTGTTCATCGATTTCATGATCGATATGAAGATGCTTCAAATCGCTTCGAACACAGTGTTAATCCATTTAACAAGATGTGGAAAACTGCGCTTGTAAGCAAGATGAGGAGTACCGTATTGAATTTGAAGATGGAAACTGTCGATATTACCATGAGAGGATAAAACGGAGTGCACAGATTGGTTGAATCTGTAATTAGATTTGATGCTATCGATTCTGATGTTGGTGAAGTGAACAGAGATCCAGAGACCAATCCATCTCTTTGACAAAATGCTTGTTGCAGCCGCTTCTTTGGGGGTGAGGAAAGAGAGAATTTGGTAAAGAATCTCGTCCGGTAAACTGTTTATCCTATTCCGCCGCATTTCTTCTTCTTCTACTTCTTCCTCTTCGCACAGTTAGGGTTTCATGCTGAACAAATAAAACTGTTTTCTTTTTCTACCCTGATTATATATATGAAAATTCCCGCCACAACCTCTTTCCCTCCCAAAACTCTCAATACTCCCACAATTTTTTTTCTTTCTTTCAATTAATTAATTAACTTGTGTTTCTTTATTGGTTGCGTAGTGGTTTTCTTTATTTGTATCCTTTTTATACTATAGTACAGATTATATATATATCTTTGCCATTCAAAAAAAAATTAATTAATTTTTTCCATATATATTTTTAGGCTTAATTATAGTTTTGAATCACTGTTTTTACATTTTCATAAAATTGATCCCCTATTTTAAAATCACATAAGTTTGACCTTCTATCAAATTTTTGTACTTAAAAATAGTGATTTAACATATTTTAAATGATGTGATATACAACCTGATGATATATAAATAATCAGAAGTCATTAAATTACAAGAAAATTCAAAAAAACTTCGATTTCAATTTCATAAATTATTTTTGAAATTTAATTAATTACATATAAATAATTAATACATGTGGATAAATCTATATCATAAAATTAAATCGTATAACATATCATTTAAAATATATTAAATTATAGTTTTTAAGGATAAAAATCTAGTGAATGGACCAAAACTGTGTAATTTTAAAATAGGGGGACTAATTTTGTGAAAAGGTAAAAATAGGGAGATCAAAACTGTAATTAAGTCTATTTTTTATTTGTTTATTAGTTTAGTGACAAGACATGACTCAAGATTTGAGTTTGAATTTTGTCTGATTGTTTCAGCTTTAAAAAATAGATTTTTTCTTTGTATTTTTTAAATAGATTTTGTAAAACCGTTTTTTAAAATATTACAAGTTTTTTGTATTTGTTTTTTCTAAATTGAAACACTAATTTTGACATCATATAACATAATGTACATTATTAAAGTTCAAAACATAGTCAAACTCGTAATTTTTTCAAAAAATTGTATTTCAAAAATGATTTTTATTAAAATCTATTTGAAATAGCTTCAAAATTAAGTGATTTTTTGAAATTTTGATATTCAATTTTTTTAATACCTAAAATAATATTTTAAGAATAACTATTCAAACAAAATTTTCATTTGAAGCTTTTATAAAAAATTACAAAGTAATTGTTTTCATACAAATTTTTTTAACACTGTAAAATCTATTTTAGAAAAAAATCCAAAACAAACGGGGGCTAAATAACGTTTGGTGTAGCTATTAATTTAACTATACAATTTTTTTTTTTGTTAACAAATTTAACTATACAAATTAAATATGAAGTGAAGGATTTCCATTTCAAATTCGGACCTTGCATATTAATATACTCTATGACTTTAAATTTTGTGTCGAATTTAACTTAGATACTAATTAATTAACACACTAGGTTTAGTAAGCCACTAGGTTTGATTTAGTGGTTGTAAACCAAAAAAACAAAACAAAGGTATTGGTTGTAGAGTAATATTTTAGGTATCTCCGTAACCATGGTTCAATTCCAAAATTCCCAACTTATTGATCTTAAGGGGCGAAATTCCGACCACTGGACTACTTAAAAAAAGGGTAACATTTCATTTAATTAGCTAGTAATGCACTGCAGCATCTTATTGCCATCCCTCAATTGAAGGCTTTCTTCCAACACAAGTTGAGATGAACCATGTAACTAAGCAACCAGCCATCGATGCCATAGCATGAGCGATTTACTTTCTAAAATGTGATGACAATAAAGAACTAATGAATGAAAAGAAGCCTATAACTATAACTTCATGTCTATGTGGTGGTGCTGGATATGATATTGTTGTGTGCGCCATTGTGAGTCATAATTCATAACCTTATCTACCACTTAGGTTTTGCTACACTTGATGATAGATCCTGTGATTGTATCATCAAATCAGAGGGCACACTTACTATATGCTCACCACACTAGTCCTAAAAGTGGACAAAGACTAATTCACAATGTTCTAATACCAAACTATGCAGTAAAGAGCCTTGTTCACCAATGGTGCAATGAAAATAATGTGACAGTCAATGAGCTAACCACTAACAACAGTGGCAGCAAGAGGCACAGGAACGAGAATGATATTTCATAGAAGGTGGGAACTCTACAACCTTTCATAGAAGGAGGACAGAGTCTCACTCAATATAATGACGAGTTCGGACCTTTACTAATAAAAATTAACTATCGAAAAAAATTAGTCCAACATCTTGTTGAAAAAAATTAGTCCAACATCTTGTTAAAACAACTAGCGAAGATAAAATGAGCCATTTAGTTTCTACCAGTGCTGCAGTTGAGCTCATATAAAATGTGTTTTCTTGCCTTAAGATTTTGACAAAAACATCGAAAATCACCCACAAAGTTATGCTTCAGTGCCAAATCCTCAAGAGCCTATCTTTCACCTTTCAAGTAACCACCAAGAAAGACTCAATTGTTTTCACAGATCCGAATCTGCATGCAAAAAAAATAAAATTATATGTTAATTGAATTGCATAAATTCAATGACTTTTAAGTTAATTTTCCCATCTAAATTTGGCATCCAACACAAATACAGTATAATACTTGTTTCTCTAACTTTACAAATTGTTCTGTGATTAAAGTAGAAACATATCTATGTTATTCCGATACAGCCAATATTTGTTTGTAATTTTATCTGCTGAAACATATACCGCTGAAGACAATTTGAAATTTTTTTTTTTTATTCATGGCTATATTTGGCAGCCATTCTCCAATGTCACCTGAAATGTTTTTTTAAATCATTCCAGAACACACTGTCGTTGGAGGCAAATTAGCAAATTTCGTAATCTAAATAACAGAAGCATATAGACCCAATTAATCTAGTTATATAGTATCTTCATCTTCTACCTAACAATATGCTTGCAACTAGGGTAGCCACTGAACTGATAAATACTTTTCAGCACTGTAAAAATATGAACACACCGTTTATAATTATTGATTATTCCTTGTCCAATTAACTGCCTAGTAACCTATGACAATAAAACCAAATCTCATTTTTAGACAAGAACCTTTCATGCCTACTATATCACCCTTTATATCTAAGTTATTTTTAGTAAGATAACTATTAATTCGGAACTTATTAGCATACAAGTGCCCAGACAATAAGATAACTATTGATCAAATTGAAGTCATAAAGAAGTAGACAAGTACTAACTCAATTAATTAAAGATAATTTTTCCTGAACTTGTGCAACGAGGCAAAGTCACAACCTCATAATAGCTCATAATCCAAACAGCCAAATCCAGCAGTTGCATGGTTGAAACTAATCATACCACAAGCAAGATAGAGAAACTACTACTTACATGGTTTATATGTTATCAATCAATACACTAAAAGTTGACATGTTGCAGAGGCCTTCTGACATGCGGACAATTTTCTTTCTAGTTCAGGTTGTTCTTGATTCCCTTGGGTCCAGATTTCCATAGTTTGTAAAATTTTTGCATTCTTCAAAATATATGCCATTAACATAAACTCAATTTGTAAGCCTCCCATGTTCAGAATAGTGCAAGTTCTAAGGTATGATGAAAGGCATTGTGGAACAAAATCTGGTTCCACCAATTCTTTTTGATCTATTGTACGCACCGGCTCCTATTAATGGTACACAAAAATTAAAACCAAACATAAAGGTGTGTTAGAAAAAGATAATCAAATATGATTCTTAAACTTAACAAACCTTATAAAGTTCAAGATCTTGAAGCTTAGGGCAGTGATGGAGCACTTGCATCACCAAATCCAAACTATCGGTGAGCTGCAACTGCAAGTAGGTCAAATTATGAAAGATGGGAACATCACTGTAAAGGCTCTGCAGCTGATTCACCTAAAGTATGTAGAAAGACAAACTACAAAATCAGCAAAAAACTCCCAAAAGAAATGATTGAATGTAATAATGGGTCGGTGTTAAGTAGATTGAGGTAACATATGCATCATATTCAAAATAAAACGGACCTCGCCGACTTCGTGGTCTTTTGTATACAACTTCAATGTATCTAAGCATGTAGACTTAGAAGTTGAAAGTGCTTTCAGAGGAAAAAAGTACCAAAACTCGTTACATATATCTGCTCTAGTCAATTTGGGTAAGCTTAAGCTTTTAAACTCTTGAAGGGCAAGAGGATCCTTGTCAAAAGCAAAAAACATATCAAATAGTTGAAGATCCTCAAGATTTGGACATCCAGATAGAAGCAAAACAAAATCTCGATCTTTAGAGAACTCAATGTGTTCCAAAAGAAGGGTTTTGAGCGAGGGAAATCCAAATCCAACGGAAGAAAAAGAAAAACCCTTCACACGGAACCGATAGAGGTCAAGACTTACAAGGGTTTTGCAGGTGAAGATGCTAATAGGCAATTTGGGTAAGAAAGAATCTTCAGCAAGATCTTCATCATCGTATTTACCGATGTCTACATGTAGATAAAGATGCTTGAGTTTGCGTTGAACAACATGGTTGATCCATCTGACGATATTGGGAAAACCGCAATCATGGCCAAGATGAGGGTTACCGTATTCAATGTCGAGGTGGAAACTGTCAACATTAGAGCCGGCGGCATCTCGAGAGGCTAGAACAGAGTACACAAATTTATTAAATTTGTAATTAGATCTTCTGTTATCCACTCTGATTTTTAAGTCAATATTGGGAACGAAGATCCAGAGACGAGTCCACCTCTTTGACAAAACGCTTGTTGCAACTGCTTCTTTTGTGGTCACTAAAGAGAGAATGTGGCAAAGAATCTCATCTTGTAATTTACTTATCCTATCTGCCATTGCTTTTGATTTTTGCTGCCGCCGATTTCTTCTTTGTAGAATTAGGGTTTTACGCTGCGCATCACACACAAGCAGTCTGATACAATTATCCGTCTCTAAAATACTTCTCTCAATTAATTAAATACACTACCTCTGTCTCTAAATATAAGACTAATTCGGAGTTAAAGTTGAGTTTGGTATAAAGTTTATTGACAATTACTGAGACAAAAAGTTAAAAAAATGCAAATGAGATATTTTTTATGAGACAGAGGGAGTACTAAAATCCTATTCAAACTAATAAAAATATCTATACTACGCATTCAAAAATATTGACTCATTAAAAATATCTATACTACGTCATTAAAAAATTACCAAACAGCAGTACAATTACCAAATCAGGGCAAAAATCGCAAAAGAAATTGTAATCCGCTGTATCATATTCATAATGAAACAAACCTTGAAGTCTTTGTGGTCTTTTGTGTACAACTTGAATGTATCTATGCATAGATAACCTGTATTAGAAAGTGCTTTCACCGGAAAATAACACCCAACATTGAGTGATATCTGCTATAGTCAATTTGGGTAAGCTTAAGCTTTTAAACTCTTGAACGGCAAGAGAATCTCCCTTACGACATATAGCTAGAAGCAACATAAAATCTCAAACTTCTGGGAAGAAAATGAGTTCCAAATATGCGTCGGTTCCAAATCCATAAGAGCTATCTTTCACCTATCAAGTGACCACCAAGAAAAACTCAATTGTTTCTTGAGGCCCAAATCTGTAGGCAAAATTAAAAAAAAAATGTTACAAGTTAATTAAATTGCATAAATTCAATAATTTTTAAGTCAATTATTATACTTGTTTAAGGAAATATATAAAGTCTTTTTAGGGTAAAATTCGACTCACACTCCTAATTTTTAACTAAACACTAACCACCCTGATTTGTTGGAGAAATGACACTCACCTCCCTCATATCGGATTAAATGACATACACACCGGGGTGTGTATTGAGATTTGAGGGGGCCAACGTCTTTCATACGTGTCGTTTAAGCATATATCAAGAAAGCGCGTTCATCCCTCAGCAAAATAAAAAGGGAGAAAGCATGTCCATTTCTCCTTTTTATAATAAAATAAATAAATTACGAGTATCCGAAACGTTAACTCACCATTGAAAGTCCACCCCCTTCATGTCCAGCCACAAGGTAAACATTTGACAAGCCAGACACAGGCCCGATCACTGGCTTACTGTCAGGCACTGACAGTGTAAATATTGAGCAAGTCAAATATAGCATATTGTGTAGAATGTATAGATACATTTTGCGAACAGAATTGCTATTTCATTACAAATAATACAGAACATCATCTAATGGTTCACTAAAGTTGTAACTTTTCATGAAATACTTTTTGTCGTGTTTATTTTTATAGTTTTGGAAATGAAAATAAAATTTAAATGAGCTTTGCTATTTAGTGCAACAACATCTATACAAACTTTTAACGACGAAGATAATCACTATACACAGATGAAGGGATGTGTATATAATTTTTAGCGAGGATAAAGTAACAGAATAAAAATAGCCATTGTTCTTGCACTTTGTAAAATTTGTTTTCGTACTCTTAACCTTTTCAGAGATAAATAGATCAGCTGCATATGAATGCAAAGAGATAATGTAATTCACTGTAAGGTCGTAATCCTATTCAGACTTTTCTACTTTCGCTTATATCTGAAAGGGAAAGATTTCTCAATTTTGGGAAGTATTCTCCAACTCGCTTCCATATGTGACTGGTAACAGACTCGTCCAAATCAGTGTTGAACCCAACAAATTCCTGGGTACTCCCTTTAACAGTGAAAATTTAAGAATTCTTGAAGATAATAGGAGCATTTGCATCAACTGCAAAAATTAACCTGATGATTCACACACACAAACACACACACACACTAGCCATAAAAGAGAAAGCTTACCAATAAGAAGATTTCCTGCTGCATCTATTGTTGCTGTCATTTAAACAAATAAGTCCCTTCCATGATCTGATGATTCCAAACCAGAAATAGATGGATGATCATCATAACCTGCTTCCATTAGGCCATGGTTCAATTGAAGAGAATTGAAATTCTGAAGCGCAAGTAGGTGACCCTACACACGAAAAAGAAAGAACAAATAAAAGGATATAGGAATCAATCAAACAAGAGAGACGTTAATAAAACTACGAAAATGAATAAAACTAAGGCTTGGAATTTAAAACCATCTCAACATTCAATTTTTAATTCTGGCACAATTTTAAAGAGAGAGAGACGTTACTGTAGAAAAATGAAAATTTAGTGGGAAAGTTGAGTTTTGAATGTTGAGAATGATTTTTTAAAACAGTGCGGATAAGAAAATTCCATAATTAAAGAGTACCATAGTGCTTTGTAAATGACATTGTTTAGAAAAACGATGAAGGAATACTAAGGCGTGCAAGATTGAGTCAGTTCAAGCTGTATAAAGACACACCTTTCTAGACCTCACAGGACCCCAATTTCTAAACAAATCTTTCATTAAAGAACCAGTCCAACAACCAGCAGCAACTACAATCGCCTTCTTGCTGTATAACGTAGTCTTCGAAGTCTGAACTGCTTCAACACCTCCATTGCTATCTGACCTGAACACAAATAGGAACACAGCATTTACTCAACAACATTTATTTCAATATCACCTTGCTTTCATTGTGATAGTACAACAGAAGTGAAAAGAAAAATTAAACCTGATGAAACATTTCACTGGATCATCATAAAATTCTGCATATCTTCCTTTTGATGCAAAATTCCTGTTACCCTACATGTTCATAATGAAATCGTTATTATATTTCTGCAGTCATATAACAGCACGATGACATTAATAAAGGTAAGACATTTGCAAGTACTCCACTGTCAACCCCCTACCACACAGCAGATCAGATTCCCGTTTAGACAAATCACTACCACACAAGTACTCCGCTTTCAACCCAGCCTCACTAAGCTGTTTTGCCCTCCCTTTTAGCATGTCTGACTCTGCACGAGTTCTACCGACTAATAAGCTCCCTGTAGATCATAAAACTTGTATATCATAGTTATTAATCATCAAGTAGAAAAGGCCTCAAGAGCCTTTATCATGATCACAAAGTATCAAAGCCTCCTACATATTATTCCACATGACACTTTATGCAAGATAGAAAAGCATCTCCGATTCACAATGATATGAAAGCATATATAATAATTTCAATCCGATACTTTTTATATTATTGTTATTATTATTAGGAATTCTACTTCAATTTTTCTTTTCAACCACAAAAATACACAGGCAGAAGTATATTTCCAACTAAGAAAGCCGCAGGACATAAATAACCAGTTGGTTAATTCTACATAAATGAGGAAAAAACAAACTTAAAAAAAGTCATTTGTCTTCTTATTAAGAACTCGGTCTCTATTTTTATCTGTTATTCTCTCTTTTCAATGCATGTTTGGTTTGAAGTTGACAAAGTACATTAGAGAAAAATTACTCCTTTACAGACAAATGAGCTTTGAGTTTATACTTGATACAATCCTTAAGCCTGTTAGTCAAACCATGTTTGGCTTAAAACATATGTTGGTATGTAAGGTCCCTAATACTTTTTCATTCACTTGAAATCTCTTACATTACCTTATAAAAGTCATACAATTTTTCATGCATTACTCATTTGAACATACTTTTGATAAATATAATCTAAATAAAATACATTTTCAGACATATGTTTGAGAAAAGTTACCCAAACACAAATCACGTTGAAGTAAACTCATTTTAATCAAACTCAGTTTTGCAAAATGAGGTTCAAGGATTCCGAATTTTGCAAACTTCAATCCAAACATACTCTCAACCAAAAAGTGCTTTCAGAAATATCTAAAGCATTATGGCATCAAAAGATAGGTGCAGGGCATGCCGTTTTACTCATCCCTCTTGCACCTTATGTCTACACACAGTGATGTGATGGCTTAAAATCTAAAGATGCAGTGGTTACTGCAGCTTCAAATTCTGAGACACGTTGATTTGAATCGACCCAAAATTGCAGTATGTACAAAGCGAAATTGTACTGGACAGCACAACACAGGATAAACGTTTAAAGTATTGAACAAATTTTGTGTTGTACATGTTTAGTGGAGGTTATTTTGGCACCGTAGACAACTTGTGCAAATAACAAAAAGTTGTCCCGTGGTTCAGTGGGGGACAAAAAATTTAGTTAGTTTGTCTCTTAAAATCAAACAGATACTACTGAACTTGTCATATTCAATCCCTTATTTTTTAGCGGATAAAACGCAGAGGATAGTTTTGAAATATTGATATATACAACTAATACAAGGACTATAACAATGGTTGTGAAGAGAATATATGGTATACCTGCGCCAGTGGCACTATCAATTATAGCAACTGGTAGGTCCGAATCCATGAGAAACCGTCGATCAACAGTCAAACCAATGATGCCAGCACCCACTATCCTCAGAACTGCTTCCAAGGGACCATAAACAAAGAATATGTTGGTGACCATCAGTGTCATTCTCACTTTTTTAATTACAATTTGGGAATAAATATCGTTTCCCATAGAATCTGTTTGCATGACACATGTCACATGGATTCACATATTAGACCATCTACGATGGTGTTATTTTTTTTAAGTACTAATACCTAATAGCATCCGCAATTGAGCTATCCAAGTTTGAGTTCTTAACTAAATCTCACGTGTACACATTATTTATTTATTATTTTTTAATAATAGTTGCTAATAAACATTCAATTTCTCCAACTCAACACTTAGAAAGTTTTAAATAGGTCACATCAATAACTCAATGTCACAATAACTTATTATTTAATAATTCATATTGAATATACAAAAGTAAGCGGTTTCCATAAAAATATATTTTGATGAAAATCAAGTTGGGCCCCAAAGGAGAAATAGATTTCTTATTTAAGAATTGGTGTTTATTAAGAACTCAAACGTGTATTGTTCCAATGGTAGTTCATATTAAGAACTAGTGCTTAAAAATATATGAACCATCATTGGAGATGGTCTAATAAATATTCCCATTGGATTTAAAATGATATGTCATGCTAAACAGTGCCCTCGACACTTGTTAAACATACTAAAAATATAAATAAAATATAAAATTAACGTTGATAATACAATTTTTTACATTTTTAATTTATTGACCGCACAAGTTCCAATACAAGATTTCTATACTTATATGCTTAATAAGTGCCCCGGAGGCATCGTTTAACATTTTTCTAAAATGATATAGAATTATTGGTGAGATGTGTTATTGGTAGGATCCACTTAGAATTATTGAAGAAGTGTTGGGTTGGAGAGATTTAGTGCTTATTAGGAACTACTATTAAAAAATAATAATGCTAGGAACACACTCTTTAACACACACATCTCAACACACTCTCTTTTATTGATTAAAATTTACATGGGGCCCATAAGTTTTATATAGGGTCCACAATTTTTTATGGAACCCATATGAATTTCAACCAATAAAAGAGAGTGTGTTGGTATGTGTGTGTTAAAGAGTGTGTTGCTAGCACTCCTCATTAAAAAATGAGTGATATGTACACTAGGGTCCATTTAAGTATCAAAAAATGAAGAGCTCTATTGTGGATGCTCTTATATGTTTTCTCTCCGCTGTCCTATTGTTTGGGGACATTATCAAGCGGTGCACGGCTTAGAAGCAGTGAATAACATTATAATAGTTTATTCTTTAAAAAAAACATTATAATAGTTTATCAGTTTTTTTTTTACATAACAGTTTATTAGTTTTTATTGAATACATTTAATTTTGATGGTAGTTAATAATATTATTAAACATGCGGCTTATATGAAGAGCTTTGGGTCCATTATTCTCATTAGATGGGAGCCACCTCCTATACATACTGTTAAGTTTAATGTAGATGACACGCATAGAAGGAAAAAAAATGATTTTTCAGCTTATGTCGGATTGCTTAGAGACCCTCGGGGTGGTCTTATTAAGGGATTTTATTGCAACCTTGGCCGCAATAATTCCCTGGATGCTGAGATATGAAGTTTAGTTCATGCTATGTGTATTGCTCGTCACCTTCATCTTAACCGTGTCATTTTTGAAACAGACTATACTCTTATTGTAGCGTTTGTTCTCAATCGTTATACTATCATATCTTATCTAAAACCTCTCCTAGAATATATTTTTAATCTACTAAATCTTTCAGATTGGGTTGTCACTATTCAACATTGTTTTAGAGATGTCAACTCATGTGCGGATTTCTTAGCCAAAAAGGGATTTGATACTCCTTTTTCCTCAGTTTTCATTAATCTTGATTGTAATTTTTTAGCTGCTCTTTTAGTTTTAAATTGTAAGGGTGCTACTATCCTCGTTTAGTTCGTTAATTTAAGCCTTTTATTATTAAAAAACTATCAAACTTAAATACTCTTATTGAGAATTTAATTTTGTACTTATTCTAAAATTGAAAATTTTAATTCACCAATTTTTTTTTTGAAAATTTTACTTTTAATTTAGAATTTTAATTGTTGCAAATTTTAACTATAGAAATGATAAAAAGACAAATAGTATAAGATAACGTTTAAATTATTTTTTTGAATATTAGTTAATAATATGCAATTTATTTCTCGCTTATTTTCATGTATTAAATACGACTTTTAAGTCATACATATCATTCACTAAAAATACCACCAACTAATTACGTGCTTGACACCACCAACCAATTATGAAGTTTAATTTAAAAAATTGTAATTTTAATATTAATAAACCGTACACAATTCTCCCATTTTCATGTATTATAAATGAGTCTTTGATTCATGCATAACATAACATCATACATATATTAGAATTCTTTCTCCTTAATTTTTCATGTAATGCATAATCATTTTTTTGATCTCTTATTTCTTTTCATATTTTTCTCTTTTCTTTCTTTTCATCCATTTTTTTGCATACATTCGTAAAAATAAAAGACAATTGTGCAAACTTACGGAGTACATTGTAATTACAAAAATAAATAAATAAATATATATATATATATATATATATATATATATATATATATATATATATATATATATATATCCTTTAACTATTTACAATACTATTTAAATAAATTTATGTTCATTATAAAGAAATTATGTTCATTCAATATTTATATATATTATATGTATTACTAAAAAAAATTATTTGACGCTACTTTAAGTATGGGGTCCTGGGCAGTCGCCCATCTCAAACCGTGTGCAAGACTATCGGTGTTTACGTGTATTTATTTTATAAGTTTATTTTATCTTAATGTATCTTTAAATTATTTGTCTCATGCCTATGATGGATTTTATTCATAACCACGGCTGCTGTGTATAATTTTTTGTTATCCTTGAAAAATGTATTTTAATTAATTTTATATACGTATATATAGGGAAATAATTTGTATGCTTACGTGTACTCGTTTTTCAAAATAAATATATACTCTTGATTTTTATTTCAACTCAGACAAACAAAACTTATTCATTTTATATTTTATGTTTATATTTCATGTATATTCCATTTTATATTTTAGAATAATTAAATAATATATATATTAAATGGAGTTACCAAAACTAGATTAACAGTAAATATATTTGCAATCTCCTCTTCTGAAACAATTGAAATCACACAAAAATAAAAATAAAATTATGAACACTATACACTCTTTTTTCAAGGCAAAAGGAGAAAGCTTAGTAAACGAAGTAAAGACATCTCAACTATGTCAGCACCTCTTTACTTACCCCACAAAACAAGCTAACTCAAAGAGGAAAAAGATATAAGGAAACTTTGGGATTAGACCAAAACTCAAGCTGTAAAAACACTATGCCCCATTAACAACCACTCTGATCGAGCGAAAAAGCGCAAAGATTATAAGTTTAACTGGTGGTGCATTGTCTTGGGGTGAGGAGCTACCCAACTAGTTGGCCACAAGTCATATATCACGAATGCTGCTGACGGAATATTAACAATATAGTTTAGGGGGTTGGATCCATGTATGCCCTAGTGGCCACTACAATGCTAGGGTATAGTAATTGAATTTGTGAGGTTGAGACTTTGTTACGGTCCTTCATTTCCCCTCTCCTAATTGCTCAAATAGGGTGTGTCGGCCTGCCTATCTTTTAGTAGGTGATTCATTAACCACTGAAGAGAATCTCGATGAATGCGTCACTTGCCTTGAAACTAATTGACCCAGGCAGACATATTAATGATTACCCACAGTAACCCTCTCGGCATATGTTGGGCCGCTTGAGAACTTCGGTACACCTCTTTCGGGCCGATAATCATATAGATGGTACTACTAATTTAAAGAGTAATATTTTTTTTTTTTTTTTTTTTTGAGCAATTAAAGAGTAATATTATATCAATAATAAATAAACAATTATCATAGTTACAATTTTGTTTTTTTATTTTTTTTGACAAAATCATAGTTACAGTTTTTTTTTTCCCTCTCTTTTCTTGCCAACATCCTTTGTTTACATAGAAAATCGTCCAGTCGAACTGGGACTGGGAAAATCGTCCGGTTTAAGGACAATCCAATTTTTTTGCCTGTTTTGTTATTAATTAATTGTTTAAATAGGATATTGTCCGAGCCAAGAGCCATATTTAATTGTTGTTTTTGTTTGGTTTTTTTTTTTTATTGTTGTTGATACTGGCAAGTTGTTGGTCCTACAAATATACGGAGTAATATTTTTTTTGTTTTAGTTCTTTGTTGGTTCCTACAAATATAAATTATTTTTTAAAAACATTTTTTATATTTTTTTAGTTATTATAATTTTGGTAGGAAGTTTCTCCGTCGAAATGGACAGAGTCAAGGTCCAACAAGTCTAGTAGTTCTTTGGCCAAATTTTTTTGATACTTTTAGGGGTTAATTTAGGTTGAAAAATAAGATTTTTAGGAGTTAGTTTAGCGCAAAAATGAGATTTTTTTTTCTGACTATTTATATATTATGTCACATGTGAAATTTTGATTATGGCTCTGCACTGTCTATAAGATAACTAGTGCGGAACCCTGTGGCATGCAAGGTGGGTTCTCCCATCCCAAACCAAAATTTTCTCGGTACACATGAGCTAGGAATCGAACTCTGACCACATGCTTAAGAGAATCAAGACCCTTAGAGACTAATTTATTTGGTTAATATTTTATATTATATAATTAAATATAAATATATGATATAAATTTTTAATCCAACGGCCCTTAGAGACTAATTTATTTGGTTAATATTTTATATTATATAATTAAATATAAATATATGATATAAACTTTTAATCCAACGGTAAATTTTGTGAAATTCCTATCCGTTATAATGTTATTCATAATAGTTAGTTCACCATAAACCACTTGAAGAAACGGTCCATATTAGAATTTGCCTACAAATCCTACTTTCCAAGATTGTAATGAAGAATTCAACATCAAATATTGCTATGTTATTTGCAATGCCAAGTCAACAAATGATAGAACTAACTTCAAAGAATAGGTTAACTACAACATTAAAGATCGGCAAAGTTAATTACATTGTCACTACACCTATGAATCTCAGAAGATTTTCTTTCACTATTTATCTCTTTATCACAGAGGGAACTTTCCAAGGCTTTTCCTAAAGACTCTGCAAGATTCATCTCCCACAAGCCTAGTCTACACATTGTTCTATAGGTCTCATAACATGTTACCCTCAAGCCATCTGATACTAACTCTTTTAAGCCTCCACCAACTTCACTATTCATTACATTTAGAAAATCTTTTGACAACCCGGGTTGCCAGAAAACTCTTATCCACGAATCTTACATCAAACTCTCCTGAAAAGATGTCATGTGATGCACGAAGAGCACTCTTTCCCCATAAGAAAACCAAATGCTCACAGTTGATTTTTCTTGTATTATTGGTCCATATACTAACATCCTCATTACATGATGATTCTTGGATATTGTCTGAGCGTGGATGAAATACATTAGTGAAGTCTTCAAGCTCCAAAGCCAATCGTCTATTTCCAGATTCATAAATAGAAAGGATGCATCAAGTCCATCAACATTGCCTTTGTTTACTGTATCTGTAAACAAAAAAGAACAGAAAGAAAGCTTAACCAAATTAACTTTGAATATTATGTTTTTGTTTAAACAATTATTAGGGTCTATTTTGATCGACTTATTTGAGTTTATATACTGACATAAATACTTGTGAAGAGTGTTTAGGAGAGCTTATGAAAGCAACTTACGACATGTCTATAAGAAATTTCCAGCTTATTTTCATAAACTCTCCATGATAGCTTTTGAAAAGAGCTATAGATTCTTATATGAAAGCAGTTGAGTTTATTTTATCTTTTGCAATAGAATAACTTATACGTAAGTACATATATGATAAGTTTTTATGCTATAGGCGCTTAATTAAGTCGTTTATCCAAACAGGAGCCAAAAATAAAACTAGGCATATCTCTAAATATTGACGGCATGCAAGTTATAAAGGATTGATCTTAAAGATTTCCACAAATTTTGCATGGAATTTCGTTCAAGAGGGAGTGACTGACCTTGGTCAGGAATTTCGATATCAACTGGTGCAAATAAATGAGGATTCACTTAGGATAAAACATTACAAAAAAGAAGTACTCTGGGAAAAACTTGCACAAGGAGCTCACAAAATCATCTACTTCTGATGGAAGTGGCGCAATGAATTTTGAATGAATAAGCATACAGTCTTCATAAATAAATCAATAAAGGGTTAGTAAACGGAAGAGAGTAAACCTACCAGGTCATTATACTAGAACTAAGTTGAGAAAATTCCATTTAAGAGAAACACCATTAATGCAATTGTGGGAGATAACAGGTTTCTGTGAAGCAGAAATCAAATCGATCACCTCTCGAAATCCACGAATTTTCTTGCCCTCCTCCTCTTTAATACTATGCAACTCTCTCTGCAGTGCAAATCCAGAATTATACCCGAAGTGACAATATTCCTAATAGAGTTGATAATTTCTTCTGCACAAAACAAGTGTTAAAGAAGAAAAGGAGGACCTAAGAAAAATCTTGCACAAAATTACTGAAGATTTTCTCACCATCTTTGCTTGTCGTCGTGCCAGATTTTTTACAAGTATTTCTCCAATGTTTAATCCTCGATCTAATCCTCTCGACAAAAACTGTATCAGCAACAGTAGGGGGTGAAGAAGATTTCATCGCAGCAAGAGATGGAGAACCAGTCCCTAAACAAATTTTAGCCGCTGACTCTTGTGCTCTGGACAAATATGACATGCCTGTAGCACGAATTGAAATGGTACATAAGTCTTTGGAGATACGTAACGAAACCATAGCACAAATTGAATAGCATACTTTTTTCTGTAATATAATAGAGCTCTAAAACATTTTGGAATGCAGTTGAAGAGATTATCTATTCTGGTATCTAGCAATTGTGAAATGCCTACTTCAACTTTGAAACAAGTTACATTAGAAACCACATGAATGAAAGGTTTTATTTTGTTTACAGGATTGTAGGAGTTTAGGAGATAAGTGTTATTGGTTAAAATGTCTAAAGATGAGTTTGACTAAACAGCTTAATTAAACTTATTGTATAAGTGCTTATCAATAAGTTATTTCTATAAAGGTAAAAAGAATGAGGGAAAACTCAAAAGCTCTATATAAGTTGTTTCTAAAAAATTTCCTATGGATCTTATGAAAATTAGCTGACAACAGCTTAAGGACTTATCACAAGCTCTTCCAAACACTGATACAAATATTTATGTCTTAAGTCTAAATAAACTCTTCCAAATACCCTATAATTACTAAACAGCATGAAGACAGTACCCAAAAAAAATCTCTGAAATTTAACAAACCTAGATTACACCTACATTGGCAAACAACAATCCTAGATCAGTGTTGTTAAATATTTGGCCATGGCGGATATCAGTGGCGGGTTTTTGGATTTCCGCCTATCCACTTGTTGGCCGGTATGGCGGGTTTTTGGCTCTCTGCCATCCGCCATCAACAACATTGACTCAGACACAAATTCCTAGAAATAGTTACTTCAAAATTTAAAAGTATCCCATTAGAAACACGGGACGGAGAACAGAAACACAAAGTACAATAAAACCTCCCACTTTCATATATGCAAGCATTGAAATCAAAACCCTGGCGAGCCATGGACGCAAGCTGAGACGTCTCGCACAGAAAACTGTAAGCAGGCATGCCTAACTTCAACTCATCCCTTGGAAACAAAAGGAAAATTATACCTGCACAATAAACAGTTTTGAAAAAACAAGGCGCAAATTAAGTACTAGAAAACACCCGGTCTGTGTCTATGTCGGTGATTCATATCATTCCACTCTTGTACCCACCATTATAAAATTGGCAGTATAATATGACAAAATAAATAGCTTCTATGTAAGTGAAAAACTAATTTAACCATGATATATGGCATTTAAATTCCAAGAATAATGTCTCTGATTTTGCCACATTATTTTTCAGATTTATTCAAAAAGTATAACAGCAAAAGAAAACTAGCTTATCCTAACCAACATTTTTTGGGTATTAATCCTCTCTTGATCCCAAGGGAGGCGCCTGTTAATCTAGTAATACATAATTCAGCCGAAATGTAAGTAAAATCTGACTAAGAATTGCTACTCCCAGAAATCATCGAACTCAGATTTTCCCGAACATTCCCCAGTTGCTCATTAACTACTTAAGCTCAATCACTTGATTATATAATATGATATTTCACTCTTTCTACTGATCACAATAAAATAAAATAAACGGTTATAGTTATTGAAGTTGCGAAATGAACTCACGGATGAGCAACAAAGTTGTTAGAGTCTGTAACAGAAAACGGGCAGACAGCAAACTGAAGAAGCAGAAACCGTTGGGCGGACTGACTAGCCTTAAGATAAGCTGTTTCTGCCGAATCAAAGGGTTGAACATTGTGCCACGGAGTGATCGATGAAGAACCTGTTTTTTCCATCGATATAGCGATGAAATCGGAAGAAGAGTTATGGGTTTTTATTTCCTCCAAAGATTGGTTGAAGTTTGGAGTTGTGATTTGTTTCACTTTCTGTTTGGAAGTGGAAACTTTGGTGCTGAGTGAACGTTTTTGATTCAGTAATAGTAGTTGAAAGAGTGAAGCCATTGACATTGGGATTTTCATCTTTTTAAGCATAACTAAGGAATTCAACAAAGAAACAACTCACCCTTGATTAAGAAACACCGAGTCACGTGAGGGAGGAGAAAAAGATGAAGGTGAAATTGCTCAATCACAAAATGATTTGATTCAATTGAAAGTTAAGGTGATAAGGAGTTAAAAAATGGTGTTTTTTTCTTCTTCTCTGTGGTTGATTAAAATCGTATTTTTCTAAATCCAAAACAACATATTTTTGTTTGCAAATTTGATAAAGGTCAAGTTTTTAAACAGCATTTAGACACTTTTTGTATTGAAGTTTTTAACATTTGTATTCTTATTTACTTTTGGAAGTGAGGAGAAGGTAAGGACAGGGAAAGCAAAGAACTACACAGAGAGTGAAAAATTATCCTCTTTGTATATCATACTAGATGCTCAAAGAACCCATTAATTCTTTGTATATTGTACACTTGATTGAATACAAGTAATGGTTCTTTTGACATCTAAAGCCAATTTTGCTTTGAACCATGTTGTTTGTTAGCTTGATCCCTTTGGGATCAATTTCACACTTCATATATCATATGAGACTAGATGAGAGGCCTGCCAATTTTCTGGCTTTGACCTTAACCCACCAAAGCTTTACAATTTGGTTGCATTGCATGCCAGAACTAAAAAAGTATAGACATTGATTAATATTTGTCGGAAGCTTCTTCCTTTCTCTGCGCAAAACTTTTGAAGTATCATTAAGCTGTAGTTCTTGTATGGCTTGGGGATCCTTCTTTAGGAAACATCTCCATGTCATTGAAATGTAATGTCATTGAGAAAAACAAAAGACACTAATAGCATACAAATTCCCATTAGCAAGTTTTCTCTATGCAAATCACCGCTACCTGCTGAAGCTGCAAAGAAGAAGGAAAGAAAAAAAGTATTAAGACACTATAGCATGTCTGGAACTCAATGAATTCATTTAGTTAACAAAAGAATCTGAATCATCTGATTCAACAACTAATGTTTTTAAAGGTAGTAATTAGCAACTCTACTCCAGTCTTCAACAATTTCAAATACCACATTTGAAACCAGAAAGTGTATCAGAAACAAAAGAACCCAAGGCTGGTTCTAAGGAACATTACATCATGCATGAACAATTGCTCCAAAGCTCTACTTTGAAAAGAAATAAAAGACCGAAATGTTACCGTATTAAAATTGTGCTAATTTTGTTTAGAAAAATAAATACTTTAAAAACAGGTATCCATTACAGCAAGGATTAGCACTAGCAGCAACAAAAATATAGAACAAAGACTTCAAAAGGATGCAAAAATAATGTGTCATCACTCATCAGCATCAAACAAATCTTATAGTCAGTTCCAACTATAGCCAAGCAAGAGAAAGGAAAGAAGGGTTTATTATACTAAATAAACTTACATGAAGAGGATGGAGCAAGCAAGTGAGACACCAACTTATTGGATCTCTCCACATCTTGGCGAAGCTTGAAACCATGAGAAACCTCGGCTACACGACGTGACAGATCAGGAGCAACAGTATATGATGTAGGGGAAGCAACAGGAGAATAGGCTGGAGGATGCTCAGTCACAATGGATGGTGAAGGTGGGGATACTTCACAGTCAAAACAGGGTGTCTCAGCAGTTACTGGGGATATTGGAGAATAAGAGGGAGAATGATATGGTGAAATTAATGGCTCAGAGTGATCAGTTAACTGTGGGGATGGAGCAGGAGCAGGTGGGTAAACATGTAGTGTATCCTTTAGAAAAGAAGACAACCTGATTTCTTTGACTTTGCCAAAAACTACGTTATTAAGGCCGAGATTTTTTCTAGCAGAGCCTCTTATGGTTTGAGCTATTTGTTTCAATCTTTGTGGCAAAAGGCTCTCAAACCCTCGCATGACTGAAGCCTGCACTACTACAGGACTAGTTACCGTTGAACCGTGTGCATTTGTTATGTCCACATACACATTCTGCAATGGCAAACAAATTAGGCGGATCCTAGTTATAGCAATCTGTGAATGGACTTGCATCCAACTTCTAAAATTTCAATTTCTCAAGGTATTAAACAGAACAAACTATTCATTATTAATCAACTCATGATTTAGACTATGCTAGTTTGATTAGGCAAAGAGAAAAAATTATAAAATTGAAAACTAATAAAATTAGATGAAAAACGAGAATGTAGAAAATGGCAATGCATCTGAACTTCATTGTAGTTAAAAGGACATTGTTTCCACCCACTAAAAAAGGTACATCCTTTAATATCGCCATAGGGACACATCATAAGTTAGCAGCTTCTTGTTAGTAACCTATGGAGAATTAGTTTTTTAATCTTTGACCAAAAAGTGCAATATAATAACAATAACAGCGAAAACAACAACAATAAAGAATGAATCTTTCTTATAGAATATACTTCAACAGCCTTTGTTCTTTAAGTAGAAATTCTGCTTTATCTGTTTCTAACATGAACATTTCAGTAGATTGTTCAGGAAATATGAAAAAAACAGACAACAATATTTTGTTTGATTAAATTCTATACGATTTTAAGAGAAGGTGGAAATATGTTAGAACTTCAAAGTTTTGACTTTTGAGTGAAATGGCAGTTATAAAACCAAAATTGCAATTCCAAAAATAATAAGTGAAACAGGTTATAAGACTAAACCTCATCAGACTTCAGTTGCAATCCAAACCTCAATTCTTCCTCAAAGTCATCAAACTTATCCAGGACTTCAGATATTGAATTATGAAGAGTAAAATTAAACAGAATCTCGCGTATCTGCCAAATAGAAGCCGACTGCGCTGGTATTACAGTTAACCCACCGGCAAACTTCAAGATCTCAAACAAGGATGCGTTCCCGACTACTGATGTTGTGAAAGTCAGGTTGGATTGCTGGAGAAACAGGTCAATTAGTGATGACTTCAGGACACTCATGTACACTGGATTTATTGGAACATTCATCGGATCAGAGAGAACGCCAAATACTACATCAGACCAATTAGGTGCAACACTTTGGTGGATGGATAGGATAGCTATCTGTTAAAAGTAAATAGCTTATGAGCCACTTTTTACGTCTGAGTAGAGACCTGAGAAGAAAAAAAATGTAAAAGCAGAATCCTGGCTGATACCTTTGTATTTGGCAGAGCTATTTCACCAAATATATCATTTTCTAATCTTTCGATGTATGGAATGAGCTGTGAGACTGGTTTGTCCAGTCTGAAGGATGCCTGAACAGTAGCTGAAATTTGTTCAAGGAAAAAAAGCATTATCACTAAATTCAGTAAAGTTGCCAACATTAAGAATTCAAATGGAGTTCTTAACACATAAGATTAATCACGAGAAAATAATACAGAAAGAAACCATAACAAAATTATGAGTGATAGTTGAACAGATCACATGTATAGCACAGTACAAAGGATAAGAACAGAAAAATAAATTTGTTTTCACCGGTGAAAGATTGCAATTTGCAACCTAAAATAATTTAATTATTTGGCAGTAGTCACACACTGCTAATCTATCAATGCAGTGGTCTAGGACATTAGTGAATTATATTTTCCTTCCAAGCTTAAATCTATGGAACTCACAGCTGCCTAATAAATATCCTAATATTTTTTCTCTAACTATATTAAAAAAATTACATATAATTAAAAAAAAAATATTGGTGATGAAGCATTCTCTGGCTGTTTTACAGCCATAAGCAGCTGAATCTCGGTTTCTGAATATGCTTGAGTGAATAAAACACTCAGTAGAATGATATATTTAGACAAATCAACACTACAAAGATAATAAATTTTGAATGTAATTTACAAGATGAATAATTAGACTGACTCTGTTTCCTAAAAGATACGATACAACGAATCTATTTTACTTCTATATAACTAATCTGATACTACTTGGAAAGTGAACATTAATTCTATTCTATTTCCAACATTAACTATTACTAATTACTATCAAACTTTTCTGTATAAAAGGATTTTTAATTAAATAAGCAACACAAATTGCGTATACGATTTACCTGGAGGCAAGAATAACAAACTGTCTACATTTGCCAAAACGAGAAGCGCTGACAACACACTCGGACTCGGAGACTATGATTTGTTTATTTCCTTAAGGGAAAGGTAACACATTTTTAAAAAAGGTGATCAATTTACAAATAAGACACCATTTATCTATTCTCAAGGATTTTACCTTATTAGTTTGATTTGTCTTTCTATCTGTTATTACTTAATTATATTGATTTCAAAAATAGGTCAAACATTAAAGTGTCTTCAAGAGTTGTAAAAAAAGATAAATGTTGCTAGCATTCCTCTTACCAAGCATAGTACTCTCTTCCAAAGTATGGATCTTGCCAACGAGTCTAATAGCAATTTCTTAGCTGGAGGTCAACAATAAGTCAATGGCCATTTACTGAGAATTTCAACTTCCATTATTAAGATAATTTTTTTCCGGTTTTACACAACACCGATGTAACTGATTTCCATAAACACGCCTCAATTCGTAGGTTCGTATGCATATTAAGTTAGCATAAAAGGGAAGTCAAATCCATGACGGAAAGTAATCACACAACCAATAAAACAGTCAGCACTGGATATGCACATCGAATGCTATCATATATGGTTTGCTCTCCGTCTCCGAAAATCAACGATTTAGAATAAGCATAAATCACAGCTTCACATATATTTTTGCCAATTCTCTTAACAAGTTATGCCTAAAATCTAACAACAAGAAAAATTGAATCCCTACTTCTGTATTTGTCAAACATCAGTCAAACTCAAAAGTGATCACTGATCACAAAAACCAGAATCAGTATAAACAACACAATTCTTCAATTCAACAAATAACAAAGACGACGAAGACCTAATTACACAGTAGGAGTAATAATTCGCTCAAAATCAAAACACAACAAAACCTAATTATAGATAGAGATCATCAGAATAAAAAACTGATTTCAACACAACTCAAATCCAATCAAATAGTTAGAATCTCATAATCAAATAGCGAAAACATAAATTAGTTACACGAAATTGAAGAAAAGTGAAGGGAAGAGAAGAATTACCACTATTTTTAATTACATCTTTAGCATCAAAGCTAATTACGGTTGTGTGTTTAGGAAGAATCCAGAAGATTCCAGAAAGAAAAGCCGATAAACTGAAAAAGAGAATGAATAAACATTTGAAACTGAATAATCTCAAAACCACCGAACACCGTGAACGTTCACCGTCGTTCTCCCTTTGTTCTTCTTGTTGCACATGTTCATTTCCAATTTTCCCCATTGCCAAAGCATCTGGAATCTCTCTCAATCTCTCTCTTATTCTCTCTCTCTCTAAAGAAATACACAACGCGTAGTTTTATTTGAATATGGTAAGTTAAAGCAGTGATGATGGTGTTGTTGTTGTTGGTGACTATGCCTCTCTCTCTCTCTCTCTAATTAACTACTGTATTAATTCAATTAATTTAATGTAATTTAGTTTAATCTCTTCACAGTTCACACTTGCAAGTTGCAACTGTAATAACCTGTGTAGTGTAATCTACGCTGGCTTGTATAGTCTTATCACTAATTTCCTTTTTAATTTGTTTTAAATAATTAATTTTAGGATTAACTTTTTAGGCTACCGAACGTTGAGGAGAAGCAAAGGTGAAAAAGAAAGAGAATGAGTACAAGAGTATAAAGCCGGGGGAATATCCAACCATAATTTTTTTATTATTGCTACTAATAATATACTTATCATAATGGATATAACTTAATCAATGGTAGAATTCCCACTATTAAAGATGATAAGAGGGATTAGAACAAGTTGTTGTAACAGTTTCATGCTATAGTTGATTTCCTTTGTAAATTTATGATCTAACAATTTAAATTTAGAATTTAATTTATATATATTGTTAGTGTAAAATTATTTTACATATGCGTCCAATATTACAGCAACACATTATGTATTAAGTTTAAAAACACATGATATGTCATATTCATTAAATAATGTGACAACACGTCATTGAATGTATGTGTAAAAAAAATTACACTGTGCAAATCAATTAAACTCTTAAAGTTAAGCAGGGTAAATTTAACAATTTAACACAACATTCAATTTTGATTATGAGAAAGAGAGATTATGAGTATGAAACATGTCCAAATATATAAAATATAACATCCCTACAAATTGAATTATGTTTACGAAGACATCTTATCAAATTATTTTTATTTGAATAATTTTCTTTTTTTATTAAATAATTTAGTGGTTAGATTTATACATTTTAAATATTCTAGATCAACACATTTTTCGATACACTTTATTTCTGTTAGAATAAGCATATGCTTGTTAGAAAAATACGATTGTTAGAAAATTGAAAATTAATACAGTATAATCCAAATTATGAGAGCAAATATTAAAGGTGTGCGTTTTGTTGAGTAAAAATACCACTTATATTGCAATTGGTTCCAAATCATTTGATCAAGATGATTTACATCTAATTTTTACTATCACTCTAGAGTAATTTTTCTCTCTACAATAAGTTGTTAAAAATGCTATGAACAAAACTAGCACATTACATATCTGCATAATAACAAAGGATGGAGAAATTGTAACAAAAGAAAAACATAGGATGGAGAAATACTATTGAAGTGTTATTTCTCGACAAAAAAAAAAGCTATGAAAGTGTTGTTTCTTATAAAACAAGCAACCTATATGTGATGAATTTTTTGTTTTTGTAAATGAAGTAGAAATATTACTAAAACTAACACACAGCAAAAAAAGTTTAAAGACTATTGCAATTAAGTTTTTTTTTTTTTTTTACACATATTCGCAATTAAGTTAAGTAACCACAAAAATTATTATTCCTTTTAATACTATTTAGTACATATGGTTTTCATACTCTATTAGAAAAAAGATGATACAATAACATCCACTATACTAGTATATATTCTTTAATTGTTAATTAATCGTATGTGATGGTGTAGAATTCTTCTTGATGCTTTTGTGAGGATTAAGCTAACAAATTGACTATTGAATTGAACCCCTAGCACGTGGAATTGCGTAGTGGTGCATATTCTTTTTTGGTTTTGCAAGTATGTGCATGTCATGTCACACTGAAATTAGAAGACAACTATTTATTTGGATTGGCCAACGCATTCCAACTCTCATCCCATATGATGCATATGTATTTATTGTGGTACAAATACTATATGACAATGTTCGCAAATGCATGGAGTCTCTATCTCTTGGTTGGAAATTGCCTTGTAAGTTACTAAAAATAATGTAGTCAGATGTCAATGCACAGAGTTTTGAATACTTGGAAGGGGGAATTTGATATATTGGTGAAACCAAGTTTTTATAATTATGAATATGAAGAATATTAGGGTGTGTTTGATAGCTACTCCCTCTAATCTTATATATAAATAAAAAATTATTTTTTAGATTTATGAAATAATTGATATATTTGGTTTATATTATGGTCCATATACATCAGTTATTCAATAAATCTAACAAAATTGTTTATATATAAGATCGTATGAAATTACTTTCATTAAATTTGAAGGAGACTTTGGACGTTTAAATCTATATTTTGATGTATATTTGAGATTTTTTTTAAAAATTGAAGAAGTGACATAGTAAATAATCATATAATATTTTAATCACCATTTTAATTATTTTTTAAAACATTTTAAAATTTTATAATTTAAAAATAAGCGTTTCTTTTTTTCTTTTTTTTGTTAAGTTTCAACTCTCAAACATAGTCTAACAGAGTTGATAGAAGGGACTTTAAAACTTAAAAGAGTATGCACATGATCATATCTTGAAAAGTTGAACCTAACTAGACTTTACACAATTAAGTATGTGACATGTTAAAAAATTACATCATTCAAACCCAGCTAACATGTTATTTACTAATTTTTTGAGTTAAATAAGTTTTTTGTCTCTATAAATATCTTAAATTTTGTTTTTAGTCCCTGTAAAAAAAATTAGCAACTTTTGGTCCTCTACTATTTTCCACAACTTTTGGTCCATACATACATTTAAATCAACTCTTGTGTTCTTTCTTTCATATTTTCAATGATTTTCTATATTCATGTTTATAATATTATAAGAATCTCTTCCACGAAAATTTATAAATTTTTAACAAAAGATAAATTATTTATGAATTTTTAAGTGCAAAAAACTAAAAAAAAATTCATATTTAATTTATCTATTGTTAAAGAGAATTTAAATTTCTGTAAGAGATATTCGTATAATGTATAAACATGACCGCAAAAAAATAATTTAAAATTTCAAATAATACATATATAGGAGTTTAATGAAAAGCAGAGACCAAACATATGATAGAAAATATTCGAGGGACCAAAATTTGCTCAAGTTTTTTATAAGAACTAAAAACGAAATTTGATATATTTATAAGGACCAAAGATATATTTAACCCTAATTTTTTTTAGCTTGGGTCCAACTTTTTTTAAAAGTTTGTTAAAGCATTCCTAACACATCTCCATTTGTTAGAGCATTCCTTATGCATTCCATTCCCCTCATTTGGGATTCGGATTCCGTGCTCTCTAGAAATTTCACGCAATTTTACGTAGTACTGGATTACAACTTTTTATTTGAGATCAGACGGTTATGATGTTATACACAATTTTATATATTAAAACAACTCAACCACCGATTTTAAATTAAATGATCCAAATCAATTATTGTATAACGCAGTTGTGGGAGGAAATCTTGCTCCCCTCATTTGGGTGTCTACGACGTGCATAGAACACTATAAATGAGGTTTGTAAAATCTAAGATTTTGTCATTTACTCTTCTATAATAAAAGCCAATTTTTCAAATTTATTGAATAACTGATAAATTTGATTTATAATATAGAACATATCAATTATTCAATAAAATGAAAAGTAAACTTTTGTTTATAATTAAAGATGGATGGAGTAATTTTTAACCCAATTCGATAGATGTTTACGCATAAGATAAGATAAACGGAAGGAGCCATATAAGGTGGTTTGGTGGGACCAAAACTTGAAAGTAATTTTTACCAAGACTAAAAATAAAAATAGTTAACCTTAATCCAAATAGGAGATGTCTTATGATCTCTAATACACGTATGGAAATCAGCGTTTGGTACAACACCAAAGGAAAAAGATACATTTAAGAAGTATTCAACCACCAAGAATTTAATGGTGCATATAGCAACTTTCATGGTGGTTGGATTGTTGGCATGTGCCTGTCCACTACTGTGACAATGTAGCAAACTCACGTCATGCCCATAGAGAACTACATTTATCGCTCGTTTGTTTCAGCTTTAAAAAAAAATAGATTTTTTTTTATATTTTTTAAAATATATTTTGTAAAACCGTTTTTTAAAATATTACAAATTTTTTGTATTCATTTTTTCTAAATTGAAACACTAATTTTGACATCATATAATATAAATGTATATTATTGGAGTTCAAAACATAGTCAAAATCACAATTTTTTCAAAAAGTTGTATTTCAAAAATGATTTTGTGAAAATCTATTTGAATAGCTTCAAAATTAAGTGATTTTTTGAAATTTCGATAATTATTTTTCAATAAAATGATGAAATACCTAGAATAAATATTCAAACAAAATTTTCATTTGAAACTTTTATAAAAAATTTCTTTGTAAATTTTTTTATACAAAATTTTCTAATACTACAAAATCTAAACAACTCTTATAGTTGTCAAAACGGATTATCTGACCTTAAAATGAACGGGCTTCTGATTTTATCGGTTGAGACAAAAGATAATTTCTCAATTGATCCCCCGTGTTTCTTATTTACCCACTGGATTTTCATTTTTTGTCGTTGCAAAAAAATCGGTTTTTAAAAACCGAACTTTTTTTTGCCTCGAAAAAACATTTCGGTTTCTAGAAACCGAAATTTGCACTAGAAAAAATCGATTTCTGTGAACCGAATTTTTCTGCAAGGGCAAAATTGAAATATTGGATGTATAAAAAAATGGCGGGGTGTCGGAAGAGAAATTTTCGAGACAAAAAACCTTATTTAAATATGGGCTCTAAAAATACTATGAAGGAAGAAACACGTGAAGAAAGAAAAATTAGTTTACAAGAAGGATGATTAAAAGAAATTGTGAAAAATGCAAATGAATTATATCACATATAACTTTAAAATAAAATTTTGAATGTGAAATAAAATAAATTGTGAAGTTCAACGAAAAATTATGAAATAGTTACAACTCCGTCTTAAATTATGGAAAAAATCAATAGTACTCACTTTAGAAAAAATATATACATTATTTTAAAATTGTTTCTGATACCGAACAAACTGAGGGACATTACAAAAACTAAAATTTGTCTCCTACCATAAAATTTTGTTCAATACCTTAAATATTTATTTATACTATGTTATTTTATCTTGTAGTATCCTCCTACTATTCTATCAATTACTTACTAACTTGGTATGTGTTGTAGAGAACTAGTTACTTTTGTATTCTCCCACAAGAGAGACATGTAAACTCACTCTTAAAGAGGCAGTTAGTGTATAAGCATGACTCATCTCTCACTCTCCATTCCCACTTCTACTCTTCCATTCAAATATAGAATTGATTCCCATTCATCACAACTAAATCTTGTTTTCGAACCCCCACCACCAAAATTCAACACCACCCACATCATATTACCACCATCATCCATAGCTAATTCTAAGAAATGGAGGAACATGGTTTCATTCTTCCAAGGTTTTTCCACTGGAGGTGACAGAGGAAGGGATATCCAGAGCCTCAAAGTTGAGCTCTATGAAACAATTTCACCACTTGATCGTGGCGCCGAGGCTACTCTTGAAGATAAACAACGTGTGGACAAGGTTAAAGTTATCAAATTTACACACACTAACATGTTACATGTATAATAATTTATGTTTATGTGGCTTTTGTTTCACTGTCTTTTTTGGGTCTTGTCTAGATTGCTCGTAAACTTGAGGCTATGAATTCTGTTAAGGAGCCTCTTAACTCTGATTTGCTCAATGGAAAATGGGAGCTTTTATATACAACTTCTCAATCAATTTTGCAAACACAGGTTTGTTTGTTTTGTTTGTAGAGCTTTTATATGTACCATTCTGGAATCAGATGACACTGTACCACAAATGATAAAACAATTTTGTTTGAAGTTTAATTATCATCCTCATCAAAATGTGGTAATTAGAACCCAAGAGCGCTTAGACGAGATGATGCGAGTCTTTTCTAGGTTAATTAAGGTCTTGGGCTTGAGTCCTGACTTAAGCATATAGAAGCGTTAAAACTCTTAGGGAGAGTTTACCGCCCATTTGAGTCCCACAAGGCTCGAGGGATTAGTCTATTCAGTTGCGCGCAAAGGATACCTAGTTTACGCCAAAAAAAATAGGTACTTTGTATAATGCTAGACCACTCCCCTTTGTTCTTTTCATAACAAAATAGACTCTTAAGTTTCGGGTCTAATGCAATCACCCCTCTAAAATAGACTTCAAAGACGAGGATTGTCCAGCTTTATAAGTTTTATCTTAAGTCATATCTCTGCGGAGAGACTTGAGTTTTTCTAAATATATAACACTCTTTTTTGTGGTCTAGATTAGGATAGTTCATGGTTCGGATGAAAAAACAAACTGTCCTCGACAAACCTTAACTGATATGTTAATGGTTCATTGATTATGCGTTTGGTTACTTTTTTTAACTATATATTATGACTGATAAATAAATAGATACTTGGAGTGAAATTTTAGTGATTGAGAATTGGGGTATAGATTAAGTCATAACTCATAACAATAATGAGCAAGTCAATTTTGCTTGACTTATATTACTTGATTAGCTGATCTCGATTCGAACAAAGAGTTATACATAGATTCTAATTTCCATTTTGTTGTTTCAATTATAACATGATTGATTTTGCAATATGGTTTTATATTTATGTTCATTTCCCTTGGTAAAGTGATAATTAATTGGTGTTAAACTATCCTAGAGACCGAAATTCCTGCGACCAAATGGAAAGATCTACCAGGCAATTAATGCAGATACATTGAGAGCTCAGAATATAGAAACTTGGCCATTCTACAACCAGGTACTAAAGTTTTGACCATCTGTTTGCAATTGAAACGAGAATAAAAATCTGTCTGACATCTCTCTTTCAAGGAGGCAACGGGGATTCGACTTCCCCGGGGTAAGGTACTAGAAATGAAATGGATCACTTCGATGAGTTATTCATTAGAAGAATTCAAGAAACTTTGGTGTTGGTGACTTTTAGTTTTGCAACTTATGCTGATACGATTATGAGATGAACGAACATGAGCTCGAAGTAGTAAGTAGCAATATCTTGTTGTAACATGATGTTTTGAAAGACCATTTTCAAGCTTTTTGATAGTTTAAGTCTAAATGCCATTCAAAAAAGTTAGGTGCTAAATGTATAAGTAAATGAATCTTAGGAGTAATTGGTTAATTGTAATTTTGTCTGTTAAACTTCATCAAATTCATAATGTTCTGTAATCTGTATCACCTCATGTTTCCACTATTGTTGTAGGCCACTGCAAATTTAGTGCCACTTAACTCAAGAAAGGTGGCTGTCAAGTTTGACTTCTTCAAGATTGCTAGTTTGGTATGTTCATAAATTCATGTTTTACTTTAAATTTTCATATTTAGCCTATTTGTCATATTTTAACTGATGAATGTAAATTCAAGTATGCAATCACAAATCCGCGTGTTCATTTAGTAAGAACTTTAGTGAGCGTAACTGTTGTATTGAGATCCGACGGTGCAGAAAGCAAGTAGATTTTGTTAAAACTATAAAGTATCAAGCTTGACACAAGAACCGTTTGGTCTTGATCTGATGGCTACTGATATGCTGAGTATGAGATTTGTGATTAAAGACGATCCAACTCCATGAAGAATACGTTTTCCTAACAAATGAGTGTACGTACAATGCTAATTACAGATACCTATAAAATCACCTGGGTCTGGTCGCGGTCAATTGGAAATTACTTATTTGGATGAAGATTTAAGGTTAGTTTAGTCAAACACAACATATATGCATATACAAGATCAAAGTAGTACATAATAGTTTTGATTAATAATAAGTGATGAGGGTTAGAATTTCATTCTGATTAAGTATGAATTTGTTTCTTGTGCCGAAACCTGACAGAATATCAAGAGGTAATAGGGGCAACTTGTTTATCTTGAAAATGGTAGATCCATCCTATAGAGTCCCTCTTTGAAGTGTGTTCTCCAAGAATTTCTGCTGGTAGTAGTAGTAGTAGCAGCAGTGGATGTCTTCAACTTACACTTTTCTGCATGAACTTATATGCTACCAACATTCAAGTCAAGAAATAAAGGTTCACTTTGTCTAGAATTTCTGTCCTTTTATGCTTCCTCTCTATTATGTTTATTTAAACTAAGGTTTTAAAACATTGGCATAAGATGATACACATATCATTCAAAATAAATGATATATATCATTATCTTCTTATCAGAAATTTGAGATGCAACCTAAGATGCATTCATTGAGTTGTTGTGAGTAGCAAACGCTATGTTGATTTTGGTGACTCTGCTTGGGAGTCGCTTCTACAATTTAGAATGAAGCTTTAGTTGTAATACACTGAGATGATGTGTATGCTAAACTGGTTTGAACTGAGGTTTAAAAGAGTTAAAAGTCTAAGGTTCACATCTTAACGAAGGTGATAAATCAACTATTTACTAATATTAACCCAGACAATTCATACATGAATATGAACTCTTTTAAGGTTGTCTTTTTTATGAGTGGTGTATTAGGGTAGGGAAGGGAAGTTTTGGTACTATGTTTTTTTGTGTGTAATGTATTGCAAAAATTAGGCCAAATTTTTTCACACGAAATTGAATTTTATTTTTTTTATATTTGAAATACTCTAATTAATATAAAATATATTTTTAAATCCTATCTCTAAATAAAAAACAAATCACAAATTATTCTAAACAGAAATAAATTTTAAATCCTAATGAAATCATATTAACTTTTTCTAGTTACAAAAAGAAATCATATTTTAAATCTCTAAATCTAAAATCATCAAAATATATATTTAGCCGTATTATTCTCAACGGTTACTCTATATTTCTTTTTCCTTTTTGGTTTTTAAAATTGCATAAATACTTAGAAAATCAATTAAAGTAAAATCATAAAACAAGTCAAGTTATTCATTCTTATCAAAAAAAAGTAAAATCACGAAATAAGTAGAGTTATTTATTCTTATTTCTTATTAAGAAACCATACACAATAATGAATTTAAAATAGTGAGAGTAATTGACAATTTCCTAGTGTCATTTATTATGTATAGATAATACTCTCACAAGTAGTGGAGTTAACCTATAGGTAAACTTTGACACTCAACTTGATACTTAGGATTTTGTGACTCTTTAGTACAATAATCATAAATTAAATAGTTATTCAGGATGTTGTTGTAGGCTTGTTTTTGAAGAGGGTTTAGCTCCCAAAACTTTTCACGATTCCACCGATACTTAGAGGAATTACATGGTTGAATGTTGGTGCTTTGTGCTTGACAAGCATTGATGCCAAATGATCTATATATAGTGTGCTTCAAAGGGTGCATCATTGTAGTTAATTGGAACTCCATGAGAGGCCCATGTACTATTCCATATTGATGCATAAACCTTCATTGCTTGTGTTTGATAACTCCCTCCTTTATCTTTGGTATTCTTAAACACTCTTATTGGGGTGCCATCCACAAAAAACATGGTTTAATCTAACTTCTTCAAAGGAAAATATTAAGTTAAACATTACAAAAAAAAAAATTAAGTTAAAATGTCAAATTAATCACGTGAGGTTTATAAATTCTATTTGAGTCTAATATCATCCTAATGTGAAATTTTGAGTTTTTTCAAATCCTTATAAAAAGATAAATAAAAAATTCCACAGGAACAAAAAATAATACAAGGCAAGAAAAAATAGAGAAGAATAATGAGAATATTATTACATACACTATGTGTTTTTCATTAAGAAGAAGTGTGTAATCATGAAAATCTGCTGTGGGATCAAACCAAAAATGAAATTGTTGCTCCCTACCACCTTGTCCATCAATATAAATGTTTGTGTGCAATACATGAGGCTCTTTAAGATTGCCACCTAAAAATTCAAAGTCAATTTCATCTCGAATAGATTCGATTTCTGAAATCAACTGCAACAAATAGAAATTGAGAAGCAATAAGAAAATTATTTAAGTTTAAAGTGTAAACTAATACTAAGAATTAAAATAAATTGATATATACGAGCAAGAATAAAATCACAATAATATTGATATATAAGAAAAAGTACATAAAATGTTGTGATGACTGCAGTTGAATCCCTTTGAGGCAACTTAATCCTCATGCTAAACCATCCAGAACCAAAGCTTTGTAGAGATTGGAAACCAGAACCTATAATTAAAACAATTGTTAGACATTTTTTGTTAAATAATATTATTGCCTTAAAATTCTATTTAATATTGCCACGTGCCTATATAATGAACTATGCATGTCTTACCGGAGTGGATCCAACGTGAGTTGAACTTCCCGACTTTGATCGAGAAGTCGCATATTTTGTGGCCCCCATAGTGAAACATAATTTTTCTCGAAGGGAACATTGTCCCATTCAGCACTTTTGACATATGGCAGACCAAGAATGAAACACAAGGAAAGAAGAGAAAGACGAGAAAAATTCATTATGTCTTTTTTTAAAATAAATAATAATATGATAATTGTTTGATGGAGTATGATTACAAGATTGTATATTTATACAGAGAGAACGAACATGATAAGAGAGATATGACTGGACAAGCTAATATATCTCAAGTTAACGTACGGTCAATTTGATGCGCAAAATAGGATAGAGACATAAAAAGTTGGATAGAGTTATGACACCATAGTGACAAAAAATAATATAACAAGTCGTCTCAAATAATTAATATTTAATATTTTAAAATTTTAAAAATTAAATAAAAATACTAAAAAATAAATAATTTTATATAATTGCCAAAGCATCTATAATCAATCTCTCTCAGCAAATACACAACGACTGTAATATTTTGAATATGGTAAGTTAAAGCACCGACGATGGTGTTGTTGTTGGTGACTATGTTTCTGTCACTCTAATTAACAACTGTAATAATTTAATTAATGTGATGTAATTTTTATTTTTATTTTGGTAAATTATTTGATGTAATTTAATTTACTCTCTTCATAGTTCACACTTGCAAGTTGCAACTGGCTGTACCAATATGTGTAGTGTGATCTACATTGCCAAATTTGTACACTCTTATCACTAATTTCCTTTTTTATTTTTTAATTTTAGGATTTCCTTTTTAATGAGTACAAGAGCATAAAGCCATTAACAACCATACATTTTTTTTATATTATTACTACTAATAATAGTTATCAAATAATAGTTTATATACAGAGGATACGTTAACACAAACATGATTGAACAAATTAACATATTTTGTCTCAGGTTAACGCATGGTCCATTTGATGCACATAATAGAATAGAGACAAAAAATAATATAAGAAGCTGAATAGAGATATGACATTATTCGACTATGTGTTTGACGCACACATTATAAGAAACATGTGTTATGTATCATCAAATATTTGATTGAGACAAAATATGATACAAATATTTTATCATGTCTTTTATCTTATCCACCAAATAAGTCCTAATGTTCGATGAGTCGGCATATATAATTTATTTATTTTGTCAAATAGCTAGTGAGTATATATTATATAGTATCATAATAACTTAATATTGAAGTTTATCATGTCAATGTGTCTTTAGTTATATATTTAACCACATAAACTATAATTTTAAATATAAAAAATGAAATTAATAAACTATAAATATATCGATAATCTTATTAGAACTATATGCCCTTGCGTCAAAAAAAGAAGCATATGCTCTTATAAAATTGTTAAAAGAATTTGAAACTAATAAAATTAAAATATAAGTATTATATAAAAAAAATATTAGAACAATACGAACTAATACTCCCGTTTTATAAGCTCAATATTATTATCCCAATTCCTAATAGGCTATAAAATATTATGAGTATGTTTGGATTGACTTATTTTTAAGTTTATGAAAAATAGTTTATGTAAATAAATATGTCTTTATGTTTTTTTTGAAGAAAAATAAGTTATGTTAATTCATTACTTTTCACTGACAATTTTTTTTTTTTTGACGAAAATTTTATGTTTATAAGTTGTATTTTCATAAATTAATAAACCTATGAATAATACATAAAAATTTATTTATTTGTATAAATATGTTTTGCATAAGCTCAAATATAAGTCCATCCAAACGGACCATATATCGTGTCTCAACTAGGTCGGTCCAACACATTTCGAGGCCTAGGGGTTTGAGGATAAAATAATTATTAAAACTATATATTTTTTATGATTCAAAAAACAAAATCATTTTGAAGCCACTAGGTTTGATCTAGTGGTGAGGGGTTTGGGTAGCATATATGAGGTCTTAGGTTCTATTCTCATTGTCAACATTCGTAAAAAAAAAAAAAAAAATATCACTTATTAAAATTTAGCTACTTGTAAGAAAATAAATTTATATAATATAAAAATATAATCATTTTTTATGATCATCAATGATCTGATGTCTTGCGTAGTAAAACGATTAAAAAAATAATACAAAATTACATGTTTAGTCCTTTAATTTTATTCTAGGTAAGGGTTTAATTCTTTTATCTTTTTTTTATGTCATTTTTATCCTTTATTATATTTGTATATCATTTTTTACGCTTGAAATCTATGATATTGGCATTTCAGGCACACAGCAAGATGATCTCACAGTTTAGTCATTCTAATGATACGGAAGAACTATGCTTGTTAGAATGTTTTGGAGAATTGTTGCTTATATTTGGTTTTTGGTGTTTTGTTTGTGTCTGGTTTGATGGATTTCTTGTTGTTTTTATTCTAGTTTGGTTGAACCTTGAACTTTTTATGTTATTTATCATGTGGCTTTTTTTTACTTTGTTTTATCTTGTTTTTATTTTGAACATCCATCTTGTGTGTATATATATATATATTTGCTTGTTAACTTAAACTCACCTGAAAATATGAAAATCTAAGTTAACAAAGTGCACATTTTCATGTTGGACAAAAAAATCATTTATATTTATTATTTAAAACTAGTAACTTGAGGGATAGTTTTGTAACTTTCCTTTAAATGTTCCTTAATTTGCACTCACTTTGCTAATTTACATCCACTTTATTTTAAAAAGGGACACATGACTTAACATGGAACACTTGATTTATTGGACAGAGGAAGTTGCAAGACACATGACTTTTCCACTTCAATTAATTATTTTCTTTAATTAATTAAATGACATTGACATAACTATCATTCTATTTATAACATGTTTGAGTAGTGATAATTGGTTTTTTGTCCAAAGTAAAAAGGTGCACCTTACTAACTTAGAATAAAGTTAGTTTATACGTAAACCTTGACACTCAACTTGATACTCAGGATTTTGAGACTTTTTAGTACAATAAATAATCATAACTTAATTAAATAATTGTTTTCGATGTTGTTGTAGGCTTCTTTTTGAAGAGGATTTATCTCCCACGACTTTTCAGCATTCCACCAATACTCAGAGGAATTACATGAGTGCTATGAAGCACGGACACCTCTATGATTAGGCGTGTCGCGGTATCCGATACTCATCCGACACGTGTCGAATAGCTCAAATCGGTGTCCGAAAAAATTCAATTTTTTCTTTACTTCGACACTTCTTTGATCGGTGTCCGACACCTGTAAGACACTCGTACACGCGTGTCGGAAAAGTTTCCCCAAAAAAATTATTTTTTCTTTGTTTATACTCTTCGTAAACACATATTAGACATACATATAAGAGTTAGAGATTTGTCGAAATAACATCATTGATAAAAAAGTATCTAAAATATTATATTTTGATTACAATATTTTTAGTTTTTTGAAAAGTAGATGGATAAATAAAGGTAAAATATTATCATACTTTGTTTAAATTTTTTTTTAAGAAATAACTTCCTTAACTTAGATTTACATGTATATATTTTGATTCTAAATTTATATCTTTTATAAATATGTAGCGGTGTCGGTGTCCTATATTTTTTACGTTAGCAGTGTCCGTGTCGTGTCGCAGTGTCCGTGTCAGAATCCATACTTCATAGCATGAGTGTGTATGATAGAAAAATAAGATGCAAAAATAAACTTTCATAATTTCTTATTTTTTTTCTTTTTAAAACGACAAGTAATTTGAAATGGAAAGGATAAGATAGAAGTATAAAATTGGATCTTCCATCAAAAAGTCAATATTGTTTATGGTGTTTTTAATTAAAAAAACTAAACTTGAGTAGCGTACCGTCCACTAGAACTAAAATAACTAGAATTGGATATTTACCGAAAGAAAGAAAAAGAAAGTTAGTTTGGTGTATTACCAAAAAATGGGGTTCAAATAGCTACCTCCGTCCAAAACGAAAACACTTTCATCGTGAAAATCGTAATAACGAAAAAAGAGTAACAAAATACAAACGAAACGAAACAACGGTTACAGTTTCAGTCTCCGTTACTCCTCCGTTAACCAAATGGTATACATGGCTCCAACTCCAACCATCTCCTCCCTTATCTCATCTTCTCAATCTCACCGTTACCGTTACAGTTTCAGTTTCCGTTTCCCTTCCACTAAAGACGTTAACTCCATTCTTCTCCCCACGCGCAACCAATTCAATTTTACACCACACGTTCAGCAACACTCCACATCTACTCCTCCTCCTCCTTCTTCTCCTCCTCCGCCGCCGGAAAAGAAATCATTCGCCGTCGTAACCGGTGAACTTTTCTTAGGCATTGCTTCGCGCCTAATTAAAAGCAATTCTCCCGCCTCCGATTCGGATCCTGTTTCCATGTTCGAGAATTCGAATTCGACTGTAATTTACAATGAGAAGGAGAGAATTGGAGCTGTTATGGAAGATGAGATTCAACCTGATGTAATTTGGGAGCAGAGAGTGAAAGATGTTGAAGCAGAACGTAATCGGCGAGTTGTAACTACTCCTGGTTTTAGCTTCTCCGCCGCTGGTCTTCTCTTTCCTTATCATCTCGGTGTTGCTCATTTTCTCATTCAGAATGGTTACATTAAGGTTTATTGGTTTTTTAATTTCTAGAAGCCATTAATATCTATTAATGCATTGTTTGGATTTACTTATTTGAACTTATCAATTAGGATAAACACTTTGGGAGAACTTATTAAAATAACTTATGAGATGACATGTTTATTAAGTTCTACAAGATAAGCTTATGAAAGTAGCTTATAGGTTATATGCAAACAATTTGAATTTATTTTACCTTTTGTTACGAAAGTAGCTTATACATCAGAACTTATATAATAAGCACTCGTGTTGTGTTATAAGTGGTTTTAATTAAGGTTTTTATCCAAACATGGCCTTAGTCTAGTCTCTTGTTTCAAGTTAGAGAGCTTTTGTTACCAAGAATTACAAATTGAAATAGAATGGGAATTGTTGATAAGGTTTATTTGAAGTATCTTGTTCATTTTGAAGTGATATGTGTTTTATTTTTATGTCATATGAAGTGTAAGATTGGAATATGCTTTGGTAGGTGCTAGCTTCTAGGCACTATTGACTCTGTATTTTCTTGTTGGCATGCTTTGCTTGTGGTGCAAGTTATTTAAGCTACCATTTTCGGAAGCAATTTTATGTCTGAATTCATGGTTTGAGAGTCTTGAGTTTATTGAGTTTATAATGATAGTTTTTATGATGTATGACTAGGAAACCACACCGTTAGCTGGTTCTTCTGCTGGAGCTATAGTCTGTGCTGTGATTGCATCTGGAGCTAGTATGGAAGAAGCCATGAGTGCTACTAAAATATTGGCTGAAGATTGTCGGAATCGAGGAACTGCATTTCGGCTGGGGGTATGCTTCTATTTTTTAACTGAAAGTACTTCATGTTGTTGGTCTCGCTCTCAATCTTGGTTGTCAATGCTTGTTTGATCTCAGTCTCTTGCCCGCCAAGATTCCTTTGAGCTTGAAGTGTGGATAGTCTAAAGTCCAGTTTACTTTGTTTTGAAACTTGAAGCTGAACTTTTATTGGGACAACAAAGGTCAAATTCTAGAGCACAAACTGTCCCAATAATACTCCCTCCGGTCCTATATATAAGAAAAACTTTGCTTTATAGATTCATTGTAAATTTGATGAATCTAGACTACGTTATAGTCTAAATACATCAATTCTACAATGAATCTAAAAAGAAAACTTTTTCTTATGTATAGGACTAGAGGGAGTAGTTGTTTTTATATTACATTGCTAACAAGAACCTTGGAGACAACTGAAATAAGATCACTGTGAACTTTGGTTAGTGCAAGATCATGTGATAAGCGGTTATCTCTCCACTTTTTTCTCCTTTAAAGCAATGCCACTTTCTTTGGATTCTATTTGAATTTTGGTAGAACCTTTCTTGAAAGTATATTAAGTATCAGTTATTAGTGAATGGTAAAAAAAAAAAAAAACACTTCAGCATTTTTACATGATATAATTGTTTTTGGGATTAAATGTTGATGATATTTCTGTTAATCAATAAAACTGTTTTTTAAAATGAGTGGGAGCTTATATGATATGCAGAGGTCTGTGAAAAATGTAAGCAAGTTATTATCCATGATAGAAAGCTGAAATTTTCTTTAAATGTGATTTATACATGTGTTTTTTTTATGAGTGTTCAAATCTCAAAGTGCAGCATTCTTTACAAGATATGTATATAATTTACTTTTGTGGCATACTTTTTTTCTCTTCGTAGGCTGTTCTGCGTGATATTCTTCAGAAGTTTTTGCCAGATGATATTCATATAAGATCTAATGGGAGAGTTCGAGGTAATGTTGTGTGCTCTGCACTTCAGCTATTTTAATTATGGAATTGGCTTGTAATCTGGAAAATCTTCTTATTTTTTAAGTCTAGAAGTAACACATACTTAATGAGAGAAACATAGTGTGTAGTTGTCTACAACAGTTTATATTTGTTATTTTATTTTTAGTTATTAAATTACTTTAGGGGCCAAGAAGTGAATTTGGATTAGTTCCTTAGAGTTGTCTGTATTAGTGACTGAAGAAGTTTTTCCGAGTCCTGCCAGTCTTAATATGTACGGTGTACTTCTGTTGCAGTTGCTGTGACGCAGCTTCTTTGGAGACCCAGGGGTTTGTTGGTGGATCAGTTTGATTCCAAGGAAGACCTCATCAATGCAGTTTTTACTTCTTCCTTTATTCCAGGGTGATTTGTCAGTATACTATATTACCTTGGTTGCATGTGATGATTTTACACTTTATAGATGCTTAACAGAATTTCAAACCTTATACTCCCTCCAGATATCTTGCACCAAAGCCAGCAACGATGTTTCGAAATCGATTATGCATTGATGGGGGTTTGACATTGTTTATGCCACCGACATCTGCATCACAGACGGTATTTTTTATTTAGTTACTAGTTGGACTATTTACCCAATTGATTGATTACTTAGTGATACCTCTGTTTAAATGCATTTAAATAATAATCTACCAATGATTGATTAAGAGTTTCAGGGTCAGAAATGTTTTTGTAGGTTATTCATTTATGGTACTTTTCAGTTTCAAAGTGAGCCTTCGGAATATTTCTTTACATTATATGTTGTGATGAGCTTAAAAAATTGAAACTGCATGATTCTTTTCAACAACTAATTTGAGGTATTAAAATAAATTGATGGCTAACAAAATAGTAGTAACTCTGACTTTCTCAGGATATCTGAGAAGAGATTAATCTATTTTTGCTTTTATTGAAGAAATTGATATAAATCAAGAGAAAGCCATGTGTGTCAGTATAAGCGAACTATTGAAACTTGAAAGTATTCATGCACTGCAATTGTTTTGCTTCAACTCTGTTGCGATTAAAAGATTTATAGTTTATCTAGTTTGTTATCACATTTTAATGCTGATAAACATTTGTCGCGTTACAGGTACGTGTTTGTGCTTTTCCAGCAAATCGTATGGGATTGCAAGGGATAGGAATTAGTCCAGACTGTAATCCCGAGAACGCATCTACCGCCCGTCAGGTAACTCTGAATTTTGTGATTAGCATAATAACCTTCTTAACAACAAGTAGATTAGTGATGAGTATTTTGGGTGGAACCGTTTCAGCTTTTGAATTGGGCACTTGAGCCAGCAGAAGATGTAATTCTTGACCGACTCTTTGAGCTTGGATATCTTGATGCTGCTGTCTGGGCAAAGGAAAACCCTGTTGAAACATTAGTTCAAGATGATACTCTTGCTCCTGCATTCGGAAATAGCATTGTATAACAGCGCATTATGGATCGGAGATGCACGAGGAAACGACAAATTAAATTCAATTATACTACCCTTGAAATGGACATTACATTAGCAAAAAACCATTGGGGGGAGGGTCTGCAGTTCATTACTTCTAAGGGTATAAATCTCATTTCTTTCATATATTTATTGTATATTTCGATTGAATTCTTGCTGTGGACGAGAAAAGGGGGGAAAAAGAAAACGAAAGTAGAGACACTTAATTTAAATTTACAAAATAGGGTTGTCATGTAGTTTGAAATAGATTTATTGTTGATTACAAATAAATAGAATTTATAGTCATTTTCCCTATAAATGACAAAGTTATGGCACTTGAGTTTTTCTCTGAACTGATGTCCTAATTCAGAAACTAATTGAAGTTTTATTTATTAAGGGGACAAATTGTACTTGATTTTGCACTTGGAGACAAATGTAAATTAAGGGGACATTTGGAATCCTTAGTTTATTTACAGAATTATATTTATCTTATGATATAAACACAATAAACTATTTATCATGTATAATTATTTGGGAGATATATGTTCACAACACAATAAACTATTTTCTGGCTTTTTATAATAAAAAATCTCAATCTACAAAGTAGTCTTTTTGAGCAATTTATGCGCATGTTTGGATCTAGTTTTGTGAGATAGAAAATGAATTTTGCCACCCATTGCTGTTTTATTCAACTTGAAGGATTAATCTAAACAGTTGTGTGCATATAATACCCGATTATTTAAATAAAAAAAACTACTCCAAATATTAATAATGATATACTTTTCCATTTTGCTGGGTAAAAACCTGAAATAAAGTGTTACAAATATGCGTTGATATAAACCAACTGGATGATGCGTGTGGGAATATCTTATCATCTTGTTGGGCCTATAATGGAACTACTAGAGTGGTCCCCTTTATTCAAAAACAGAAAAACGTATAGGTCCCTACTCTATGACGTGTAATATCAAAATTTATCATATTCTTTTTTAAAAAATCACAAAACTCAGCCCTATTTCATGGATTATTAAAATGGAAAATACTAATATCTGTGTATGACACACCATGTTAAGGAATAAAAAAAATTATGTATGTAGTATTTTAACTTTAAAAAGTTGAATGCACATTTAATATTTTCATAAAATAAATTATATTTTTTTCTGTAAAAACATATGCTCTCTCCTTCATCTATAAAAAATAAAATAAATTACACTGTTTTTTTTTTTTGACAATAAATTACACTGTTTTTTTATGAGAAACTTGAATTATCCTCTAACCTTATGTCAAAATCTATAATTTTCTCCTTTAATATTACTTTTTTTTAATAATTTAGTAATAAAAATCTAACACACAAAATACAAAGAAAATGAATATTATAGGTCCATTTTAATATAATTCAAATACATATTTTCTCTATTTTTTATTCACAATATCATTAAGATATAGTTTTAACAGGATTATAAAATATGAAATAATACAAAATTTAATTAATTTTTTTTAAAAAATATACTAAAGCTGATGAAATATGGTTATTTAAAAATAAGTTTATATTCTAAATCATTTAATTAATACTAAAATATTTAAATTCAGTTATCATTGAAGTCAATAAGAAATGAATTATTTTTTCTTGAAGGGTGGCTCAAAGTTGATGGTTATCATTAAAATAAAAATTTCTAATTAGGTGAAAATGAATTCAAGTATGAGGTATATTTAATTCATAAGAAAAATTATCGTAATTCAAACATCTCTTAGAAAAAAAAATCATACAACACATAAACATCTCTCTTAAAGAAATAGTTTAGGAATGAAATTCAAGACGTTTCCGTGAGCTTCATTTATTTGACAGTGACTTTATATTATATATACAGGGGGGTCGAGGTTCAAAAGATAAGGATAAAATTTTTAACCACTAAATTACTTCGAAAAAAAGTGTAAATTAAAATTAAGAGAGAGGAGAGATGGGGAATCCACAATAGTTCAATCAAAAAATTCATAGTAAGTAGTAACCCAAATTTGCTAGTAGAAGATTAGTTAAATTTAGGAATGGATGGACACTAATATTTGGTCACGTTAACATATTTCTTTAAGAATATAAACCTAAAAATTTAAATTAATTGAAGGGTAATTTAAGACCTTAAATATATGTGATAATTTCTTAGGGCTTAAATGACATTTTCGTTAACATATTTCTTTAAGAATATAAACCTAAAAATTTAAATTAATTGAAGGGTAATTTAAGACCTTAAATATATGTGATAATTTCTTAGGGCTTAAATGACATTTTCGTCCCTGGATGTATACGTTTTTTTGGTTTTAGTCTCTGTATCGCTCTTTGTTTTAAAAAGGTCCCTGAATGTGCTAATCTTATTGACTTTCGTCCGTATTGTTAATTAGCTACCAATTAGCTACAAACGCTGACGGAAGGGACGAAAACCATCACGATTTGCTCATTCAAGGACCTTTTTAAAACAAAAAGCAATACAGGGACTAAAACAAAAAAATACACGTACATATAGGGACGAAAATGTCATTTAAACCTTTCTTAATTCTTGTTTATATTTGAGACTAAAAAATTATCAAAAAAAAATTTGAGACCAAAATATAATATATATTTTTTATTTATATTCAAGAGCCGGAGGAAGTATATTGTAAAAGATATTAATGAAATAATAAAATCAGTTAACAACCTATTTTTTTATTTTAAAAAAATGTATATTAATGTAGATCTCATAAACTTAGCTAAGTTGGCAGAGACATTGTATTATATATGTCGGTCATTCCACTTATCATTATAAATATAAAAGGAGTTAAATCTCCAATTAACCCTAATTTAACCCTCATGTAATTAAAAATGTTAAAAAATTTCTTCACCAAGATTTGGACTCATGTCCTCTCACATTTAGTTAGTTCAATTGCCACTACACCATTTGAATTTATTTGATATATTTTGCATATGCCAATATATAACTACGTCTTTATATTCCTAATTATAATTATAGTGATATATTTTTTACAGTATCATCTATAAAGGGATATTGACATGATCCTATAATTATAGCCGTGATTTTTTTTTTTTTTTACAAATCCAATACATATTTTTTCAATTATTCCTAATATATAATTATAATTATTTATATTTTTCAAATCATTGTGATTATTTTTTTTCAACACGTAATTATAATGATATTTTTTTTTTCAAATCTTTCTTTTTGCTTTGTTCCATTTTATATTTCGTTTTTAATTTTATTTTCGAGATTTTATATGAAACTATGCAAGAAATACTAATTTTTATATGAGAAAAAAATAATCATTGATTTGTTACAAATTACCTATAATTGAAAAAAATAATTACGGCTATAAATAATCACGGATTTGTTCAATGATATATATATATATATATATATATATATATATATATATATATATATATATATATATATATATATATATATATATATATATATATATTTCAAATCTAAGATATATTTTTTCTTAATAATAATGCCTGATTTTGTTTACCTGAAAATAAACTCCATTTCTTTTTTTTATCACACATTTAATCTATTTTTTCTAATCCAGTTATTTTTATTTGATCTACATGAATTAACTCCATTTCTTTTTTCATCAAACATTCAAAGAATTTTTTTAATCCAATTTTTTTTATTTGATCTACCTAATTTTTTTTTAATATTCAATACATATTTTTCCTTAATAAGATCTATTATTAATAACATATAAAGATATATATTTCTCCAGCTAACTCTAATTAACCTATTTTAATTTAAATAAATTGTTAAAAAAATACTTCATCGCGGTTCGCTATACAAATATTTAACACCGCTATTGTTTTTATTTTAGGGCGCAGTCATGTTACCAAAAATATTTTCATCTGATTTCCGTGACAATGTACATCGTTATGCTATACTTATTGATCCAAACGGAAATCAATTTGAAGTTTTAGTTGAAAAAATTAATGGCAAAATAAATTGTAATGTTCCATCATATTTTTGTCACGATCTTTCGGAATCAACTGACTTCCTATTGTTTTCTCACAATTGCTCCAATTTTGCCTTAAAATTAAAAAAACAATTGAACGAATATGATTAAAAATTGGATTTTTGGTGAGTTTTTTTATATATTTTTTTTTTGCAATTTTTATGTTTATTATATATTTATATTTCCTAATTTCATTTTTTTATAGGATTCTACAAATAGTATTTGAATGTTATATATTATATTTTAATATATTTACAAAAAATAATAAAATTAAATTGAATGTTATATATAATATTGTAAAAGACCCGTGCATCGCACGGGTAATAGTATAGTTCACCTTTAAAGATGAAATTTCTAACCTTCAAATTACTCAAAAAAATTAAAAATATTAGTAGTTCTCAAAGTACCCCTTGTAATCTAAGATATTATACTGTAGTTCCCAAAGTACCCCTTATAATCTAAGATATTATACTGTAGTTCCAAAAGTACCCCTTGTAATAATCTAAGATAAATGCATGGTCATGCAATGCAAATAAACAAAAAATAAATTGCTTATAAATTCGGACACTTCATTCCATTGTCCACTCTGTTCTCTCACCTCAATCAACAGCATCACTACCTTCAGGTGCCGCCACTACTTTTTTTTGTTTCATTCTCCAATTCACACCATGGACCTTTCTTTTCGTTTTCTTCACGCAATTTTCTTCCTTTATCTCTTTCAATGTAATGTGGATAAATTATATTGTATTTGTTTAGTTAGCTACTAAAGAGAAACTTGTTTAATTTGGTAATACAATACAATGCAATGTCTCAAATGTGATGTTAGTGATAAATTTGTTTAATTACTTTATATAATTGTGCATGTTGAGTTTTAGGAATCAATAGTAGTTAATATTCAACATCAATGTTCAATGTGTAGTTGAAAAGGTTTTTTCATTGATATTGTGATTGTATTGATCTAAAAGTTTTAGTTTTTGGTTTATGGATGAATTATATAAAGGCTTAGATTCACATTTGATTCCTGGTATTTTAGTCCCCTATTTCAAAATTCGGGATTTTGGTGTCGAGTTTCACACGCGTTACAATTTTGGTCGTAATCTAGATTTTGACCCTAGTAATGGTGATTTTTAGGCCATAAAGTGCTGATTTTGGTCTCGAGTTTCACACGTGTTGTAATTTTGGTCGTAATCTAGATTTTGACCCTAGTAATGGTGATTTTTAGGCCATAAAGTGCCGATTTTGGTCTCGAGTTTCACACGTGTTGTAATTTTGGTCGTAATCTAGATTTTTGAACCTAGTAATGGTGATTTTTAGGCCATAAAGTGGTGATTTTTTGTCGTAAAAGAGACAATTTTTGGAATTTCTCTTCAAATCCGACATCGGAAAAAGTCATCATTTTTTGGGTCAAAATTTTGGTTTGAGATAAAAATTGTAACAATGTGTGAAACTGGGGGATCAAAATCCTATATTTTGAAATGAAGGGACTAAAATTCTGATTCGCGTGAAATACAGGACCTGAATGTGTGTTTAAGCCTTATATACATTAATCAATTTCATTGATATATGAATTACAAGTTTAGCACTTCTATTAATTCTTAATCATTTTGCTTTTAAATTAGATTGTTTCTATGACTGAGGGTGTTTATGAACCAAGTGGTAGCTCAACAACTTTTGATGGTAGATTTTCATTTTCGTTGAAATATGCACAATTTTTTAATGTAGTTTTCCTAATGAAGCTTCTGGAAGTTGTGTTTTCTCTGAACATTGCACGCGGTTAATACTCATTTTTTCTTTGAAATGACAGAAATCACATTAGGTGGTGAAGTTGAATTATGGCTGATGGTAGTGTTGATCCTTTTCCAAAGTTGGAAAGCGTGTATAGAGTGTCTGGTTCCAAATTCAACCGGTCGAGCTGCAAAGTAGCCGATACCAAATTGAATGCAGAACAAACTGGTGAATCCAAGGTGATCTCAATACCTTGGTGTTCAAATGCATGGAGCAATGCAAATGTTATCCAGAATCTGACAAAGAGGGGTAATAGTGAATCAGGACTGGTTAACAACAGCAATAACCTGCAGGAGAAAAGCAATTCTCCAAATACTCTGAATGGAAGTGAAAATGGAGCTTTGAATAACAGCAACTTACCTCCACAGGCAGTAAAATCTCCAACACCAGAGAAAGGATTATATTCATCTGATGATGAAATTTTTGATAGTGAATCCGATATTCTGTTTGTTAGTGATGATGATCTTTCTTTAGATGATACTGACTCAGACACCGGAGAGAAAAGCCATGAAGGACGCATGAAGAGCAAGTGGTTCAGGAGATTCTTTGATATTTTAAAAGAACTGAAAGTTGAGGAGATCAATTCACAAGCAATACGTTGGCACTGCCCAGCATGCCAAGGAGGTACCGGGGCTATTGATTGGTATCAGGGGTTGCAGCCCCTTGTGAATCATTCGAGGACAGTTAAAGTTAGGAGGGTGAGGTTGCATCGAGCGTTTGCAGAAACTTTGGAGGAAGAATGCTCCAGGAGAGGAGCTCCACTGATGATGGTTGGTGAAGCCCATGGACTATGGGAGGGTCTTGATAAGAAAGTCAAGGATCATGAAATTGTTTGGCCTCCAATGGTTGTCATCATGAATACAAAATATGAGCAAGATGAAAACGAGAAGGTACAGTACATTTTATTTCTTTGTAATTTGATGAAGTATATCTATAGTCTTGGTCTATTTCCTTATATTTGTTTTTTAAATTGCATATGCAGCTACTTGCTGTTAAACAAAATTATGTATCTCTTGGAAGAGTCTTATAGTCCTTTGTTATTTTCTGTAAATTTTTCTCACATGAAGTTCCACTGTAGTTTAACCTCACTGAGCTGAATTGTAGTGGACTGGAATGGGGAACCAAGAACTCCTTGATTACTTCAGCGATTATGCTGCATTGAAGGCTCGACACTCATATGGTCCGCGAGGGCACCGAGGGATGAGTGTTTTGATTTTTGAACAATCCACAGCAGGCTATTTAGAAGCTGTGCGGCTCCAGAAACATTTCAAAGAGCAAGGAAGAGATAGGCAAGCTTGGGATCGTTGTAAGAATCCATTTGTCCCAGGGGGGAAACGCCAACTTTATGGTTACCTGGCTACTAGAGAAGATTTGGATATTTTCAACAAGCACTCTGGAGGTCATTGTTCCTCTCCCTTAATTGGTTTTTTTTCTATATTCAATGTCGAGCTGTTCATCTTGTGTGGAAAGATCGGGGATTGAAATAATTTATGATGAATTTGAATATGACAACACTAAATTGCTTAAATGCTTTAGTAGTTTAAGAATTCTTAGAAGGCATAGTTCTCTTTGTTTATCTGTTAGGTGTTCTTGTTTGTTTGTTTTTTGGAAATTGCTTTTCCTTCCCAGATCCTGTATGATATTTGGAATCAGTGTTGCTGTCTTGCTGTTGCTGATATATGATATATCTATACTTGTTTAGGAAAGTCAAAATTGAAGTTTGAAATGAGATCATATCAAGAGAATGTTGAGAGCAAGATAAAGAACATCAATGATGATGGTCAACAGCTTGATATTTTTAAGGAGAAGATAGCTAAAGAACAACTCAAATCCAAAGTCTTTGAAGACACTTTGTTTCAAGTAAGTGAGAGGTTACGCAAAACAACAGTAGAAAACAGTATTGTGCGTGAACGTACTAAAGAATATCATCAACAAAACAAGGAGGAGGTACTGTTATGAGACTAAAATTAGATTAATATTATTCTTGTAATGCACATTTGTTTGTCTAAGATGATGCTCAATTGTTTTATTATTAAGAAGCTGTGCATAGAATTGGTGAGGATGCTTTCCATTTTGAGCGTAATCATCAAAATGTGTTTTACTTTTGCAACTTAGTTTATTTGTCCATGTTTTTCAAAGTTCCATTTTATGGTATCTGCTTGAATATTTATTATACTTGTTTGATTGTGATCTTTCATCGGTATTGTTAGGATATAGATTTAAGGGGAATTAGGGTAGTTAAGGGTGTTAGAGCAATTAGTTCTGTTGGTTAGTTTGTTATGTTGGTGTTCATTTGTGAATAGAATAGAGAAAACCCTTGGAGGAGAAGTTATCTCCTAGTCTTTCCTATTTTTTCAATAAAATTGCTCATTCTTTTCAATTCAGTTATTGGGTTCCTAACTGGTATGAATGATATGAATTTACAACTTGGTTGTATTTCTTGATTCTGGTAGATGATGCAAAATATATTTCTATGACTGATCATTTTATATACTGTTTTTAGATGGATGCACAAGAAATTTTTTTCCTTGATAAAATGCAAATCATTCATCAAGCTATAGCTGCAAAGGAAGATGAGTTTGCGAAATGGCAGCAGGCAAAACGAGAAATGATATGTGCTGTTGGAGATTCTTCTGCGAAAGAGGACGACAATCATATGTAATATTTTTTATATTCCCTTATAGTTCACTAATTGAAACATATTTCAAAACTTGCGATGCATATAATTGCTCGTTTATTGCATATTAGCTTTCTTTCTTTTTTTCAATTTTGTCCAGTAAGATTCAATTCTTGATCTTTTCTAAAGCTCAAAATCTTCTATCAACAGAATGGAGAAAGTTTCCAGTTTCATAAAGTCTCAAGACAAAGACATGAGGCAATTCGAGGCTGAGAGAGATAATATCTTAAAAATCAATGAAGAAAAGAAGTTGGCTCTGAAGAAGAAGTATTGGCAAGAGCAGGTTGAACTTGAGAAGGAATTGGAAAATGAATTATCTGAGCTCATGAACAAGTACACTTTAAGCCAGTCTCAAGAAGAAAACTGTCAACAATAAATGGCGTCTAAGTCTCGATAACATGGAAAACATGCTTCTTCAAAAAAAAACATGGAGAGAAGTGGTAAATTTTGGCTGAATTTATTTAGCTTGAAAGTTGAAAAATGAGAGTTGATGAGACCATCACTTAAATTTTGATCCCATTTTGACTAGTTCTAGTCATTTTTGCTTTCGTTGCAATTGTTATTATATATACATGGCTTTCAAATGGTTAGAAATATAATTTTGTTATGGTTGAAATTATAGTGTTTTACATATCTATAAAATGGTTTGAGTGAATGATTATGGAAATTTTAATATTGGAATTATAAAAAAAGAATTACTGTTATAGTAATTTATTTTAGATTTCCCGGATTTTGTCCACTGAATATAATGTAATAATGGAGTTTTTATAAAAAAAAATATATATATATATATTAGAGAAGTTGAAGCTCTAATTAAATGTCACCTAAACAATAATATTAAAATATAATATTAGAGTTTTTATAAAAAAAAATATTATTAGAGTTTTTACGTAAAAAAATATAATATTTCGTAATGTATATTATACTATTATAGTGATAGTGATGATGATGTATATTAGTATTACTGGTAGAGATGACACTGAACAAATAAATCTACAAACCATCACCACATAAAAGGTGAATTTTTTTATTTATTTTTAATAAACATAGAAGGTGATTTGTGGTTCAAAAACTCAAAATTATTCTGTAAATTACATTTTTCCTTTTTTTTTTGTTTACCCAAATTAATCCTATTTTCTGGATACAACAAGGAAATTGAAGAAAAAAAAATTAATCCAATTTTTTTCGTAAGGAATTAATAAATATTATGATAATAAATTATTAGTAAATATTCCGGTACACATCATATTTGGATAAGTATCGACATATTTGTCGAGGTGGATCCACCTCAGCGATACACCAATATATACAGATATTTTAGGTAAATTAAAATATTTTTTGATTTAGGATATAAATTTTTTTATTTATTTTTCGGTAGTGAGCTATATATAATAGAGGTAAGAATCCTATAATTTCTCATTCCTTACCAAATATGTCTTCTTTGTGTCATGAAAAGAAAAGGATGAACAAATCTTCAGTGCCATCAATTTCAATGGCAAATAGGATCAACAACTTGCCAGATCCAATTCTCTGTCACATCCTCTCTTTTCTCCCAACTAAACATGCTGCAACCACAAGCGTCCTTTCAAAGAGTTGGAAATTGGTGTGGCTCTCAGTCCTTGCTCTCAACTTTGATTATGAAACCTTCAAAGACTTCAATAGCTTTCGCAAATTTGTTAACTTAACATTCGCTTTGTGAGACAAAAATGTTTCAATCCATTCATTTAACTTCAAATGCGGCATATCTTCTCGCTTCACACAAAATCAATACGATGGAATTTTAAAAAAGGTGATGAGAGTTGAGATTCTTAACTTCGACATGTCCAATAAAAAGCGTATTACCAATTTACCTCCTCGCATTTTTAGGTTTAAGATGCTTCAAGTTCTTAAGTTGGCAAAAATACAAGTGGGAGATTTTGATCAAGTGGATTTTCCTCTTCTCAAAACTCTTCATTTAAATAATGTTCTTTTTAGATCTGATAAATATATTGTGAAGTTTCTACTTGGATGTCCTATTCTAGAGAATTTGCAATCAGAGATATACTCCTCTGATAAAATGAACAGCATAATAGAAAATGCGAATGCTTTACCTAATTTGGTCAAAGTAAGGATTTTTGGTTGGAACACTCCATTGGCTTTGGTTTGTAAGACAAAGATTTTGCATCTGGAAAAGGTATGAATATCATGCTCTTAAGTAATTGCTTAGATGAATTATTGTTTCACACACTACTCCCTCTATTTCAAAATTCAAGATATAATTTTTGTCTATAACAGAAGAAATGTTTTATATATATTATGGAATATGCTATGTATAGTGAAATATTGTTCACGAATTAATCACGACTAGGCAATTTATTTACATAACAATATATCCACATGTATTCCATTAATTCTGAATTTAATATGAGAACAAAACTGTAACTCAATATGCACGTCGTGAAATATTCTTTCGCTGGACAACAAACTGCGCCACTAAATTTTTCTATACAGTGTTTTGGTGCAAATATAAATAAATTAAATAATTTAATTTCTACTACATATCTTTTTTTTTTTTGAAATTCAAGCATTTTCATTAAGAAGCTGGAACCCAGCTAAAGAGATTACAACCAACAGCAGGCACAGCTGCATAAACAAAAAGATCTGATACAATAGGGGCTACCCCTAACCAAGTCCTACTACCCACAACCTTAGCCAAAGAGACCAAATTATGGGCTTCACAGTTTTGTGTTCTACTAACAAACATTACAGAGGCATTTGTCAAACCAGTCATCAAGTTTCTACAGTCTTGAGCAATTAAATTAATAGCAGCAAATTTTGATCTTTTGTTGATGCAATTTACCACATTTGCTGCATCTGAAAAAATGGAAACAGAATTGATACCTTGATCTCTAGCTACTTGAAGAGCCCAACGCACCCCTAAAGCTTCCGCCAATAGAGGATCAACAGAAATGTCCTCTTTTTTGCAAGCACTAAATAACGTTTCACCATTCAAATTACGAAGAGCTAGACCCCAAACTGTATGGCCCGAGTTGCAGCACCCCGCATCAACAAACATAGAATTCATAGTTGTGCAAGTACTTAGAGAGGGTTCAGACCTTCCTTGTGACACTAGAGCTCTTCTATTTCTTGAGGGGTTAGCCTCATTAAACTCATGGACAAAACTCATAGCATCATGGGCCAAAAAAGACGGGTCCATTTTCCAACCGATAAAAATCACAGCGTTCCTGCCAGCCCAAAATTTCCACAGCAAATTACAAAATAATTGGACGCCAAGAGGGTCAAGACACACCAGCCATTTCAGAATCCAGTCATGCATATCAATATCTAAAGGAATATGGGAGCCAAGGTGGGATGCAAAAAGAGTAAGTTTGAACAAATCACACTTCGAGAACAAATGTTGTGAGGATTCCTCCTCCCTAAAGCAAAGAGGGCAAAGTAAGTCATGAGTGATACCTTTCTTATGAAGATTGGATCTTGTTGGAAGGATATTTTTTGCAAGTCTCCACATGAAATTCTTGATTTTATTTGGGACCGGAGCTCTCCAAATTTCCTTCCATAATTTACTTCTTTTAGGACACGACGGCCCGGGTTGGAATCTAGCTTTTTCATCACACAAAAGGTGATATGCTGAACGAACAGAAATACTCGCCATCCTTTTTCCAATTCCACATCAGCAAGTCACAAGGTAGTCTAAAGGAAAGAGGGATATTTATAATTTGTTTCGCCACATGTCTATCAAAGCAAGAGAAAATCAAATCCCTCTTCCATTGTTTAGTATCACCATCAATAAGATCAACCACACATGCATCCTCGGGCAAAGGGCAATTATCTCCCTTGGCCTCAATAACCTTCAGATCTGACAGCCACTTATCCTTCCAAATCTTCACCTTTCTACCATTACCAATTTTCCACAAACCACCTTTATCGACAAGGTCACGAGCACTAAGAATGCTTCGCCAAACATAACTCGGTTGGTAACCCTCGTTCGCATTCATAAAATTTCCATTTGGGTAGTACCTGCTTCTAAAGATCTTTTCAAGCAAAGATGACTCACCGGTTACAAGTCTCCAGCAGTGCTTACCGAGAAGAGCTTTATTGAATTCTTCCATTCCTCTGAAACCCATTCCCCCATCTATTTTTGCTTCGGACAATTTTTGCCAACTCATCCAGTGAATCTTTCTGCGCTCATCTTTTGACCCCCACCAAAATTTTGCCAACATAGAATCAGTCTCCTTACAACAACCCACTGGCATTTTATAGCAGCTAAGAATATAATTTGGAATGGCCTGTGCAACAGCTTTAATGAGAGTCTCTTTACCAGCCCTGGATAGAAATCTTTCCTTCCAGCCCTTCACCTTCTTCCAAACTCGGTCCATGACAAAAGAGAAGACAACCTTTTTAGATCTCCCAAAGGGAATAGGAAATCCAAGGTATCTTGATTGAGCCTCCACCACCTTAGCACCCATCATGTTACAGATCATGTCTTTGTCATTAGTTCGCACATTTCGGCTAAAAGAGGCTTCTGATTTGTCAAGATTCACCACCTGGCCCGAGGCTTGTTGGTAGGTAGCAAGGATGTTGAGAATTTTTGAAGCTTCATGAGAGAACGCTCTTGTAAAGAGAAGACTGTCATCCGCGAAGAAAAGATGAGATAACTGTGGAGCAGATCTTGCCACTTTGATTCCATGAATCTCCTTTGTGTCTGCCGCCTTGTGAATTAAACCTGAAAGCATATCAGCACACAAAATAAAAAGATAGGGTGAGAGAGGATCGCCTTGACGCAATCCACGATCTGGTCTGAATGATGCACTTGGCTGACCATTTATCAGAATCTGGTAGGACACGGATGAAATGCACCGTAAAATGAGATCTGTCATACTAAGAGGATATCCCATAGAGATGAGAACTTGGTGCACAAACGCCCATTCAACACGATCATAGGCTTTTGACATATCAAGTTTCAAAGCCATGACACCTTTCTTGCCTTTTCTCTTCTTTTTCAACCAATGAAAACACTCCATAGCAATTAGAGCGTTGTCTGTAATCAAACGGCCTTTGACAAAAGCACTCTGCTCAATGTCGATCACGTCAGCCAAAGTACACTTCAACCTATTTGCAATAACCTTTGTGACAATCTTCATGACAACGTTGCAAAGACTTATTGGCCTGAAATCTTTCGGAGATGCAGGGTTTTTACATTTGGGAATAAGAACCAAGAAAGTCTTGTTGATATCATGGGTCTGCCCGTTTTGGTTTAAGATGTTAAGAACTAAACATTGAACCTCATCACCTACAATATGCCAATATTTTTGAAAAAAGAGAGCTGGAAGACCATTCGGACCCAGAGCTTTAATGGGATGCATCTGATCTATGGCTTCTTTGACTTCTTCTCTAGTATATTCCATCTCACACCAAGCCTTATGGTTTTCAGAGAGCTTTCCTTTAACCACTTCACATGTTTCTTCAATATTGGAGGGATTTGAGGACGAAAAAGATCTTCAAAATAATTAATAAACACTTTCTCAACCTGATCCTCTCCACGCCACCATACACCATCCTCATCTTTGATCTTTTTAATGTTATTTACCTTAGACCGTTGGCTGGCTTTGTTATGGAAAAATTTATTATTTCGGTCTTCATCTTTTAACCACACAGCCCTACTGCGTTGCCTCCACATTGTTTCTTGTCTTTTTAACAGCTCACTATGTTCTTTCTCAAGCTCTTTGTATCTGTGATGGTCAGCAGTGGAATTTGACCACAACGATTGATCCTTTAGTTTCTCTTCAATTCGGAACAACTCTTTCTTAATCATACCCAGATTATGGTCTTCAAAAACACTACCTAATGATTGTAAGTTCTCTAACTTTGTTAAACAAGGCAGAGATGATAGGTTCCAATTGTTTCTAATAATCTCTTCACAATGAGCTTCTTTAGTCCAACTCTCCTCAAACCGAAACAATCTCCTTCTTCTTCGCGAATTACCCGATAAAGGGCTCTCTAGACAGATGAGGACGGCAACATGATCAGATCCAAAACGCGGTAAATGACTAACCTTTATTGGAGAGAAACGGTTAATGAAATCCCCATTTGCCAAGGCTCTGTCCAGACGACATTGCACATTTGCCCCTGCCTCTCTACCATTAGACCACGTGAAAGGGTAGCCCTCAAACCCCAAGTCAATTAAAGAGCATTCAGCAACCACTTGTCTGCCTATTGAGAGTTGAGATTGACTTCTATCGTTCGCCCCTTGCTTCTCTTGTGAATCCAGTATATCATTAAAATCTCCACAACATAGCCATTGTCCACTGTATTGTGTTGCCAGAGATTTAACCAACTGCCAAGTTTTCCTCTTGTTTTGTTCTTCCGGGAAGCCATAGATGCCGGTTAGCCCCCAATGCTCTCCAGTTTCCTCATCATCACACCAGCCATGAATATGATTTATTGAATAAGAGTTAATGGAAATACTTAAATGTTCCATCCACATGAGTGCAAGACCTCCTGCACGTTCTCTTCCAAAACCAGTACAATCAACCGACAGACAATTTTTAAAACCCAATTTACTTCGAATATTTTCAACCTCTATAGCCTTTAATCTAGTCTCCATTAAGAAGACAATTTGGGGGTTTTCAACACGGGTGAGCCTTGACAAGGCTCGAACTGCCCGGGGACTCCCTAAACCCCGACAGTTCCAGCTTAGTATTTTCATGGTTCTCGGCGGTGTTGGTCCTCCAACACCACCGTTCCAGATGACACAACACAATCCTCCATCACAACATCTCCTCTACTACATATCTAATATACAGGTGACAAGGATGAATTGGACAAACCTACCAATGTTTCAAAATTTGATTGAAATTGAGGTAAGTTTTGAATGTCAATCTTTCACCACAGAGTGCACATAGTTGCTAGGAATACTCCCACATGTCCCCAAACTTCAACATTTTTACGTTCAGGTTTTGTTCATGTTTAGGAATACTTTCCTCCTTTTTAATTAACTACTAATTAATTTTATGTATTTTAAATTTTAAAAACTTTTTTTTTTTGAATTGTTGACAGAATTGTTTTAACCATTATTGGAAGGATCCGCCCGTTGTTTCGGAATGTCTTTCATTACAACTCAAAACATTTTGCATTAGAGGTTACAAAGACACCAAGTATGAGTTTGGATTGGCGAAATATATTTTGCAACATTCAAAAGTACTGAAAACCATGACAATTAAGAGTTCATATCTTTCGAAGCACCAAATGCAATTGAAATTATCTTCATTGTATAAAAGGCTCTAAAACATGTAAACTAATTTATTTTATTGACGATGACAATTAGTAGTCGGATACCACGCCATATTCTTTGAAGAATTTGTAGTGGTTTTTCATGGCAAACATGCATATTGGAAGTTCTCTCTTTTATTCAATTGTGTGGTGTAATTCGGTTGTTTATGCAATGAATGATTGGAAAATATATTACTACCATGATACTATTAAATACAATTGATACTATATTATTTCCTTAATTATATGAAGTGATACAGTTGTTAATTTGTTATACTTTGCTTTGCTCTACTGGATATCGATGATGACCATAGATAGCACCATGTACACGCCTCAAACTTTGGCTTTCATTTATATCTTCATATTTTGCATTCACATCATATATTTACATGTCTATCCTTGCTGAAATTTTGGCCTTCATCTATAACTTGATATTTTCTTGTATAATATACTCCCTCGCGTCACTATTACAAGCAGATTTATCTTTTTTGGTGCATTGAAAAAGTTATGTATTTAGTTCACAATATAGACTACATACATCACTTTTCTAATGTACCAAAAAAAATTAAATTTACTCATAATAGTGACCGGATAGAATATTAATAGTCTATGCAACGATGTCACCAACATATAAAAAACTTGAATAAGTAAATTTTATATTATTTTCTAGATAAAGGTCAACCTACTCTATACAAGCTTACTTCGGTATAAATTATTAAAAAAAAAATAGTTCATATGAATCAATTAAAGCAATAAGAAAAAAGAAGTTATACTATTCGTCAATCGTCACAAGGATATGATTTTTTTTCATCATAATTTCACGGTGTGTGCTAGGTTGCCTTCAAAAACATCTGTGCAATTAGCACACCTTAATGTAGCACTAATGGAAAATAGCCATGTGGAATCCACTATTAATTTACAATCATAACTTTTGTTTTACAGATTTTATAGTATATTTCTCATAGAGTAATGCTAATATCACGCTCTCAAACACACTCTTTTAAACACACCCTATTATCTAGGTCCACGTCACCCATTTTTCTCACCCCTTTACCTGATTACCGGATCTGCAGGTTGAAAAAGACAAAAAGAATTTCTTTTCTTCTTTTTTTAATTTTTTATTGGAAAAATTAAACTGTTCCATCTTCTTTCCATGGTCACTGAAAATCCTCCTAGATCTAGGTGGTTCGTTTTCTTTTGCAAGCTTTTTTTCATATAAGTATTGATTATTTTCATGTTCTTGGTTTTGTTTTACTCAGTATGTGTAATATGGTAGCAAGAGCAACTTCGGATGGGTGAGATCTCAGTTTCATCTTCAAAACACATAAGCATTTCACTCATTCACACGGTACATTACTAATTCCAAGTTCCTTAATAAAATTGTTCTCAAGATACTCATCACGATTCTTTGTATCACCAACACTTGATTTTGATTTTTGAAAGATTTACACTTCACCAACCTCCCAAATCTCTGGACAGGTTCGGCCACTTTTCTTTCCCTTCTTCCCTCACCATAGATCCCTACTATCTAAGCTTGAAAACACTTTTTTAATCTCAATTTTGCCAAGAGAGAGAGAAAAAAATTCTGCCTTTTTAGTCTAGGTGCGGATGAAATTGGGTATGATCATTCTTCTATCTTCAAATCCAAAATTAAAATACCCAGAAACGAGAACATTGAATCGAAAGGTTTAAGGGAGTTTAACAAAGACAACTTTTGGTTAGGGGTGAGTGCAGAAGACAATCGATTAAATTTCAAATAATAAAAAAGAATAGAAAAATAGTTAAATTTGTATCGGGTAACCAAACAAAATTATTAAAAAATGAGGTGACGTGGCTTCCTATTATAGGATGTGTTTAAAAGTGTGTGTTTAAAGGTGTGTCCTTAGCATTACTCATTTCTCATATTTGCATATTTACCCAATTTGCATTTAATAACATGGTGAATGGTACTTGTGGGAAATGCAAGCCAATTTATTTTTTAAAATTGATATAGTACGCTGTTTTCAAATTATTTTTAGAAACATGAGGCTAATCTATTTTATAAGACATGGACAAACAAACCATGGCATGAAATCAATTTCATGTGGCTCATCAGAAATTTTATTCTTTTTTTTTAAGTAATAGATAGTATTATAAAGAGTTAAATAATTTTTAGTCTTTTTAGATATATCAGTTTTATTTTTAAATATAGTATTATAAAGAGTTAAAGCACATTAAAAAAAAATTAAAATACAATAAAGAATAATTGACACGAGTTAAATTTTGCCGACTATAATTCTTTGGATTTACGTTCATTTTAGACTGGGATAGGATTACTTGTAATAATATGTTTGAAAATATTTTTATATTATTTTAAAATGGAGGGACTAGTAATATGAATTCACACTACATCGTGCAGACTTTGCAGTTATTTTAGGCATCATTGATAAATATATGTCCCGTATATTTTATTTTTGATGGCAAATATTTGTTTAGTGATTTATTTTATGTATCAATGACAAATATTTATCTTGTATTTTTTTTATAATTATCAAGTAAGAATATATTTTTGTCACTATACACCTCGGATGACAGTTTGTAATGAACTTGATCTGAGTTTCGAGCTAAATCAATTCTCAATAAGTCGAGTTGAGTTAATGTGAGTTTGACTCAACTCGGCTCATTTCAAGCCCTAGCTGCAACCAAAACAAAGCATAAACGAGGTAGAGGAGATGGAGAGTATTCTTTCGCTTCCCTACTTGCACACCTCTATGTAACAGGCAGAGGCGGAACCAGCCACCCCCAAAAAAAAATGAGAAATTACTTTATTACCCATGGTATTTACATAAAATTAAACCTATATATGATATATATTTGTTTGCACACAAGAAATTACGAAGTGTTCGCGTACCCCAATGGTTCTTTTCTGGTAATGTGCTCTTATATTCGTGGGGTTGGCGTCATTTTTTATTTTATTTTTTGTTCTTTTTTGGAGTTCTACTCCCTCTAGCGTCATTTTTTTAAAAAAAATTCTTTTTAAAAATAGCACAACTATTTTCAAATAAAAACAATCATTCTCTTTTAAGTGTACGTATAATTTGATAAAACATATAATTTTTTTATGATCGACTTTGTCCAAGTATTAGTTTAAAGTAAATTATTGATAATTTCAAATGACTTGACACACGTAGAATATTATTTAGGATATGCAATTTGATTATTTTCATGATCAAATTTGTGTTTTTTATGACTAATTTTTTTGTATGAAATATAATTTTTTATTTAATTTTTATATTATAATTTTTTTAACGGCCCCTCTAAATTTTATTTTCTGGTTCCGTCACTGATAACAAGGTAGAGCAAGATGGATAGTATTCATTTATGAGACTATATAGGGACCCTATAAATATAAAATAATTATAAACTCTATTTTTTTCGAATATATATATATTGTTACTCCCTCCAAATGCGTCAATGTAACCGACAACACATTGAAGCATTCTATAAAAATTCTATAGTATATGTAGTAGTTACTCCCTCCATTCCTTTTTATTTGTTGTTTTATAAAGAAAATTCTATATTATATCCATTATTAATTATTCTTATCTTTTTCAATAAAACTAATAATTGTATTTGAAAAACTAAAGTTTGTTTTGATTTTTTTTTTTAGTATTAACATATTAAATTTTTGGTTTATTTTGTAGATAATAATTAAATTTAATGGGGAGAGAAAATGTGTGCAAAAAAATAAGAATTTATTGGTGAATTAATATGAGGGTATAATAGAAAGAAAATGTGCAAAAATATAATTCCTTAATTTGAAGTTACTATTCTAAAAAGACATTTAAAAAGAAACGGAGGGCGTAACATATTAAATTTGTTTTTTTTTTACATAATATATTAAATTTATCGGAAAGAGAAAGTTTGTGAAAAACAATCATTGGTAAATTAAAATTAGGGTATAATATGAAGATAATGTGCAAAAACATACTTTCTTAGTATTAATAAACTCTCTACTGTAACAAACATATCACCCAAAAAAACAAATACATCCTTTACAAAAATATAATTTATGACAAAAATATACACGGGACAATAACTTTAATAAAATAAATTTATTCATTTAATAATTGTATACAAACTATGCAATAATTTCACTTATATATTTTCAAAACACTTATATATGTTTCTAAATGCTTTATTCCTGGAAATGGTTTATAGGTAAAAACCCTGATAGTCCCTGCTCCCTATACGAATGGGAGGTGCAACCTCTCTTGTGCAGTTGTGCTGGTCCAGTAAGGTGAGGTGAGGATGTCGTGCCTGGTTTTTTCAGGTTCTTGTTGTGTGGTATCTCTTGGGGTGCCCCTCATAGTTGGCTTTTCCTCTCCCTTTCTTAGATGACTGCTTTGGGTGGTTTTGGTGGTGTCTAGCCTTTGCGTGTCCTTTTTTGGTGCTTTTGTTTTGTACCTTTTTTATTACTTTGTTGAGTACTTCTGGTACTTTTGATTTGTACTCTGACAGCCGCTTTTTTATATTTATATTTATATATATATTTGTCATTCAAAAAAAAAAAATTCTAAATAAATATTATAATTTATTATAATACCAAACTTAAATATAAAAAATAATCAACGGAAATGTGAATTCACGTATAGTTTTTTTAAGCAATGGAAGAATTAGTTCTCGATGATACATAAAACTAATTTAGAGACCCGTGCATCCGCACGAATTCATTGACTTTTATTCAATATTTGAGTTTATTATTATGTTAATATAAAAATTTATTTAGAATAAAATATTTTAATTTTTTTTTTAAAATTTAAGTGAAAATGTGATCTTTCTTGTAAAACTTATTAAATTAACCCAGTCTTTGTAGTTCTTTGCTTTTAATTTTTTATTTAGTCTATTTTTATTTCAGGCTAAAAAAAATTGTTTTATGGTATGGCCCCGAATTACTATACTTATCATGATCTTTTTATTGTTTTTGTTTTGTTGCAATTTTTATGCATAGATTCATATTTTTAATTTGTTCCTATTTTTATCCATATCTTCTTCTTCTTTTTTTTTATAAAATTTATGCATATCTTATTAATAGAGTAAAATTACAATGAAAGATCTAAAATTTGGGATATCATTAAAACAAATAATGATAATGATAAATTAGTGCATTTGGTAATAATCAATTTTATTATATTTAAAATATATTAGAAATAGATAAATCAACGAGCATGTCCCCAAAGGTGTAGTTCAATGCTAAAGGAGGGTTGTGACGTTGAAGGAGTTAAGAAGGAAGTCCAGGTTTCGATCCCTATCTACTAACATTTTCCCTCGCCTCTAACAATATTCACTAACAATGTAGCATTTGCCTATAAAAAAGTTAAATTTATTAACTTTTTGCATTCTTCTGATAATTTTTTTGAATAATTAGGACATATTAATTATACTTTATTTAATCATATACACGGATCAATAGTTTTAATAAAACAAATTTATTGATTTAATAAGTTTTAAAAAATAAATATTTTATTCTAAACAAATTTTTAAATATTTATTTTAAATAATTTTTTCGCAAATTGAGACTTCAAAGTCTTTTCACGGTTACTTCAATCGATTGAAATTGAATCGTCAAATTGTCAAAATTACAATACTTTAGTGATAATTTAGTTCGAAGTCTTATCTTTTTTTTTTTTGAAGCAATTCGAAGTCTTATCTTATTCTATCAAATGTTACTAAGAAATTATAAAATAAAAAAATCAATCTAACCGTTCAATTTAAATTGAGCTAATTTTTTGTATGACAAAGTGAACTAATTTTACGAATCGTTAGTTGGCTCAATGGTGATTGGCGATAAATTTGATAGGGAAGATCACGATTTGATCTCCTCGCAATTGCGATCGGGACAGGACTGAAATCATTTGATGACAGAAGTGACCTCCAAATTAGATTATGCGTCTAGTGGGCCGGATACCGTAGTGAAAAAAAAAACTAATTCTTTTTGTAAGAAATTAGTATTTAATTAACTTTTTTTTACTTAAAAATAAAATTTTAAAAACTCTAAAGATCTTCATGTTCTTCTCTTTCCATCTTCATCTTCAACCTATTAAAGTTCTGGGTTTTAGATTTATGGAAAAACCCATCTTTTTTATTATTTTTTTCTGATTATGTTTATCAATTTATCTTCACACAATAATCACACGCATACGTTATGTTCTTATTTATTCATGAATATAAAAAAAATAGTGTAAAAAAGTAAAATAAAAAGCATAACACACAGACACACACTAATTAAGATTTTCTACATTATTGTAAGGGAGAAACTTCTGTTGGAAAATAATATTTTATTCAACCCCAAATTTTGCTAGTACTTGCAACCAGCTCTTTTTATTACTGTACAAGCTAGATCCATTAAACAAAAGAGAATACGAACCGAAAAAGAAAAAAACCATGGAGTATTATTCTTTCTCCTAATTAAGCGAAAGTGACATAGACTAATTGAAATGAAATGATCAAGTACTACTGTATCATTTAATGCAATGAGTCAATTGTTAAAATACAAAAAGTATCCACTACATACTACTACAGTACTGTTAATTTTTAATTGGATACACATCATGGTGTGTAGTTTGCACACCTTTATGAAAAGGCAACCTAGAAAAAACCAAAAAACATTCTTGAAGGTTGTTTTTTCCCTTATAATTTGGAACAAAAAAATAGTCATTTTTTCCTTATAATATGGGGAGTATGTGTTTGGTGTACACTTAATTCTGACATAATATGATATATATATATATATATATATATATATATATTTTTGTTGTAAAAAATATAATTTTCGTTTTTTTAGTTAGCATTAAAAAAATACTGTAATTAGTGAAATTAATTTGATATAATTTAAAAAAAATCACCATAATACTAAAATTATAATTGTCAAAAATACTGATACACATTTTCGTCGACAACAAAAATTGTGATACACATAAGTGACAGTAAAATAAGTAAATAATCGTAAAGATAAAAATTACCATACACAGTAATAAAACAATGAAGCAACAAACAACAATATTTTTGGTTTTTTTTTATCAAAATGCACTGAAATAAATAAGTAAATAACTAGAGAGACTTGTTTTTTCATAGAAAACAAACAAACTAGGATTAAAAAACCTCAAACTTTTCAAACTTCAACCATATAGCAAAATCAGTCCAAAAAAAAAAAAGTTATGTTGTGTATTGAATTCTCTCTCAAATCACCACCATAGTTGCAATTTTAATGGGGCTTTAAAAAGAAATAAAATGAAGTAGCTGTACTGTAGCGATTAGGATTTAGGAATAGAAACAACGTGGAAACAGAGATTAAGAATTAGGGAAATTATTGAAAGAAGAAAATTAGAAAAAATTATTGAAATAGAGGATTCTGTGGGAGTCGAAAGAAGGGTTATACGAGAAAAGAAAACACGGGCGTTTGATCATTTTATGTTGTCGGGTGGCTAACCCAGCTTAAAATAAAGATTAAAATAACAAAAAGTCATATATTGTCTATTGTTGCACCAAACAAGATATTTAAATAGGGTAGAATAGACTTATCATATATTGTCTTCCTATTCGGTGCACCGAATAGACCTTAGATAGATGATGAATTGATATAATAATAATAATAGATATAAATAATTTTACATCGATAATCAATTACAACCATATTTTCCGCCATGTCACCCCATTTTTTATGGGTCCGGTTTTGGTGCATAAGCCCAAGCTTATGCACCATCCATAAGCTACAGTAAACTGCTTAATACACCCCCCCACTTTGTTCATACACCCCCATGTCTTTGCTTGCTACACCCTATCTCAATTTGTCATACACCCCCTCTACTCACATCAATTCTCTGATTTCACAAAACCATTTCCACGACAAAACGGTTTCATCATCATCACCACCGTCGCAAAACCCTTCGTGAATCATCATCACCGTCGCCGGATCATCATCATCACCTTCGTGAATCATCATCACCGTCGCAAAACCCTTCGTGAATCACCGCCACCGTCACTTCATCTCGCCATCGACATCGTCTTCCAAATCTCTATCGCGAGTTCGTCTTAAACATCATCGTCGTCGTTGTTGGTTTCAGCTTCTTCAACATCCATCACTGATTGTCATCGCCATCGTTCATCCAGTTCATCATTCATTCACCAGTTCATCATCATTCACCAGTTCTTCATCATCTTCAACACTGATTGTCTTTCATCACCATTAATCAACAATGGTTAAAAGGAAACAGGTAAATGAATTTAGTCTTGTTTAAGAATTAGATTTCACCATTGATTTTGTTCACTGAATGTTGTTTCTGATTTTGAATGCTTGCTTGAATACTTTGATTGAAATGTATATTTCTGGATTTTGATTTTGAGTTTGAATCTCATATGGATGAATGTTGTTTTTGCCTGAAACCATTAAGCAAGTATTATGGTTTCAGTGTATAACTTGCTGAAACCATAAAACCATACTTATGGTTTCACTGTTATATTTCACTTTTTTTAGATGTTTTGGATGTACTAAATGGTTTGATTGCTAAGTTCAGATCAAGGATTAGGGAATAGCTCTTATCCAGTGCATTACCATCACAAATTCACAATCATAGATATTTACTCTTAGATAGGTTTATGGAAGAAAATCGGATTTTGGAACGTTAAACCTGTTAGGCTTGGATTGAGGACATTTTAGTGGATGATCAATTATTTTATGAACTCTTTGCAGCGATTTATATGCAGATAATTTCAATCTGGTTATGCTATATCCTATTAAGTTTTACATTTTGATTCTCGTATGGTACTTTGATTTTGATTTTGATTTTGATTCTGGTATATCCTATTAAGTTTTAATGATTGTGTGCTGCCATCACAGTTTTACAAGCTTTAAATATTTCGCACTTATGAATGGCCTTGTTGCACTTCCATGTTTTCTTTATTGTTAATCAGGAGATGCAGCTGTTTGCATTTTACATTTTATTTATGTCCTTGCTTGATTTGATATTTTACATTTTTGTTATGTCCTTGCTTAATTTTGCTCTATGGCAAACTTGATTTGTTCTTAAAACTTGATTTCCATGCTTTAGATGTATAGTCCTGAATGTGAGAGAATTGTTGCTCTGTTTATTTCAGTAGTTTATACACTAAAACCATTACTCTTGGTAAATGGTTTCAGTGTATAACTTGCTGAAACCATACAACGATACTTATGGTTTCAATGTAATGTTTCTGTTTTTTTATGTGTTTTGTATATCTTTTGTATACTTATGGGAAAAATGGTTTCAATCAATTCAGGTTGACTTGTCAGGACCAAGTTTCAGCCTTGGCCTATCACAATCCTCATCTTCGCGTAGTTCCCGACACCAAAAGGGAAAAATGCAAGATGCAAAGGCAACAGAAAATAGGCAGAGAAAAAGTGAAGAAAGTAGTTCAGATGAAGAAAACCAACATCGAAAGGGGGATAAATTGAAGAAACCAACAGAGCAAGAACATAGGATAAGACACAAGTGTAGTATCCCAAAAGTCTATGAAACTATGCAATCAATCCATAAAAAAGGAACAAAAGAGAGGATAATTGAAGTATTGCAAGAATCTGGGTTTGGAGGTATGTTGCACATCTGCAATTGGTCAAGAATCCACACATTCTTTGTGGATTGGGTCGTAAACAAGTTTGATAAAGCTAACATGTGCATCAGACTCTCTAATACAACAGTGCTTGAGTTGAAAGAAAACGATGTCCACCGTGTATACTCTCTCCCAATGGTTGGAAAAACAATAAACACTGCTCATTGCTCAGACGCGGCAATAAATAGGCTGAGGAGGGAATTAGGACTCAATGAGAATGGTTCTCAATATGTTAAGTTGCCTGAAATGGAGAGAGTGTTGAAGACTATTGAGGAGCCAATCACTTGGGTGAAAGGGGCAATATGTTTCATAATCCATAACTTATTGTGCCCTACTAACCATAGTGATGTGTCTCTTCAATATGCGGATATATTGGAAGATCCAGCTGGGATTTCATCGTACAATTGGTGTGCACATGTTTTGAATTATATGAAAGAAGGACTGCAAAATCCAGGCGTTGCAAACCCGCTTGCAGACTTCCACTTCTTACTGGTAAAAATTCTAATCATTACTCTTGACTTTAGTGTTGATAAATTCTAATTCACTAATTTACACACTGAAACCATTAGTCTTGATAAATGGTTTCAGTGTATATGTGGTTTTGTAAGAAAGCGTGTGCGGATGATATGCCATCAGAGGCCATAATGTGCCTCATATTTCATGTATAGGGGTGATTATATTCAAATAAGTCATGATCTAATAGTTCTTTCATTTGGTGTTTTACTGTATTGTAATGGTTCTCTGCGAGAAATTGTTCGAATTCTGATGGTGGTTTACATTAATCATAGGTTGCTGTCATGAGCTGGTTTCTAAGTCCTACATTGTATCATAGGTTATGGTTATGTCATGAGCTGCCATGTCTCCAAAAGCATATTACTTTAGAGTCTATGATACATGTTGGCAAAGCCCATTTGCTTCTAATGTGTAGTTGTATATATTGAATTCCTGCATGGTTCCTTCTTTTTAATCTAAATGTTAACTTAAATGTTATTTAGCTTCAACCTCCAAGTATGATTGGTTTCACTAACTTAAATGGTTTCTTGTAACAAATGGTTTAGTCTTGAAAATGGTTTCACTAATTTACACACTGAAACCATTAGTCTTGATAAATGGTTTCAGTGTATAACTTAGTGAAACCATAAAACCATACTTATGGTTTCAATATTATGATTTTATATGTTTAGGTGTTTTCTATAGTGAATGTGTTCTGTGTTTTGTTAAATGGTTTCAATAGTTTATACACCGAAACCATTAGTCTTGATAAATGGTTTCAATGTTATATATCTCTTAGGTGTATGTTTTGTTTTCCTGATATGTATGTTTTGTTTTTATTCTACAGATTAACTATTTGGATAAAATGGGGAAGAGAAGCCCATTTTTAACTGGTAAATACAAGCACCCATCACTTCGGGATTGGGATGTAAAGATGGCAAATCAAGACCTTCAAAAGGTTTATGATGTCATGGGTCTTGAACATGGTTTGACAGCTGGTGTCACACAGCTGAATACCACTCATGAACGGCCGTTTGTACTGTGTTTTGATCCTAATACATGCCCACTATATGAGGTGAGAGAAACCATTAATATTGTGCATGAAACCATTATAATTAAATGTATTTGGTTGTTTACTTCTAAATTGAACAAGAATTGATTAAATTGTGCTCTGTAGACGAGTCTTTGCTTCTGCAAATTCATCTTGATCTACTTTCTCTAATAATAATTAAACTTATATGTGCTTTGTATATGTGTCTTTGCTTCTGAAAATTCATCTGGATCTGATTATGGTCTCTAATAACAATTGCAGGCAGAAATGCACCTCAAACATTGTAGGGCATGTATAGAAATCTACAGTACAAGCGCATACACGTTGGAACGAAGAATCTGTCAGGCAAAGGGGAAAACTTTGAGGTATAAATCTTCAGCAAACAAAAAAAAAGTGGTACAAGGAGAAGATGGACAAGCTTCACAAACACCACTTTCCGCAACACAAGAAACAATGATGAAGTTTCCCGAGTATTTTCATGACCCTAAAGCTACAGATGAAATGAAGGAAGACAAAAAGGAGGATGAGAAGAATGATGATATTAATGAAGAGAAGAAGGATGAGAAGAAGGATGAGAAGAAGGATGGGAGAAAGGATGAGAAAATTGAGGAGAAGAACCATGAGAAGAAGGATGAGAAAGGCAATGAGAAGAAGGATGAGAGAAAGGATGAGAAGATGCATGCTAAGAAGACTGAGAAAGCGAATGAGAAAACCGAATACTTTTCAAGCAGTGAAGAAGAAGAATTTGATTCCAGCAAGTTGGATGACTTAGTAGCGGCATCATCCAATCTTTCACCCACACAGGAAACGATCTTGAAGTATCCTCAATTTTTTAATGCGGGTGATGGTTCAACTAAAAGGTAATAAATGACTGTATATGCCGTATTTGTTTTAATCATTTGTGTGATAAGAATGAAGAAGATTCAATTCTGCTAAATTCTAATGTGAATGTATATGACGTATTTGAATTTACAAAACCCATCTATCGCGTATTTGTGTGATATGTATTAGTAATTTTAATGTTACTAAATTCTAATGTGGCCTGTTTCAGCAAAAAAGAACATCCAAAAACAAAGCCATCATCTAGAGATCATCCGGTGGATGAGCAAAAGACACCGTCTAGAGATCATCCGGTGGACGAGCAGAGTTTAGAGTAAGAAGCAACCATGTTTATATATTTTGATGTCTGTTGATTTGTTATATAAGTCAAAGTAATAGTTATGTACTCTATTTGACAGGCCAACTCCCTTGCAAATTGTGTTGCCGGATCAAGTAATAGACTTAAGTCAAGAGGTAACAATGAAGCGAAAAAGAAGCAGGAAGCATGACATCTTGGAGGATTTTACATACGTTGACCGTAGACGAGCAGTGAAAAAATCAAAGTACTTAACAAGTCCTTACGATGATGCTGTCTACGAGTCAACTGCAACTAAGTTGCAAAAAGATGTATCCACATATGCATGGAGTACTGCACTTGATAAGTAAGTGAAAATCATTTTAAAATATTGTGATTATAATAGAAATGTTATAGTAACTTAAATTTCTTATATATAGGGACAAAATTCTTATATATAATTTTTTTCAATGATAATGTCTTTTGTAAACAATCAGATTGTAGTTCTTTGTAATTGAAACAAATTAAATATACACATGACTAGCTACATATGATAGAAACAAATTAAATATACACTGAAACCATTAATGCTGGTAAATGGTTTCAGTATATAACTTACTGAAACCATAAAAGCATACTTTTGGTTTCAATGTTATGTTAACTATTTTTATAAGTGTTTTAATCTACGTTGATGTGTTTTATGTTTTTCTTATAGATGCTACATGAGAGTAATGCTTTGCTGAATCTATGTTGTTGTTGTTATTGTTGTTGGTTTCTGATTCTTCATTGACATGTTTCTAATTCACATGTTTGTAACTGAATTAAATTGCCGAGTACTGGTTGGTTGGTTTGTTGTATCAAAATATCTATCTTTTGTAATCCTTATATATCATTTAATTCAATTATATAGGGAAGAAATCCTTTACCACTCCGGATTTCATAAGTTTTCTCTTCTACGAAGTGATCTGTGGACCCTCAACAAGGATGAATGGGTCAATTGCTTTGTGGTAAACAGCTGGGTCAATTGCTTAAACTGGAATCAACGTGGACAAATGAAAAAGTTGGTTACCCGATATGTCAACCATGTATGCATTGTATTCCATGAATATTAATAGTTTACTTACTTTTAAGTTTTTTTGAAATTGATTTTATGCATTTCATATAAACAGCAAAACTTAGAAAGACCTGGTGCACTGCAAATGGATCATGCAGCTGCATTCAAAAGCTTTATTGACAATCTTAAATGGTTCAAATATCTGGCTTGGAAGAGAATTGACCCCACCAAACTAGAATACGTAAGTCCTCCCCCGACTATTATTTCTGTATTTCTTTTTTAATAGAGTTGTATAAACATTTTTGGTTAGAATGCACGTCAATTCTGATTTAGTACAGAATTAGAATATGTAAGTCCTTCCCCATCAACTGTATTTCATTTTTGCTTGTTGATTGGAAAGTTAATACTGAATTAGAATTAAGGTGCATTCTCCGAGAGCATTGCAATTGGTTATTGTGGAGTGGGAGATATCTGTTAAATGGAGTTCAAGAATTTGATATAGATCATTTATTGGTTTGTTAGAAGTGTATATATATAAGTGAGTTGGAATTTGGATTGTTGAATGTTTGCATATACATTTCTAGATGTACATATATGTACACTATCATACCAAAAAAGTGTGCCAGTTTCATCTATGCTGCATATGAATGCTTGTTTCGTTATCGTGATTTTCATCTGTTGTGCAAAGTTTGTTGAATGGTTTCACTGTCTTATGGTTAATTAGGTTTTACTCTTGTGTCTTTGTATCATAATTTGTGTTTGTCTGCTCACTTCTGTTCCTTTTTTATATGTGCTTTGAAACAGATAATGACACCAGCATTGATTGGTAATCCAGGGAGCCATTATGTCTGCTTTGTGGTTAATTTGAAAAGCCGCACCTTCCAATTCTTGAACAGCATTAATGGTGAGAGGTTCCTTGTGAAGTCAGGAGAACCGACCACATACAAGAAAATGTTCGATGTCTGGTTTAGGGAAGTCAAGGCATTTCTCATAGAATTGTATAAACTTTGGAATATAGCAATGTCTTTCGACTTCGCCCAATTTAAGTGGGAAGCTCCAAAAATGCCAAATCAACCAGACAAGGACAATTGCGGAGTTTTCTGCATGAAGTTCCTTGAAGAATGGGAAGGTGACATTAAGACCTTGCAGTCTTTCAAAAATTGGACCAAACTGAAAAAGCATGACAAAGTGGCAAAGCTAATGGATATGAGGATTGACATATGCTCCACTATTTTAACTCATTCCAGCAGTTCAAATGCAGAATATGTGCAAAATAAAGCAGCTACTTACTATGAACAATTGGCTCAAGAGTTAGCACATGCAACATGATGTCTTACTTAGTGTAACTAAGATGGATTTATGATACTTTTTGTTAATTGGAAGATTGTTGTGAATATTTAAGACAGTATAACTCTCTTCATTGTTGTGAATATTTAAGAGAGTATAGCTGTATTTTGCAGATATGCACTCAATTAATAGTGATAATTGTTTGTAGCATTCAAATTAATTGTATTTTCAAAGCATTGATTGAATTTTTATTAAATCTCATAATTAACAAATGTACACTGTTTGAACCTATCTAGATATAAAATTGGAAATTATAGACATAAAATTTTGCTATAACACCTAAAAAAAGAGAAATATAACATTGAAACCATACGTATGGTTTTATGGTTTCAATAAGTTATATACTGAAACCATTTACCAATATAACAGGCAGTTTTGGTTGAAAAGCAGTGTAAAACGCTGCTATTTGTAGTGCACGTAATTGCTTCTATTTCCACTGGTGGAAATTCAGTGGAAAACGCTGCTATTTTGGTGAAAGGAAATAACTCTTGATTTGAGTTTTCATACTTATGTTTTTCAATATTATAACCTTGATTTTGAATATTATTAGCCCATGATGGAATTGTACACTGAAACCATTATGCTTGATAAATGGTTTCAGTAAGTTATACACTGAAACCATTAGTCTTGTTAAATGGTTTCGGTTACTTATACACTTTTGATAAAAGGATCAGGAACTTCAATTAGTTGAAACCTCCTTAAGGATGCTCTCCAAACATGAGAAAGATAAGGATGGTCTTTGAATCAACCCATTTCAAGGACGTGCATTTGAATCCAACACATTGCCTCTCTTTCACAGTTTATTAAATAAATGTATTTTGATCAGGTCTTATTTGTGTGTGCAGGTGAATCAGCATGACATGAGAAAAGGGAGGAAGTTGAAGCAGAAAATCACGAAAATAAAGCCTCAGACACCTGCGCGACGCGCGATGCATTCCCACGCGCCGCGCAGGAAGCAGGGGAAAACCTCAGCAAGCAGGGGAAATCCTCTGATAGTTACGCGTCGCGCAGACCTTTCCACGCGTCGCGCAGGATGAATTTTGAAAAGCCAGTGAAGCCTCGGACATCTGCGCGACGCGCGATGCATTACCACGCGTCGCGCAGGAATATTCAGCAAACAGGGGAAATCCTCAGATAGTGACGCGTCGCGCAGACATTTCCACGCGTCGCGCAGCATGAATTTTGAAAAGCCAGTATAGCCTTTGACATCTGCGCGTCGCGCCGAACTCACTGGCGCGTCGCGCAGGAAACTGGGTTTGCGTGTTTTAAGTGGGAAAACGCGAAATTTGAACACTTTTCCCCAAATTTTCCAAATTCTCTTCTTCTTTCTCACTTTAATCACGAACCCAACTCACCCAAACATCCTTAAACTCACAAAAAGCTTCTTTCATCAGCAAATTCACTTCCAAAAACTTCATTTAACTTAACAATTCCATCACCCACACATCAAAAATCACCAAACTCCACAAAGTCTCAACCAAACCCCCAATCTCCTAAACCCTACATAAAAAGCCACGAATTTTCCCATACTGATGCGATATTTCTGCAAGTGCACAGACTTATCGTGTAGTTATAAAAGATTATCGTTCCTTCAGGGACTATTTTCCAAAACTTCGCTTACGTTTTTAATATAATGTAAGGTTAAGGCTAAATATTAATTGGAAAGGGATGTTAAAAGAAAAATAATAGATTTAATTCAAATAATTAGATTTAACTAACTGGAATGTTACTTTAAGTCGCTTCAATGGGTTCGGTAATTAAATTGCATTTAGAAATAATGTTTCTTTTTAACAAACTGATATCGATTTAAAAACACGCTCCTCACACTTTCGCGCTGTTGGTTAATATTATAAAGTCATAAAATAAATGCTTCACTCTCGCTCTCACATTTACTTATAAAAATACTTTTTGAAAATCAATTCAATTTAATTAAAAAGATCTAGTTTTCACAAAACAATATTAGTTTAAAGACTCAGGTCTCACACTTTCGCGCTATTGAACTAAATCATAAAATATAAATAAATACTTCACTTTCGCTCTCATATTTAGTTTATAAAATATTTTTTGGAAACTAATACAGTTTAATTAATTTTAAAGAGCTGTCGCGGTGTTTAAAATTAATGTCCAGTTTTTACTATCTAGTATAAATCTCACACTCTCGCGCTGTTGATTTACACTTTAATTAATTTTCACTCTCGTGCAAAATTATAGTCTATCGTTTAATTAAAAACTGAAACAGAAAACTAGTTTGTTTGAAAATAAAGTTTGCAACTTAATTACTAAACCCAGATCAGCTTCTTATTCACATTCCAGTTATATTAAATTAGTTCGACATAATTGTAAATAAAAACATTACGATTAAATAAATAATAATTGATTTAATTAAGAACATATCAGAGATCAAACAAAATTAATAGCAGACTGAATGATAACCAAAACAGTGTAATTGACACTGAAACAAATTAATTAAATAAGTAGCAGTAGATAACAATTACGGTTCATAAATAAAAGCAAAACAGAAAATTAAATACCATGTACTGTACGTGACAGTATATGGCAGTGAAAACAAAATAGGCTGAAACAAAAATATTTAAATACTGAACTGAATAATATATATTGAATAGAGTAACTTACAGATAGCAACCGGAATGAAAGCAAAACACCAGAATAATAAAAGTTTGCAATATCAAAATAATGCGTAGCGTGCGAGAGAGAAAAAAATAATCTGATTACATGTATTTATAGTGCTGAGAAAATAACTGACTTCCTATCTTTTCTCCCCCATTTCAATCCTATTTTCACTGGACGTGTGCCTGAAGTTTAGGAAGTGATCAGTTTTTTGCGCTTCGCTGGCTCTTGCATCTTTTGTTTTTCTTCACGTGCCCAATTATATAGGCATGGCTGGCGCTTTAGATTGCTTGCCTGGCGCCATGCTTCATCACCTTTTCCCTTCACGTGCCCAATTGGATAGGCATGGGCATGGCTGGCGCCTTACATGGCTTGCCTGGCGCCATGTTCTATGCATAAACCAACATGGCTGGCGCCATGGACTTCTTTCTTTGGCCCTTTCTTTCTTTGCCTGGCGCCTTGCTCTATAATTAGCTTGGTGCTTTTTTGCTTCTAGTCCCATAAAACTCATATTTTGCTAAATTTCGGCTGCATCTGTATTTTTATAAAAAGTATTAATTATTTCATAGATAACACAATAATTTAGAAAAAATATTAAAATATTAGGACAAATAATATTAAATAAATAGTGCATTTTTCGGTGTTATCACATACCCATCCACTTTCATCTTACCAATTCACAAAATGTTGAACAAATTAAGGGGGAAAACCAAGAAAACTGCTGATCCCTCTCAAGAGGAGCCGCAAAAGAGGAGGCTCACAAGAGCCATGTCCAAAGGAGGAGGCTCAAGTAGTAGGCAAGCACCACCATCACCACCTGCACCTCCACAAGAGCCAGAGCGAGAATTGACGTGGGGAGAAAGATTTGTTCAGATTAATCGAGGGTACGTGGCTCCGATCAGTGAAAGATTCTTCCGAGACGTCAACCGGGAAAGGTATCTCAAACTCAAACCTTTAAAAATTAATCAAGAGAAAGGTTTTAAGGATGGTTTGAGAGAGGTACCGGAAGTATTTGGTGAATTAGAGAGGAGGGGTTGGGTGCGTTTTAATGAATTGATGGAACGGGGTAAGGCGAAGGCAAATTTGGATATTGTGAGGGAGTTCTATGCTAATGCATTTCAGGGGGATGTGAATCGAAGGGTGTATGTGAGAGGAGTTTTAGTCGATTACTCGGGTGATGCAATTAATAGGTTGTTGAGGACGGTTAGAGTGCAAGGATGTGCTTATATGCCCCTCTCCGATACATGTTCAAGTATGCCGATTCGGGAGAGGAAGATAATCCGAAGTTTCGTGGGAAGGCCGTTGGCGCCGTGGTACAAGTATTACGGAGGATCGGCGCCAACCAAAATTCATATTCACCACTTTAACCCTATCGGCCGTGCTTGGGCCGAATGGGTGATACACAATTTGGCTCCGGTTGCAAATATCACAGAAATTCAGCTGCCAAACGCATTATTGGTGAAGTTGATCATGGACCATTCCGATATCGACTTGGGAGACGTGTTGAGCATGGATATACGGAAGATAGCTAGGGTTGAGCGGCCTTCTGTCCGGTTAGGCCACTGTAACTTGATTTATGCGTTGTGTAAAGCACGTGGTGTGCCGGAGCTAGTGGAGGATGCGGAGATTCATCCGGTGGCCCCATTGACACTTAATACCTTCCGTACATTTCATTCTAATCCTATACCGGCAGCTGAAAGAGAGCAGTTTGTGGAAGAGGTTGACCCCGATGAAGAGCATGAAGGTGACGATGAGGAAGATGTTGATGAGTTTTTGAATAATAATGCTAATATAAATGAAGAAGGAGGAGGACAAGAAGATGATGCGCTCATGGCTGAGATAGATGGTTTTGTGGGTGAACAAGAGATTCCGGCACAACACCATGAGGCACCTCAAGGTGGGTATCACTACACCCATCATGAGGATGACTTGGCACGTATGTTGCATGAGCTGGACTTATATAGATCGACTGGTGCCACCCATATCTACTACAACCAACAAGGGTCGTTGTATCAAGATGCAATGCGGTATAGGGAAGAACATCCCCCACCTTCGGATTACGAGTTGTATCCAACTCGTGGGGAATGGGAAGACTATGTCCACAATGACCAAGAGAGGTATGAAGGGATGATGCGAAGACGTAGTAGAGAATGGGAGCGAAGCTACCTTGCTCATAATCCTCCCACGGGCAACTTTCAACAGTCGGGATATGTGCCTCAAGGTGGGGAAGGACCATCTCATCGGTATGGTAATGCGCAAGAGAACCCAAACATGTTTTGCGACTATTTTGATTTTGGGTTTGGAAATGTTGAGACAAATCCGGATGTTTCTAATCCGTCAAGGACACCGCAATGAGGCTTGGTGAACTTGGGAGAGAATCCATAATAGAGCTGTATCCGATTTTAGATCAATATATTTCTGTAACATGAATTCTTCATTGACTTCTTGTTGACAATTTGGTTTGTAATTTTAATGGATTTTTACTTTGGTCTTATCTACTCTTCCTAGCCTTAAGTGAATCGAAACATTATTACTAGTGCTTGTTTTAGTGCAATTGAAATTTTACATAGCAATTGAGACTAGCTTCATCGATCTTGTTGGTTAATACAGTCCTCGTGGAGACGAACATTTCTTTACTACTTACGGAAGTCGTACACTTGCGATAAATATTCCATCAACACTTCTCCTCTCTCCGAGTCCAACACATTTTAATCTTTTTCAACTAAATTATAAATGAATTTGCACGACATTAACTATTAAGCAGACCCATTTTGAAAAAACCTCTTGCCACTTTCGAAATTTAATTTTTCTTTTGTGTGCCTCTAGCCACTCTCGGTGAAATGAAATAACTCTTGATTTTGGTTTTCATACTTATGATTTTCAATATTATAACCTTGCTTTTGACTATTATTAGCAGATGATGGATTTGTACACTGAAACCATAAGTATGGTTTTATGGTTTCAGCAAGTTATACACTGAAACCATTTATCAAGACTAATGGTTTCAGTAAGTTATACACTGAAACCATTACTCTTGTTAAATGGTTTCAGTTTTAATTTGTATTTCTTTATATCATATGTAGCTAGTCATGTGTATATTTGTTCCATCCAATCATATGTAGCTAATATAATGTCTTTTGTTCTATCAAAGATAATGAATTATTAATAAACCATGTTTTGTAGTGATGTGTATATTTGTTCCATCCAATCATATGTAGCTAATATAATGTCTTTTCTTCTATCAAAGATAATGAATTATTAATAAACCATGTTTTGTAGATATGTGTATATTTGTTCCATCCAATCATATGTAGCTAATATAATGTCTTTTGTTCTATCAAAGATAATGAATTGTTAATAAACCATGTTTTGTTGTATCCAAAAATACACAAGCATGTCTCACATCCTTTACAAGTTTGATTTTAAAGCTCAAAGAGAAATACAAATGCAAGCTTAATCTTGACATTTGCAGACTGAAAAGAATCTTTGCTCCACAAAGGGAATGAGATGATGGCTTCAACATCTGCCTGCAACCGTTATGAAATTCTTTGAACCTGGAGATTTCAGTATAGAAGAACATTAGATAAACCAAAATATAAAAGCATAAAATCCAGTGTTAAAGCTGCACTCAATGTATATAATTGTGTATTAAATCTGAATATTAAAACCATCAAATTGGAATGAATGTTTTAATTTGCAATTCATGCAAAAGATGTATATAATGCAAATTGAAGCCAAACCTTGGAAGTCAAGAACATTACTGCTGCTCTTGCATTTGTCCTGCTGCACTTTTTTTCTTTAAAGCCTCCTCATCTTCTCTCTTTTGTTTCTTCCGTTCTATAATGAATTTCTGCCTTTCTCTAGCTTTTTCATAATCACTTTTAAGTCGCTTCTTTGACTTAATTGGATTTGGTCTTTCTTTGAACTTTGGTGCAGTGGACTTCCCGGAAGATGGTTCACCAACAACAACAATTGCTTTTGAAGACTTAGACGGCGTCACTGACGACGGGTTTGTAACAATACCTTTAGAAAAAAGTAACTCCTCTGCCTTTTTCCCAGCTTCAAGAACACCATCAATAAAAATTTGAGAAGCCTCTGCATCTGCACAAACACGTGTAGAAAGCTGAACTGTAACAGCACAAATTTGTTGATATCGTTGTGCTTGGGTGGTGTCTTCAGTGCCAACACTCATGGAAGATTTCAGCTTATCAACAGACAGACGCACATCTCTAGTCCAACGCTTCAAAACATATTGTGCAGGTATTGTCTTCAAACAATGATATTGCACAGAACCACCCAAGAACTCCAAGATTTTGAAAATATGTCGACATAAGAATCCCCTGTTCTCAAACATACGACATGTGCAACTAAAACTTTTGGTCCTAATGTCAACTGTGACAACCCTCTCATCAAGTCGATCAAGATCTTCAAAATTCGGGGACATTTCTTGAAATTCATCAGAATTTGAAGCCCCACCATTATCATTATCAGCATCATCATCATTATGATCATCTACTTCATCAGGATCATCAACCTTTCCAATTGTGAACACTTTGAAAAACTTATTCAACTCAGACCCTTTTGATGTGTCCTCTTGATAATAGTATTTGAAGGAAAGGTCATACTGCCTATGGATAAATGCAAAAGAACCTGGTGTGTACTTCTTTACAACGGACCGCATCAGTTGACTGTTGGGGTAATTATTTTTTGTTCTAGTGTTAGCAGCCTTGAAGTCCAAATCAGCATGATTATCCCTCATCCTCTGAACCATAATGTTGAAATGACTAAAGAATCGAACAAGTGAATGGTCTGGCTGCAAAAATCCACGAAGAAAAGCATTGAAAGACTCACTTAACTGAGTCGTCTTCAGACCAGCTGTAAAATGTGACTTGACCCAAGCTGAAGACCAGTGCATACGATTCCTATGAGTCTGGACAAGCCATGTCCAGTCTGAAATAGGCCTTCCATCAAAACAATTTTTCATCATTTGATCCCAGTTGTAGTCGAAATCTGATTCGTCGTCTACATTCGAAATCAAATTAGTTAACTCATCAAAAAAGCAACTGTTCGCACGAGAGCCGAGATTTTTCTTTGCATTCTCTGACATGTGCCACGAACAAAGACCATGGAAAACACCTTGAAAAATATTTGGAACTGACTTCAACAACGCAGTAGCCTGGTCTGTATATATCGTCTGTGGTTTCTTATTAGACATGCACTTCAAAAATGTTGTAAACAACCAATCAAAAGTAGCAGCCGTCTCATCATACAGTAAGGCAGCACCAAATAAGACACTCTTGCGATGATTGTCAAAACCAATAAAGGCAGCTGCAAAAATAAATGAACCAAATCAAAACAAATTACGACATATATAAAGAAATCACTAGCCAATGGTTTCAGTGTATAACCTATCTATAACCATTCAACATCAATATTATTAGCCTACGATGGATTTGTACATTGAAACCATAAATATGGTTTCATGGTTTCAGCAAGTTATACATGGAAACCATTTATCAAGACTAATGGTTTCAGTAAGTTATACACTGAAACCATTACTCTTGTTAAATGGTTTCAGTTTTAATTTGTATTTCTTTCTATCATATGTAGCTAGTCATGTGTATATCTGAAACCATTCAACATCAAAAATGGTTTCACTGTATAACCTATCTGAAACCATTACATATCAAAAATGGTTTTAGGCAAAACAACACAAATAAAAAATTGTTTAAATTTATACACAATTGATAACTAGATAGCACAACTAGGGTGAATATAAGCGTATATGAAAATATCCAATATCAGATCAGTCAATCAGGGTGAATATCAAAATGCATATGTATAACACATACCTTTGATTCAACTCAGTACTAATTTAAAATAAAAAAATACTAACCTAATGGACGGTATTGATTGTTTGTTCGGTATGTCGTATCGAAACTGATAACATCGCCAAATAAAGAATAATCCAGTTGCATAATTCCATCTGCCCAAAAGATGCTAGCTATGTCTTCTGCAGCATCAACTTGCATATCATAGTAAAAAGATGGTTTTGACAAAGCTTCATTCCTAAAAAACTGTTGAATTACAGTTGCTTCACCCTTCTTCATCTCCTTTGAACGAATTGTCATCAAATAATTCTTTAAATCTGAAAACCGAAATGGGAGATTCTCTGTGCCTCCAACTCCTTGACCCATGACTTCATAAGACGTCCTCATCGACATTCCAGCTTTAGAATTAATGACAGCAAGTTGTCCTTGAACTTCATTTACTTCTCGGAATGATCTGAGGTAACGGTGATGCTCTTCTCTGTGTAGTGGATGACAGTGATCCCCTTCCCATCTATATATCTTATAAACATTCAATGCTTCATCCAACTTCAGAGATATTCCAGCTTTACAACCAATCCTTTCCTCCGGTCTCTCTTTCACTTTTTCAAATTCAATAACAACCGGACTGTCTGATATTGGCTTGTTTTTCGGATTAAGCAAACTTCCTTTCTTAAAACCTTCTTTGTTACAAACATAACGTAGATAATGTATCTTATCCGACTTCTTATTCTTTGAATTATTCTTCGACTTCAACATACTCCTGATTGAAAATCCAGTTTTATATGCATACTGACCATAGAAATCTTCAACCTCTTTAATAGAATGAAATACTAAAGTGTCCCATGATTTCTTAATGTCAGGGTGGCAACATTGAGAACTATCAGATGAAGTCAATGGTTCACTACCAGATGCTTCAGTCGAATGAATATCAATAATTCCAGATGAAGCGGACGTTAAATCCATTTAAAACACAATTGAATCAAAACCTATACAAAAACACAATTGAATCAATAAAAATCAAAATCAAGAACACATTCACTATACTAAACACCTAAAAAAAGAGAAATATAACATTGAAACCATAAATATGGTTTTATGGTTTCAGTACGTTATATACTGAAACCATTTACCAATATTAATGGTTTCAGTGTATATTTGTTTCTATCATATGTACCTAGTCATGTGTATATTGGTTTCAATTAGAAAGAACTACAATCTAACTGTTTACAAAAGACATTATAATTATGATTGAATCAAAATCAAAAGCAAAAACAAAATCAACTTAGAATAGCATATCAGAATCAAAGTATTCAATTAGGAAATGTTGATGAATGTTGTTTTTGCCTGAAACAACATTCATCCATATACATTCCAATCAAAAAAACCAGAAATATAACAATAAAAATCAAAGTATTCAAGCATGCAAAAGTTAAACATATTCAAGCATGCAAAATTATACACATTTAGCTAGCTATGTATGGTAGGGGGATATACAAAACACAGAACAAATTCACTATACAAAACACCTAAAAAAAGAGAAATAAAACATTGAAACCATAAGTATGGTTTTATGGTTTCAGCAAGTTATATACTGAAACCATTTACCAAGAGTAATGGTTTCAGTTTATAAACTACTGAAATCATTTTCAAAATCAAATTAGAATCAATACAAGCTAAAATCAAAATCAAAACAAGAACAGATGTAATACTTGCCTAATGGACGAAATGATCGTTTCAATAACACAGATGTATCCCACAATGAAACACAATGCCTCGGATAATGCCAATGAAACACAATCCACAAGAGTTCCTAAAGCAATAACAAATTCTATTCCACTGCTAAATCTGCAAACATAATCCAAATACAAAAATTAAATTAAACAAGAGGGGGAAAATTAAATTAAATTCATTAATGAACTGTCAAGCAAGCCATCATTCAACATCACATTACCATATAAAATTCTACAAGATTTAAACACTTTGAAGCAAGCATGTTATTGCACAGGAAACAATAAGACATCGAAGAGATTCACCACCATTGCATGCATTCCACAAACAAATTATATTCACCAAGAACACATAAAACACTAATATCACTTACAGCCGCAATTGAAGCAATATCAGTCTGCCCTGGTGAGCCATGTGACACATCCATTCCTAGAATGACAGTGGGTGCTTTGGAAACAATAGGAAGAGAAGGAGTACTTTCAACACCCAACAATGAGTTCAGCCCACCAAGCTGCAGGACAATAAATAAATTATATACATAAAATTTCATGATACATACAAGGCAATGGAAATCAAACCAGTCTTATTCAAGTAGGTGGGGAAGAGTTCAGATATGGCAATGATACTAGAAACTATATATCTACATGTAGAGTGTAACCCACAACTTTTTACCATAATGCAAAACTGTAACTATTTACCTTGGCAATGACTCTTAGAGGACACATGCACTGATTAACGATTCCAAAATCAGCAAAATTCTTCTTTTTCCATGGACCTTGTATGACAAACAATAACTTTCATCTACTGCACTGGAAATCATCATCATCAAGGATTACAGTTTCAGTCAGGAATTTTCTCAAACAATTCATGTGCACTAAAAATTAAACCTAGCTTCATCACTATTACTGATTCAGCAAAGAGGAACTAACAAATACCAACCATTCAATTGTGATCATTCATTTTTATCAACATCAGAATTGTGACATTGAATTAGAGTATTACAACTAGGCTGAAACCATTGGCCTCGCCTAATGGTTTCAGGCAAAAACAAGGTTCATATGCAGAAAACAAAATTGACATTCAAAATCAATGTAGGGTTTCATTTTGTGATTATTCAATTCCTAAATTATATAAGGTGGAGAAATTTCAAACCTGGAGAGCTTGGAAGAATCTACTAAGTTTGCGAAGATCACAAACAATGAACACAGAAAACGAAATCGTGATAGAGAGAGATCGCAATTTCTTTGCTTCGTTTGCAGGGTGATTCGAGATCGCGATTTCTTTGTTCAATCTGAATGAATTTGAATGGATTTCTTCGTTCAATTTGAATGAATTTAACGAAGAAGACGAAGAAGACGGTGGAGACGGCGGAGACGGTGGAGAAGACGACGGAGTGTTGCGAAATCGCGATAGAGAGATCGCGGTAGAGAGAAGATGATGGAGTGAGTGATCCTGTGTGACTCGGCTCACACGATCACAGCTTCAGATCGTAACACGTGGCAAAGGAAAAATCATGATCCAATGGCTGGCATCGACTTATGTACGGTGCATAAGAACAGCCTTATGCATCTTAACTTTTGCCATTTTTTATATGACATAAAAGGTTGAAACATTTTTATTGGTTGTCAGTGTAGAATTAATTTACACTGACCGTGCATCTTCTTTAAACTCTTTTTTTTTTTCCTTTCAAAAAACTTAATTATTCAACAAAATATTAAGGAGAGCAATCTCAAACTAATCTAAAAATTTGTCGGCCTGGTAAAACAAATAAACTACCCTTAAAGTTGAATACTAAAGATAGTGTTTTGCTAGCGTGTATTTTCAGAGCACTCTTTAAAAATCCTAAAGTTGTCAATATTATTATAACGAATATGAATTTTAAAAAATCGACCGTTGGATTGAAAGTTTATATCGTTTAGACCATCCATTAAAAATTGGAAATCATTTTATATGTTTTTGAGACCAATCTAGATTAACGATATTCAATAAAAACTCATATACCGTTAATTTCGATGGATCTCAATAACATATCAAATGATCTATTTTTTTATAAAAAATTATAAATGATCTATACGATATAAACTTTCAATCCAACGATTGATTTTGTAAAATTCGTATTCGTTATAATAATATCAACAACTTGTACATCTTAAAAGACCCGATAAAATCTTCCATGTTAGAATTGTCCATAAATTAAACTCAAATTTCACTTTGAGTGTGAAATTATCTGTATTCTATGTTACCTCATTAATGAATTAATAACTATTAAAAAAAAAATAAGCAGCTAAAAAAGAACACAAGTGTGGTATAAGCAACAGGTAGATAGATCCATGGGTGAAGGTAATAGCAATGACTCTGTAATTAATTGTTGATGTTCTCATCCCATCCACCGTAGAGAGTGACTCTGCAACGACTCATCTCAGACTCACTTCAATTCCAGAATCTTCTTCTTTCTTTTCGCCGATCCAAATCCAATCCAATCCATAGATAGATTCACACCATTATTAACTAACTAACCGTTACTACAAGATCGATCTAGATCCATGTTGTTCGCATCTTCTTCTTCTTCACTTCTATATTTACTCTCATTATTATTATTATTCATATCTTCCTCATTTGCTTCCATTCACATCTACAATCATGAACCTTTCCAAGAAATCGGCAATGCTTTTCTCCTCTCCGGTGGCAGTGAAGGCATCGCCGCCTCCATTACCACCGCTCCCCATACCGCTTCCATTCACGATGGCCATTCTTACATTCGGTAATCTCACTCTCTCTCTCTCTGCTTCCGTACATTACTTGATTTTCATGAATTTGTCAATAATTTCTACCAATTATTACTATTATTAATGTAATTATGAAGCAGACACCTCTATGATTAGGCATGTCGCCCTGTCCAACGTGTAGGATAGCTGTACGACAAGTGTCCCGAAAGAAATTGTTTTTTCTTTGCTTATACTCTTGTTACACACATATCAAACATATCTACAAGAGTTACAAATGTGGCAAAAGAACAATATTGATCAATGATGGATTGAAGACATTACATTGACTACAATATTTTTAGTTTTTTCGATAGTAGATGAATAAATAAAGCTAAAATAATATTATATTTGTTTTAAAACTTTTTTTAAGAAATAACCTGTTCAACTTAGATTTACATTATATATTTTGATTCTCAATATATATCTTTTATAAATATAAATATGTAGCGGTGTCGATGTCCTATGTTTTTTACATTAGCAGTGTTGGCGTGTCCGTGCTTCATAGAATATAATAGGGGGAAAAACAAGTGTTAACATTTCTCTGTGCAAAAAATTTGATGGACTAGATGCTATGTTAGACTGAGCTCTATTAGATTTTGATTTTTCGCAGTCACAAGTTTGCTGTAAATACTGATTTTTTTGCTTATGGGTGATAGGTTTGAGAATATAACCATTAGGAGAAGAAAATCTGCAGCTAGGGCACGTGGTACCGTGCCAATACACATTATAATTTTCGAGGCTGCTGATCGTGATGATATAGGCGGTTCTGCTTATGGCGGACAACGCGCAATCTGTTGCACTTCTGATTTAGCTAAGATGGGAGCTTGTAAGCAAGGAGAGGTTATCAGGAGACCTTCTGCAACAGACACTAATTGGCCGGTCGTTATAGATCTATATTTCAAAGGGAAATCCAATGTTATTAGTTTAGATTCTAAAGAAGTTCCTATCACGAAGACTGGAATGTATAATTTGTTTTTTGTAGCTTGTGACCCCAAGCTTAAGGAAATTGTAATGAGTGGGAAGACAATCTGGAAAAACCCTGATGGGTTCTTACCTGGTAGGATGGCCCCATTTAAGAAGTTCTATGTGTTTATGACGTTGGCTTATGTTTGTCTCGGCATCATTTGGTTACTTCAGTATGTGAGGTTTTGGGATGATGTGCTGCAACTTCAACATTGTATCTCAGCTGTCATTGGTCTTGGATTGTTTGAGATGATTCTTTGGTATTTTGAGTATGCTAATTTCAATAATACTGGAATCAGACCTATTGTTGTCACAACATGGGTTGTCACTGTTGGGGCTATAAGACAAACGATAGCACGACTTCTCATTCTCTCCGTTTCCATGGGTTATGGTGTTGTGCGACCCACTCTTGGTGGTCTTACATCGAAGGTCCTTTCACTTGGAGTAACTTACTTGCTTGCATCGGAGTTGCTGAATATTACTGAATATGTGGGGACCATTAATGATGTATCAGGAAGGGCAAGGCTCATGCTAGTTCTTCCTGATGCTTTCTTGGATGCATTTTTAATTTTATGGATTTTTACTTCTCTGTCAAAAACACTGGAACAGTTACAGGTATCCTTTCCTCAAATTCCTATTATTTTACAGTACCCTGCCTCTAAAATTTTCTGTTTTGGATTTCTGACTATCCTCTTTTTCTCAATATATTTGGCCTTCGATTTGTATATTCCTTGTCAGGCAAAACGGAGTTCTGTTAAGTTGGATATATACAGGAAATTCTCAAATGCACTAGTAGCAACGGTTACCGCCTCGGTTGTCTGGATAGGTTATGAGGTAAGGCTTGTAATGAATTTATTTATTTTGTGCAATATAACATGGACCTCTTGTAATTAATAACCGAAATGTTTGTCTTATCTCAAGAAAAAACTGATATACCTGTTTCACTGTGTTATATTATTTATTACATTGCTGTAGTAGAAAAGAATAAACCCAAAATAAAAAAGCCCGATTCTGACTTTAATTTATTTTCTCTTTTCAAGCTTTCTTTATTCTCTATCCACATTACCTTTGCATATAGGTACTGGGCCTGTTCCTTTAAATTTCCTATTTCTTACAAGTGGTCAAGTTTGGTCTGGTAAAAATAGAGTAATGTGATTCGGTTGTCAATGTATGGGTGTATTGTATATGTCCCAGCTAAGGGCTCTTAAGCCTCTGTAATGTGCAGTCTTTGCCCTAGCTCCCTCATGTTTGGAAACTGGCCACTCCTTTAGAGCTTATCTATGTTGTTTTTCCTGCAGTGTAAAAATGCTAGCATTTGGAACTAACATTACTTTAAGAAATCTTAACCTGTAGAGTAGCACCTGTTAGTACCATTTGTTACTTTTTCCTTGGTAAATATCAAGTGGATATGTGAGAATAAGAACAAGAGGCTTCTAATTGCAAAAGGGAGAGGAAGACCTGAGAAAATAATAAGAAAATCAATGGTTTTATAAAAAAGATACTATTTTTAATAGAGTTTGAATGATACTGATCCATGTAGCTGACCTTCTACCTATTAGAATAAGGCTTGTTATTGTTGTTGTCGTTCAAATATCAAGGGAAAAAATTATTAATAGAGAAGAGGCACCTCAAAGATTGGAAACCCTAACAAATTGGAAACTAAATGTGTACAAACTCAACCTATCTGCCAAATGAACAAGAGGAAAATGCATGATCAAAGGAGAACGCGGGAAGTGCACATGCATTTAAAGTAAAATTGATCAGATGGTGTATGAATCAAGTGATGACTAAATGGGATTCTTCACTTTCTTATACATTTGAAAGAAACATTTCAGAGGTGTTTCTGTCATTGGTTTTATTTCAAATAAATTACTGAAATAAATTTCTGAAATGTAGTTTTCTTATGGAAATATACTGTCATGTGGCATTCTTCATTTTTTTTATCTGGGTCGCCATCAGCATGTGCTAATTTTACTTTTACAGGTTTACTTCAAAGCAACGGATCCATTTAATGAACGCTGGCAGAGTGCTTGGTTCATCACTGCATTCTGGGACATTCTAGCATTTGCACTACTCTGTGTTATATGTTATCTCTGGGCGCCCTCCCAAAGTTCTCAAAGGTGCATTGTATTTTTCAAGTCGTAAATATGGCTTTTTCTTCCACCATTTATTACGGATTTGGATCCTCTCCAATTTTTCCTCATGTTTTCTCTCCTTTTTCTTAATCTAATGGTTGAGAAAAACATGAGGAGTAAAAAGGAGAAAAAATCAACCCTTGGATTAAAAAATAGGAGAGAAAACATGAGAGAAAATTGGAGAGGATCCAATCCCATTTATTACTAGTTATTTTCTATTTTGAAGTAATTCTTTAGATGAATCTCATCAATAAGTAAGCTACAAGCTTTTGAAATTTACAATTCATCTGATGGGCTGCCTTGCCCTGAGAGGAAACCTTATATTATGGCAAAATTTTCAGTATATTCTGTGGACTGGTTTAGGCATATTATGGCATTTAGGTTCATTATACAGGATGTGGTTACCTGTGGATTTTTTTTACTTTGTACTACTAATCCATATTTACGCAATGATAATGTTGCGTGGGTGAGGCTAATTGTAGACCTGTAATAGTGAAGCGGTAAAAAAACAAAAACAAAAAACAGTATATCATTTCATGTAACGTCTGCATGGTTTCTGGTAAAGTCTCACTTCTTTTGTTTTATTTTCCTCTGGAAACTACACATAGGTATGCATACTCAGAGGAAGTTGGAGAAGATTCTGATGATGAAGAAGCTCAGTCTCTAACTAAGGGAAAACAAGAAGGCCGAGGAGAATTAAGTTTAGTCAGGCAAGAGAAGAATGGCCGAACTGATGCATCTTCTGACGAAGACGACGAAGCAGAAGAGGATAAAAGGGAATAAGCTCTTAACAACTTTCTTTTACCGCATTTGTACTGTTTTCCCTGCTGGGTTTTTAAGTCTCAAGTCTTCTGACCCGGCCCTCAACAGGAGGCGTTGTATACAATTTTGTTCATTTGTACTGGAATGTAAGTGCTTCATATTCTTTGTTCCAAAATTGTTTTATATATCATGTAATTAATGTATAACAATTGTGGTGCGGTGACTCACCAGTCACCAGATTCTAGTTTAGTTTGTTACCATTATGTTATTACCTTGTGTTGATTGACACAGAATGATCATGATATGAGAAATTAGTATTTTCCTTTCTATCTTCTTCTTAGGAAGCTTCTCTTCCTTCTAAGCAAAGAAAAATACTCTCCATCCCTAACAGAGAGAAAGTGTGGGTTTGAGTTCATTCGCTCATGTATTTAAAAAAATTATAATCAAACGTTTATTGAGATAGGCTTTCAACGACATTTAAATTTTTGAGAAAAAGTGTCATTTAAACATGAGCACACTCATGAGTCATTACTAACTTGCACTTAGCAAAGTCCACACTAAGATACAATCCCCACATTTTTGTATGAAGACAATCATAAGTCCCGATCTTCCGAGTATAAAGAATCACTTTCTAGACGGGAATGCCACAATCAACACACTCTTGCCTTTACTTGCTCCATCACAATTGAGCTTGATCTATTCTTCTTGGGGATGCTTCTAGCAAATGAAAATTGTCTCCTTATGCTAGAAGTTCATGTGTAAAGAATTACTCGTACAGTCTTTAATTACACAAAGAAAATGATAAGAATAAAATTATTTGATACTTTGTATAGTTTGTTTTTTACTAAAGATACTTTGTATAGTTAATTTATACAATAATAGTATTAAAATATTGCGTAGGTTTGTTAAATATATGTATAAAACTTGTTGAAAATTTTTATTAAAATTCTTTGTTTTTTTTTTCTTTTTAAAGAGTCTTATAATAAAACTCACACAAACTAAATATAAAAAAGTAATATATTTAAAAAGTAATAATAATTTAAGATTAATTATAAAAAAAAAATTAATAATGTAACATTAAGGTTGTACTTTGTGTATTTTATTTTTTGATACAAGGTTGTACTTTGTTTTTAGTTCATGAATTGTTGGAAAATTGATGAGAGAGAGAGAGAGTGGCAGATAGAGAGAATGATGTCGAGCAGTGACAAAGATCAAGTAAAGCAGAAACAGCAACAGCAAGTGAACGGATTCTCACCCCGACACGTCAACCCAATGGAACACTCCGAAGACACGTCAACCCAATGGAACACTCCGAAAACCAGTTCGCATCCGAGCCGGTTATGTCCCTCAAGATGAAGTCGCTATTTATCAACTCTAGATTAGAATTCTCTGGCAATTGCAACTCTAGATTGGAATGGCTAAAATTTTAATTTCTCATTTTTGTTTGTATACTTGATTGAGTCATGTAATTGTCTCAAATAAACTAATGTAATCAATTTTCAATTTCAGTTACCAAAAAAGAGTGTTTTCAATTTCCAAGAATCATTGTAAAGTATTGTTAATTTCATATACCAAATTTGCCTAATCTCTAGAATTTAAGGAACTAATTTGATATTTTAATCTAAGAAACTATAAAGCAAATAACCAAAGTAAAAGAACAGTTCCTTAACTAATTTTTTTCCTCCTTGTACAGTGGCTCAAAAGTCTAACACAAATGTTCAATAAAACTGTAATGCTTCCAAAGATAAGAAATACGGAAAAAAAAAAAATTGAAATACATAACTAAGATGTGTTTCTATTGACGAGAAAACTCCTGCCTCATTCTGCTTCACAACTTGAATCTCGGAGGTGATTGTATTCCCTCATCCTGCAGAAGTAACCAAGAGTTATTTGCATCATTCATTTTACACTTCGCTCAAGACACAAATTTTCTATCCTTTATGCAATATGATGCGATTATATCATTCACTTTACACACTTTGTATAAGACACATGCTTTCTATCATTTAAGACCGGATCCTCTCCGGTGTATTGTTCACCACACAGAGTAACACAAAATCAATGTAAATGTTTTCTATTAACTGCAAATTAATGATATGAAATTGGTGTGCATTTTTATGCAAGTGTTTTACATTACATCTACAGTGTCAAACAATGCAGCAGATGTAAAGTAAGCAACTACATCAATCTAACTCACATTAAGAATGCATATGTTCACAATCATCAATCTATAGAATGCATTCATTCTATAGAGAGTTAGGCCTGTAAAATCTCTTGTACTTGTATCAATGCAGTAACTACATCTTGATGTTTACAATGATAGTGATTAATTGATAACATCTTAGCAATCATCAATTGATGAACGATAACATCTTATTACCGCAAAATAGTTCACATAGAAATTTAGCCATAGCAGAAGTAGATTTAAAACTAGAATTCACTTCTATCATCAAACTTGTTAATTTACAAGTTCATAGAAAAATTCAACATCAAAAGCAATACAATTTAGAACAACCAAAAGCAACATTATAAAACCACAGTCCCCATGAGCATAGCTCAGTTAGGCTTGTATATTACATTGCATGTAATATGCAGAGACTGAGGTTCAAATCCTGGTACTTCCATTCGTTCGCCTTAAAAAATGAAATTCTAGTCACTATGCTATTTGAACCCCCCATAAAAAAAACCACAACCAATGAATAGAAATTCACCAATCAATCATCATAAGTTCATAACTAAGAAGAAACTAAAGCCATGCATTGCAAGCAAACATGCATGCTACCATTATGCAGGAAAATCACGAATAGAACAAAACAAAGTACCCACTTGAATTCAAATTATTCAATTTATTTATACTTCAAAAAGCACTTGGTTCATATTAAGACCTAAAATCAATAATTGATATTCAAAAAAACAATTCTATCAAATTAAATAAAGTTTCAAATAAAAAATTAAGAATCATAATTTTAACACGAGCTAATAAAATCAAATATATGAATCAAAATATAGTTATACCTAACCAGATCCAACGATGATGTTGTTAATTGGAATGAAAATGAGCTTAACGAAAAACCCAACGAATCCCATCACAACGAAACCAATCGCGGTACGAACAGCAACTTTGGAAAATTCTGCAAAACATAATCAAAATCAAGATCTACAGTATGAGCTTGTTGAATGACAATGATCATGAATCAAATACTCTTAATAGTGTTTACCTTTGCGATCGGGTTTGTGGCAACGCTTAACGAGTCTAACGCTGTCTTTAGCGAATTCTCTGAGTGGATCGAAGACGGAATCAATGGCGTCCATTTTCTTCGATCTGTTTGGGATTTGGATCTGAGAAATTGAAAATGGAGAAGATGAAGTTTTTTTTTTGTTATGTAAGAGATTGAAATTGATTTGTTTGATATAAGGTTGACGAGAGTGAAATAAAAGAAAATTGAAAAAAGGGAAAATAAATTGGGATGGGAAGACACGTATAATTGGCCAATGGTTTGTTGACACGCTGGAATTTTACTTGTCATGCTAACTTGGACTGAAACTTTTTAGTGCTTTGACTAAATTATTTTATTTTATTTTTTTGACAAAATTAAAATGTTTTCTTTTCTTGACAAAAAAAAAACATTTTTATTTGGTGAATCACAATATTAATATTACTAAAAAAAAAATAATGTTTCGATCCGTAAGTGAAATTTCTAGCTATTACTATTTAATTTAAAAAAAAAAAATTCCATGATTTCACTTTTTTTTTTTTTTTTTAAGAATCTTGGTTTTTTTCATAAGTTCTAACTGAACCAACAAAAAAGTCAAAATTGTTATGTCGAATGTCATAATTAATTCGATTTTCAACTCTTTCATTTATGTGTGTTTATAATAACTTTATCATTTCGTCTCTTTACCCAACAAAAATCTTAGTCATCTATCATTTGTGATGTGGTGATGATTATTATGTAACATTTGAGTCATGGGCTACTAAAGTCACGAAGAAGGTTGACATGCCACAGCCAACACACCCTTGCCTTTACTTGCTCCATCCCAATTTAGCTTGATCTTCTAGCAAATTAAAATTGTCTGCTTATGCTAAAAGTTGTGTGTAAAAATTTATTCGTACAACCTTTGATTACACAAAGAAAATGACAAGAATAACTACAAACCAACCCTCTTTGCAATATTATGGTAGCTGAGCTATGGGGTGCTTTTGAATGATTGAAACTTGCATGGGAAAAAGGTTACAAGCTGGTTGAACTTTAGATAGATGCTAAAGAAATTGTTAAGGCTCTTAACAACGAAGCTCCTCCTAAGGCTGAGGGATGGAGCTTTTGTAAGCGAATTTGGAGGTTTTTGGACCTAGAGTGGGAAGTTCATATTCGTTATATTTATCATGAAACAAATGTGTGCGAAGATGTTCTTATTCATGTTGGATGCGATATAGGTTTCCATATGATTATTTATGAGTTTTGTCCAACTGAGCTTGCTCATTATGTTTTAAATTATATTTATGGAACAAATGTTTGAAGAATAATCTCTTTATACTCCTCCTTTTGGGCTTAGGCTCAAAATATGTATACATTTTTTTAAAAAAATTTACTAAAATACTTTGTTTTTTTTCTTCTCTCTAAAGAGTCTTATGCTAAAACTCCACTAAATATATAAAAAAAAAAAATTGTAAGTTCAAACCCTCTCCTACCAAATGTCTCCACAACTTTTACCATTTGAAGTATATCAAATTTAAGATTTTATTATTAAATTAAACTATTACTCGTACTTTTTTTTTGTGTGTTAAAACTATTACTATTATTATTAAACTCATGAAAATCACAATTCGTGTCATGAAAACCATAATCAAATTCACTAATATAAAAGAGAAATATTATAGTATAGTATAATTGTGATTTCATTTTTTTGTTAAACTATTTTTAAAGTCAAATCAATTCAATAAATTATAAACAATTTTTATATGGTGTCAATTACATTATAAAGTCTTACTATATTTGCAAGTACGATCGGATTGTAACCGAAACCACTTAATGTTACAACTTATTCTCAAACTAGTATAACTTATCCGTGTGTTCAGATTTGACACAAAACCGTGACGCGTTAACCCCAAAGCGGACAATCTCTCGGAGATGTGGACTTGAGGTCGAATCTGAACATTGGTGCCGTCTGTGGGAACGATAAAATTCGTTCTCGAACCCAGCCCCTTAGCCTCTACTGGAGGGCTTCTGTTCTGGATACACCAAATAGTCCCACATCGCGAGGCGTCCGAGGCAATGGGTAGTTTATATACAACACCCACACCTTTCAAACCACCGAGGCGCATTTTCTACAAAGGACAAAACCGTGACGGGTTAACCCCAAAGCGGACAATCTCTCGGAAATGTGGACTTGAGGTCGAATCTGAACAGTGGCGCCGTCTGTGGGAACGATAAAATTCGTTCTCGAACCCAACCCCTTAGCCTCGACTGGGGGCATCTGTTCTAGATACACCAAATAGTCCCACATCGCTTGGTACTCGAGGAAAATGGTAGTTTATATACAACACAGTCCTTTCAAACCACCGTACACCGTCGCAGTTTGGTCGATTCTAATCAAGGTAAGATCAGTGGCGCCGACTGTGGGGACTTCATAGTTTCCCCGACTTTTCCAGAAATAGACCAAAACTCACCAAAAAATCTCATTCACGACCATGGCCGGTGTCGGAAACCAGGAATTCGTGGCGGAGAACGTTCCCCTGAATCCTCATCACCACCAGCAGGATGGCCTTGAAGCGTTCGTCACGCCAGAAGGTAGCGCAGCGCAGGCACAAGTGACTCCACTTGATGTACCGCCACTGCAGCACGTACCCGCGCAGGAGGATCCGTTGGTGGTCCCACAGGTTCTATTAGGAGCACCAATGGAAACGGTGATGGCCACATTGGTCAACACCATTAATCGACAAGGACAGCTCCTTCGCGAGCAAACCGCAAACATGCGCGGACAAAACGAGCTGATACGCGAGCAGAATCGTCGTATCCAAGCGGTCGAAAATTTGCACACTGCATCGAGAATCTTGAGGAGCACTCATCGACGCAGGTCACCAACTCCTGAGAACAACCGCTCACGATCGAGGTCTAGGTCCCCGAGACCTGCACTTCGACGAAAGGCGGAGAAACCATTGAGTCCAGAACAACCGTTCACCTCCTCGAAGAAACAATCGCTCACCACCAAGGAGAGAATCTCCGAGCATTGGAGATGAGAGGCACCGAGGCGCCTTTTCTACAAAGGACAAAACCGTGACGGGTTAACCTCAAAGCGGACAATCTCTCGGAGATGTGGACTTGAAGTCAAATCTGAACACCGTGCATTGCACGGGTTAATTTTCATTGAAAAATATGGATTATTAAAATTTTAATATTTTTTATTTATTAATTATCTACAAAATTTACTTTATATATTCAATGTAATTTATCTAAATGTTCAATGTACGGAGAAGTAGGGCCCGACGAAGATTGAAATTTATCTACTCTCTGTTTTTTACGACGTGTTATTTTCTCCCCCGTAGCCATTTTCACCGGTCTCTACTACAATGCAAGGATCTCATGAACATAAAAAATTGAATAAATAACTTTTATATTATTTTTCAGATGAAGATCAACCTCCCCCGTAAGCCATATTTTTAAATGATTCTCTTGTTTAGAAAATAAAATTGCAAGCAATATAAAAAATAAAAAATAAGCATAAATATTAATGAATGTTTTAAGAAGTGACATTTGTGAGTAACACAGAAGATAAATAAATAAATAAATAGGCTCTCTGCCCCGTATTAAAACATTCATAGCAATATAACTTTGTAGAAGTTACAAAAAATAAACCCCGTACATGAGTATAAATATAGGTCCCGTGCAAATTTAAAAAAAAAAAATAGTCATGTATTAGTATATGAGTAGAAATATAAGTCCACATAGAAATATATGTCCTCATAAAAATTACAAAAAATATAGGGGTTCACTTTGATATTACATACACGTTCATTTTGATATATTTAATTTCTAATTACTTGTGAAATTTATTTTATATTTAATCAATTAAATATGAAAATAGTACACATTTAGATATTTTAAATAGATAGAACCCGGTTGAGAGTGATCTCCAGATCTAGGGATGTCAATTTGCATCCGTTAGAGCGGATCCCAGCGAAGATTGCCCCGTACGGAGATCCGAAAACAGGGATTTTTTCCCCGTGGGGATGTAGGCAAAACTTCCCCCAGAGGCAGTTCGGGCGGGGAACGGGGATCAAGCATCCGTCCCGGCGGATTCCCCGAATCCGTCTATATATACTTAAATATATATATTTTTACTATTATTATTATTCGAGGTTTATTTATATTTGACAATTCCAAGTTTCTATTTTGCTATGAATTATGATATATTTTGGTTATGAATTTTTATATGATTATGCATATGTCGTTATGTATTGTTTTTTTGCTATGAAAAATATTGATTTATTTATTAATAAAAAAGGAAAAAAATAATGTCATAATTTTGTCCGTAATATATAGAAATTTTCTAATATTCGATCTCCGTGGATCCCCGTGGGAATTGTGGGGATGGGATGGAGGCAAAAATTCCCCTGTAGGAATGGGGATGGAGGTAAAAATTCCCCCGCGGATATTTCGGGGCGGGGAACGGGGATGCTTCCTCCGCACATTCCCCGCCCCGTTGATGTCCCTATCCAGATCTGAATCCTCTCCGGCCCGACCTCTTATACCTCCTATTATACTCTAATCTAGGCCATTTATTTATTTATTTATTTTCTCTCTTCAGTTATATTCGTTTTTTACATGTGGATATTCAGCCATTGAATTACCGAAAGGAGAAAGGGCTGAACAATAATAACATGAGAGGATCTAATTTTGTGATCTATCACTATCCGTTCACAACAATATTGGTATTTTCTTTTCGGTCCCCGTAGAAATTATTAAAAAAAATAGTGTTTATATTGATATATAAAATATGAATATAAAGTCTTCCGTATTGATATACGAGTATAAATGTTGACCCCGTGTAAATTAAAAAAAAAAACTCGTATTAATATGAGTGTAAATATAAGTCCAGTAAAAATTACAAAAAAAGTAGGTCTCCCCTAGTAATATGAGTGTGTGTATTAAAACATTCATAAAAATTAGCAATTAAAATATATGTATTAATGTTTTCAAATTTTTTAATATATTGTACGTATTTGTTATGAGACACTTAATTCCACCTTATTTTAGATTATATACAAATTATATAAAATATATAATGCTGATGAGAATTATCAGAAAAAAAATAAAAATACTCCATAAATTACTTTCTACCTTAGACAATGTGTACAAGAAATAGGAATAAAATATAAATAAAATTGAAGAAATGTGGCCACTAGGAATCGAAATCGTGACCCTTTGCACATTTAGGCAAATGTGTAAAAGAAATAGAAATAAAATACAAATAAAATTGAAGAAATGTGGCCACCGGGAATCAAAATTGGACCCTTAGAGCATCCACAATGGTGGATCTTAACCTTTTAAGAATCGGTTCTTAATAAGATCTACCATTGGAGCAGTACAATTTTGAATTCTTAATAAGAACTGATTCTTATATAAGAGTTCTCTCTCTCCTCTGGGGCCCACCTTAATTTTCATTAAAATATTTTTTTTTATGGAACCGCTTACTTTTATATATTATTAATAATTAAATGATTAATTAAACATATATTATATGCATGCATTATATTGCATAACATGATTGTGGAAGATGAACGACACACGTACGCCGGTCATTTTAATTATTCTTATGATCAACATCCCAACAATGATGTTTCAACAAGTGACACACATAATGGTCCTCATCCAAATCTCGCACCATACCTTCAAAGAAGAGCACAAATTCAAGATAGGCGAACTCATCTTCAACTTCAACATGATCTTATCGAGCATATTTGGCAACGTTTTGGGCATGACGATCAACAAAATTAGTTATTTTTAAAATTATGTAATGTTATTTTAAATTATTTTTTAATTATGTAATTCTTAAATTTGGCAATATTATTTTAAATTAATTTTCGAATTTTAATTATTATTTTGAATTATAAAAAAATAGTACATATTAATTTTGTAATTTTATAATCCAATTAATTTAATAGTATAAAATATGAATTATTAAATAATAAGTTATTGTGATGTGGAGTTATTGACGGGACCCATTTAGAACTTTTGAAGAGGTGCTGGGTTGGAGAGATTGAGTGCTTATTAAGAACTATTATTAAAAAATAATAAATGAGTGATGTGTACATGTGGGACCCAGTTAAGATCCCAAACTTGGGGAGCTCCATTGTTGATGCTCTTAGCAAGCCTTGGATGGATATGCAAATGTCTTGATAGTTAGCCACATAGGAATTGAAAACATTATAGAATGTCACATATGACATGAATTAAGGATAAATTGACACATATGAAAAAGATCATGAAAGAGAAACTTGTAAACATATAAATAATAGATAGATTACATCGAATTAGATTAGACGATTCAGTGAGTCAGATACAGGTAGAAAAATTAAAAATAACTGTATTTCAAATAACATTCATCAATATAAAAATATTAAAGGTTTAGATTTAGTAAAAAAAATAAAATATTTTTTATAATGTATTTATGTTTTAGTAAAAAATCGCGAATACTTTGTGTTAGCGGGTAGCTTGTTCGCCGTGTAGCTTTTGTTCTTTATATATATATGTGTGTAATATATGGACTATTATTCTACTTTGTGTCTTATTTTTTTTTTGATACAAAGGTTGTACTTTGTTTTTAGTTGAAGAATTGTTGGAAAATTGATGAGTGAGAAAGGAAGAGAGAGAGTGATGTCGAGCAGTGACAGAGGCGAAGATCAAGTGAAGCAAGGTGAACGGATTCTCGCCCCGACCCGTCGACCCGATGGAACACTCCGAAAACCAGTTCGCATCAGAGCCGGTTATGTCCCTCAAGATGAAGTCGCTATTTATCAACCTAAACCTGCCCTAGTATGTTTACTATGTTTTTTTCTATAATAAAGTCTCAATTTTTAATATCAATTTTCAAACCCCAATAAAAATATCATAATGGGTTGTGTTCAAAATTCATTATTGTTATGTTTGTTATGCAGATGAGAAAGGAAATGGCTTCACACATTGGTCCTCCTGGTTATGACCCTCAATTGGATTCTAAACCAAAAACCAAAGCAGTTAAGAGGAATGAAAGAAAGAAGGAAAAGAAACGCCTTCAGGTTAGGACCCTCAATAAGTGCTTATCCATGAATAAGCTATAAGTTGTTTTAATAAGCTAGTTTGGATAGTTTATGAAAATAAGTGGATAAGTTGTTTTCATAAGTTCTCGTAAGTGCAGATAAGTTCAAATAAGTCATCCAAACAGGCCCTTAGTAAAAGTGTTGTCAATTATCGATTAGCAATGTAGTATAGCGAAATTTGAACAAACTGCTATTTTTTGTGATCTGCGATTGACAACATTGGTATTATGTTAGATATTAAGCTATTGGGAAGTGTATGTGTTATGAACTTATGTGTGTATACGTAGTTTTGGTAATTGCATCCTATTGTTGTGAATAGAGAAATTAAGTTGCCAGAGTTGTTTACTTTTTGCAGGTAAAGGAAAGTAGCTTAGAACCAACTGTAGTTGAAGATAGTATTAAGCAAGAAGCTATTGTTGTGGAGAATTCTGTCCATTCATTAACTTCTCAGATCAATGAACTAGCTGTTTCTGGAGATACCTCAATTGTTACTCCTACCACTAATTCTGTAGAAGCTTCGGAGCCAATTGGCTCAGCTCAAGATTTGGACAAAAGAATTCGAGCACTGAAAAAAAAGGTACTTGTACTTGTGCTTTATTTAGACTTTCTGCATTAGGAGAGATTAGCCTGACATCTCTATCTCTGTAAAGCATGTATCTGATAAAGATTCTATAAGCATTAGCACTCATTGGTTTTGAGTGTTCAATGAGGTTATTTCTAGTAAATATGAATGGTTATTTGTCATACATGTCTACATAGTAGATATGCCTTGAATGATTATATTTTATGTGTTCTCGACAAAACGTTTAATGACTTAATGTAGCTAAGATATTCTTTGAGCATAAAGATTAATGCCTGAAATTGAATTATACTGATTCCAAGTGGGTAATTAGGGTGAGGCGAATGATATCGATTAAACATTCCGGTCTCAGATGAAATTTAAAATGAAGCATGCAACTAGAGAAAAGCAATCTTGCTAGTGCTGGTTGTGGACATAATTTTGGCCCTTTTAGCACAGGTTATCTTATGAACGAACATTGGAGACACAATAGTCAGATACTCCTGCATACTTCTCTTATCGTAACATTGTATAGGAGCAATGTTGTTAGGTGGTGGTTCATGGTGGAATGGCTTGGCAGACTTTTAGGCAACCATTAATCTGTTATAAGCAATCTGTGAAAGGCTGCCATATTCCACCATCTGCCGTGGGTTTTTTAGCCTTCCGCCATATTCCACCATCTGCCAGCGACAACATTGTATAGAAGTACTTGAGGTGCCACTGTTATCCAGCATTTTTCAATATAAAGTTGAGGACTGTACAAAACTTTAAACTTTTAGGTAGTCTTTAGGTTGTGTCCAAAGAAAAACTCACTTCCAATTTATAAAAAAATGTGTCATCCATATTCTTCTTGTCTAGCGGCTTTAAGTTGTGACCAACATTTGAGTTGTTTGGTTGGAAAGGGCTCCTAGAGTTTCAAGTTTATTTCTTTAACTTTTTTTGTTACGCGATAGGATTGTATGAGATAACTATCATGACACAGTACATGTATTATAATTTTATCTATCTTGTTGAATAACTAGGGTTCACATAATGCTATTTTTTCTTAGCATTTGACTGTTTGGGTGCAGATTCGACTTACGGAAGCACTGCAGGAGAAAACCGCAGAGCAAGATTTAAAGCCGGAGCAGTTAGAGAAGCTAGCAAAACTAGAAGATTGGCGTAATGAGTTAAAACAAATGGAGGATAAAAAGGCTGAAATATCGGAAGCATGATTAAAGTGTTAAAATTAGGATGATAAGAATTTGTAGTTCTTAATGTTTCTTGGTTTGATATAAACTCTAAATCAGTAAATCAATCAAGGATTTTCTTTTCATCAGCTCTTTTTACCTTGCATTTTTTTGCTATAATATTTTAGACTTTTTAGTATATAACTGTTAGGGAGTTACCCCATCCAAAACCTTATATGCTAAAGAAATTCTGCATGAGCTTTGTGTTTGCTTGAATATTTTGAATACGTAGTCATTGATAGATGAATGCTCTCTATTACCTGGTCACTTGTTCTCCAAGTCGAGAGACTAATTTTTTTCATTTATTATATATTTTGGGTTGTAATGCTCACCTGAGCATACACACTCTCTCCCTACGCAAAGAGCTTCCATGGCTGCTTCTGACTCTGCTGTGAGCGCCCCTTGCTACTGCGTCCGCGCTGTGACTTGTGAGGTGGTCATTCCTCTTCATTATAGGGACTTTTTTTTGCTGTTCCAACTGGTTCATTGAGATAGTGGTTAAATGGATGAGTTTTTGTTATGGATGACTTAAGAAAATCTAGTGTTGAACATACTTGCATGACAGTAATAGATAGACTCGCAAGTGAAATGATGTGGGATTTAAACTTAGTTTATGGTGGTGACTAACATCAATTGAATTTCACAATGAGTTATGACAAATGTTACACCATTAATATATTGTTGACAGTTTAGAGTCTGCATTGCATTTTAAGCTTGAATAGTGAAGTATACTTTCATTGTATTGATGCCACCTATATGAAAATGGAGAAATACTTATATGCCCAAGTAAATTATGGTTAAGCACACTGACATCAATAAAAAAAAATAAAAATTAAAGTGATATTAATTGGTGTGATTATAATACTATTATTTTTCTTTTAATATTTATGATTTGTGTGTTCGCATAAATATATTTTATTTAGGATGGTGTCAATGGAAGACTTGCTCTCGTGAAAATATTCCTCTTAACTTCTAACCAGTACAAATCTTAATTTACTCAATAAGTTCTAACAATTATTGTCTAAAAAAAGTAAGTTCTAACAATTAACCAATATATGTCATTCAAAAAAGTTAAAGTAGCACATTTAAAACAAAATTAAAAAACTTGAATCGTCAACATAGCCAATCCTCTGCCTTGAAATAGATTTGATGTATTTAGTTTTTTGTTAAAGTAAAACGAAAATTAAACATCAGCAAGTGGAATTGCGTTCAAAAGACTTGGAGAGTCAAAGGCTTGTTAACAAGACTTGAAAATTGTACTTCATGGATCATAAAATTTAAAAGTTTTGCTAATGAAATGCTTGTTCAAAACACCTCAAAATTTGATAATATAAATAGAATATTGATAGCAAAAATATTTCTTGTTCACAAAATTTCAGCTGTAAGTTACGAACAATACATGTCGTTTCCTTGCTAAAAATAATACATTCATAACCTCATCTAAAAATACATTATCTGAAAAACTCCAATACTGGATAGTACTGTATCACTACATCGAGGTAGCCTCCAATGTAAATTGAATCACGCTATGTCGTCTAGTCATCTTCAACATTCTAACTCATTTACTATCATCATTCAACATCTGAATCACCAGGCCCGTCAATTAAGAGTTCAAAATCATCAGAGCTCCATCTGCAAACCAGGTGTAGTCGAAATGTAGCCATCATGACTCCCATCAAACGCTGTCAAAAGCAGTAACAATGTAAGCCACACTAAAACGTTAATAATGTACATAACATACGAATAGTGTTAATTGAGGATAGCTTATATGCTTATTACTAATCCAAATTATCAATTACTTCAGTTCCTAATTGAGGATAGCTTTGATGGAACATAGTATTGAGAATTTTATGAGTAAACAAAATCATAAGCAACATTTCTATGTGAGCATCACCACCCCCACACACAAGAAATAATCAATTGTGGCAATGTGAACAATCTAACGGTCACTATATAAAAATTGAAAGATATCGCGACGACAAAATCATATTAAAGCTTTCAAATGTTCACTATCAAAAGTCATCCTAGTTCTCATCTTTGATCCAAAACATATCTTGCTAGAATAACACATGGCAGGAAGTAGTTATTAGGTTGAATCATTCCTAGAGTAATGTTACTTCAAGTTTCGAATTACTGATATTGCAAGTAAAGTTCTCGAGTCACAATTTATGCTCACTAACACATGGCACAGAGGTAATAACAAAAATATGAAACAACTAACCAGTATGCGAGATGCTTCAGGTGACAAAGGCTTTCCCTCTTCACAAACAACATAGTCAGAAACAAGCTCCACAACTCCTGAAAATTTTGAAAATGTAAATCATTTGTCTTCTATTAACAGGTTCACTTAAACAATAATCACGCGCCAATGCAACAGTATACCTTTATTTAACCGAACAGGCATGCCTTGCTTCCGAAGAAAGGGTTCCATCTCATGTGTGAAATGCTCTAAAGGTCCCTCCTTGAGTTCCACCTGAAACAGTCAGATCTTGAAAATATGAGTTTTATTTACAAAATTTATAAGGCATGCCATGTGCATGAGCACCTAAAGGCATTTGCATGAAATAAATTATGTTGAATATAAATTAGATTCAAACACCTTTTCTGTGGCAATGCTTCCTGTCCTTGCAAAGTCATATCCCTCAAATTCATTAAACAGCCTGCAAATGCATCATCGGAAAAATCAGGTTCCACTCAAAGAAAGGGCAGTAAAACATCTAGAGCAACCCAGTTCGAAAATGTAAAAGATTGTTTTTTTATTTTCTTCACCAGAAAATAGTTTAGAGTAAACCATCAAACGAGTCTCGGACGCTCTAAATTAGATCCCTGACTTCATGAATATTTCATAAAAGTCCCTAAAACACTGTTAAATTGTCAAGTTAGTCCCTATATTTAACCACCTGCTGTCAATTAAATCCTGTATTTTACCACTTACTATCATGTTGGTCCCTAATTCTATCCACTTGTTCTCGATTTAGTCCCTAACATATTCTTGGAAGGACTAATCTGAGTAAAATTTAACAAAGTGAACCTAGTGTTTGAGAGTATCTATAAAGTGATATAGCCCAAGAACACACATTACTATCCATCAATAGAAAATATACCTTTCAACTTCTTCTCTAGAAAGATTGGTAAAAACCATCCCAGCATTTCCACGCAATAGCTATAAGAAGCAAAATAACAAGCAAAATAAATTAAGAACTAAGAAAAAATTATTAAAAATAAAATAAAAATTAAAACTAGAATTAGAAAACAACCTTTGAAACCTTATGAAGATTAGGTTTAATTTCATCAGAAGGAGAACGACCAAGAGCTACTTGCATTACTTTGTTGGATCCAAGAAAAAACCTACTACTTTTTTGTAATTGTTCCCTAAACTCTTTCAATTTCTGGTTTCTCATGTTCTCAAAAGAAAATACATAAACTGAATTGTAATTTTCAGCTGCATCTCTTATTGCATTCACTATCAATTCTTTGTGACCTCTTCCTTTTTTCGTTGTCTTTGAAAGTGTAACTACAATAAAACATAATCAAATCATATTCATCGTTAACACCATCGTGCTTTATTCGAATGAAATAAAGATATAACAAAATCATAGATACCTTGTTTGTTTCTCTTAGACTTTGGCATGTTGAACTATGGAGGCGGTTTCGATGTGATTGTGCAGAGGTTCGTTGTTTATGCTCTCTGCAAAGTGTTGTAGGGTTTAACAAATGAACTTTGTAGGTTTTGTCTTGTTTCTTCGGGTTGGGCTTATAATTGGGCGTTTTTTCAACCTCCGATTCAAGATGGGCTTTCTTTGTGGTCTCGTTTTTTGTTTTATTTATTTGAGCTTATCTTCCCTCTATGTTCTAAACACACTCCCCCTTTTCTTTTTTTCCTTGGTCAAGTAGCCTACCGGCTTGAAATTTCATCCTTAAAGTGGATAAGTGGGATGACCGGGTTCGAACCCCGGCCCCCTGCATATATAATGCGGTGTCCAACCAATTGAGCCAAGCTCATGGGACCACACTCCCCCTTTTCTTAACTTAACGACAAAATTGTCCTTTTTTTTAATTAAAAAAATTGAGGAAGAGGTTTTTTTTTACGGAAAATTGAGGAAGATGTTGGTGTCGCAATTTAGGAATGAAAACCTTGGAAATCAAAGGGCATGTACAAAGATATTTACATTTGTCTCCTTCTATGTATATTCTCGATGTGCTTGCAGACACGTTTAGATTTAAAATTCTATGTTGTAAAAACCAATGCAGCATGGACACTTCTCAAATTAAGCGTGTCGGTGTCGGACACGTGTTCGTGTTGGTGTCGGACACCGACACCTACACTTATGATTACACTAAATTATGTAATTTTTTCAAGACAAAGGCTACAAAATTTCATTTGTTAAACCCTACAACACTTTGCAGAGAGCGTAAACAACGAAACTCTGAACAATCACATTGAAACCGCCTCCATAGTTCAACATGCCTACAATATTTTTGAGTATACATATTGTATTTATGTTTGTATAATTTTCTACGTGTCTAATCTCATGGTTTGGGGAGTTTTACTTGGGAGAAATGGTACTCAAGATTACCCATTAAAATGAACTCCAAATTAAGCGATCAAAATATAGTTTGTTATCTATCTATCTATCTAATCTATCTAATATAACTTGAGAAAATCAGATACTTAGGATATATCTAAACTAACCCTTTTATTTAGCCTTCCACGTCAGCAATTTTGAAGACATTTGTGACTAATAACTAATAATTAAGCACATGCAGTTTTATATTTTTTTAATGCATGTTAAAATTTATTCACAACCTGTATTTGTATACTATTTATTTAATATTTACTATGTATCTACTCCACCTTTTCCTTCCTCTTGGCTGTCTGATGGGACTAACATGAAGAATTCACCTTTCCAATTTTCAATATATTTTTATATATACTTGACTTCACTTTTCCTGCAAACATAAAAAGAAGGTCACTCAAAGTACGTATCTCACTCCCTTCTCTTATATTTTTTGTAGAACGAAAATTTGTCCTATTATTTCCACTAATCTTCTTCATCATTCACTGTTTTAGGTTCATCTGTAGAGACAACACCAACAAACAACAACGCAAGTATTAAACTTACTAAAAATAATTTATTATAGCTGTAACAAAATCACTTACTATGTTTTGACCTGGTTCATATTGCATGTTATGTTGTTTCAAGTCTATTCTTCCGAAACCTGAAAGATCTAAGATAGTAGTGAAGTATTGTACATGTGTTTGACAAATATGTTTTATAACTATAACAATGTATTTTATCACAACTTGCATGACAAGTCCCAACCATGTCAAGAGCTTTAAATAATATCAAAGACATCACTGACAAAAAAGAAGTTTGGAAACTTGCAGTCAAAATTGATGATATATGGACTACTATCAAATCAGAAAAAGAATATGCTGAAATGATTATTAGAGATATTCTTGTATATTATTTTATTTTAAGGTTTTCAATTTAAAGTTAGTCTACAAATGTTAATATATATAGTCAAAATACTTTAACCAAATACATCAAAAATTTTGGATTTTTATTTTCCTTATATTTTCGGACTGATGAATACATTTCAAAAAAGCTTTGTACATATTAATGATGCCAAATATTATTACATTATTGAAGTGCATGTGAACAAACAGCTTTAACTCTGAGAATGAATCTATCACGTGATAAGAACTTATTTCAAATTTTTTTTTCTTTTTGTTTTTTAGTGGTGTGCAAGAAAAAAATATTCTTATTCCCCAAGAAAAAACTATCCTCATTTTACAAGAAAAAGGGGTAAAAATAGTAAAATACAAAAAAAAAAAATGGTTAAAAGATATTTTTCTTTGTACTAAAAGAAAAATGCCGTTACATTTTAATTTTATTTTTAAATTGAAATTGAAAATATTTTGCAAGCGGAAGTGTTGGCGCCTTCGAAATTAAGCTCCCTCACACTTCCATTTCCTAATTCTTCAATCGCATTTTCAGTCCTCTCTCTCTCTCTCCATAGCTCTCGCTATGGCTTCTTCCACCGAATCATCTCTCATCTCTAAGCTCAAAACCTCCGATTCTACAGACATCTACACCCTAATCTCCGATTACCTTCATCCTTTCTCCGATATCATTTCTTCATCTTCATCTTCCAAACAAAACCAAACCCTAATTCGTCAATTACTCAAACGTTTTCTACCATTCATTAACACTTCATTATCAATTCTCCCTAAACGTATTCCAGAAATTCCTAATTCAAACCAGATCTTAATCAACGAATTGTTCAAAGTTTACATTCTCTGTTTGAATTGCTTAGAATCTGTTTCTTCTCAATTGGATGCTAAACCCTCAACTTTCCATCTCCAGAGAATTCGAATGATTCGTTGTTTTGAGTCTTGTAGTATGTTTCGTGAGGCTGAAGTTGAAGTATTTAAGCTTTTGGAGAAGGTTCATGGAGTGAAAAAGAAGAAGACTCTTCCTGAAATTGATAAAAGTAGTGATGATAGTGGTTTATTCGTCGTTTTAGTAGAAATTGCTGTGACCTTAGTTAGGTGTGCTTCGATGGCTTCTGATAAAGATGATGGTTACTTCAGAAGAGTGCTTCATTTGATGGATGAAGTGAAGCCATGGCTTAGGTAAGGTCTCAATGTTTTACATTTTGTATTCGTCTTGTGTTTGCAACTACGGAGCACGGCCACGGGACACGACCCTGACACCGATAATAATTGGAGAAAATGACATAATTAAGTGTAATGTAAGTGTCGGTGTCGTGTCGGTGTCCAACACGTACACCGACACGTATCTGACTAATCCAAGGAGTGTCCGTGCTTTATAGGTTTGCAACAATTGTCTATTTTTGTATGCTATGGACTGTTAAAGGCTATTCAATTTTCCATGTTTATACAATTTACTGTTTCAGGGAATTGGATTCCAATTCGTATGAGAAGTTTCACAAGGTGTTAGTATATAACTTGGGTAAATGTGCTTTAAATTTTCTCGAGAAGACTTCATTCTCTGATAAAGATTTGATGATCACTTTTTGCCGAACGACATTAATTGAGTATGCAAAGTCTTCTATTAAAGATCAATTGTTCAAGGTAAATTCACTATTTACTCTCAGTTGTGTGTATCATTAAATATTTCACTCGCAATGCTGATGAAATTTTGAATGCAGGTTGCCAAGAGGATGTGCTCCGTACTTTTCATGTCGGAGGAAGATAGATTATCGTATATCATGGATATACTGGATTGTGTTGCTCGTGAAATCAAGGTAAGGATGTATATTAAACTCTACGGCTAGAACTCAGTGATTTTGGATCAAATTTTGCAAATCTAGGGACACTGTTTTTCTTAATTTGATTCAATTGAATGCTGTTAAGGTCATGTTGTAAGAATATTAGTACAAAGTAATTATACAAAGCTACCACCCAGTGTTTAAAGTTACCACCCAGTGTTTAAAGTTTATGGTTATTGGACTAAGAATAAACTGCAAGTTGATTTTCGTTTATTTGACGAGTTTTTGTGCAAGACCACTTTTTAGTTACTAATTTAGTTTGTTTTCCATCTAAACAACAATATTGGTATTTTAATGTTGGAGTTCTTGATTCTTATATTAGTCAATTATATTTATCCTCCAGGTCAAAGAGGGAAATGCTGGAACAGATTTTGTTGAACTTGTATATTATTGTGTCAATAATTGTAAGACTGCAAATGCAAGTATTTGTTATACATTTGCAGCATATCTGAATAAAACAGCAGAACATTATAAACAGGTTTTTATTTTCCTTCAAGTTTCTAGTTTGTAGTTTTTATTTATGCAGCCGCTTCAACCTTTTATATTCCACTTTGATTGAAGTAATTTGGCACTTTGGCAGTTTATGAAACCCCTTAACTCAATACTGAGGCTCTATGCTGCTGGGTTACTCCTGGTTAGCTGTAAATTGAGGTCCATAGCTGAAGACCCTGTATCCTCTGGCACTGCAAAATTTGAATGTTTGCTGGGAACTTTACTTGAAAATAAGAAAATTCTACAGAGTTCACCACCTTTGCTTGGTTCCTTGCATATTTGCAGCAGAAGTAGTTGTATCTCACTCAGTGTTGAGGACCAACCATTTGATGGCCACACATGCACACAGTCAGCTGATTGTGAGGCTTCTAGGACTTACCTACCATTATATATAAAGGCATTGGAGTTTCTATGCCTACCACTTGCTAAATCAGTAAATTCAGAATGGAAACAGTTAATAACTGAAAAGGATGATGCTTCTTCTACAACTATGCTTTCCACAGTTGAAGATGCATTTCACGCCCTTTGTCAATTTATTCTTTATAGTCCAAGGTATATTCAGCGTATATCTAAACTATTTTGGTGAAGTAGCGTTTTCCTGTTTGGCTTGTATCTTTCTATTTCATTCTACCTTGGCTATTCTGTTCACTTTATGGAAGACAAGAGTTCCCAATATTCTTGTCTTTGTCACATCAACTGTTTTGTTTCTAAGAAAATATTGTTTGCCATATTGTTTATTAATAAAATATTGCAACAAGTTTGATAGATTATACCTTCTGTTTATTTCATCTTGTGCTATTTGTGATGAAAAACATCTAAAATTCACTTCTTTCTCACTGCAGTTGTCCATTTGAAAAGAATGGTGACGGATTTGGCGAAAAGAGTAGAACATTGTGCATTGTAAATCTGGCAGCTTTCACTCTTTCCATCAGAACCAATCTTAAACTTCAGGTTCTCCTTATTATCACAAAGTGTTGTTTACGTGTTATCCTTTCTACCATAATATTTTCCCACTAAAAGTCTAAAATCATCTTATTGAATTTCTTAAATGTTTGTAGAATGATACTCCCTTTGGTCACTATTACAAGCAAAAAGATGCTTCAAATATTGGTTACTATTATAAGTAAATGTTAACTATTTTTGAACCATTTAATGTATGTTATTATTCCTAACATACCCTTCATTTAATTCAAAAGCATTTAATGTATGTAGTTGAATGAGTTTTTGCACTGAACATAAAAAAGGACAATTTTGTAAATTAATTGCACCGTGAATTGTGAAATTAGTTTTTCTTTTTTGGCTCATAATAGTGTCTATAAGGAGTATTAAGTTGTGTTAAGTAAAACTAATGTTCTATGCCTCTATTTCAGGAGAGCACACAATTGATTAAGCATATCATTGCAAGCAAGTGGGTTGATACAGAAGAGTTAAAATACATAAGTAATTGTCTCCGTAATATTGCTGTAGTTTTGTACAAAAACAAGCAACCAAAAGAGGTATTCCATTTTTTTAATTGAAATTTTCTATGCAATGTAGTATTTCATGGAAACATCATACAATTGTTTTGTAAAATATTTCAGTAAGAGAATCGGACCTGTCAAAAGTGAAGTATTTGGTGCAATATAGATAGATACATTACATGAATCTTATCTAGTGCATTTTATAACTATAAACAGCTTAGCCTGAAAGCTTCAAGCATTTAGCAAGGACCCACCTTTGATGCATTTTAACTCAGATATGGCCCACATGAAAGGCCAATAGAGTTGTAATGTGGCTGAATAATGAAACTGAATCTTTAAAATAAATCTATGAACAATAATATGAAAGCAAGAATCCAAATAATAAGAATAAACACCCTCTACTATATAGGAACACTAGAAAAATGAACAAAATGATAACATTTCACAGCTCTAAAAGATGCGAGCCCTATAATATGGTTGAAAAAGATTCTAAAAAATAACTACCAGACTACTCTCTTTCCCTCAATAACCTGACCGGAATTTTTTGACAACACCACTCCTTCACTTGGGATAACAACATCCTCCTATATCTAATTTCCACATTTCCCCTATTTTTGTATAGAATAAATTCTCTATATCTTTGGTCCATGACTAAATTGATCTAGCATTTGGTCTAAATCAGTTTGAAATGCGTCAAACTCTACTTTGCCCTGAAGGTGCACACTACTCTTAGCAGAAACATAAGTTATAAGACTGAATGGTATGAATCAAATTCAAGGTTATCTAATGAACCAACCTTTTGCCTTGTGCCTTTTGAGATTCCTCATCAACTAGACATGAGGCCAAATTTGTCTTTTTATGTCCTGGCCTTGGCAATCCTCACTTCATGAGAAATTTTTAGTGACTGAGTTAGGCTAAATTCTACTAAGATGGTATAATAAAACCCTATCCTAGATTTGTTATCGTGTCACAAAAGTAACCATACTTAAACTATGAGTAAAACACCTGGTCATGCAAGACTGCTGCCTTTGTTCTGCTGTTTATGACTTTGCGAAATTAAATAAGTTCAAATATTTAGATTGTGGTTGAACAACGAGAATGTGAAGGAGGTGTATCTTAAAGTAAACAATCAGAATGTAATATCTTTTGCTAAGTATGTTACTTTTGTTCTTGTATGATGTATCACTACAGGCTGCGAAAGTTCTAAACTTGGGCTGTAAAGCATCATGGCTCTGTATTAAATGCCACTGTGGTAATCTGTCAGAAGTTGCTTTGAAAGAGTTTGTAATGGATGCATACACAAGAAGTGCAATGCTTTTAGATTTTCTATATGAAACCAACAATCTTAAGATAAGAAAGAAATTGATTGAGACCCTTAAAAACTGGTCCACTGCTAACGATCTGTTTGAGAAGCTTCCAGCTCCTATACCTGTGGTGAAGCAGTGGGTGAAGGTAGCATTACAAAGCATTTAATTTTTGTATTCAACTGGTTACATTTTAAGTTTGTTTCTTCCTATTGATTGTTATATCATATTGTATGCATGCAGATAGAATGCAAACGTGTTAAGGATGTTGATGAGAGGGTTGATTCTCCTAGCTTATACAGTCTATTGTCATCTTCTACAGAATTGTCAAAGAGGGACATTGGCACAATCTTAGAGCAGGTTCAGTCGCTTCGTAGACATTTCCTTCGAATAGAAACTTCATAACAATTTTTTTGCTATGCATTTGATGTTTATTGGACCTTATGTGATTGTGTATCTTTTCTTTTTCTGCATTATGCCTGTTTAGGAACTTACTGCATACGAAGAAATGAGTTATAAATACCCAGAATTCTGTCAGAAAATGCAAATGAAAATCACAAATTTCCTCCTTCAAAATATATATATCACGCCAAATAGTTCTTTTCAAATGGCACAAACTCTAATCAGAAAGGGAAAGGCATTACGGTTTTGCGGCATAGGTGGTATCCAGGACTGCATTCAGTGTTTGTCAGAAGCAATCATCATTATGGTATGCTGTTTGGCTCTTCTTGTGTCTCCCTCAAATATCTAAACTCTATTTTCTGTATAGTTTTTTATATTAGAGATGCATAGGCCATTAATATGAAGCCCATTTCCGCAGAAGGAGATTTCTGGTGAGATGTGTACCATAACAATTCCCCTTTATCATCAGTTGGGTGTGGCATATTGTCTACGTGCACTATGCACCCAGGAAGCTGAACCTTGTTCAGAGGTACTAAGACATGCTGATAATTTCCACGTGCTTGTAATTTTTTTCCACTACGTCTACACAATAGTCAGTTTTCTTGGTTTCCCTTTCATATATGTTGAGGGATTTGGCAACTTCAATGGTGTATTCTTTGTTCTCTTTTCTTTAAGCTTTCTTACAATTTTAAAGTTTTATTTTTTATTCTCCTAACTATTTGTAATCATCTTCTCATTATTAATCAAACAAGCTTATCTTCGATTGTACATTAAGCAGCAAATTTTTGAAGATGTCAAGGCTGCTTTGGATCAATGGTTGGGCATTTCTTGTGTGGATTGCTTTGAAGAGGGAGAGTGTTCTGTTTTTTCTGACAGTATAATGATTCTACTTTACAACATAATTGATTTATTACACTTGAAGGTCTGTTTTTCTTAAATATTATTGGTTTATGCAGTTTTTGCACAAGATTTATGGTGATAGTATTTTGGTTTCAACAATATCTCTTTAGGGTTTCATGGAACTCTTCAATGATGCATACCGACTGGTGATCAGAGTGTTCAAATTGAAGAGCGTCTCACTGGAAAAGTGGCTGATCTTATTATGGGAAGGTAGAAGGCTTAGTCACGCTCTCTGTGTTTCACCTGTGAATGAGGCATTCATCCTAAATTCATCGGACGAGTTTAGCGATCTTTCAAATATTAATTTCTGGATACATAATCTTAAGGGAAACCAATCCTCATTAATAGGGTTTCAACAGAATTTCTCTTTTTTGTTTGCAAGCTCTCATAGGAGTTCTTGCGATCATGGTAGTTCTTTTCAAGTAGAAATCACAGTTGATGAAGTTCAAAAAGCTGCACTCGACCTGATTTCAAATGTAAGGTCCTTCTTTGACACAATTATCATACTTTATTTTAATTTAACTCATCACTCTATTCTCTGTTAATCTTCTCCTAGGTTCCTGTTCCAAGTCATTGCACTTTTCTTGCTGGATGTCTTTACAGTGATTTGTGCCAAAGACTCATTGCAAATGGGAAGCTAGTAGAGGTAAGTAGCAATGATTGTGATTTTAGTCCTTACAGCACTGATCATCATCCATTTAACTTAACTAAAGATCATTGCTATTTGAAGCATGTCTCATATTTGTCATAAGTGCTTCTTTTTGTGTGAGAGATGCAACACTGCTGATTAATTTTAAACTTCTATATGGTTTTTTTTCTAGTCAACCAAAACTGCCTGGACTTGACGTCTGATAGCTTATCAATTTTCTACCATAACGATGTTTTTGGTTGGGTAGGGGAATAGTGAACACTTATCTGGGCACAATTTAAGCATAGTTGGAAAATTAAGAATGTAAAAGCATAACAGATTTAGACTTGATTATTTATAATTTCTTGTCCTTTTATCCATTTTTTCCCTATTTAAACAAGCAAACCTAGATTTTTTAATGTCAAAACTTGAATTTTATTGTCACTCTTATGTGATCTTTTTTCTAGTTAAACAAAACTAGTTAACATTTTTTCTACCTGAACAATCTTCTTGGTTAGGTAGGTGAATAGTGAAAAGTGATAACGTATACGAGCACAATTTAAGCTTAGATGAAAAATAAGATTGTAAAAGCATAATGGATTTAGACTTGTCATTTTCTCCATATTTTTTTCCTATTCAAACAAGCAGACCTCGAATTTTAAAATTAAAGCTGTGTGTTTTTTTGTAGGCATTTACAGATGACCTATCAATGAAAGTCATAATTTTTGTTTTGTTTTACATCTCTTTGCCCTTGCTATGTTTCCCGACTTATAGTATTCCTTTTGCCTTTTTTACTTATTACTTATTAGGCACTTTCATTTGCAAAAGAAGCTCATGGATTACATGCCAAACTCTTCAAAGTGAAATTTAGGCACATTTTTCAGAACCATAATGAAAAGAATAATTTAACAGTTGATTTTTCGAAGAATCTTATGGACGGTGTTGATAAAATTGAGGTGGACATGTCAGTTGTCAGGGAAGTGTTTCTATTTGACTCAAAACCATGGGATATAAAGGACAATTATCTGAGTCCGTGGAAAATTATGCAGCGTTACCTTGAGAGCACTCTTCAGGTTTGGCTTATATCTAGTCATCCTATCATTTATTGAATTATATTATTTGTAGGAAGCGTTTTATGGACTGCATTTCATTGTCATTTATGCATGCAGATAGGAGTCATCTATGAAATTATCGGAGATGGAATTGAGGCTGAAACCTATCTTCGATGGGGGAAAGCTATATCCTGTTCACTTCAATTGCCTTTGTTTATAGTTGCTTTCTCTTCCCTCTTAGGTATGTAAGTTACTTCTAGTTGTATTCTTATTACCCTATTGGATTGGTAAGTTTTTCTCTCTCAATTTTCGATGTAAAATGAATTTGCCATTTTTTGGTTTGAATTACTAGGTAAACTCTATGTTACGAAAAGACTTTGGGATTTGGCAGAAAAGGAACTTCAATGTGCTGAGCAGATTTTGAATGATAACAGCACACCATTTTGTTGCTCAAAGTGTAAATTAATACTTGAAGTTACTCTTCACGGGTATCTTGGAGATTTGTGTCAAAGTAAATTAAACTCTTGTGAAGATGGCATTTCTGAAGAGACTGCAAAAAATTGGTACACATCAGCTCTGAATAAATTAACTCTTTCTGAATGGAAAAACCCTCTGAGTTGTCCTGAAGACGATGGTGATGCAACTGCAGCAGCTGCAAAATGTGATGCAGGAAAGACTTGCACTTGCTCTATAATGAATGAAGCGCATGAAGATGTAATGAAATCTACGAAAGTAGGGCCAGGAACCAAGATCGGACCCAAACAAAATAGAAAGTCTAAAAATGCAGCCAAGGTTATATCAAAGGAACCAAACATAGTAGTTGAGAACATATCAAGGATAACTCGTTCCAGATATCGCTCTATACAGAACCAGCATACAAGCATTTCTAGGAAGTTAGAAGTCAATGAAAATGTGGATGGGAACCAAGTTTCTGATCCATCTGACATGCTTAGTCGGAAGGAATCAATTTCAACCGGGACAGATTGCAGCATTTCTTCAAGGTGTGTCATAACATGCGCTTTATCTAAAATGAAGCGTTGGAACTACCTTCCATATGAAGTTGTGAAATCTGGGTTATTGAACGATTTTATTATTCTCAAATGGGAGTTTGTTCGGAGGAAACTTTCAATGAAGCTACTGACTCGAGTAGGTATGCGTACCATTTCATATTTTATGTATTGTATGCACAATTGTTCTGTAGTCATTTCCACCTAGTAAATAGAGTGGTAACAGACTTCCATAGTCTCCAAGCGTTAGCTGTAACTTCACCAGATTAAGCATCAGTTGAATAATTAGCCTGCCTCTAAAATCGCAACACCCGTCTTCATGCCTTTGCAGAGACTTTCTGGAAAATGGAAGTTTACTCATGTTGGCATGTAAATTGCTCTTTAGTTCAATTTGTGTATTTTTTTAAGATGTTTGGATTGATAATACAAGATGGAATGAAATGAAATAGACAAGTTATATTTTAAAAAAATGAATTTTATGTCATTCTACTTTATACCATCAATCCAAACATACCCTTATGGAATAAAGTTTTTGCCTCCTTTTTCTAATACGAATGTTCATCTGCAGTGAAGTGTTTTGCATATCCCGGTCAAATCGATGAAGCACAGAAAGTTCTTCTACAAAGCATGTCACTTCTGTTTAACAGAAACCCATTCTCCCACACATTTTCATCAATTCCTCTAGATTCTTTTCACCAATTGGTTGCAAAGGAGATACCAGGAGACTTATTTGCTATCGAGCGTGCAGAGATAGTTTATAGCATATGTTGGCATTCTTTGAAATGCTATCATTCCAAGTTTACGAGGTAGGCATTGACATCCAAAACATTCTGACACTGACTTGCCTCTCAGTTCAGCAATAATAAACAAATGGTTTACTAACTTGGGATGCATTGATAATACTGTTTGACATGCTTTCTGAAAATGTGTGAGCCTTCTAAATATGGCGTTTGAGCTGTATATTTGTCATCAGCAAGAATAATGTGCTTGCTTAACTAGGATTGTTCTCTAGACGTAATAGGCAAGAGTTGGCAAGCACCTGGAAATTGTGGCAAAAATATTGATTTCTAAATCCAATTTTTTTCCTTGTTCTTCCAGATCCATTGTGCTCTTGTGGAAATCTTTTATTGCTTTCCTGTATTCCTACACTAGTATCTCCCTACGAGTTATGTTTGTAAAATTGTTATATTTGCTGCTCTGGGGACATAACATTTTTCTAACTAACTTTTATTGACTTTTGACATTTTGGTTTTTCCTTACAGAAACATTTTTTGCAATCTATCTCACGTCAAGTTTGAAGACATAGCTTCTTGGCTAATGGTAGCTTTTGTACTCTCTCGTGAGGTTCCCATAGTTTTTCAAAAGGTTGTATTCTATATCTTCATGTCATTATTATGTGACAATTTTCACCTAATTGGTTTACTTTTTTAATTGGCTATAATTTCATAATTATGAACACCTTAGACATTGATACTTGACAACGTTTAAAGCATAAAATAAAATAAAATCTGAAGTGTATATCTTGGCTTTCTACAACTCTATTATGGATTTATTTTAGTTGATATCCACATTCTGTATGTGGAAAGTTCTACCATATATCCTTTTCCATGTTGATAATTGAAAATTAAGTAGAATCGACTTTATATAAGAACATAAGTTGTGGTATACTTAAGATGTTGCAGTAATGCGTTGGATGACTCATGTTGTTTTATGAAGTGAAAATGCATGCCGTGTTACTTAATAATCCAAATTCTTAGCTTTTTTTTATCTCTTACTTGGTTTCTATTGTTTTATCGATTGGGCTCTTTCGCAGTTTATGATTTTGGTTTGCTAATGATATTGCAACAGGTGTCTAACTTGCTTGCTGCGATGTTTGTGGTTTCTTCTTTGAGTGAAGAATTCTCAATGCCCTCTTTTAGCAAAGTTTTCGAAGAAAATTATTGGTCTTCATACTTCCACCAAGCTTCGATTGGAACTCATCTTACTTACCAGTTTCTTTCACATTTAACTGGGCGATGCAAGGTACAGTCTCTTGTTGAAGTTGAGGCATATCTTTCATGTTTATCAATATTATGGAATTTTATCCATGGCTTCTATCATATGCTATGACTCTTGAAATTAAATGTTGGAAATATTTTTGAATATTATTTATAAATGTTGTCAAGTGTACAAACACTAATGTGTTTTATAGACTACGATTTATACCTAACATGCCTGATTAATGGACCAAATGTAATGACTAACATAATTACAAATAACATCTATTTAGAAGACTTTCTCTCAAGTTGGTGAATGAGTATCTATTGTTCCTAGCTTTCAAGTTGGCTGAATAGTTCTGTTGGTAAGCCCTTTGCTAACACATCTTTCAGTTGATGCCCATAAGGAGTAGGTTGTACTTATGAAGCCACTATTCAACTTCTGCTTGATAAAGTGTCGGTCTATTTCATTGTATTTTGGCCTATTATGTTGAACATGATTATAAACAATACTGGTAGCCAATTTATTGTCACAAAACAACTTCATAGGATTTTGGCCAGGGGAGTGCAAAACAACCTGCTATAGTGCCAAATCCACTCTTAAAAATCCGGTTATTTCTAAAATAAAAATTAGCCAGTCCACTTTATTTTTTTCACATATGGTTGAATTAACGAAATTTGAAAAGTGGTTATTTCATGGATATCCATATCCAAAACCAGATTTCTTAATTTAACCTCTGCTGCTATAGTTGTCAAAACCTTGAACCCTAATTTCAATTTCGTCACCCAATCTTCAGATTTTGCAAAATTGAAACAATCTTTAGTTAGATTCATTTCATAAGATTTCTAAGAATATACTGATAAAAAAACCTGCAAAACTAGAGAAAGAGTGAGAAAGAAGGGTATGTGTGTGACAGCAGTGGCGTGACGCATAGGGCTTCTAGTTCTTGCATATTCTTCTTCGATTGTTCTTCTTTCCTCAGTAAAAATGATGCACCTTAGGGCCCAAGGATCATAAGTTGAACAACACAGTACAAGTAGTTGTGTAGTAAGTTGTAAGTTACAACATTTTTGTTTTATTATGGAAAATGTAACACAACATTTGTTTCATTGTTGCTTGTTAGTTGATGGAAAATGTTGGGGCTGTGTGGGGTAGGGCTATACGATCCTGATTGGTATTTCTAGTTCTCTCTTGGTATTAATGGGGTTTGGCCAAATTGATAAGCTATCTATTTGGCTATTTTCAACTTTAGGATGGTGGTATCCATAGGACAAGTATAAAGGCATTTGTCACATGCTTAATCTTTTGTTTTATTATGTTCAATAATCTCTTCTAAAGTCAAACGTGGAATTTGTATTTTAATGCTGTCCAGTCCTTCATATTTTAGCGAATCAAATGCATCCTATGATTTCTTGCTTCTTGTTCACTGTATGCTGTATTTATGATATATATGACAGGCAGAAGTTGCACATTAAATTAATCAATTTCTATTTCAGGGTCCATATGTTACCGGATCTTCTTGCATCAAAGAAGTCACATTTCTAAGGTAAAAATTCTCCTTATTGCATAATAAAGAAATGAATCAGTTCAAATACAACCTGAAGCAATACTATAATTGTATGTGTTTTTGTGTTGCAGGACTGCTCCTGATTCCACCATAGATCTTTCAGAACATGTGAAGAAGTTTTTTGCCGGTCTTCCACTCACAACCATCATCAGCATAAGTTTGCTAGAACGTGAATATACTAGTTTACTGCAGGAGTTGTTGCCTTATCATGCACGTGTTCGACAATGGATGTTGGTTTCACGACTGAATTTTAAGACCGAACCTGTTGTGATGTTATTGCCATTGGATTCTATTTTACAAGGTATATAGCTCCTGTTGGTACAAAGTAACAAGATATCAAAATCTTATACTTATAAATTTCATGATGTTTGACAATTCATAACTGTTCATCACCTTTTTCAGATGAGGGTGATCTGAGTTCAGACTTTTTTCAAATGTGTGAGAAACCCAATAAAGTCTGGCATTGCCCATGGGGTTATACAATGGTTGATGACATTGCACCAGCCTTCAAAACCATTTTGGAAGAGAATTACTTGACATCAGCGTCTCATTTTGAAGAGACACAAGAGAATAGGGTATTATGGTGGAAGCAGAGAACCAACCTTGATTGTCGTCTTGATAAATTCCTGAGGTGCGTTACTTCTGTATGATTTCATCAATTTGCAGACTTTGATTTAAAAGTGCATCGTGCATATTTTGCATCCTTTCTTGGTAGATAAACAACTATAGAACACTCACTTTATAAATTTATTACTAACAAACTTCAAATTTTAAACAGAAGTATGCACGATGACATCATTGACAGGGTAAAAGTAGTTTTAACCTTAAAGAAACAATTGTTATTCTGTGTCTACAAACAATAGAAACTAATTGACAGGGTAGAAGTAGTTTTAACCTTAAAGAAACTAATTGTTATTCTGTCAACAAAAAATAGAAACTAATTGTTATCTCTCCCTGTACAATTGTCATGCTTTACCAGGAATGTTGAAGATTTGTGGTTTGGTTCTTGGAAATGCTTGTTTCTTGGAGAATGGCTGAATTGCAAAAACTTTGACTCGGTGCTTAAAAATCTTGTAAATGATCTAAGATCTAAGTGCAAATTGGATATAAATGAGGGTCTTCTTAAAATTATTCTTGGAGGCTCCAAATATGTTTGTGAAGGAAAGACATTGCTTTCACTGCTATGCACAAAGAAAGACTGCTACATTGCTAAAGGAGGCTATTGTGATGAAGCAAGGAGCGGAATATTTTTAAATGCGGCCAATAAATTAATGTCATCAGAGGTTGCTTCTGAACTAATAAATGAAGCCTTAAATGCACTGGAAGTGGATGACTCTGTGAATAGAGAGCCTGTAATTCTTGTGTTGGATTCTGAGTTGCAGGTAAATCAACTGTTTCTGATTTATTATGTTGTTTTGGAATAGTTTGAAGCATTAAGTTCTACTTTTTAAATGATTGTAACTTCGATAACAAAACTCTACTGCTTCAACAGATGCTCCCTTGGGAAAATTTGCCCATACTAAGGAACCAGGAAGTTTATCGCATGCCTTCAGTTAGTAGCATCTCCGCTGTTCTTGATAAAGGGAACAACCACAAGGAGCAAGTGGGAAGGAATTTGGTGCCCTTTCCTTCTATAGATCCTCTGGATGCTTTTTATTTATTAAATCCAGCTGGTGATCTCAAGTACACTCAAACTCTATTTGAAAATTATTTTAAAGATCAAAACCTTGAGGTATTGCATCTGTTTAAATTTATTAGATAATACCTATTAAGAATATTTATGTCTATTTATATTCCCGCTAATTGTTTTATCTGCAAGTCTAGTGAATACTCATGTCATCTTGTCTCATCATGTTACTTTTACAGGGAAAGGCTGGTTCTGAACCTACAGTCGAAGAATTGGCTTCTGCTTTGGAAAGTCATGACCTTTTTATATATTTTGGGCATGGAAGTGGTAAAATTTCAGAAAACACATCTAAAATAATACATAATGCATACATTATATTTATCAATCCATGGGAGTCTTATATTTATAAGGGTGGTTGAATTGTATATGTCTTCACAGGAGTACAATACATTCCTAGGCATAAGATTCAAAAACTACAGCAATGTGGTGCTGCACTTCTGATGGGGTGCAGCAGTGGTTCATTGACCTTACATGGAAGCTATGCGCCACAAGGTGTTCCCCTGTCATATCTGCTGGCTGGTTCCCCATCCATTGTTGCCAATCTATGGGATGTAACAGACAAGGATATAGATCGGTTTGGCAAGGCTATGTTTGATGCCTGGTTGAAAGAAAGATCTGAAGTTGCAATGCAATGCTTGCAGTGCAACTTACTATCAGAAGAATTGGAGGCCATGAATTTGAAGGGCGGCAAGGGTAGAGCAAAGAGAAAAGTCCCAAAGAAGAAATCACAAGAGTTGCATGAGATTGTTTCACCTAACAACAGCTGCAGCCATAGGCGCAAAATTGGGGCTTTCATGGGCCAGGCACGTAATGTTTGCGTCCTTCCTTTCTTAACAGGGGCATCTCCCATATGTTATGGTGTTCCAACCGGAATTTGGAGTAAAAAGGATAGCTAGCCTTACAAGCCCAACAAGAGGTTGCCTCTACAATACAACCACTCTTGGTGTTGAATTGCATTAAAAGGGTTCATCTAATCCCAACTCACCAAGTCAACTCACTAAACAAGAACCCTACAATAAGAACTTCTGACAGTCGGTTCAATTTATTTATTCTTGACCCCTGAAGGAGGGGGCATACAAACAGGGATTTCATTATTCTATAGGGAGTTTGAATCTTTTAGTTCACATTGACTGCTAATTTTAGTTTGAAATGAGTTTTGTGTAAATATGTAACTCGACTAACTGTAACCTTTCTTGTTAGAAACATACAAGCTAGTTCCACCCAGGGACAGCAAACCACTGTCACAAAAAAGCAAGGTATTCAATGATTACGTGGGAAATTGATATCTGACGCATCTCAATCAATATAAATTGATTGACATTTATTTATATGATGAAATGTGTAATAATAGTATACAGTATCAGTTTATATAATGCGGGAGGGGATCTCTCCATTGTCCTTTTACTTGTTTTCTCTCTATTGTTAATCCTAACCATTAAAACAAACCATTTCTATTAAAAGAATCGATGTCAATACTATGAAAACAAATATTTTCTTGAAAAGTAAATATTTGTTCTATTTCTTTACCAGAAATAAGTACTTGTTTTATTTAAAATAAAAAGAGCAGTACACATTTTTAATAGTGATGTTTTACCTTTGTAATTTAAAGATTAGCCTAGCAATACACATTTTTAATAGTGATGTTTTACCTTTGTAATTTAAAGGTTAGCCTTGAGTGTTGATGATATTATTTCGAGGTGGGTGTAGTTTCATAATTATCTTAACAACGTTAAATTTGGGTTTTTACTTTTCTTCTATAATGAAGACTGAAATTTATTCTGTTAAAGGTTAGACAATAAAACCTCCAACATCAAACATTACAATAGAATGCAAATGGTACACAAGGATCTCTTTCAAAACATCCAATCTTCCTTAGTATGTAAAGGAGGGATAAAAAAAGTCAAAAAGGAATTGCTTTTGATTTGGGATGCGACTGCTTGGGTTATGTGGAAGACGATGAATGGTTTTTTTATTTTTTCTCTATAAAGAGGGCAATGAATGATTTAATCTCTTCAAAGTCCACATCCATTTGTGATGTCGTAGAGTTCATTCAGCCAGTTTCATAGAGTTGATTTTTGGCAAAAAAAACGGAAATCCTTGTCTAATGTATGAATGGATTGTTAATCTGTTTGTATGTGTTGTTAGATTTAAATTTTATTTTTGTTCTTTTTTTTTGGGTAGTTAGAGTACTTGTATTTTTTTCAAATTTGTTAGATCAAATGTCTAAAACTATTTATTTAACATTTGTCTAAAACTAATGAATTTAATTTATATACACGGTTGGTGTAAAATTATTTTACACATACATTCAATAATATATCAACATATCATGTATTGTGTTTGAAAACAAATGATGTGACCACATCATTGGATGCATGTGTAAAAAATTATCCTCAAAACTAATTGCATCAACAACTTAAAAATTGTCCCAAATTTTGTCTAAAAATTTGGTCATAAGAAATCATTTTTCTTTAGTCAAAAAAAAAAAAATCATTTTTCTTACAAAAAAAATATTACTTGATAAAAAAAAATTAAGATAAATGACAAAATAAAGTTACAATTTTACCTAACCTAACTAAAACTAGAAAGGTTTATAAGTACACAGTAAATAAAGTACTCTGTCCGTATGATATGCGTTTGTGAGGGTTTTGTGATTGCGCAGACAGTAACTAACTCTCGTTCCTTCTTCTTCTTCTGATTGATTCACACCAATGGGGAGTACGGCGGCGGCGGAGAAAACCGAACAAGAACTCCGTAACGAGATCGATGAGCTTCTTCGCCAACAACGCGAGGTTCATTCATCATAATTTCTACATAATCATCTCTTTCTCTAGATTAGATATATACATACAATTCATTATATTGAATTTGATTCTTGATTTTGCATTCAGATAACGGAGAGGCTTCGAGATCCTCGTGGTCTTCGCAAAGGTGCTTTATCGGCTCCTATTCTCCGCAATAATTCTATTCGCCAACGTCCCTTTGTTCGTCACGTGAGTCTATTTCCCCTGTTCTTCTTAATTAGGGTTTAATTCAATTCAATTATTCTCAATTCCAATTCAATTGAGTTCTTCAATTTGTTTTTTCGTCAGGGAGGAGATAATCATGATTCTGAAGATCAACCTCCTGCTAAACGTCGACTTTCATCTGCTGTTGTTAAGGTACTTACTTTTTTCACTTAATTTTGATATCCATGTTTTGTTTTAATATCTGGTTTCTTAATATTGATACTTAATTTGTTGAAAATTCAAATGAAATGTGCATTGTCTGATTATTTAAGGACATGTTTGTTACCGTTTGAATTGCTTAAATTGGTTTGAGTAGCTTATCTTGAAAACCATTTTTGAAAGGTGATTCTATAAAAAAGTAATTTTTGTTATGGTAAATTAAGTAAACACAAAAAGTAATTTGTGTTGTGTGCCTTTCTGACCACTTAACTCAAAGGGGGAAATATATGTCTTTTTTTACCATTGTTATCAAAATTGCTAGTAGAATCGTGAAATCTTGCGATTTTGCTCACCCTAAACGATCTGAATCCCGAGTAGAATCCTAAATCAAAGTTAAATTTAAATCCCAGTAAAATCGTGCGGTTCTGTATGGATTCTACCGATTTTTTTTTTGTGATTTTTGAATGGGTAAAAGATATCCTGGTTGTTTTCGACTCTGCTTGTTAAAGTAAACGGCAAAATTCGAGACTTGGTTGTTTTAAGATTTCAAACTTTGAGTAGTTGCACTTTATAATATGTATTTAATATTATGCGAGTAGAATCTTTCCATTTTGGTTGCGGTTTTTGATTTTGTGATCTTGCTTTCCCCTTTTGATTCTACAATATTACTTGAGTAGAATCCGTTGATTTTGGTTGCGATTTTAGGTTTTGCAATCTTATTATCCTATTTCAATTTAAAGCAAACGCACGATTCTGACAACCTTGTTTTTAACTGTATATTTTGGTTGGGAATGAAGGTTGGTGATGAGGAGTTGCCTGAAGATGCTGATGCTGGAAACACAAAGGATTCAACTAGCGAAGGTGTAAATGGGAACACTACCTTTGCTCAGAGTGATGGGAACCATTTTAATTCTCACCAAAGTGGAATGTCTAGAAGAGACAGCTATCAAAGAAATTCGAAGGTGGTTAATGTAATAAATGTCTTACTTTCTTGGTGAATGATGATTGTTGATTTGAAGTTTATATCTAATACGATAGCCTGTTATTCATGTAAGGCTTCTGAGGTTCCTACTACAGAACATGTTCCAAGGGTATTGCCCAAGAACCAGGATCCAAGCTTGGTTAATAGGAACAAAAGAATGCTGGGTCAGCTTTTGGGAACTCTGGAGGTATGCATGTTAGTTTGACTACTTGGTTTTAAACACACTCCTAGGATGTTGCGTTATATTATAAGCTCAATTCACTAGTTTTTTACAATGTACATTTATATTCTCCCCCTGTCCTCTAATTTCATCATTGTTGCTATTTGTTAATACAATTTTACATACTTATATTTCTTTTTGTTCTGAACTGTCAGAAATTCAGAAAGGAAGATAAGCAACTCTCAGGAACAGAGGCATTCATGCGAAGATCCAATTCTTTACAGAGAGTAAGTTCGTTCGTGCCCATTTTTATATGAATATTCTTCATATTGAAGAAGTGGGTTGTGAAGATGCATAATGCATACACATGAAAATAATTAACTCGATCCATTTTGTTTAAGGATATTTATAATTATGAAATATACCTTTATTGATAACTGATAAAATTTATGCTTAGCCATTGCCCTTGTTGATATTATTTGAAATCTCTCGTAAAGACTCGGCGAAACAATTTGATGAATGCACCATAGTTTGGATTATTTGTTTTTGCAGAGATACTCATTTGATATGTTCTAGTAGGTAGATTTTGATAGGCAGTGGGTGTAAATTACAATTTGGGACTTTCATTTAGACTGGATTCAGGAGAGCACATAATATGTTTTTATCTTTTTTGAAGCAAACTAGCCACAGCATGTCCAAATGTTTCTGTATGTAAATCAGTTTTGTGAGATAATGCGTTCTTTTCACGTTTCTCGTTATTTCTTTGAATATGCACGAGATTAATATGTTAGGAGTATTGCCCTTTGCCATCCCTTATTTTCAGGTCTAGTTGCAGTTCCCTTAGTAACTTTTATAGATTGATACTTCCCTCCTTTTGTTTTTGCCTAACTTGTACATTTGGCTATCAAAGTTTATGTTGAACTTTTGAAAACTAGATAGTGCATACAATATTAAGATAGATGATAGTTGGGATTAAAAAATTCCATTCAGTTGAATGGACACATTTTACCGGGTCCAAACAAGGATGATATAAGCTTTTTTAAGTGGCAAACATGTACATTTATTTGACAATGGTATACATACCCACCAAAATATTCATGGAATATCATGGATAGTTGTTATAGATTAACTTAGTGCTAATTTTGTTTGACCCACCAAAAGATTCACGGAATATCATGTATAGATGTTATAGATTAACTTGGTGCCTATTTTGTTAGACAAGTTAAATTTTTTTTTTTTTGATAATGACAAGTTGGAAATTATCAGAATCATGTTAAGACCATGGCACATTCTGCCATTTTTAAATTAGACTTGTAAATATTGTGCCACAGTCAAATGTACCATTTATTACTGTGCTTACAATTTCTAGGCCCTTCTATATGAAGCACTAAAGTATTTTTCCCGACCACTTTGTCTTCTCTCTATCTCTTTCTCTCGCGCTAACATCCAAAGCTTCTTAATAATCTAAAATCCCTTGGAACTCCTTCACAGGCTGAGCAAAAAGCACGGGAAGAAAGTGAAAGGCTTAGGAAAGAAGAACGCGAACAGATTGCTGAAAAACGGAGGAGGGATTTGGTAGGCTATCCAATGATAACTATTCTTTGCTCCTCATATTCACAAAGTTTCATTATGATTTCATTGATAAATGTTTTTATATACATTTATTTTGTTTCCCAACTCTCATCAGACTCTTAGAGCACGTGTGGCTGCTAAGACAGAAGAAAAGAAATTGGAGTTACTGTTTCTTCGGTGGAGTGAGCATCATAAAAGACTAAGCAATTTTATAAGGTTTGTCCCCATTAACTGTAAAATTTTGAGGCAAGAGTCTATTCATGACAATTTTTTTAGCTAGTTTGTTCAACAGCTGAACAGCTATTATTGTATCTAACGGCATGCCATGCAATGATCTGCAGGTTATTTTTAATTTTGGTCCAAAAGTGTCCATATTCACATTTTATTGAGACGAAGATAAGTTTCTGTTCATGTGAATTGTAATATTGAAGCAATTTGATGACTGGATGTTCGTGCTAATTGCAGGACTTTAGATGAACAAACGTTTTTCTTTGATCTTTTTGGGCTGTTTTTTAATTGAATGTATTTTTGCAGGACTAAAGCAGAGCCTCCAATCTACTATTTGCCTAACAAGCCCTTGGATGAAGATGCTGCGTCAATTGAGAAGCGCAAAGAAGAGGTTGCCAAACTTAGGCATTTCATTTGTTTTTGGTCTTCATCTTATGTATCATTGTGACCCCTATGGACAGCCATATATCATTAGCCCTGTTAAACTGTTAAATTTCAAATATTGATGTTACTCGTTATTACATGGATGTTTGTGAGTGCATTCTCACAAACACATTGGGTCAGGATTATTGGCTTTTAAAATTTATCTTGTTATTTTACATAGTTTCCATCGTTGCCATTTGCAGGATTTCCTTGAATGGAAGAATGCAAGAAGAGAGGAATTGTCTGAGTATCAAAAACAAATTGGGGACCAGTATGTTGCTAATGTTGAAAAGGATTTGGAGAGATGGCAGAATGCAAGGAATACAAGAAAAGTAAACAATGACCAGGATTTACAAGAAACTATGGACAAAGAATTGGATACTCATAGGCTCGAGCATGGGCCCAAGAAAAGGAAAATCCCTGATGGAAACAACAACGAAGATGATGAGGATGATGATGATGTGGAAGATATAAATGTTGGAGAGGATGATATGATAGATGATGAATTAGATGATGATTCTGGTAGGAGGATTGATGAAACAATTAAGATGGAAATGAGCAATACCACTGCAGATCCTGCTGCTGATGCTGATAATGTAGACCTAAAGTGATGGTCCACTATGACACATTCATCAATTATTCAACGATATATTATGTTTTGTAGTTCATCCCTTGCTATGCTAGGCTTCTGTATTGAAACTTGTTGCTTTATTATTTTTATGTAATCAAATGAACTTTTTCTGCATTTTTTGTCTTTGATGGTTGGGTTTGTTTTTTGTTTCCTTAACAAGCAAACTAAGAATGTCTTTATCTTATTTTAGTTTGTGAGTTTTCACTCTGGTATTTGTTTTCCAGGGATGTGTACATTTTTATGTATTTTTCTCTGTTTTCTCCATGTAAGGGTTTGTTACCATTACAATTTCTTGTCATGTGATTTTAACAGTTGTTTGTCTCTAATTAAATTGGTTACTCAGGAAGTGAGTAAGCAAATTATATTGCAGACATGTTTACAATTTCGATTAAGAAAAACAAGCAGGAAAAGCTCTTGAATATTTGGACATTCAATTTTGAAAGTTATGAGTTCAGGTATATAGTTAAAATGTGGATATTTAGTGAGGGTCTTTGTCTGTCGTAAAAGGAAATATGAAGGAGGGTGAACAACTGATTGTGGACGTTCTATTGAAAGAGAATGAAGTGGATAATGAGGTTGATCTTTCAAACAATGCATTGAAGAGTTAGAGTAATTCTTTTATAATTTAATCATATATGGTGTGAATGTGATTGTAATAGATTGATTCATGCTAATTAGAACATTTACTTCTCAATTTGAAAGCCATTGTAGGTCATTTGACATGTGCACCAAAGGCACAACAATTAACTACTTAATGATGACTGTTCCCTTCAATTGTTATAGTCTGAAACTCAAGTATGTGTCTAATTTTCTAATTGCTAATTTGTTGGCTTTTCATTTCATCTGCAAACTCCTTTTGTTGGAAAATATCACTACTTGAACTCATGCTTTCTTATGTAGTATATGATATATCATAGGGTTATGGATTTGAGTAACACAATTTGCTCCCAATTTGTTTTTATAAAATTCCTAATGTACTAGAGCTAATCTTATGACAAACTTTTCTTAAAATAAAAGTTTGTAATGTCTGTTCATTTCTGATCTAATTTGCAATAGGTAGAACTACTTTTTATTTTTTTTGAAAAATAGGTAGAACTATTTTAAACTCTTAGAAAAATAGGATAAATTAAAGAAGAAAAAGATGGTGAGGGTACCCACCGGATACGGGTTAAATTGTCATTCTTAGTGTAAAATTCTATTATATGTACATAATCATGATTGAGCATGCCTTGCCTAATTATTTGATTACACATTCAACCTTCAAATATGATTTTTCTTTATCTTAAATTGGCTTGTCACACTCCAGGTTTGATCAACTCTGAAGCAGCCCAACAATCCTCTATGAATCATCGCATCTCTAGTGGAAAACTTATCATGCAATAATCTCCACACAAATGCCCTTACTCATGATGGTACAACACTGTGCCAAACAAGTATAATGACCCTGCCCTCGTTATCCTATTCTGCATTATGCTCATTGTAATGCAAAATTGAATACCCAGTTACACACAATAACCAACTACCTTTAAACAGCTTATTCTTGCAAAAAAAATTTAAAACTTTTCTGTTGCAATGCTTCTTGTTCTTGCAAAGTGGTATCCCTCAAATTCATTAAACAGCCTGCAAATCGCATCAATATAAAAAATCAGGTTCCACTCAAAAAACGGAAGAACAAGAATTTTTTTATTGTTTCCACCCCCATGCACCATCCTTACCACCCTCTGTAACGGATAAATGGATTCTAGGGACGAACCGATAAAATTCAATTCTCAATAGTAGGGATTCTAATGATTTAGAATAAAATCCATTACCAAGGAGAGATTATGCCAACATAGTTTGCATATTATAGAAATTGAGAGTTTTTAAGAGAAGAAGATAATTTGTTGAATATTAATCGATTCTCAAATGAAGCACAAATGCTTCTTAAATACAACACCAAAGGCTAAAAAGGTAAATTGACATAATATAAACTATTTATTTAAAATAAACTACTTAATTCCTATAACACCCTCACCACTCATCACCCTCATCTCCACCATCTTCCACCAAGCCCGTTTATATCACATAAATAGGTATTTTTTATTTATTTTTATGTTCGCTATATGTGCGTGCGTGCGTGTGCGCGTGTGCGTCTAAAAGAAAATATCACTAGTGTCACTCTCTTCCCCTTCATCACATCCACCCCTTTTGCCACCTCACTGGTGCCACCCTCTTTCCCATCACCGCCGCCTCCATCTTCCTTGTCACCACTGCCTCCCTCAACCACCTCGCTGTCACCAACCTCTTCCACCTCGCGTCCGCCACCCTCTCCCTCTCCCACCTCGCCGACACCACCCTCGCTCACCTTGTCGGCACCTCCATCTTCCCCCTCCTTGGCACTGCCCTCAGGAACATTGCCGCCCGCTTTCCCCTCACTTCCACTTCCCTCTTCCGCCCTGCCGACGCCACCACCGACTGGCAACTCAATGAGTCAGCCACCATCCTCGACCAACTCGGTGACAACATCACCTACCACCTCCGAAACGGGGCCAGCGCCTCCCAAAGCAGCTTCGTCCTCCAACTGTCCTCTGTCGGTCTCAACATCGACCGCTTGGCTACCAACCCTCGAATAAAATCGGTATAGGCACATCTGGAATATCCCCAATATAAATCCAATTATATCGGGGAACTGAAATAAAAGAAAAATAGTTTAATTGATAAATATACATAAGAGGTAATTAATGAATAATTTAATAAAATAGTTTTTACTTACCAAAATGTTAACATCTTGATATGTATCTTTAAATAGGCCATAGAGAGACCACATTGTTGCATTAACCGTAAGACACAACGTTAGAGCAAACGGCATATACTCCACACTTTTGGTTCTAACAACTTGCACTGCAAAATATATATATGCAAAATATATATATACAGAAGTGTAATTGAGAAAAGAAAAAGAAATGGATGTATAAATAAATAGTGGAGTATGTGTGTAAATTTTGTGTAGAAAATATATGTAAGAATAACATTATTCAATTATATAACACACATGTTACTTATTCATATAAATAAATAGGCAACACTTTAAGATTTTGACTATGGGTTTGCAGAATGAAAATAAATTGGGCTGTGTGTTGCATATTTCTCAAAAGCAGAGGTTTTTCTATTAAATGTGAAATTATTATTATCAAATAAATAAATAAATTTTAAATTACATTACATTCATACAATGCTAAGCGGTGCCACATAGACGCAGATGGATACAATTGTACAAACTCATCAGAGTATCGTCACATGATCATTCTTAGCTATGACAAAAATGCATAACTAAAAATATCGCGGCAAATAAACCCCCATTCATTGCTGCAAGCAATGTGAGGGTTGATCGCCGTAATAAAAAATAAATCAAAAAATTGATAAATAATTTATAACATACAAATATTTTTAAAATGATTAGAATTTATATTATTAAAAATTAGAAATATATTAACATTTTGATGAGGAATATAATTTATAAACATAAATAATTTAGAGTATAAATTAAAATTTCTTTGCATCTCTCCGTACAAAGAATATGTACATAATAATGTAGATGGACTCCATGGCACATCCAAAATTGTTGATTGAGATCAACATCCGTTTGGATGAACCCAAGGTACAACCAAAGGGATGCGTTGAATAAAGCTACTAGATAAGGCAGTGATTGAAAATTTCCGGTACTCTTGTTTTTTTATTTCCACCACCACCACCACTCATCACCCTCACTTCCACCATCCTCCATCAAACCCGTTTATATATATATATATATATTGTTTTTATTTTTCGCCATATGTGTACCCGCGTGCGTGCGTGCGCACGCGTGCATGTGCGCGTCTAAAAGATCAATAGATGTAACTGAAAAATAAAGTAGACTAGTAAGTAAAATTATTTATTATATAATCTAAAGTTTTAAAACATAATCAACTTGCCTAATCAAAATCTTAAATACTAATCATAAGCTATAATCATGGGTATCCCAAAGACGTAGATGTATCACAATTTAAAAACCTTCCAACATGAAAAATCTTAAATTTGTTACGTAGGAAATGTTATTTCTGTGGGGTACTTTTGGCTACATTCTAAGTATAATAATAGTAATAATAAATTAAATATAATATACTTACACTTGAGCCAAAAGTACCCCATGGAAATAACATTTCCTACGCAACAAAAATAAAGGCTTAATCTAAATCCAGATTGGAAGGGAGTGTCGTGCCGTGAAAACTACAAATTCTAGCTTTGGTTAAGAATCCATTCTAGTCGATAATAGAAGAACTTTGTTTTTTACAAACATATTTTCGGATTTGGATTCTCTACATTCAAAATTCCTAAATTCACCTACATTTAGTTTATTTTGAAGGTCAAATTTGTCTTTACCCCTACCATGTTATCTCTCCTAGCACTTTTACACTAAATGGAAGTGAATGTAAGTGAATTTAGGAATTTTGAATGTAGAGAATCCAAATCCCAAAATCTTAAATACAAATGACGTGGATGTATCACAGTTTAAACGTTGAGTTTGACTTACTAGGTAATTAATTACTAAATTGACCTTACTCCTTTTTCTTTTCTTTTTTATCTCTATGAATTGCATGGTTAATAAGTAATGATAAGTAAAGATAAAAAACAAAAGAAATTCATACAGGTAAAAAAGAAGAAAAACGAATAAGATCAATTTATCCCCATGGATTGAGGATGGTTACTTGACATGCAGTAACAATCCATAAATTTTGTCACTTATCTTAGCAACTTCATCAAACACCTCAGTCAAATTCCTTTTGACAGAATGTATTTGTGTGTTACAATTGTTTTCTACTGAAAAACGAATAGATGTACGTGGATAAAGTATTTGTGTACTATCAAATAAAATTTCTTCAATTTAACACTTCTTTCTCTGATCTTCACACAATTTTTCTCAGCTCTTTTTCTCTTCCCATTTTAGGATCATATTGCCTGCTGTTAAAAAAGCGAGCTGTTTTGAATTTTCATCGTTCATTTATAATCAAACGGTCCAAATTATATATTAATAAAATCAACTATAAACAATCTCAAACGTCGATTTCAGATGGTTAAAAACAGTAACTGCGTGACGCGGTTAACTTACTCTAATCCAGACCCCCCATTTTATTCTTAAAATCCATCATACTCGTTGTGCAAATGCATGAATCAACATTGTGGGATCAATCTTTTTCTTATTGAGGTGAGAAAGCCAGCTTTTGTTCAAAAGGTGCCATATTATTTTTTCTTTGACTTCTATTCTACAAGTTGATTGTCATTTAATATTTTCATTGGTAGTTTAAACTAAAACACTTTGTTGTATAATAAGAAAAGCTTGGTAAAGTGCCTTGCTTCTAAATCATAACATTATTTTTTTCATTCATGTTTCAGAAGCAAATTATTTTCGTATTCACGTGTCCAATATATATATATTCTCACTTTGGGTCATTATCATGTTAAAAACATTCCTCCTCCAATCATTAATAATGACATTCTCAATTTATATCCTGCCTAAATTTCTTGGATGTTACCATCTAAAAAGAAAAGAGAAGAAAAACGAATTGTTAAAGAATGAATCACTTCAAGAGTTTTCTTAGTGGGAAAGAAAGATGTGTCATGTAAGTGGTTGGGGCCTATTCTTTATAGTCTTGGCTTGTAGGCTTTAAATAATTCAATAAAGTGTAACAAAATGATCCACTTCAGGGAAAACTATGAATTATATATAGAATACTTTCATTTGTAGTATGATAGTATACTTTAAAAATGCCTAAAGTCTCAATATAAAATCAAAGTCTTAAAGTGAGTAATTGAGTTTAGAAGAATAAAATAAGGCATTCTTAATTTTAAATACACTGCAATGTTGAATTATAATAAGTGTTGTACCATATAATAAGTTAATTTGTCCTTCCTTTTATTTTTTTATAGATAATTTGGTACACGAAATTTGAACATCTTTCTTAATTTAAATATGGTTCGCTGTGTTCACGAACCATGAACATCTCCCAATTGAAATTCAAGCCTTCAAACTTTCTTTTGAGTTATTATTATTGTTTAAAAAGTATTGCTATATATCGCGAAGGGTCAGTATCACGAGAATAGCGAATTGCTTACGTGCTGCTTTTGCAAAATGTTGGTCAAACTTTTAACTCCTATTTGCTGAAAAACATGGAATGGGTAGAGGTAAAATTGAGTAAATTAACAAGTTTGTTGTGTTTTATGATCTTCGTGATTAATATCATTATCCTTTTAAAAAAGCAAGATAAATATAAACAAGCGTGTTAGCAAAACAATACAATTACCATGGATGTGTAAAAATTAAAACAATAGAGTTTCAGTGTCATTTGTTTCAGCTTTAAAAAAATAGATTTTTTCTTTGTATTTTTTAAAATAGATTTTGTAAGGCCGTTTTTCAAAATATTACAAGTTTTTGTATTCGTTTTTTCTAAATTGAAACACTAATTTTGACATCATATAACATAAATGTACATTATTGTAGTTCAAAACATAATCAAAATCGCAATTTTTTCAAAAAGTTGTATTTCAAAAATAATTTTTTTGAAAATCTATTTGAAATAGCTTCAAAATTAAGTGATTTTTGAAATTTTGATATCCAATTTTTTTTCAATAAAATGATGAAATACCTAAAATAACATTTTAAGAATAACTATTCAAATAAAATTTTCATTTGAAGCTTTTATAAAAAAGTTATCTGTAAAATTTTCTAGTCTAGATTGTAAAATTTGGATGGAATTTGTCTGGTTGAACAATCCAAACGCATCACATGTATTCAAAAAAATTTAGAACTTTTTGAATGTTCAAATATTAAAAGTGAAATGAGCAAAATGGCTTATGAGTAATATTAAAATATGTTGATGAGGTAATTAGTTGTTGGATGTATAATAATTTACATGTAATTATTCTATAACTCTATTTTTTCCATTAAGGACTTAACAGTCATTTATAATCTGTGATGGTATTGCAACTATCTGTAAACAAATTGTAAATTGCATTTTTTTCAAATTCGGGTGAGTATAAATCTTGAAAAAAATTATTTGCCACAGTTCAACTGTGACTAAATTCACCATAAATAATTTTTCTTTTAAATATTGTACTTCTCATAATTTTTCTTTTAACTAATTCTATTACCAAAGTTGGATTATCGTCCCTAACATTTTCCATATGAGCGTGGAATGAAAATTTATTTTGGCATCCTACTTGTTTTGTCATGTGTCTTGTAAAATTACTAAAATATTCCTATCCATTACTTAAGTAGTGAAATATGCTAACGGGCTTTATAAAAATGAGAAATTTAAGTAAAAGATAATACTTTTTTAATATAAAAATTTCAAGATATTACACGTCCGCTACTTAAGAAGCGTAATGATAAAATAAAAAACTAGAAAGACGCGCGGAAAGGTGGTAAAGTGGCGAAAAAAATTCTCCACGGTAATTATAGGATTGAAAGTGTGACCTAAGATACTCGTTTCACAATGGACCATAGTCTATGTACATCATTTACTACTTCCCCTTATAATCTTGTAACTCATTTTGTATAAGCTCAAAGAAATAAAAAAGAAAAAAGTTAAACCGTGAAAATATTCATAGACAATTAAGCATCACCTGCTACATTAAAAATAAGTTATAATTTCTATATATATATTTAGGTGAAGCCTACATTAAAAATAATTTATTATATATAGATAACTTAGATAGTAATCAATTAGAATTGAAGGATGAAAAAAGGTATGCTTCTGGCTTTAGTTTAGGATAACATCTTTTCAAAGAAAAAAACTTTAGGACAACATAATACATTGTTCATCCTTTGAGGATGACATGAATGCTTTGTACATTAGCACAAATCTAGTGAGGTGAGATATACGAAGATGTCATAGTACCATTTTTCTAACGTGGGTGTAGCGTGGTCCTAAATTTACCTAAGACAACATGCTTTTGGTTTCAGTTACTGTCACTCATCCTTTTTTGAGAAACAATTACAGTCATCTTGTTAAAAAGCATATAGGAACTTTAATTTCCAAATATCTCAAGTTAATTGTCCATCGAATATATATTTGTATTTTATATTTTATATTTGTTGAGAAAACAATTCAGTTACTAAGATGTTGTACATAATGCTATAACATTATGTGTGTATAGCTGTAACTGTCTATGTTTGTTAGTCTGTTATAACTAACTATGGTAGTTAAGACAGTTAGTTGTTTAGTTTAATTTCAGTTACTTGCTTTGCAAGCTATGCAATTGTAATCACTATAAATTGCGTTTGTGTGATTAATAAAGATCAACCATTATTGATTCATTCCTTCTCTTAATTCTCTCTTTCTCTGATATTCATCCCTAACAAAGTGGTATCTAGAGCTCTTTTGGTTTCGATCCAAGAACCATTCTTTTTCAGCTTTTCATCACAGATTCATAGTAATGAATTCATCAAACAGTTCCCTTCCATCGAATCTTCCAATTTTAGACAGTAAAAATTGGGATCAATGGTGTATTCGTATGAATGTGATCTTTGGTTTTCAAGATGGACCTAGTCAAGAATGGCTACAATGCGCTTGCAGCAGATGCAACATAGGCACAACAAGCAGCATTCAGAGAGGTAAAAAAAAAAGATTGTAAGGCACTATTTTTGATTCATCAATGTGTTGATTCAGCAAATTTTGAGAAGATTTCTTCTGCAACTAGTTCCAAACAGGCTTGGGACATACTCAACAATGCACATGGAGGAGGTGATAAGGTGAAGAAGGTTAGGCTTCAATCACTCCGTAGGCAATATGAGTTGTTGGGAATGATGGATAAGGAATCCATTGGTGATTTTTTCACAAGGTTGCAGACATTGGTCAATACAATGAAGAATCTTGGAGATCAAATCTCTGATCAACAAGTCATTGAGAAGGTTTTGAGGACATTAAACCCTCAATTTGATCATATTGTAGTGGCCATTGGGGAATCAAAGGATTTGTCAACAATGTCTCTAAATGAGTTGCAGAGTTCTCTAGAGGCACATGAACAAAGGCTGAAAGAAAGGAAAGATTCAAAGAATCAACAAGAACAAGCACTGTATGCAAGGAATGGAGGCAAAAATGGTAAAGGCAAAGGCAAATGGAAGAATGAAAAGCATAAGGGTAAATCAGAATCCAGTTATGATCAAGATCATGACAATGGTGATCAAAGTCAAAGTGAATCTTCAATGAAAAATAAGAATCAGGGAAAGAAGGACAAAAGCAAGATCAAATGCTTTTGCTGTAATAAATGGGGTCACTATGCATCTGAGTGTCAAAACAAGGGCAAAAAGAAGCAAGAAGAAGCAAATCATGCCAGGCACAATGACACAGATTCAGATGGTGTTCTTCTCATGGTCACCACAAACACTACAGAGGATTAATCAACACTATGGTACCTTGACACAGGCTGTTCAAATCATATGACTGGACACAAAGATTGGCTTTTGGAATTTGATGAACTTCAAAAGCACTGTCAAATTTGCAGATAACAGCACAATTTCAGTTGAAGGAAAGGGCAAAGTCATGGTTACAAGGAAGAATGGTAATCATACTTTTGTCACAGATGTGCTGTATGTGCCTACAATGAAGCATAACTTGCTGAGTCTTGGCCAGTTAATTGAGAAGGGATTTACACTGTCAACGAAAGATAAGTTCTTAGAGGTACATGATCCAAACAGGTAATTGGTGTTGAAAGCTCCATTGTCTAAGAATAGAACATTCAAGGTTAATCTGCACGCATCAGAAGTTCATTGCTTTTCAAGCTTGATCACTGAAGATGAAAAATGGCTATGGCACTACAGGTATGGACATTTAAACTTTAAATCAACTAAGCAGTAAGCATATGGTTGTAGGCTTGCCATTGATTCACACACCAGACAAACTGTGTGAAGGTTGCTTTGCAAGTAAGCAACCAAGGAATTCATTCAAAAATACAGTGTACTATAGATCAACACAACCATTGCATGTGGTTCATTCTGATATATGTGGACTTATTGAAACTGCAACTCTAGGAGGAAACAGATACTTCATGACTTGTGTTGATGAATTCACAAGAAAGGTATGAATTTATCTGTTAAAAGTGAAGAGTGAAGCATTTTCTGCATTCAAAAAGTTTTGTGCTACAACAGAAAGACAATGTGAGAATCATTTGAAAATACTCAGGACAGATGGAGGAGGTGAGTATAATTCAAATGAATTCAAAACTTTCTGTGAAGAGAAAGGCATTACTCATGAAGTTACAGCTCCATATACTCCACAGCACAATGGATTGGCTGAGAGGAGAAACAGAACTTTGCTTAACATGGCCAGATGTATGCTCAAGGGAAAAGGACTACCAAAGAATTTGTGGGGTGAGGCAGTAAATGTTGCAGCATATGTGTTGAACAGATGCCCTACACAGAAAATGAAAGACAACACACCAGAAGAGTTGTGGACTGGGCATAAACCAAGTGTAAAACACTTGAGGATATTTGGTTCTATATGTTACAGGCACATTCCAGATGAGAAGAGAAGAAAGCTAGATGATAAAAGTGAACAACTTATTCTCATTGGATATGATGCTACAGGAGCTTACAAGATGTATAATCCCAACAACAAGAAAGTTGTGATTAGCAGAGATGTGGTTGTGGATGAAAAGTCACGATGGAAATGGAAATCAAATGTCAACAAGCACATTGAGGTTAACTTGGAAGATACAGTTAACAATGAAACAGTTCAGCCAGTTGTTGATCAACATGAAGAAGTTGGTCAGATAGAGGACATGCATACATCAACTGATGGAGAAGAAGAAGGTGATGTAAGAAGATCTACCAGGACTAGATTTCCATCTGTGAGGCTTACAGATCATGATACTATACTTGATAATGTAGTTAATGATGATGGTGACTTGGTACATCTAGCCTTCATGGCTGATATTGAACCATTCAATTGGCATGAAGCACTATCTGATCCAAATTGGAAAAAGGCAATGGATGAGGAGATCAAATCCATATAGAAAAACAACACATGGAGGTTAGTTGATCTTCCAGCTCAGAAAAGGCCAATTACTGTGAAGTGGATATTCAAAATAAAAAGGAACCCTGATGGTGGAATTGTGAAGCACAAAGCAAGATTGGTTGCAAGAGGATTTCTTCAGCAACAAGGAATTAACTATAATGAAGTTTATGCTCCAGTGGCAAGGATGGAGACAATCAGGTTAGTCATTGCTAGCCAGTTCAATGAATTGGTCACTATCTCACATGGATGTCAAATCAGCCTTTTTGAATGGTCCTTTAGAGGAGGAAGTATATGTGTCACAACCACCTGATTTTGAAGTTGATGCACAGAAGGACAAAGTGTACAAGCTTCAAAAGGCCTTTTATGGCCTCAAGCAAGCTCCACAAGCCTGGAACAAAAGAATAGACACATTTCTGCATGCAGTGTGGAATTTGGTGTGTACATGAAAGGAAATGATGTATCAGATGCAATTCTTATTTGTCTGTATGTAGATGATTTGTTGATCACAGGAAGCAACAAAAATTGCATTGAGAAATTCAAGGGGAGATTGAAGAATGAGTTTGAGATGAGTGATCTTGGCAAGCTCAACTACTTTCTAGGCTTGGAATTTCTCTATGAACCAAATGGAATTATGCTACATCAAAAGAAGTATATTGCAGATGTATTGAAGAGGTTCCATATGGAACATTGCAATGAAGCTGAGACTCCAATGGAAGCTGTAACAGCCCAGGCCCCACCAACATAGATGGTCCCGGCACTGCCACCTCACGATCTTCTCCACCCCCCTCTCTAGTGGAGTTTTTGCCTTCCGTGGGAATCGAACCATGTACCCTGGGGCTCAAGTACATGTTCAATCCATTCCCACTACCAATTGATTTTTGTAACAGCCCAGGCCCCACCAACTTAGGTGGTCCCGGCACTGCGACCTCACGATCTTCTCCACCCCCTCTCTAGTGGAGTTTTTGCCTTCCGTGGGAATCGAACCATGTACCATGGGGATCAAGTACATGTTCAATCCATTCCCACTACCAATTGAGCTACTAGCACAATTGGTAGTGGGAATGGATTGAACATGTACTTGATAGTAGCTCAATTGGTAGTGGGAATGGATTGAACACGTATTTGAACCCCATGGTACGTGGTTCGATTCCCACGGAAGGCAAAAACTCCACTAGAGAGGGGGGTGGAGAAGATCATGAGGTGGCAGTGCCGGGACCACCTATGTTGGTGGGGCCTGGGCTGTTACAGAAGCAAACTTAAAACTGTCAAAAGGTGAAGATGAACAAGCAGTTGATGCAACATTGTTTAAGCAAGTTGTAGGCAGTTTGAGATTTATTTGCAACACAAGGCCATACATCAATTATGCAGTAGGATCTGTGAGTAGATTCATGAGCAATCCTAAAGCATCACACATGGTAGGAGCCAAGAGAATACTTAAGTATTTGAAAGGCACTCGGGATTTTGGTCTTGCTTTTCCAACAAGCAACAAGGAGTCAAAAATTGAATTGGAAGGTTTCTCAAACTCTGACTGGTGTGGGGACAAAGAGGACAGAATGAGCACATCAGGTTATTGGTTTAGGTTCAAAAACTCACCTATATCATGGTCTTCAAGAAAGCAAAGCATTGTTGCTCTATCAAGTTGTGAGGCAGAGTATGTTGCAGCATCACATGCAGCATGTCAGACAGTGTGGCTTGAATCTCTACTTGATGAATTGAAGATCAAATATGTGAAACCAGTAAAGCTCAATGTGGATAACAAATCTGCTATCAGTTTGGCCAGAAATCCGATTGCACATGGAAGGTCAAAACACATTGAAACAAAGTATCACTTTCTTAGAGACCAAGTTAGCAAGGAGAAGCTAACTGTGGAATACTGCAAAACTGATGTTCAGATTGCTGACATATTGACCAAGCCACTAAGGGCTGATAGGTTCAAGGAGCTAAGGAAGATGCTAGGCATCACGCAGATGGAGAAATTGAAATTGAATTGAAGGAAGATGCTAAGATGTTGTACATAATGCTATAGCATTATGTGTGTATAGCTGTAACTGTCTATGTTTGTTAGTCTGTTATAACTAACTATGGTAGTTAAGACAATTAGTTGTTTAGTTTAATTTCAGTTACTTGCTTTGCAAGCTATGCAATTGTAATAACTATAAATTGCATTTGTGTGATTAATAAAGATCAACCCTTATTGATCAATTCCTTCTCTTAATTCTCTTTCTCTGATATTCATCCCTAACAGTATTATGTATTTTTAAGTAGTTTAATGATTAAAATTTTATAAATAAATAGAGTATCTAGAGTTTGGATTATGTTTTCTACATAAAAAATATGATGTCTCTGAGTTTTAATCTAAATTGTGTTTTCTCATGTTTTATTTTTTATTTTTTCTGTATTGATCACTTAATTATATTTATTTGTACTAATGGTTTTATTTTTTGTGCATGTACTAATGGTCTTTAAATTATACTCATACTGTATTGTTGTCTTTTATATTGCATTTTATGATGGTAGCCACAACTATTATTGTTGTGCAACTAGAAGAGACGAACAACATTTATGTCCCCATTCATCACAGTAGAGATGAACAGATCATATATCATTATTTTGGTGAATTTTAATCATATTTGTTGAATGAAGACATTGCCGTAAATAAATTAGATACTCTAATTATAATTGTTAATTTTTTTTTTAATTTAAATGAAAAAGAAGTGCATAGATAATAGAAATTGAAAAATAGCAGTAATAAAATGTCATATGCATGTTTTTTAGCAAAATTTGTTGAGATGAGTGATTTTACAAACATAAATGTAGCATAAAAATTTACAGTTGATACATAAAAATTCATTTTTAGGGGCCAAAAATCTTCATTTTAAGAGTTAAAAATTCAAGTTTTGATTGTCTCGTGAGCTTAGTTCAGTTGACAGAGACGTTGCATTATATATGCAGGTGGTCAGAGTTTGAATCTCGATCATCACACTTATTCACCTTAAAGGTTGAATTTATAGCGCTAGACTACTTATCAACAAAAAAAAATCAAGTTCCAATTTAAATAGCAAACAACACCAACACATTTTGCTACTCATAATTTTCTTTCAACTCAATTCAATCTTCTTTTTTTTCATCACAGTATCAAGCTCACTGAACCGCATAATTTGATTTAGGAGTCAATTTGACATCAAGTGGTTCTAACCCTCTCCCAATCACAATTGCGAGGGAATGACTTGTAGTCATCCCTACCAAATTTAACATCACACATCTAAATCAACTAACGACCCATAACTCAATTCAATCTCTAAAAAATAATAGAAATAATATTAAAAAAAATGTACATTTATAAAATGTCATAAACTAATTTAGTCACAATTTTTTATTTTATTTTTGAGTACCAAAATTGGTCTTTTAGTCTTTATTTTATGGGTCATGTTAACATGTGCCCTAAGGGCACATGTTAAGCTACCTAAAAGTAAAAAGTTTGTATTTAATGATACAAAGCATTTAATGTTTAAATAATTAATGAATAGACAAATTGCAATAAATTTTTACTACATTTGTACTCTTAACATTCCCCTTATTTTATTGCATGAAATTTGATTATATTATTATTTACTATTTCTTTTTTACACAAATATTATTAGTATTTAGTTTGAGAAGCAATAAAAAGTCTTGTCCATGTCAAATTCAGTCTTCATTCCCCTCACTCACTCATTCACGAGAACTCTCTCTCTCTCTGAATCCCAGAAATAGTAAAATCCACTAACTGAGAGAGAAAAAATGACAACTCGAGGCCATCAACAACCACAAAACGGCGGTGGTGGTGAACAGAGACTAAGACCACCACCACCACCATCACACCAACCACCACCATCAACCTATTCAAACGGCTACCACCAACAACATCCACAATACTACCCAAGAACACCAGCACGTTCTTCCTCCTCCGCTTCCCTAAAAGGTTGTTGTTGTTGCCTCTTCCTCCTCTTATCATTCCTAGCACTTCTCATCCTCGCAATCGTCCTCATCATTCTCCTTGCAGTCAAACCAAAAAAACCACAATTCGATCTTCAATCAGTCGGTGTTCAATACGTCGGAATCACACCAAATAACCCTACCGGAACAACAGCGTCACTTTCCTTAACGATTCGTCTTCTATTCACTGCAGTTAATCCAAACAAAGTAGGGATCAAGTACGGAGAGTCCAGGTTTACTGTGATGTACCGTGGAATTCCTTTAGGGAAAGCTTCAGTTCCTGGATTTTATCAAGAAGCTCATACTATGAGACAAGTTGTAGCTACAATTGGTGTTGATAGAGTTAATTTGTTACAAGCTGATGCTGCTGATTTGATTAGAGATGCTTCTTTGAATGATCGGGTTGAACTTCGGGTTTTGGGTGATGTTGGTGCTAAGATCCGGGTCATGAATTTTGATTCACCCAATGTTCAGGTATTATTGCATTTTCTCTTACCATTTTTAGTTTAGTTTAAACTATGTTTAAAATTAAATGTTCAATTTAATTTTGTGTTTTTAATAATGTAGGATTATGGGATTGTGTTTGTTTTTAGGGTAGAGAGAGTGAGTGTGGCGGTGCGGTGAGGGTGTGTGGCTTGTTTGTGACTGTGTAACCACTCACTCACTCCACTCTGCTTTTTCTTTACTTCTTCTTTGTCCTTTTACTATTTTTCTTCCTTAAGCTAACGTGCGCCGAAAGTTATTTTGTTTCAATAAATTAAATAAGAAAATGATAAAGAGAGTATCTTGTGTGACATTGATTAATGGTTAAGAAAACTATACAAATTTGTGTTGAAAATGTTATATTCAATTTTTTAGAAGTTTGAAAATTGTTGTTTTCATTTTTTAATACAAAATTTTTCTACTTTTATATTTTTAACAATTTTTTTGTTTTCTTGACTAGTGTCTTAGAAACTTGTTAGAGTTACCAATTAAATAGAATTTGTGTATTTTATTTATATAATATACTAATCTATACTATTAAAGAATTTTTAGATGATGAAATGCATGAGTTTCTTTTGACTTAACTAAGAATTTTAGTTTTAATTTAAATTTAGACATATAGCGGTGTTAAAACTAGAAAGATTAGTCTTCGTGCGTCAAAAATATTTGATTTAAATTGTGTTGAAAATTCTAGGAGTTTCCCTTCATTCATTCTCATTCCCATCTAGTCTAGTTTTACTATTTGGTTTTTTTTTTCTTTCTTTTCCCACTTTAGTTTTTTTGGCTTGGTTCTATTTTGGGTTTTGTATTACATTTTGCAATTCCCCATAATTGTCATTGTGTGCGTTTGGTTGATTGATTCTTTCTTTGTGAAAGGAATCATTTTACTTGCGGGACTTTTGGGTCCTACATAGGAAATATGGGGTGGGGTGGTTAGGTTAGGGTGTGCATAATTAGAGTGTACTATAACTAGCAACTCGGATATGTCTTGTTTCAATTAGTGGTGTTATTTGCAATTTTTTTTTTTTTTTTGACAAATTTGCAATTTTGTTTTAAAATTTGAATATAGATTTATAATACCAAAAATAATTGTTTTTACCATGAAATACTAGTAGTAATTAGTAAAATAAAGTTTATTAACTTAAAACTATAATTTTGTCAAAAAAACAAACTTAATTGAATCCAATGTTGACCTCAAATGCTGATTTGAGTGATTTTTTAGTAGAAAGATTTGGTTTTATGTTTACCCATATGAGTCATATTATTTTTATGGTGGAAAATAAAAGGAGCTAGTCCCAAAAGCAAAACCACTTATTCATATTAATCAGCTACGGTATGTTAGTCCATAAAATTGATATATGTGCCTTTTCTTAAAATTGATTATGGTTTTGTCTAGAGTGCTTTTCTTTCACACTCTTTTATGTATTCGTCTGGATAGCAGCAACATTGTGTAATGGCAAGACATTCCAATAGCCTCATATCAAAATAATTCTTTAGTGGACATAAGATTTTGGACATATTTTTTAGTCACACAACAATAAATTAAAAATAATTAAATAATATATATTTTTTAAAGGCTCATGCTAACATGTGCATGTGCTGCAAGGATGCAAGGAGACATATTAAGATATCTAAATTTAGCCAAATAAATGTGTATGCTTAATTAAATCGACAAAATATACTTAGATAAAATGCCGTCGAGGGTTGAATCAACAATCACCAATATGGAATGGTTATTAGAAGTTGCAAATAGTCCCTGTGAATATAATTATGTTGGTAGGGACATTACATTTTATATATAGGAGTCGAGGATCAAACTCCGGACACTCAATTAAATTTATCCATCTTAAAAGGTTATATTTCTAACCACTAGATAACCACGAAAAAAAAAGTGCAAATAAAATGATAAAATAGTTGGGCCCCATTTGATTAGAACCAAGTTGCTGGATTCCAAGACCAGGAAACCAACCACTGCACCATGTTATCAACACTCTATGGCCAGCTCAAGTTCAATTCAATAATGTCATTCTTATGGTTCATTTTTTCTCCAATTTTTCTGTTGTTACTTTTTACCTATAGGAATACTACTATGTACAATTATTGTCTACTTTTCTGAGTTGGATTTAGATTCCCTACACTAATTGTGAGCACTATTTAGTGAGCTTAGGCTAATAAATTAATCAATAATGGTGAGAAATCTAAGAGTGTAAATTGACTAAATCAATTTCATCTACATTGATACTATAAGTTTTTATTTTATGATCACATTATACTATAACATGTTAGATTAAACTAAGCACATTTTATTTAACTTCAAAAATCAAGTTAGAATATACCAAAACTAAGCATACAAATGTCAAACACTACTACCAATATTTTTAAACTTTTTAGGACAAGAAAAGTCTTCACCATGTGAGTATCCTCTTTGTGGGCCACATGGGATGGTAATAGTTGCATCATCTTCTGCTAATGTGAACATGCAATTTTACTCCTTCCCCATCTTCTTTAGGGTATTTTAAGCAATGAAACTGTGCCCTTTAAGTTACTATTTACACCACCTTCCTATTTATTTTTATTTTTTGATAGAACCTATTTTCTTTATCTATCATCTATCTTCTTAAATATTACTGTACTAATCAAATTTTGTTTTAACTAAGCTATGTTTTATCATTCAATTAACGATCATGAACTCTACTACACAGGTGTCGGTGGATTGTGCTATAGCGATCAGTCCAAGAAAGCAATCTCTAACTTACAAGCAGTGTGGCTTCGATGGATTGAGTGTTTAATATCATTCTTGTTGACGCTATCAAATGTCCTTAATTTTCACTTAATTTCTCCCTCGACTCTCATTTCTTCGATTAATTTTAAGAAGAAATGGGTAGGAAAAATTAAGTTAGAGGAAATACTGAATTTACAATGGCTATCAAAGGAGTCTCAACAAATTGTTTAACTCCATAGTCAAAGATGGTTTTTTGGAAAATATATTAAATTAAGGCACTAAACATTTTCTCATAAAATTTTTGCATAAACTTTTTATCTGATTACTTCCATTGGAAGGAAAAACACATCTGTGGAACAACTTTCAAACTGTAAAGTTAATCAAATCAGTGGGGTGAGGCATCTGAGTTATAGCTTTTGTTAAAACACACACACACACTCTCAGCCCAACCACCACACTTTATTTCTTGCAACCTTTTTTGTCACCTTCTGTTTTCGCTTTTGTAAAAACATTAAAGTTTTTCCAGTTTGGTTATTAAAATTTAATGTAATTTATTTCTATAATTTATTTGGGCTTTAATGTGTTTTGATTATTTTATGGTTCATTTCATCCATCAAGAAAAAATTATGGTTCATTTGATTGGGTTTCTTCAATTTTGGCGATAAAAAGAAATAGTTAAGACACATGATTTTTTTTATTTTTTTTTTACTAAAGTTAAGACACATGTTTTGTACTTAGATATAGTGGTAATTTAGTTTTGCTTAGATTCAATGTGGAGCTTCTTCTTTTTTTTAAATTTTTTTTTTTTAACATAAAAATAGATAGTATTTATCATCATGGCCAAGATTTAATGTGGAGCTTCAATATAACACAAAGTTGGTGATAGTTTTTTAAAGATGAGATTTATAAGTTGTGAACATGTCTAAATAGCCAACTATAAGCAATAATACATCATTTAAAACAATGTTATTTACATAAGTTATATACATACATTGTCTCTATATATTTCAAATGACATTCTTGTAAAAAAATAATATATATTTCAATAGAGATAACTAAACAAAGAGGCTAGGATTTCTATTAGAATGAGCATAGCTTATGTGTACAATAGTTATTTTTATCATATATAGTAAATACAAAGAGGATGTCCGCTACTTAGGTAGGGATATCCCAAATACACCCTACCAAATTCTTTTTTTATAACATCAACTACGTAACTAGCATACAACATTTATAAAATTTCTTATTTTTATATAACGTCCGCTGCTTAAGTAGCGGACGACATTTACAAAAAAATTCAAAAATTTCTTTTTTATAACATATGCTACTGCAGTAGTGGACGACCTTTGCAAAATTTCTTTTTTTTATAACATATGCTACTGATTATTGAAGCAGCGGAAGGGTAAAAATGAAAACACGCGAGAAGTAGACAGGGCGGCAAAAGAAAATATCAAACATACTGTAAAAGACTAAACTATCCTAAACCCACTTATAATAGAATCCTCCATGACTACCTCAGCTATATTGTGGACTGCATTGAGAATGCTCTGCATTCCAATTTCACTGACAACCCTGATTAGGAATGTATCCTTCCTGTCTTTCTTTGCATAATGTAGTTTTGCATAATTGTTTGCTTCAATATCAAGACACTCGAGTCGCATAAATTTTATGGATGTTCAAAAACTAGCCACTGAAGCAGAAAAGCTACATTATGGATGTCCAAAAAAGCAAAACAGCTCAGTTCAAAACTACATTATGCATAAAATCAAGTCACCTGAGTTGCATAAAATTTGTTTGCTTCAAAGAAATTTCCCTCCATGTTCCAACAATATCTTTTTAAAGGAGGCCGAGTACATAGATCAATTATACCATTGAGCTCTATTAAAAAACTGAAATATTAATGAAACCATATATAGTTGTAACTTCTAATTTTCATGATTTTTCTCCTCAAACATAATAAAGCAATATGGATTAGTAGCGGTCTTCGGGACTTCTTTAACGTTTTTAACTTCAATTTTATCTTTATTTTGTGTGGGAGTCTAACCACTAAACTATTTAACAATTTTGTTTTATCATATTTATATACATTACGTTTGAATTACTTATCACCCTGAAGGCATGATAGTAACGTTTTGATACATTTTATTATCATATCTTACTTAGTCTTACAAATATACCAAGAATTACAAAGATTTAGAACTAAAGAAATAAAAGCTACAAGTTGAACAAAGATTTAGAACTAAACAATCTATAAACTTGATAGATCAAAAAGAAAGTGCTTTTTTTACAAGTTCAAATCAACTACAAAACTGTAATGCAGGAGCAAATGTTTAAACGCCATTCAAATAATGGTTTTAACTTTGGTAACTGAAAGTAAAACCATATGAAAACAGTTTAAATCTTCACAAGTCAACTGTCAGAAGCAGAACAAATTTTAATTTCATCAATTCAACGGCTATCTCCTTTGTCTTAGTGTATATACAATTCGACATCCAGCTTTTCCACGAGAAAACTGCTCCTGCTTTTGACAAAAATCTGCCATAAAATCAGTATTCGAAATGTCAGTCCACAAAATAGTGGCGATTCATTGAAATCATAACAGTTGGCGTAGCCGGTATATACAAATAATAGAATATATCCATACCATTGTTGATTTTTCCTGAACTCGGTGAGCACAGGGTATATGTTCTCAAATGCTGCATAGATCTCATCTCTCACCTATTAAAATGAAAAACATATGCATAAAATCGAGTGAACGAATTTTCAGGGGGGAATAATAAAAGGGAATTATATTATATATAGAAATATTACCTTTGCTCCTGTTAGAACAACTTTGCCAGAGACAAAAATACGTAAAACTATCTTTGGCTGCTTCATCCGGTAGATTAATCCGGGAAACAGTTCTGGTTCATACTATCACCCCATAAGAGAGTTCAGCATATTTTCTTCAACTTATAGAGACATTAATACAAAATATGAAGATAGCCACAAGTATCTGCCATTTCAATCTTAAGAAAACTTCCTAAACCTTTTCATCATTCAATTAGGCAATTTCAGGGAGTAAGGCTAAACAACAAATATATATAAATAAATCAAAGCAGCTTTAAAGATTGTTTGGCTTCCTGAGAAAACAGTTTTGGCTTTGCATCTCTAGTTTAGAATCAGTCAAGTGAATATCTTCAATAGTTTGAAATAGTGCTCAAGACAAACACAATTATGCCAAGTGATCACCAAGCATGACGATATGATTGTAAGTAAAAGTCAACAGAAGCCCAAACCACTTGTACAAACTCTTAAAAAAAATTTACTCCTTTAGGGTGTGTTTGATTCGTAAAATAGTAAGGTAAACAAGATAGTACAAGACAAGACAAAACTGTACTGGAGGGAGATAGATGGACAAAGAGATACTATTTTTTAGCAAATCAAACACACCCTTAGTTCCTTTTTAAGTGTCGCTTTTGCAGAAGAATTTTGTTCTTATTTATTTGTCATTTTCAAAGTTTAATGCAACATTAATTATTGTTTTGTCAATAATACCGGTAACTATTTATTATGGATAGAGAAATGAGTCGAATAGGATAATAAATAGTTATGAGTATTATAGGAAAACGACAAATAATTCATCAAAAACAACAAAATTAGTTGGTTTTATTAAAACGACGATTAAAAAGGAATGGAGGGGGTAATAAAATAGCTTACACTAGAGAAAGCACCATGGGAATGTGCAAGACCCTCCAACCGAATGGGGAACTTGACATCACAAGAGCCGACAATGTTCTGAATCTTGAAATCCTATAAAATAAAGCCGAAGGAATCAACTACTAATCGAGATGCAACTACTTAGGTACTATGAGAAAAAAGCAGAAATTAACCAAAGTTAATGAAACTTTTTCAGTTAAGATAATCTGAAAGGGTATATATTGTACCTTAAATTTGGCATTGAAACCAAGCTTTTGGATGATACGGGCATGCTGAAAGAATGAGTAAATAACCAATTAGAAAATACCATAAATTTCGAGAAAAAAAATGAATTAACAAGTTCAAATCTACTAACTCAAATGGCTTGGTGATCCAATACCTAGCATGAATGAGGTTATTAACAAATAAAAGAACAAGAACGCACCTTCCTTGCGGCCAATTTAGACTGATGCTCACTCTTAGCTCCAATACAAACCTAGGCATACCAGTTAAATCAGAACAGCATAAAAAGAACGAGAAACCCTTCAAAACACACTTATATGACAGAAGCAGCAAGTGCAACAAAGGAGCATACCATCTTGCCAGAAGCAAAAATAAGTGCAGTTGTTTTTGGTTCCCTGATCCTCATAATGACGCCAGCGAAACGCTGCAAAGAATTGCATCACGAACATCAGTGACACTAAAACAGGCATATTAATTGCATTGGCAGAATATTGAACTGGAATAAAACTTGCCTTGGGATTGTACTCTGCGTTACGAGCTTGGAGAGCAATTTCTTTGAGATCCAACTTAGTGACCAAATTGACGGTTGAAACAACATTTCTGGAAGGAAAAACACGTCGTAATTAGTTTATGCTAAAGTAAATAGAAGGGCAAAAAAGCTATCTGATATACCAAAATATTTTATTTGGAGCACGGGCTTTTCTGGCCCAAAGTGTATCTTATTTTTATCACGAATTATTTTCCTTGGTTAACAATAGTTGTAGTTTTCCCAATAGCCGCGGGTTCCTTCATTTTCTTATTTCCTCATAGGGGAAATAAGGTAATTAGGTGGTATTCCCAGATTCATGGAGATATAGAACAGCATATAAGTTATCATGCTTGCATATCCACCCTATCAAATCTATCAAAATCGAAAACGACTCTATCCTCTTTCTATTCTCTTGGTCTTAATTTCGAGGCAAAAGGTAAGAGTCTTTTGTTCCAAGATAGGACAAATTCTCTATGAAATCGAGATTTTGTACCATACTCCAGAGATTTTGTACCATAAGCATAGATCCGAGGATTCCCGAATAGGGCAACCTGTAGTCGGTCTGGCCCTGAACCTACGTGCCTATGACTTCTAAACGATCTTTCCCTCGTGTTCGGCTATAGCGGGAACTCCTGAATCTAAGGTCTAAAGAGAAGCAAATTTAATACATGTTCCAAAATTCAAAGCACATGATAACTAAAAGCAAAATTTATAGATGTCGTAATGTAAAATGAAGTAAACAACAAAAATGACCTTTCACAATTTGGCGGCAATTAGTAAAATGATTCAAGCAACGGAATAACTTCTTATCGTGAATGATGTCTAAAGACAAACAACTTAAAAACTTTTCCTTCTTAATAATTTAGCTACATTGTTCGAGTTTTTACTTATTTTCTTGTCAACCTTGTACCACACCTTAGCTTAGTTCCATATAACATCACAAATCTTTATGTGAGAAAACTTTCCCTTCTTGCTGAAGTGATACTTTTCTATCACATTCCATTTATCTGGTCCTATTTAAACCACATGATTTGTCGACTATTTATTGGCCGCGTATAGTAATTAATGGACTTGCTACAATCATTGTGAAATCAGCGACTAACAAATACATTACAACTCATCCCGGACACAACAGATAAGCATAAATAAGGATACAAACAATAGTCTCTCCAACGGACACTTAGCTAAATACAATGTAAAAGAAAAAGACATTGACAAATAAAATTTTAGCCTCAATCCAGGTAAATCCATCATTGATACTCACTGAAGTGTAGGCACAATCCCAGAAGGATGCTTCTTTAGATCTACAGGTTGGTTCCCTTCCAATACTTGATCAGCCATCAAACCTAATATATAATTATAAACAATAAATTAAATTAAACTAATTATAAAATTACCCATCAACAAAAGCAAAATACTCCCTCCATCCCAAAATAAATGACCTAATTTTGACTTGGTTAATTATTCATATGATGTACTTTGACTTTATTTTTCTATTAATATATACATGCACATATTAACATATGAGATATTGTTTGATTTGTCTTGATAAATATTTTCAAAATATACAAGTTTTATAATTTTAATAATAAGATAATAATTATCAAAGTTGTACATTGACAAACGTAAATGTGGTCAAACGTCATTTATTTTGGGATAGAGGAAGTACCATCTTCATAATTGAATATTTACTTTCATCTCATCACAAAAAGGATCAATTTATATGTAAAATCAATTTAGGGTTAAAATAGCAGCAATCAATTGAAGAAATAGGGTTTTCAATTTTCATGAATCTAATTCAAATCACAAAAGTTTTCTCAAAGGGATGTTAACTAAATCAGAATCATCAGACCTTGTTTTTGGAGAGAAAAATTAGGTTTTGTGTCTTTGAAAAATAGAGCGCGAAGAGTTTGAAAAGATGATTCTTTTATAGGTGGTGGTTGTGGAGGAATCAAGATTTGTATTGTTTGGTTTATATAAGAGAGAGTGTTTGTGATTTGCGATGAAAGTGTAGAGAGAGAAATAAGAGAGAGAGAGAGAGAAAGAGGTATTTATAAGCTGAGAATTGTTGGCAGCTTCCATTATATTTATAGGCGTATGAATTGGATCGGGTTAAGGTGTTGGGCTTTTTGTGTGATAATGCCCCAAAAAATAAAATAAATTGATTTAATTTTTTTATCAAATCTTCTTTTGCCTTTTTTTTTTTTCATAAATCTTTTTTTTTTCCTTTCGATAAAACAAAACTATGATAGTTTTGCATGGTTTTTTTTTTCTTTTCGATAAAACTAACATTTATTTTGGATTCTTTATGGGAAAAAAAAAAATTTAGGGTTAATTACACTTTTCGCTGGGGGTGCTTGCGGTGCGGTTTGGTTCGGTTTTGAGCATAAAATTCATCATAACCGCGAGATAAAAATGCACGTGGCTCGGTTTGTTGGTTTTAAAAAAGTTATCCAAACCAAACTAATGTGGTTTGGTTTGTGCGGTTTATTACGATATAAAAAATATGACAATAAAAACTTAATTTTAATACCAACAATATAGTTATGGATCACATGAAATTATATGTTTTGACATACTACTATTTTATGGACTCAATTTGAGTTAAGTTGGATTAGGTAATAGGTTGATTACCACTAGTTGATAGAGTTAAGTTAAGTATTGCGGTTTGGTTTGGTTTGGTTTTCTGAAATGGAAACCGCAAACCAAACTAAACCGTGCGATTTACAAGAAAAATGATTCGTGCAATTTAAACTAAATGCGGTTTTTTGCGGTTTTTGGTTTGGATTGGTTCGATTTGCGGTTTTACTTTTGGATTGGTTCGGATACGATCACCCCTACTTTTAGTCCCTTATCTTTATTTTAGTTTTCAAGTTGGTCCCCTCTCTTTTAAAAATTTCAAGTTGGTCCGTTTTCTTTTTTGTCGTATCAATTTCTTTAACAAAAATTATGGATGATCTATATGATATAAACTTTGACTGATGCAGGAGACTTGACTACCGACTTATCCACTATTTAAGTAACCGAATGTAAAAAAATATAGGGCGCACGAGAAACAGATAGAATGGTAAAAGGAATTCTCCACTTTAGATGAGCAAAGCCCAAAAACTTGATGCCGTTGGGCTTCCTATTGGTCCTACTTGGGCTCAACTTCTGGTAGAAAACAAACGACGTCGTTAGGAAGGAGGATAAACAAAGAGCAACATACATAAACCTCACTAAGCGGTTTCGCTGATTCAATTCAATTTTCATCCATCGTCGCATCGAATTGAGGTATGAATGTATAATTTTTGTGTTTACTGTAGATATTATTTTTCAATTTTTAGGGTATGATTTTTCTCAATTTGATTATTTATACGGTTAGTGATTTGATCTGAAACTAGTAGTATTTGAGAAGAGTGAATTTCACAATGGATTTATCGGCGGTGACGGCAGCATTGGAATCGAAATCATACGAAAAAATTGCTGATATCTGCGATAATCTCATGCTTCAGGTTAGTTTCTTTCACTGTCACTGTTTCGTTAGGTTTTTCTGTGTATTTAATCGCTTATTTGATTCTTTCTCATTCAGGTTGCAGCTGATGGTGTTGCTTTTCACAACGATTGGCCCTACGCCATTCATCTTCTCTCTCACTTTTATGTTCATGACATGTACGCAATCTATTTTCACTCTTCCTCATCATTTTATCTTCATTCATATTTTACTATGCATTATGTTATGTATCTTAATAATAATCAAGAGGAAATTATATGTGTAATGTGTTTCAGGTTAAATTAGTTTAATAATGTTTGGACTGATATAATCCTGTTTTACAATTCACAATTAGCTCGTTTGGATTCACTTATTTGAGTTTAATTACTGAGATAAGTACTATAGTTTTATAACTTATGACATGTCCATAAGATGTTTTCAGCTTAATTCCACAAGTTGTCTAGGATAGTTTATGATTAGTATTTACTTTTGCTGCAAGTTGTCTAGGATAGTTTATGATTAGTCTTTATGTCTGTAATATCACTTTCTTTTTTTATTTATTTTAGGTTTTCATGTTTTTCTGTTGTGATATTGCAGAAACAGTGCTCGTTTTCTATGGAAAACTATACCTTCCTCAAACAAAGAAAGCAACCCTGAAGTCAATGCTGTGTGGAAAATTGGTCAACAACTTTGGTTACGGAACTATGGTGGAGTACATGAGGCAATCCGTGGTTTTGAGTGGAGTCAGGGTCTCCAGGATTTTGTTGCTGCTTTCTCAGGCAAGCATTTAAGTTTTTGTTTTGTTTTTTAACCAGAGCTTTGAAAGTTCTATAGAAAGAAACTCTTGGATCTTCATGCATGATTCTTTTCACTCTATCTAAACTTTGAATATCTTAAAAATCTAACTTTATAAATAAGTTGTTATCATATAATCCTAATTTATCAAAATGTTGCCCTTGCTTTTATTATAGCCCATTTATCTTGTTAATGTTGACAGTAGACTATATTTTATGCCGAAACCAAGTCAGTCATTTCTGTGTAGGAGGATCACTAAAGCATGGATGTATAATGCATTGATCAGTTTATTTTTAGTATTATCGGTTGTTTGCACTGCTGTATATAGTGTTCAAGATAGTGACATGTTGCAATAGTATGTTATGGATGGAAACAGTTGGATAAAAAAATATTATTGGTTATTGGCACTGCTGTATATAGTGTTCGTGATAGTTACATGATGCCTTAGTATGTTATTGATGGAAACAATTTGCAAAAAGTTAAATTAGTTTGATGGAAAAAATTGTATTATAGTTTGATCTTGGGAAGAGCAGTGATTCTCACCTGTTTTTGGCTTGGCTAGACTTTCCTTTGCACATACAAATGTCTAACACGAAAAGAAGTAGTTGAACAATGTAATTTCTTAGGCTAACATGTACTGTTGACAATGGTGCCATGGATACCATTCAATATAGTAAACTAGTAATGTAGCACTTCCTTAATTGTTCTATTAAATTTAAATATGTTTCTTGCTTTTAGATTCCTTTTCTAAGCAGTTTAAGTGCACAAGTCTTTTGCATTTTTATTTTGTTTTCTAATACATAGTAAATGTTAATACCAATATGGTGTTTCCAGAACTTTATACAAAGGAGATTTTTCAGCTGCTTGTATCTGCTTATTCTACAATAAGTGTTGAAGATGCTGCTTTATTTCTAGGAATGAGTGAGGAAGATGCTACAAGTTGTAAGTAATTTTATGTTCATTTTTTAATTAAACAATGCATAGCTATTTGTTTTAGCACCTCTTGGATCATAAAAAATGTTGACCTGATAATTTGAAGGCAGTAATGCTTTTAATATACCCTGATTGGGGTCAACATTTGAAAGCAAACATTTTTTCTGCTTGTATATATGAAGTTTATTAATCTTTGGCACCTATTCTTTCGTGAGGACTCTTGAACTGGAAATACTCCTTTGAATCTTGCACTTGGATATTAACTGTAAAGGGTGGACCTTGATACACATGACGAATCAAAAAATTAAATAAAGATTACAACTTCCCTGCATTATCAAATATTACCAGTTTTAACTTTTTCCTCTCATAGAATGAGTACAAATTGGAAACTTCTCAAAATTATACTCGAAGCCCAAACCAACATAATTATTGTCTTTTGATAGTGAATCAGTGTTGAGCTGCTATAGTGGCATTATAACACCATAATGTTACGGAATTATGACAAACCGCTATTGTTCCACGATCCTCGTTTTAGCACATAGTGTTGTCAAATTGCAGCTATAACTATATACTATTTGACAGCACTAATTCAATGTACTAGCTGTGGTGAATCTTGCTAGCTATCGGTGAACATGTCAATTACTTAGAATGAACTATCTTAGAAATTGAAACCTCTGCTGGCGTAGGTTTATTTTGGCTGGCTTTTGAAAAATTCATCAAGCATTAAATTTCATCAACCATATCCGCCCTATGATATCATTATTGATGTTTTGGTTGTATGATTGCAGATGTGCTTCAGCAAGGTTGGACTGTGGACTATGCCTCTCGGATGCTTACTGTGAAGAAGCAACCTGTTGTGACAGAGCAGAAACTAGACCCCCGTAAATTGCAACAGCTGACAGAATATGTCTTCCATCTCGAGCATTGAAGCTTTTATTCTTGTGAAGGAATTAGATGATTGTTTACTAAAACTCTTCCTTTCTTATTGATCAATTACATGTTCTACCTTCTTGGAAGGTGTATGAAAATGCATATATGCTGTTGATAGTTTTGGAAAACAAGGCACAAAGTATTTCTCATGTTTTAACTTGATAATTGATTAGGTTAATTTTGCATCGCACTTACTCACAGTAGTTATTGAGCATGACTTTCTCATGTATGACAAACCGGTAAAAAATTGCAAATTAGACATGCTTTTGAGAAATCCAGTGTCTCTGTATATTAGTATGCTGATTTTTTTTTCCATGGTATTAATCTGCTATTTATACGAGGATAATGCTTACGCATTCTCGTCAGAGTTTAATTTAGGATTGTTACTTTCTAAGTCTAACAAACTGGAAATGGAAGCTGTTAATGAATTGAATAAAGAAAGCTACGACTCCACATCATTGCTTTATGTTACAATAGTTCTTACAAAACAAATAGTATGATTTATTGAACTTGCCTGAATCGAGAATTTGCCTTGCCAAACATGCTATTAGGACGCGAACCCATGGCAATTAAGCACACGTACAACCTTGTTGCCAGCAAGATGCAAATTGACTCACTAGATTTTGCATTTAAAAATACAAATACAAATTACTAGCATCTGGAGAACATTTACCTTGATTCTTTGTACTAATCTTATTTCAATTTGGGTTTGTCTGCAAGTTTCCTTGATTTTAACTTTGAAGAATAATAAGAAATACAGCAAAAAAATTGAGTCTCCTAGCCCTACCTCACCGGTAGTCAAAATTTAGTTTAAATCGGCTGACAAATTTGTATACGCAAACAACTTAGGAGGATATTACATAAAAGTTTTAGACGAAATTAACTTAAATTTTAACGAAAAGTTAGATGAAATTAATTCAAAATTTAACGAATCAACTTAAAATAAATGTGATTTATGTAAAAGATTAAATATGCAATTTAGTTTAATATAACACTACTAGACTGTGAAAACAAAATTTTGTTCCCCACTCATTCAATGATGACCTACACAATTTGGTCCTCTCTATCTCTGTACTTTGAACAATTAGCAACAACAAAAATTCAGAAGGGCCATAAGCAGTGTTCAGAATCCAATATAATGTCTAAATCAAAATACAAAAACAAAAAAACAAAAAAAAGAAGAGGAAAGATTAAACATAATGTTTCAGCATATAGCTATTGTAATTGTAAAATATCTGAAGACTATTACATTATGTATGGAACCTTATATAACTAAAGTTAGCTTCTAACACAAGTCATGTAATGTAATGTAACCTATTTCTTATCAAAAGAAGGTGGTGTATTAACTATTGGAACTGTAACTCTATATAAATCTTCAATGTAACGAAACCTCTTATTCTTCCTCCTTAATCTTTCATCTTCTTCTATTTCAGCCAAAACATCTTCAACTGAATCAGCTGGTGATGATGGTTGTGAAATTTCATCACTACCCTTCTTTTCAAACGTCACGCTGTTGCTGCTATTGCTATGACGAGTTTCATCCGAGTTTATTGTGCTTGACTCACTCCCTCCGCTGCTAAGTTGTATTAGATGTTTCGCTACATCAATCTCTGTTTCAGAAAAAGAACCAAACTTTTCTCTCTGGGTATTCTTGTTTTCGCATGCCATTGAAAGAGACAGAGAAAGATTATTATGTGTAAAACAAAAACAGGGATTAAGGTTATTTATAGTGATTTATAGTAATCTTCCTTTTGATTTTACACTTTTATCCTTTCCTTTGTATTTTTTTATTTTTTATTTTTGGACACGGTAGGCTTTTTTGTTAGACTTTCTGTATTTTGCTAATTTTGCTTTATGGTAATTTTAATTATTGTTGTTATTTTTTTCTATTTATGTCTTTGTCATGCTTTCTGTATTTGAACCACACGTTAACGTGTCGGGTTCTAAACACCTTTCACCAAGTTATCTTAATTAGTCCCTTTTTTTTTTTACGGATCTTTACAAGGCCTTAATTGATAAGGATCTGATTTGATTTTTTTTTTTGTTAGATCTGATTTGATTTTTCTATTTGCTAGTAATCTCTAATAAAGGATATTATATTATTATTTAATTTATTTATCATAGATAAAAATAAGAGTCATTTTAATATAACCGATTTATGATTTTGACCGAATTAATATATCTTAATTTTTCTATATTAATATTTTTTTTGACTAAATAAATCTTAATTGTTTTACTAATAAATCTTAATTGTTTTACTAAGAATGTTATTATTATTTTGACCAAATATTATTATAATTATTATTGCTATCTACTTTTTATTTATGATATGTTTTGATTTTATTTTATAGTAAAAGAAATATTAAAGGGAAGGTGACAAAAAAGAATAATTAAGAGGAAAAAAATAGATAAATCATAATTATTATTATCTTTGACTAAAAAGATAAATCATAATTAATATTATCTTTGACTAAAAAGATAAATAATAATTTTATTTGTACACAATAAAAAATTATTTATCTTCATTAATAAAAAAGATAAAAAAAACCAATTTCTTTATATATATTAATCTTTTTTTACTAAATATATCTTAATCTTTTTGACTAAGAATATTTTTATTATTATTGCTATATATTTCTATTTTATTTTATAGTTTGCTTCCACCCTTTTGGTTTAAAAAAATAATAAATTATTTTATAGTAAAAAATATTAAAGGGAAAGTAATCTATAATAAAATAAATGTCCAATGAATAATTAATTGGAAAAGATAGACAAATAATAATTATTTTTTTGAATAAAAAGATAAATAATAATTTTATTTGCAGAAGATAAAAAATTATATGACTTTTCATTTATTTTGATTAAAAAAACAAAATTCTTTATATTTATTAATCTTTTTTTGTTTGGTAAATATTTTTAACTAAGAATATTATTATTATTATTTTGACTAAATATTATTATTATTGCTATCTAATTTTCACTTATTATATATTGCTATTTTATTTTTATATTAAAATAAATATGAAAGGGAAGGTAGTATATAAAATAAATGTCAAATGAATAATTACTAGGAAAAAATAGACAAGTAATAATAAGTACTTTTTGACTAAAAGAATAAATAATAATTTTATATGCACACGATAGAAATCTATAAATTATATATCTTTTCATTTATTTTTATTAAAAAACAAATTTCACTTAAGTTTACTTGAAATCTATTAAAACCAATTTTACTTACGTATATTTTTTTTACATTCGTTTAATTAAATTTCTTAATAACCGTAAATTTTTTGAATCGTGAGTTTTTTTAATAATAATAACAGTTAAGAGTTTTTTAAAAAAAGCCACTTAGTTAAGTTTCTCAAGCGTTTTGTTTTTGTCCTTTTGAAAATCGTATTATTATGATGTTGACTTCAGGTCTTTAAGAATTCTTCATTAGATGTAATTTCTTGCCTCCTTCATTAGACTGAAACTTCTTGCTTCCTTCAAATATTCACCGAAGATGCGAAGAAGCTTTGGTACATTAATTAAACACAGGTAACATTGTTTAGTGTTAATTATAATTATAATAATTAGTCAGCTCGGCTGCTTATTACTATTACTTCTATCTTAAATTATAAGTTTTTTTAGTATAAAAAAGATAAATTATAAGTGACTTTAAAGAATTGTTCTCCGGAAATAACATGCAAAAGAGAAATTAGAAGAATCGAAAAAAGAAAAAGTAATAAAAAATGAAATGTACGATAGAGAAAAAAACATTAATGTTGTATTGTATTGAAAAATAACTTATAATTTGAATCAATTTCTTTTTCACCAAGTAACTTAAAATGTAGTAGAATGGAGAATACAAAAATCTACGATGAAAATTAAAAAAGTCTCGGACATTTGAAATTTGTTTATGGATAAATAAATTTACTATGAATACTATATTATCATTGTTCTTGTATACTCCTATATTGTTTCTAGGATTATTTGGTCAATAGATGCCCTTAAGCTATGTCGGAGAGTATATGAGTACGTAGAACATTATATTTTGATCTAATGATTATAGGTGTGTAAATATATATCATAGGAACGGAAAGCAGTTGGCTCCGCTCTCCCCTCATATCTAGTCCATGTAGGGCTATATATTTTCTTGGTCTTATCCTTTTAGATATGACATGGCACATCTCTATTCCATGAATTGTTAAGGTATTAGTTCTCTAGTTATATTGGATCACTCGCTTGTGGGACGGGTCAACTCTAAATAGAGATTAGAATTTCGCCGAGTCCAATCATTAATATTTTTTTTGTATATTCAAACGGTTTAATGTAAATTTTAAAAATTAATTATAAACTTTTTTTTAATGGATCTTAATTTAATATATGAATGTCAATTAAAAATCTTAAATGAGGATCATTATTGGAGTTGTCTCAATTGAAAATTTGTTGGCGGAGATAATTTTTCCCCATGAAAATAGAGGGACGGGAGGAAAAATCTCTCTCGATATAGTGTAGAAATGGGGAAAAAAACCCTCTATGACAAAGAGCACGGACAAAAAATTAAAGACAATTTGAATAATGAAGACCGAAAATAGAGAATTAAAGAAAATTTGTGTGGCGGAGCCGGAGACCCGAGTGAGGGAGTACTCCCGCCTCGTTCCATTGACATCCTAATTTGGGATATCTCTTGTTAGTCCCCTTCAAAATGTTTACAAAATATCTAATAATCAATGCAGTCCTTAGGAATCAATACATATATAGAACATAACGTTTCTAATATGGCCATATTAATATATAGTTAACAAGCCACTGCTTATAAATCCAAAATATAACTCGAACAAAAATTTCATATCATCACTAAATTGACATTTAGCAAGTGGTAATTGAAAAGTTTAAGTTTGTACTATTTCATGATATCTCTAACAACTAACTATTGGTTTTTTCCAATTTGTAGACACAAATACAATTTCAAATGTTGCACGAAATGGAAAATAAGGAAAATACAAGAAATTTAACTCCTTACATCAAATGAATGATGTATCATTGTATCCAGTGCACAAGCTAAGATAGCTTATGCTGCATAGCACTGCATGTGGTCCACAAGATCATTATCACTAATACGGTTTTTCAATCCAACGGCTTCAGTTTCACACTTTCTGATTCCATCCAACGCTTCAGATTTCACAGGCATTTCTATCGCTCCCTCCACTTCCAGCAATGAAACTCGGCTATTCTTCTGCACCACCGGTTCTAGATCCACCGGTAAAGGTGACGGAGACGCCGTATCGGAAAATCCCTCCGGCGGAAAAGATATATCTGAACCAGGATACGATGGAGGCAAATCCGGTGCAACAAAAGGAGAGTTACTGAAATTCACCGGAGAATGAACGTTATCCGTTCCAATTTCCGGCGATTTCGCCGGTATCGATGACGGTGACGGAGCTTCAACTGAATCATGAGAATCTCGCTTACCTGTAAAGTTAAACGAAACTGACCTTGGAACTGGATCAAGAACGGTTTGATTTACCGGCGAAGACGAATTCCTCCTAGGAGAGAAATGACGGTGATGTGGAGAACGAATCGGAGAAGTTGCCGGCGCCGGAGAGGAAGGATTATACGATCTAACATGTAGAATTCCAGAAAGACCGTGAACCACAACATGACGACCGTAAAAGAGTCCAGGAAAAGCAACATCGACACCGCCAATAACAGTAACAAAAGATCCAGCACGGCGCGTCACAGAAATCCGGCGCGTGGAAAGAAGTGTAGGGAGCGTGTAACCGTTTGGAAGACGACGAAGCTCTGCAAGAGAAAGACGGCGAGGAATGATGTGATAACGGAGAGTATCAGTATAAGACGACGCCGTTTGAGCCATGTCGAGTGCGAAGAGTGATGAATCGGTGGGAGCGAAGAAAGTGAAAGAATGAGTTTCGTTTGAATTTGCATCTTCGAAAGCAAGAAGATCGATTCGGAGATCGGAGGTGAGGATTGCGTTGCAGAAGAGATGGTAACCTCTTGATCGGAGTGTGGTAAGCATTGAATCAAACTCTCTGTTAGGGATGCATTTCACCACCGTGAAGGCGTTGGAAAGAAGAAGAACCACCGCAACTAACACCGCTCGGAGAGGGAAAATTGAATTCATTTTTTCAAGACTGAAAGAATACCAAGATAGTTTTTTCGCGCGTTAATTTGTTTTCTTTTGACGGTTTTTTTCTGTTTTATTTATTTCTCTCAATTGGCACCATTCTTATTGTTGGGCTTGGGCCTTTATTCGTTTATGGATAATGGGCACTTTAATGAGTTGTTTGTTTTACGCCCCACAGTTTTTCAAGCGTCCCCTAAAATCGTAAAAATATTCTCCTCACTATCTCGTCAATAGAACCACCGATTGTTTGATCACCTTCACCCTCTTCTCACCCCCCACGAATCATTTTGAAAAAAATATCGTTCGCCGGTTAGCATGCAAACTTTTCTCCTGGTGTTCACATGTTAGGTAATAAACACTTCCTTTATATATATATATATATATATATATATATATATATATATGCATGTACATTCAGATACAAATAGTAAACACAGCCGTCATCTTTTTCCCCTCCACTCCTAACTCTCCAAAACTATTCGGCGAATAAGTGGTCTTGCTCTCATATAAATATTGTCTTTATTCTTACTTTTTATCATCCTCCACTCCTTTCTTCTATCAATTATCTTCTTGTCAATTTTAAATCTTTTAGATAAAGGGTTGCATTGCATGTCGTTGATTAATCTTGAATTGTTTGTCATTATTTTACGATGAAGAGGTGTGAGAAACTGAGAATGTTATATTAGTGAACGAAGTTATGTTAAATTCAAAAAAGAAATTTATTTTAGTCCAATAAATCTTTAAAAATATTCGTGGCGGTGAATTTTTTTTTAGTAACTTTATATTTCTATCGACTCTGGTCTCATATACAAGTAAAAATTATCTTTTTGGATTCATTGAGAAATTAATACATCAAATTTACAATATAGACTCGATATATCACTTTTTTATTGAATTAAAAGTCAATTTTTTATTAATATATTTGGCGATCTTGACTCAGCAAATAAAAAATGGAAAACAATCAATAAATTGTTTTGATTGCATGCGGTTGATATTTGATATCTTGACTCCTTAGTCATTGCGTGCAAGGCCAAGTCAAGTCCCAAAACTTCAACACATCTTTGTTGCTAAAATACAAAAGTTTATGTGACTGGCTTAGTAGGTAGAACAAACTTAAAAAATTCAGAGAACATTGATAGATGAGATTGAGAATATATAAATTGACATTAAATATGTTATCACTTTCTATACTCTTTAATATGAGTCAATTCTTTATTAATGGAATCAACTTTCACCTACAATTTGAACATATCTTGCAGAAGTATTTTGTGCATGGAGTTTATTCTGCAACATGAAACATTTATTTTAGAAACACAAACACAAGTTGATGGGGCCGAATTCAAACCTCAATTCAATCAAAGCATCTGACTTAATAATTTTAACATTTTTATCAATCAATTAACATTAAGTATGAATTGAATGTGAAATTATTTATATTCACATAACTTCTTTTTTTTTAAGACTTTATATTCACATAACTAAGTGACAAAAAGTTAAATATTAAAGTTTGATGACGAAATAAAGTCACCGCCACCGCAAGTTTGATGGCGTAGTAGAGTCACTGCCACATCCAAGCGGCAAATAAAAACATTTATTAACCGGTACTTCTATCCTTACAACGGATGAGACAAATTTTGGATAAATATTGCATACTTATATAGTAAAAATAAAATTTGAAAATCACAATTATATATCCTACATATGTTATCAAACACAAAATTACAGGTCTAGCAGCACAATAATAGGAACAAATACAAAAAAAAAATGTGAATAAGATAGAAAAACATTAATTGCTCTTCTCAAACAAAAATATAGAATAAATTCATCTTCGAAACTTCAATAGTGGTTTCACTTCGATTTTTTATAAGCATTGTTCGACTCAGAGTAGTTCTATTTCTTTTTTCCCGACTATATTGATCTTTCAACTTCACGAATTATAATAGAGTAGTTGTCTTTTTTAGATTTTACCCCTCTTTATTGAACAAATAATTCAATCAACAATTATAAATAACAACCAAAGATATACAAAATGAAATTTATACCAAAATAAAATGAGCATTGCTATTTAGTAAGAAAAAGAAATAGAAGAATCCACAAAATTAGAGAATTTGACCAATCAAAAGTTGGCTAACCATACATGGGAGAGAGAGTGATTAGTATTCGACCAATCAAAAGTTGCCACATAAAATTATTTTCTTTTTTGCATCAAAAATTTCTTACTAAATAGCATTTTCCAAATAGAATTAACGCCAAGTCTTTTGCTTGAATGAAATTTATACCAATAACAAAATGAAATTATAGACTTATAGACAATTAGTAGCATTTCAACTTTCAAGCACATATATTATTTATTTTTTATATCTTCAAGCACATAATTTAATTATTATTAGGCAAATTTTAATTGGTTAATCAATAATCATGGAGAGTCCTAAAAGAGAACTTGTATGGTTGGTTAATCACCGCCACCGCCAAGCAACAAATAAAAACATTTATTAATTCGGTGAAGTAATGCATGAATCACATCGTCTATAAATAGTGCAAGATCAATGATCAAGTAAAACACAACACCAAAAAAAAAAATGGAGAATAGTAGTAACAATAACAACTACGAGATTAAGATTAAGCTTGAGAAATTAAACACAATACTCATAAAACCTTCAAAACCAACACCATCAAATCTTCAATATTTCAAACTCTCATTATTAGATCAACTTTCTCCTAATATTCATGGCAACACCACTTTCTTCTACCCAAATCATAACAACAATAACAATAATAATAATAATCATTTTTCTGATTTTTCTAATAAATCAAAAATTCTTCAAAACTCACTTTCTCAAACATTATCCCATTTTTACCCTCTCGCCGGTCGTCTCCATGACGCCACCACTATTCACTGTAACGACGACGGCGTTTTCTTCATCGAATCAAAAACAACCACCACTCTCTCCGAAATTCTCACCGTTCCTAATTTCAATTCACTCGAGTGCTTTCTTCCAACTACCGAGGAAAAACTGAATATGCTGTTATTACTCCGATTCACTTTGTTCAGTTGCGGTTCCACCGCAATTACTATATCCCTCACACACAAGATCGTTGACTTTAACACACTCATCATTTTTCTTAATACTTGGACTGCGATCACCACCGGAAATGAAATTGCACTCCCTGATTTAACCGTCGCCGCCGCTCTTTTTCCTCCGAGAGAAATTCCCGGTATGTCTGGTTCTGTTAAAACTTCCGATGCAAAATTCACTTCTAGAAGATTCATTTTCGAAGCATCGAAAATTGAAGAATTGAAGACAAAAATAAAAAACAAAATCGAATCAGAATCCGAATTTCATCCTTCTAGAGTAGAGGTTGTTGTAGCTCTGATTTGGAAATGTGCTCTTAAAGCATCAATAGAAATTTCTGGTTCCAAAACGACGTCGTTTAAGCGTTCGATTTTGTTTCAAGCAGTGAATCTCCGTACACGGATGGAACCCGCTGTACCAGAAACTGCAGTTGGGAATTTGGTGTGGCCGTTTTCGGTGACGGTTGAAGAAGAAAGCCACGTGGCGTTACATGAGATGGTGAAAAGAATGAGGAAAGGTATAATGGACTTTATAGAGAATAAAGCAGAGAGGTTTAAAGAGGAAGGTGGGTTTAAGGTTGTTATGGAGAATTTGAAAGAGAGAGTTGAGATTTTGAAAGGAAATGAGAATGAGGGTAGTTTGGTAATTTACAAATGTTCAAGTTGGTGTAAATTTCCATTGCTTGAATTTGATTTTGGATGGGGAAAACCTCTGTGGAGTTGTAGTGTGAATAAATTGGTGAGTAATGTAATTGCTTTGATGGATACAAAAGATGGTAATGGAGTTGAAGCTTTTGTTACTCTTGATGAAGATGAGATGAAATTGTTTGAAAAAAATGAGGAGCTGCTACACTATGCTTTGCTTAATCCAGCAATTCTTATTTGAACTTTCAACTACTTCCCATGCTGCAATAATAAATTATCATTTGATTTCGACACTTTTAACTTAGCTGCCTTTCTAACACCAGAGACCATAAATCTTTCGCAAAGTTAAAAATCATGCATAACAATGTTATGTCGTTTAGATCCATAGATTTTGTTTTTAAGAGAATTGATATTTCTATTCAAAAAGAGATAACAGCGCATAGATCCATGGATTTTGTTTTAAGAGAATTTATATTGCTATTCAAAAAGAGATAACAGTTTGTTGTCGGTTGTCTTTTATTTATGTATAATTTTCTCTTATTATTATTATTGAAATAGTAAAAATAAATTATCTAAATTGTTCAATACACCAACACTTCTAAGCACACTGTGTTGAATTTTAGGTAAATCCTATTATTCTGAAAATGAGCCCTGCAAATATGTTGCCAAGATTTTTCTTGTATAAAATTTAAGAATTCACACAACCTTTTCCAGATATCAAAACTGAATTCTACAACAATTATAAAACTATGAAGTTCTAAGGAACGCATAATATTAAATGAATAAAATTACAAGTTGTCCTGTCAAAAAAAAAAATTTGCAAGTTGAGAGTAGTTCCTTAAACTGCAGTAGCCTAGGGTATTTTTGGCATTCCCCTGAACTACCAACACTTCAGACTTTCACTAGAGTGCTTCAAACAAAGACAATAAATGTTTAATCCAAATTGTTGAAGAGTGTACTGTACTAATGCCTCAATTCTTGATCTATCCAAAAATCATAGTTCCTGTCTTGGCAAAATTGTATATACAAAAAGTGTCAACTAATGCAAAATTTTAGGATATCGAAAAATCAAAAGCGAAGTTCAAAAGCACGGCCTTACATCATGTCTATTTTATAAGTGTGTGCACATCCCAATCATTCATCAACCTCAACACCAGACATAGGAACCTCAGTGTTAACTTGTTCATCATCACCATCATTTTCTTCTTCACTCTTGCTCCCGTCATCCATCGTGTCTTTTTTGAAGTAATCAACTTTGAAGTCATAATCACCATCCATGGGATCAGTTGTGCCGGCTTTATTAGCCTTCTTCTTTTTCTTCTTCTCTGCTCGCTTGATCTTTGGATTAAGTATACCATCCGCTGTATATAACTTGTCATTTTGTTTACTAGATGCACTTTTAACCTTGTCCTTGCTAACATCATCTTTATCACATTCCATAGATTCATCCTCGTCATTGTCCTCCAGGTTCCCATGACCTTCATCTTGTTCTAAAAGCTTAACAGGTTCATCATCCTAGAAAAACATATTGAAGAAGGTAAGATGTTTTAATTAATAAACTTTACACACTACAAGTTTTAGGGTAAGATGTTTTGATTAAGAAATTTTACACACAACAAGATTTTATTACTAAAGGGTGTCGTTTGGTTCAAAGGAGTAGAGATATTTAAGTCCAGATATTTAAAAAATTTAAATACATATTTTCTCCCCTCAAAATTAACTCAGAGTTTGGAGGGAGCTAAAATCAACTAGAGGAATTTTGCACCCCTCGTAAAATTAAATCAAATAACTACAGATTAAAATAATCCCTTATCCCTCCAACCAAACAGACCCCTAAGATACATGTGGTGTGTCAATTTCCAAGGCACTTCTCAAATAGTGTTTCAACATATTAAATTTATAACAGAATCATCAAGAGTATACCTCTAACATTGTCTCATCAAAGTTGAGAGGACAACTTGAAGGAACTTCAACAGGGTCTAAGTCAACAGTAGATTTAAGGTTCCCAATAAATGAAGTTTCACTATTGTAGACCTCATCAATGTTAAACTCTTTAGAAAACTCTGAAACTATCTTGGCTTCTGAAGGTTCTTCCTGATCCCTAACTGGGGGCATAGTATAATATGGAATTTTACCTGAAACAGTGCAATTATAAATTATTCTTACTTTTGATAATTTTCTAACATCAAATTCTTTGTAATTTTCAACTTCAAAAGAAACATGCTTGAGTTTATCTAGCATACGCCATTATGTATATTCATACCTTCATTCCAGTCGTGAAGAACGATTCTTGCAGCAGCATCAATGTCAACTATTCCACCCTTCTTGAGCTTTCCCCTAACAGTAGCCACAATCTGTAGGAAGTCATCAACTGATTCAAAACTTGGAATCTTGTAAAGAGATACCAGCACCCTGGCGGGACAGAGCTTAAGAATTTCTTTCACTGCATTGTACACGGAAAAGGAAAAAAGGATTAGACTTCCCAATGGAGCCTGAAAGTCGGGATTTCAAAATTAAGATTATAAGCAGATTAATGGAGGGATATACAGAGGACATAAAGCTTTGCTGGTGGCATTACTCCAATATAAAGACCTAAATAAGCAGATTAATTAACGGGGCAAGGGAATGACTTCAAGTACCTGGGCTAACGGGGTCATCTAACTTCTCAATTCTCTTGCAATTTTTTAATGCAACGGTAGCATTATTTTCTTGAGACTTCAGCATAACAACACCAGGGCAATCAAGCAACTTAACATTTTTGTCCAAATGAACCTCTTGCATTGACCTTGTTAACCCAGGAGTAGCACCGACATTGACAACATGGCATCTCTTTAAACTGTTAATAAGACTGCTCTTACCAACATTGGGCAGTCCAACCAAACCGACAGTGATTGACTTCTTGATCTGTGAAGACAGCCAAAATAATTAAGGAAAAATTGATAAGCACCATAAATTATAAGACTAGATAGAAGCGAAGATACAGGAATTGGGGGGGAAATAAATTATCAGTCAAATGTAGAATTAAAATCTCCATTGAATAGGTAACATCACATGACGAGGCACATATAGTATAATCTTCTAACTTAACAAGCTTTCAACGTTATTAAGCTACTTGATCAAGCCCAGTATACCATGAAAAGTATTGTGGAATATGTTATTTACACCCATAAAGCGTCAAATTCATGCATACATAGAGAAACAAACAAGCGGAAGACATTGTAAATCAAAGATATGACCTCAAACAGATTGAATGGCATCGAGACTACACTTCAAGACAAATTTAATAAATATGTTGCGAGACTGATGCTTCTATTACAGTGCAGAAATTGTAAAACTCACTTTAATTATACAAACAGCTATTATCACTTAATCACAATAAGAAAAGTGAAGTACAATTCAACCATTTTATAAAAGCACTTGCAAACAAAATGGCTTCTTGAAAATTGAACATAAAAAATGAAGAGAAAGGGCAAGAAAAGCTTTGAACATTGAACATAAAAATGATTTTTTGTTACCTCGTAGCTTCTTGAATAATTCTTCAATAGTTTGAGCAGTGTCTCAGCTCCAAGGCAATCACTCAATTGCAAAGTATTACTTGGTTTGACTTTTTTAGAAGATTTCCACCCTAGGTTTGATCTTTGCTGTTGTGTACTGCACTTAAAAGCAACAGTAGGTAATTCTTCTCTGAGGTACTTGAGCCACTTCTCCACAGACTCTCGAGGAACAAGATCTGAATTAGAAGGACAAATGATTAGTCAATGAAAAAAATATACTCCTAAACGGAGAAAGGGGGGAAATGGTGACCAGAAGAGTTACCAATTTTATTCAAAAGCAACACAAGACGTTTATCAGGTCCTGCTTTCATCACCATTTTTTCTATGTCAACACAACGAGTACCCAAAGGATCTCGGGCATCAAGGACCTCCAAGATAACATCAGAAGCTTCAATAACCTTTACCAAATCCTTGTAAAAGGCCCTATCTGAACTATCTATGGAAAAAGAAGACATAAAAACACAATGAATATAAGATAAGCAATTAAGTAAGGCTATTTGACCTAAACAAAATTTGCAGCAAATGTAAAAAAAAATATACCTCTAGTCATTGCAACAGTGGGAGCATTTTTAGTATTTTCTAGAGAAGCCGTTTCAACTGATTGGGAGTTATCGTCATCCACGGGCAAGCCCAACTTCCTTTTACGAGCCTGAAACAAGAGTTATTAAGCAAGGTAAAGTTTCAAATTATAAGAAAAATGGAAATCATCCAAAGCATACAAAACAATAGTGTTATCATGCATACAATGGAAAAAATAAGAATGGACTTCTAAATTCTGTAAAGCCACTAGAGTCAGGCATAACACATAATATAAATATTCCTACATCTCTGACTACACAGAAGCATCACAAAAGAATAGTGGTTTCTTGTGTGTATCTAATTATTCTAATTCTAATTATCTACAAATATAGATCCAATAGTTCTAGTAAATTAATCAAATATCTTGACCAGCAACTAAGGTAACAAGATATGTGTGAATATTATTCTTTATGTAAGAGAACCAATGACCACGTTACTCTCTTCGAGGTAATTTGAACTTCGTCCTTGGAGATTACAAGTTATGTATGATAGGGATTAGGGTAAACAAGTTTTGGAAAGAAAAACAAACAGAGCACGACACAAGCACACACTCACACTAAGGGCTTGTTAGCATTTTGACTTATTTGAGCTTATCTACTTACATGAGCTTTTGTAAGACTAAGACTGTTTGTGAGAAACTTATAGACATGGTAACTTATAAGTTGTTTTCAGCTTGGTTTCATAAGATATCTATGACAACTTATATGAAAGTAGTTTGACTTAATTTTATCTTTTGCTGGACAAATAGTTTATACATAAGCACTTATATGGTAAGTGCTTGGGCCCGTTTGGATTAGCTTATTTTTTAGCTTATGAAAATTAACTTATGCAAATAATTCATAAGTTCTCGTGAGTAAAAATTGTATCTTCGTAAGCTATTATTTCATAAAATACCTTAACAAACTTATAAATAATACATAAAAGCTTATTTATTCGTATAAGTTATTTTGCATAAACTCAAAAATAAGTCGATCCAAACAGGCCCTTTGTGCTATAGGATATTTATTAAATTATGTATCCAAAGTCCAAACAAGTCCTAATGCATAATGAAGTAATCAAATCTAAAATTCATAAAATCTGTGTTGAATAAAAATACCCTTTCTTTTCGATCGGCTTTTTTTTGTTCCAATTCCTGAATAGCACGTTCTCTACGAGCTTCAAGTAATTTCAATTCTTGTTCCTTAAAAGGCCAATCATTTGGAATACCAGGATCTTTCTCAACCTTCTTCTTACCACTTAGAAGAAGCTTTTTAGCTTCTTTTGTTTTCTTTTTGTTATGCTCTTTCACTTTTCTTATGATTTTGTATTTCTTCTTCAATGGAACCCTCTTGCTCTTACTCTCTGCAAATTAAATCAAAACAAACAACGAGAGATTCAATCAAATAATAATAATAAGAACAATAATGATAATTGAAGTGATGAAAAGTGATTTACTTACTCTTGCTTTTCTTCACCATTTTTGGTTTGTTGTGATGAAAACAGAGAGATGAGAAACAAGGTGGAAGGTTATGGTCGCTACTGAGCAACGGGATATTAGGGTTTAACAATGGCTTATAAATACGGCGTTTTTTCTTTCCACAAAAAAAAATATCAAACCAAACAATACTATCATTCAATTAATTAATTAATTAATTAAGTAAACTTGCTTAAAAATTAATTAATTAATTAGTAGCAATTTTTTTTTGTAAGGGGCAAATCAAACTACAATTTTCAATTGTCGGTTAGTTTAGTGGTGATGTGCGCTGGACTCGGTAGGGGGAATTACGATTCAATTCTTCGCAACTACAATAAGAATAAGGATGGAACCACTTAATGTCATAATTGATCCCGGACTAAATTAGGCGTTCCATTGATGGTTGTGGTGGTGGAAAAAAAAGAGAGTACAGTTTTGATGCCAGAAAGTAATTCAATGTAACAAATTGCAAAATCATTTTCAATATTTGATTTTATAGGAACTTTGTGGATTAAACTAACCAACAAAAAATACATTTGAGAACTAAATTGATTAACTAAAAATTTATTCAAGGACAAAATGACTAACAAAAGAGATTTTTTAAAATTTGTTTGCAATTTTGATACATATGGGATTAATATGACAACGAATTAAACAACGAGGACCAAAATAATGATTCGCTTATACTCTCAAATAAACTTTTAACTTTATGAATATTTCAAAAAGAAATCCTAACTCTAATAAAATTTAGGGTTAAATATGTTTTTAGTCCCTACATTTTGCGAAATTGTTATGAATGGTCCCTACATTTTAAAAATGGTAAAAAAAAACGTATAAAATTTTTCGCTATCAAGTTAGTCCTTGCGTTTATCCTTTAGGGGCCATTCTTGACAATTTCGTAAAATGTAGGGACAATTTTCCAAAATGTATGAACTAAAAATATTAAAATGTAGAGACTATTCTTGACAATTTTGCAAAATGTAGGGACTATTCTCTATGGATTGGACTAATCTTGATAGTGCAAAATTTTATAGGGTTTTTTTGACCATTTTTAAAATGTAGGGACCATTCTTAACAATTTCGTAAAATGTAGTGACTGATAACATATTTAACGGTAAAATTTAAGAATTAAATTAATGGTAAGTTGTTAAATGATACAAACTTTTCTTTTAAAAGGACAAAAGAGTACAAGGTGACAACCATTCCAATTATGTTATTGTTAGCCTCCCAAATACGTCACCTAAGAAGTTGTGAATGATAAGAACTTAATTGGTAGTTTAAATGGCTAAATTACATAGTATTACTATTACACCAGAGAAAAAATTGATATCTTATCTTATATAGTCAAAAACTAATTTGATAATTCACTTATTAATTAGAAATTTGGAGACACATATGAGAATAAGTCTGCCTTATTTGTTTTTATAGAGATAAGTTATTTCTTCTTTTTAAATGTTTTTATTTTTTATTGAAAAGGGGATGATTTTGGGTATTTTTAACCAGAAATCATCCTATGCATATCTTTTCATTTGTTTTAATATAAATAAATAAGTGATTTTTACATATATTATATATTAGATCTTTCTTTTGTGTGATTTCATCGTCTCAGTGCGATGTTGTTTGATATACTGTCTTGATGCGCCGTTTGTTTGTTTCCCCGTTTTGTTGCTGTGTTCGTTTGATTGAATCGACAGATTAGCTTCGGTCAACTACTAATTCACATTGTGATAAGTTCGTCAACGATGCATATCCGAATACATAAGTATTATGGTTCCTTGATCTTATCACATTATTCGCATGCATGAGTATGTCGTTTTATACTATTAACTTGGATGTTGTGAATTGTTCGCAAATTCATCTTTTTTCATTTTTAGCGATATTGAACTTGTACTCAAATTTGATATACTCTACCAATTTGAATGAATGAATATTTTTTATTTTAGTCAAACAAAAAATTTCACTTATTAATTTATTAATTAATATATATTGATACTGCTAATATACTCTCATTAAAAAAGTAGCGGTACATTACCTACTCGCCCTTTTATTTTGGACAAAAATAGCCGACTAATACTTTATAATTTTTTATTTTCTTACGAATATATGTTTAGTTCTTTTCATATTTCAACTTGTTTTGATCATCACTTTGTTTCAATTTTCTTCATATTCATGATTCATCATTTTAACATATTCAAACTGAGACTTAGTTTGCACTTGGTAACATTTTTTATGACCTTGTGTTCTTTATTTTTATTTTTGTTTACTAGCAACAAATATAACCATTAGTAATTTTTGTATCCTTGTCATGTTATCAGCAACGAAAATGGAAAAAGAGTGAGGTTAGTGACTATTGGGAATTAGGCCAGAATTTTTTAGCTTTTTCAATGTAACAAATAAATGGAAAGTTAGATAAGTATAATGATTTGTGTAATCACTTTTATGATCATAGTAGTACTTATTAACCAACTAATCAAACTTTAAAGATTAATGTGAAAAAGGAATGAGAGTTTAATATTAATGAATTGATTATGTTGATGAAGTCACTCATATGAATAATATAACATATAGAATATGGCCATATAATTTAGTTGGCAGCAACAAACAACATTAGAGATATATAAAGCCATCATCATGCACATCACATTTTTTTTCATGAAACAAAGTTATGATCATAAAGTAATGATCACAATGTCATATTTGATTATATTGATCATATATATATATAATGTCATATGTAAATATAATATGTAAATATAATATGGTCACACACACAATTCACACCACTACACATTGTAATTCTATAGCTTGATCACCACTTTTCTCCTTCTTCTCTTCCACACCTAATTTTTGCACTTGAATTTGTTGATTAATAACATCTTCAATAATATCTTCATTTTCATCCAATGGAATTGGAAAGACACTACCCAATGGGTTCACAACAAGAATATTTACCACTCCAGCTTCTATTCTCTCATCCTTAACACCACCATATTTTGAGTAATATCCATATAACAACATTTGCATTACCCCCAAGATAATTCCAACCACATTTGGAAGCTGCAACAAAAAAATTATAATTATTATTTAATTGATCAAAATTTCCTTCATGTTTAATTTATTTAACCAAATAATTATATACTTACATAAATGCACATGTCCTTTTTCAAGAAACCATATCCAAACCATACCACACCACTCATTGTAAGGAAAAGTGACAAATTAAAGGGCATAAATTGTACACTCCTTGTCTTGAAAACCCGTACCTATACACATAAATAAATAATTTAGTATAGAGATTAATTACCAATTACTAATTGAAATCAAATAATAATAATTAAGTTCCTTACCACAATGCTTAATGGTGCAGCAAAGACAGCAATTGATATAATGGTACAAACCCATCCAAGGGTTTTGACACGATCGTTTTCTTTTATAACAAATTGTATGATCAAGAAGATCATCACAAATGAAACCACATTCATTAAGACAAACAGTTTAATGGTTAATTTCTGCAATTAAAATAAATAAAACAACTTAATAATATGTGACAATAATTTGTGAGAAATATATATATATAATGGAATTTATAAATTAGAATTTACCCTTGCATCTCTTGGCGCATAGCATATGTAAATGATACAATAGATCACTTCTATGACACAACCAATTGAATTAATTGAAACAAGAAAAATAGCATTAGTCTCTATCAATGCATAATATAGCCATAACATAGAACTGAATAGTGCCACCAGATATGGCAATGATTGGAAACTTTCCGTGCTTTTCCTTCTGAATATTCGGATAAAAGTTGGCCTGTAATAACATATTTACGTCAACACAAAAATATTAATTTTGAATTTTATATTTAATCATAATTTAGATAATTGAGTAAAAAAAATAGTTTAAAATAAAATTGGCATGATTTATACTATATTCTGTTTAAAGAAAAATATTAGTAAGCTAGTTTTCATGATTAAAGAAGTAAGCTAGCTAATTTTCATGATTAGAGAAAATTGAGAACATGTACTTACAGAGGAGCCAAATAGACCATGAAGGAAATGGCATTACCTATACATCAAAAGAAAAATATGTTAGTGGTACGTAATTCGTTATTTCGTTAATTTTTTATAAGAAAAAATATAGGCGGTTATAATTAGACCTAAAGAATATATTATGAGACACAATTGGTCGTTTGTATTTTTAATCAAAAAAGTATATTAAAATATTTTGTAAGAGTTATAAGATTTTTTATTTAAAAAAAAAAAAGAGCCAACGAAAATCACAATGTCCATATTTTTCATTAAAAGAGAGAAAGAGAAAAAATAAATAAAAAAACATAATTTTCAACAAACTATATGTAGTGGGAATTTATGATCTACCAATACGTCAACCATAATTTATAGTAGTACGTGGGATTATCACTTCATGACTGCGTCCAAGATAGCAAAAAAAAACAATATATTAAGAACTAGTTTGAAGAAATTATAATCAAAATTTGTTTTTGAATTTTTTTTGACGAATTGTTTATGAATATTTAGATTCATATATGCATGATTCCTAATTAAAGTTAGAGAAAATAATAAAACAAACCAAAAAAATTAAATATTGGAGTAAAAAGAGAAGAGAAGTGGTAAAAAAACCATGCACATTTATTATTGCATTTTACTTTCAAAAAAGAATCAAGAAAGAAAGAAAGAAAAGGGCAAGAAAGAAAGAAAATGATGAGCAAGAAGTGGTAGAAGATTGTGATGATGATAATGGCATTATGTGTTTACCTAGAAAGCCAAAAACAATGACTAAAGTATGGATTGTATGGTCATTCATTGAAAACATAGCCATGATTATCTTCTTTGTTTTCCTAGCTCTTGAGATTTTGAGATGATGAAACAAAAGAAAAATGCTAACACAAGATTTTGGGGTAAGGATTTGGGAAGAGGATTGAAAAACCTAAGGTTGGTTTTTCTTCCAAATCAACCCCTCAATCTCATGCAAGCTAACACTGAATAATGAAAAATATTTGTTGAGCAACTCATGCTATATATACACAAATATAGACACGGAGTGAGAAGGAAAAATAATAAAAAAGAATAAAAATGAGGAAAAGAATTAAAGAAAAAGGAACCAAAAAAACATAAAAAATGGCACAAAGTATGTATTAATTGTTATTATTAGTGAAGGTATTGTGTTCCATTCATGTGTAATTAAATCATTCATAGTTCATGAGGGTTTATTCTCTTTAGTAGGTAGCGTGCCACAAAATCATTTACCTCCCTAACTATCTAACTAGGTGGCACCTCAATCAGGTATACGTGACAAAAATATTTTGATTTATAAAAAAAATTTAAGATACTTATTTTAGTATACCATAAAGTTTTATGGGAAGTTTATTCAAAAAATTTATATTTATTTAAAAATAATTAAATACAAAACATGACACATATTAATGATTTGGATGTTCTTAGAATTTGGGTTAAACGTAACTTAATTAAACTCTATAAAGTTGATTTCTAAATGATTACCGTTTCCATTTATAGACATTGTGTTTGTCATATATATTTCAACTAATATGAGACTTATTTCTATAAGTGTAGTGCAGTTGATAGTTACTAAGAATATTATTAGATAAATTGAAGTTCGAACTCCAAATTATGTATTTTTTCACACTTAAAATGTGAATCTTTGATATAAAAAATATGACCAAAGTAACTCAATAACAAGTGATCCACAAATTTTAAATAAACTCTAATGCTGGCATAGAATTTTAGATTTAAAATTTTACGAAAAATATTTGTAAGATGATGACTACGCTCTTATTTATTTTTTTGAAGAAGGACTACACTCTTATTTATAGGCTAAAGAAATTTTAAGTAAAATATTTAGGATTACGCTTGATTAGTTATAGCATACTAAAATTTGAAAAGAATTTTAATTATTCGTTAGAAAATGTGTGGAAGGGGTAGAAGTTAGAGATAAGGGTAGGGGTTGATTCTAGTAAGTAATTTGTAGTATGTGATTATGATTCTATATAGACATGGATTATTGATGATAGACCCGTTTCATCCAACTAATCTAGTAAACAGTATTTTTAATCATTGAAGAGTGAGCAATTGTTATTATAGTTTTTTTTATATATAATATTTTCTATCAAAAATAAATATTATTATTATTATTATTATCTAGTTTTTGAATATTTTCCTAAAAAAAAAATGTGTAGCTTTTGAATAAATATATTAAAATTGTTAATACATATTGAATGTATTTATCTTATAATCTTATGTACTAAGGACCATTTCAGCTTTAAAAAATATATTTTTTCTTTTTATTTTTTAAAATAGATTTTGTGAAACCGTTTTTCAAAATATTATAAGTTTTTTGTATTAATTTTTTCTAAATTGAAACACTAATTTTGACACCATATAACATAAATGTACATTATTGAAGTTCAAAACATAGTCAAAATCGTAATTTTTTCAAAAAATTGTATTTAAAAAATTATTTTTGTGATAATTTATTTGAAATAGCTTCAAAATTAAGTGATTTTTTGAAATTTTGATATCCAAATATTTTTTCAATAAAATTATGAAATACCTAAAATAATATTTTAAGAATAACTATTCAAACAAAATTTTTATTTGAAACTTTTATAAAAAAATTCTTTGTAAATTTCTTTTAAGCAAAATTTTCTAACACTACAAAATCTATTTTAAAAAAAATCCAAAACAAACGGAGCCTAAATTGACTAACAAAAAGTGAACTTAAAAGATCAAAATAACTAATAATAATAAATAATTTATCTTATAATCTTATTTTTTTTTTTAAATAGAAAGGAATTTTTTTTATGTACTAAATTGACTAACAAAAAGTGAACTTAAAGGTCAAAATAACTAGTAATAAATAATACACATGGATTCCATGTTTACAATTTTGATATATGCAAAGTATATAATGAGTTTTAACTCATTAATCCCAAATTCCAATTGAGCATGCCATGATGCATCTCATGTCATCACCTATATACACACTTTCTTTGCCACTCTATTTCTCATTTGTCTCATAGTGTGATCCAGTTGTTTCTAAATGCAAATTGAAGGTTTTTCGTGTACAAGAGTCACTCCCTCTAATCTCTATATTTTTCCAATACATTCATTTCCTTGCAGTTATGCAAAAGGTAAGAGTATGACAAACTACAATCAATTTTATTTTATTTTTTGTTATTATTTCTTGTTGTACAAGTACTTCCATACTATCAATTAAGATAAAATTTGTTTTCCAATCAAAACTACCTATATATGGTCCAAAGGCTATATTCATTTCTTGTTGCGGTATTCAGTTGCTATATTCATTTAATTTGTTTGGAATGATCTCATTACTTGAGCTTGTGTATAAATTTTCAATTATTTAAAGAATGGTTTGTGATGAATGATGATGTATGTCTAACAAAGTTTCTATTAATTCTGTGCTTAATATTACGGAAAATATATAATTTTGGTCCTATAGTTTTCAATTGCTTAAATCAAGTTTCCATACATTTTCAATCAAACAAAAGTTTTTTCCTCGTAGTAATATTATAAATTATTAAAAAATGATGATATAAGCAATATTGTTTCTATGGAGAACACGTTTTTAATATTACTCCCTCCCGTTATATATATAAGTCAACTTTTTCTTATATATAAGAGTTATTTTGACTAAAATGACACTATTTATTTATCTGTTTTGACCATTTTTTTTAATAATATATAGATATAAATATTAGCATATAAAATTTTGATTGATTTGTTTTGATGAGTATTTTTAAAATATCAAGTTTTTATGGTTTTTACTAATAAAGAATTAAAAATATAAGTAATCAAAATTGTGCGTTGACATACGTGCAATAGTCAAATTAGGTCTTATATTTTGAGGCGGATGGAGTATAAAGTTTTCTACCATAATATATCATCTTTTATTGGTAGTATAATAGTTGGTTCATTTTAATATTTTCATAATCGACGGTGGCAGAGCGTGAGTTGTTTCTAGCGGCGTAACTTGTTGCTCGTTTATTTTTTATTCAACTGTAATTATAATATATTATGGTAAAAAAAATACTCTCTCCGTTATAAAATATAAGCAATAGTTGATCAACAAAAGTGATTATATTTAGTCTAAATCTTAAGCAAATAGATTAAATTTCTTTGACTCAACTTTGCTTATATTTTGGGACGGACGGAAAAGAATATCTTTATAACATGTCAATAAACCTAGCCGTGATAGTTTATGAAAACAACTTATAGTTTAAATGAACAAAATTTGACAATATTCTATCTTTTGTTATATTATTCTATCTTTTATTATAAAAATGATTTATACATATGTAGTTATGTTATAATTATAGTGTATAAATGCTAAATTAAACTATTTACCCAAATAGAGCCTAAAAAATACAATAAGATGGAGTAGATTTCGGAAATAAATCAATTATTATATTGATTTTTGTCTCTATAACTTGTTCTCAAATAATAGGTTCATAATTCTTTTAATATCTCAACTTAGTCATTGTTCATGTCAAATATTTTTTAATTTGGTCCTCCCATTAAGATTTGTTTTCTAACACGATTAAATGCGATGATGTAGATTGTTAAATTTGACGTACACAATAACATCACATAATCCAAGTGTCATGTTGTGATCGGTCAATTTAAATACAATAAATATTTGATAAAAAAATGGATAAAGACACAGCCTAAATTTTTTTTTATAAGCAAATGTTAGTTGTTAGTATTTTTTTTTATCAAATGTTAGCGGTTAGTATATTATTACAATTACAATGTTATTTTTCTCCTTGCCATGATAAGTTAAAAATGAAAATATGAAGACTATTTTGATAGAAAATTGATATAGACATGCACTTATTTTTATTTATTTTTTTATGCAATTTGAGCTCTTTTTTATAAATAACAATTTGAGCCCTTTATGCTTAAAAAAAAAAAACAATTGGAGCCCTTTATACTAGGTGACTAATAATATTGTTTGTGGTCCTTCTCTATGATATATCACTATTGACTTTATTATTATACTCAAGTCATGTCAAAATTGAAATTTCTTTTTCATAGGTGACTAATAATTGTTTCACTATTCACACACAAAAAGACTAAGAATTGTTTGACTTTATACTAGGATAATTGCCTTGTCATTCCTTTTTTTATTTTTTGAACAAAATTGTCATTCCTTGTTGAATCATTCATTATGAGTTTATACTTCATTAGAGTATAAGGAGAACTGAGGACTAAAAGCACATATTAATTTTCTTTCTATTGCTTAAAACTGTTATAAATCATAAGCAAATTTAGTAGCTGTTTTTCTCTTTTTGACATAATCTATGATAGTTTGTTGGTACAAGGATAACATAGTATCGATACCCATGAATCTACTGAGAAATAAACACAGCAACATTTGAAGTTAAAAATGCTTTGAACCCTATTACACCGGTTACAATTTAGTCATATAATATCTGAGCAATAACAATGGCCTAATCCCATAATACTAGTAATAAGAATAGGACAAAAGGATAAAAACAAAGAGAATTTTACCATCACAAAAGTTTGATTAGTTCACTGCTTCATGATTAAACCTATTCACAAGCCAACTTGGTGTCGAAGCTGCTCAAGCATATTGCAAAAGCTTGGAATGCAGATAAAGGATATCGATAATCCATGGTGAACATATCTTTCCCAACTTTGCCAAATTGCAGAATGATTTTATCATGTTCTGGTGGAGCTGGTTGAGATGGTGTTGGCGCGCCAGCAGGTGGTTGAGTGGACGCAATCAACTGAAAGTTCTTAACAGATGCAACAGTTACTCGTCCCCGGAAGTTAAGGCACCAGCACTGTAATTGTTCATGCCATCTTGGAGGCTTGTTTTTCAGAACCAAAGGTCTCATCTTGCCGTCATCTTCCTCATTATAAGATCCCCCGATATCAGAAAACCGCGAGCTGCTGAACTCAATGGAATGATCTAGAGACTTTGAAAACGAGATGCTCCTGAATGAATCTTCCAGGGGACGGGGAATAAGTTCTGGCTGTCCAGGAACGGAGCCACCCGCATCAAGTGCTGAATTTGGTATTGAATGCATAATGCAGTGCATCTTCCTTGGGCCTCGAGTACCGAGCACATTTAGTTCATATGTTACCTGAGCTATGTTGTAACTCCCGGATGGGACCTTAGGTGATACCTTTTTAGAAAATCTGCGGCTCGTCTTCCCAGTCCCTGGAGGGCATATATGGGCAGAACTGTAGGGAGGCTGTGTATCATATATAATGAATTTTGTTCCAAGAAAGTTTGATCTGGTGTATCAAAATAATAATATAAAATCTTGTCAGTAAGAAGACAACGATGTAAAGTAAAACAAAAAAAATTGGTAATTGGTCATGAAAATATGAATAGCAAACAAAGATATGTCTGCATCATATAAGTGGAAAATTAATTATGAAATAAAAACCCTAGACTATTTATTACCTTCGGTAATAACAATTACAGCATATGCTTAAATAATTAATATGTGCATCTAAATATATGAAGGTAAATAATTTTACTTCACAACATCACAAGATCATTGATTCTGCTGTCAGACTTCCAGGAGTTAGAATGAATTTTGATAATCTGAATCTTAAACCATAGTAGTTTTAAGTTTTAACATAGTCGATGACAGAATAAACCGAGAGTGACAAACATTTGCAATTAGAAACTTACCTCAGTTTTCCAATGTAAGTATTACTTGATCTTGAGATGTTGTCAGCATCCATGGAAATAACATACTCAGTGTATGTTGTTCTCCGTGTCCTCTTAGCAGAAAGGAGGAATTTTCCATTTTCAACCAACAAAGCTGCAAAGTCAAATATAAATAAAATGGAAACATGAACAAAAATTTAATAGTTCAACATGCACTAGAATGTAATAGCGCCAAGACCATTCATTATGTCAACAAAAAAAACATAACAGACCCATCACACAGTAGGGAAAAAAATTAGTATAAAATAACAAAACTTATTAATTTTATCGGTATGAAGAAAATCAAATCTTAGCTGACTACATAATAGGATACCTCCATATATAAAACGACAAAATATACCGTTAAGCCTCAACCCTAGTTAATGGATATCAAACAAAGGATATCCGAGACTCGTAGTATCAATCATCACAAAGTGAGATAAAGAAATAACACAGGGCGACAACTGTTATGGAAAGGGGGAAAAAAGGGAAATTGTGAACACAACATGACCTATAAAATAATGACCATTTCCAAATCTACCATCCAATACTATTTATTGCATCAGCGCAAATTACACTATTCCAAAAGTGTCATCTAATGTAGATCTCAAATCAAATATCCATGCAAACATATACACACATGCAGCCGCAATCAACATAAGCACAAATATTCATATAGCCAGTAACTTCAAAAATACTAAGCTGTTTGTTTGAATTTCGATACATCACATCAGAACAAATCTACACAATTACATCAGAAGCATCTGAGCATAAAACCATATAAACTGAAGGGATAATTATGTGCAAGAGAAGAGCTTTTACCAGGGCTCAGACAAAGGAATAGGTGATATGTTAAGTTAGATTTATCTCGTTTGATAAAGCATTGAATGATTCCATCTCGTGGCCCAGGCTGAAAAGCAAAACGAACGAAAAGTTAGCATGCTGCTACCATATCAACTATCATTGTTATCTCTACATAAATGTAATAGGTTGTTAATAAAAAAGCGAGATGAACTACATAATAATGCAACTAACCTGCTTCAGGGACACAGGAAACGTAAGTTTGCCGCAGAACTCGGGGCTCTTAACAATGTCCTTGCACATATTCCTCCAAGATTGGCAAACAGAAGCACATGCAACTACATGCTTTCGTGAAGGCCATGTATTCTCACTCTCCTCTAGCCGTCGAATGACATCAAATAGTAATTCTGGGGGTAAGTTCGCCCAGCAACTATTTTGAATTACTAGAGGTTGGTCATGCAAATCCTGCACCGATCCATGTGATTTTCCTCTATGATGCTGGCCAGTAAGTTTGACATCAAAACTACGCCTAGATAAGCTCCCAAAACTATCACGAACGTCACGAACTATGCTGCGGAATGACATTCTGCAGGAGGATCCCAAGAATAACTATATGAATATCTCTTCTCTAAACAATATCTAACCACTACGAGCATATGGCTGCAATCAAAGGAGAATTTCAGCTCAACAGTCACACATAAACCTTCTATCATAAGACGGACAAAAACAGTATCCGAAGACTACAAACTAAATCAGAAAGCATCTGATATGTCAATGTTTACACAAATTCCACTTGAAGCATCCATAGCCAAAGAGACATGAATCAAATGCAAGAGATGTTTAAACATTTTAAGTAGAGATTACTGAAGTAAAAATGGCATTGTTTTTCCTCTACTGGGAATCTTAATTAGACTTATATGGTTATGGAACACCTTATTAGGCAAATAAATTATAAAATATTACAACAAATATAGCAAAGTCGTCATAAATATTTAGCAGCTAAATTTGCAGATAACAAAAGGGGAAAAATCACTTATAATTGTTAACACATGGAATTAAGGATCATAATGTAAGAGATGCATGAAGAGAAACTACCTCTTATAACTTGAGAGTTAATCTCAGATGATCAAAACCCCCAAACTAGATCAAAATCCACCCTTTATCTGTAAAACACAATCTTAGCCAATGTTAGAAAATAAATCATCAAATAATCTAGAAATTTCAAATCTTACAATCTAACTCTACCCTTTTCATTCTACAAACCTAAAAGAGAGATTGTTAAAAGCTGAAAACAAAAAATGGATTTTTTTTCTAAGTAATTTCAACAGAAACTCAGTTGACCAAAAAGCTTCAAAGATTTGAAGAAAAACTTCATATAATTTGAATGAAAAATAAAAACAAAAAAATAAATGTTTGGATTTTGATGACAAACCTAAGCAAAATGGATAGATCTAGCTAAAGTAGAATCAGAAAGAGATTCTATGGAGCTGAGATGAGATACAACAAAGCAGAAAGATTGAAGCTTTAGGTCAGACAATGCTAACATCCTCAGTTTCTTACACTTTCCTCATTTCTCTCTCTCTCTCTCTCTCTCTCTTACTCACACTCTTGTAACCGGACTTCAAAATTTCATTGAATCTAGTTCATGAAACTATAGATAAAAAAGTATGAATCAAGTTCAATTATTTTATTATTATTTTACTATATGTTGAAAATAATTAATTAATCATTAATCTCTAAGACTTTTTTATAATTACTGTATTCATATTTGATACTTTCAATACTTTTTAGAAAAAAATAATAGAATGGTCAAATAAAACACCAGCAATAAATAGTCTAAACAGTTTCACTCAAAGGATTATATACGGAGGGGTTGGAGCTTCGAACCCCAGTCATTCCACTTATCCATCGTAAGGGTGAAATTTCTAACTACTTACCAAAAAAAAACCAACAATAAATAGATATAAATTTTGTTCAAAGAGACATCATAGCAATGTGGTGTCTTATAAGTGTGTAGATGTAGTTTTTAAGCGGATTGGGTTTGCCATCAAAAAACGATTAGCGAAACAACTGATTGTCTATTTACCTTTCATTCAAGTGTAATTATCCTTTCTTATATATATAAGTTTATAAGGTAAAATGATTAAAAATAGATATCTTAAGCAGATGATAATGAGGTCAATGTTGACTTTTATACGTGAATTTTTTTAATTTATAAAGTGATAACTTACTTTTAATGTCCGATCAATTTTTTTGCGAAAATCATTAAATAGAAAATTATTTAATATCTTACATTAAATTAAATAACATTAATGATTATTTTTTAATTTTTTCTTAGGATATTTAGACTATGAGTCTATTTAATCTGTAAAATATAAATACTAGATAAAACAATACAAAATAAAGCAATACACGACAAACATTTAAATTATTGCACAAATTTTATCTTGTAAATATAATATTTCATGGATAAATGTTATTCAAATATTTTAGACAAACTATCCAAAAGACAAAAAACACCTCTCTTATTTCGGTGAAAGAAAAAAATCTCTTAACCCCGAGTGCATGACATACAGAAGTTTCAAGTTTATGGTTAATATAATATGAATTGAGAATATGTTATGAAATATACTGTGATATAAATATATTTTGACGTATAGAAGTTTATGATTAAAAAATAATGATGATAAATAAAAAGAATTTTTTGTACAAATATAATAAAGTATCCACCTGTTGTCCACCACCAAACCAAAATAGTGTCGAAAATGTTGCGGCGATCCACAAGGAATGTAATGTCATGCACTTTCCTAGTACTATCTTATCTTTATTGTTAAATTATCAAAAAAAATTATTGACCACTGGTTTTCTGGAAAATTTGCAATAATTCAGAATTTAGCGCGAAGATAAGTAAAGTTTGATAAAAAATTAATTAAATTATCATCTTAATTTTGGGCTAAATATATCTAGCGACTTTCGTTTTTTTTTTTGTCTTAAAAGTTATAATCCATTAAAATGAAACTCACATATAATTGTGAGATTCCGGGTTCGAACCTGGGTCACGACGTCCAGTCTAACAATTTAATATATTTGTCAGTTGAGCTAGCACTTATGAGACATATCTAGAGATATTTTTTGTTTTTTTTTTGTCAAGTAGTCTATTGGCGGGAAACTCCACCTTAAAGGTGAATAAGTGGCGTGTCCCGGATTCGAACCCGGGCTCCTGCACATATATAGTGCGATATCCCTACCAACTGAGCTAAGCTCACGGGGATTAGCGACTTTCTAAATTAATGTTTGAAATAAATTTTTGTACATTTATAAAGGTAAAAGATATATGTGAAAAAAATAAGATAAAAAATTAATCTGTGCATATTTATGATGATAAATGACGAGTATGAAAAATAAAAGACGAATTTGTTATAAATAAATAAGAAAAATGATGTATATTATAATTTTGCTAATATTTTTTCATTTTATCTCAATATACTTTTTTCTTCTCACACTCTAAACAAAACTCTACTGCCCCAATATTTTTTTTATAAATTCTCATCAATTTTGTTTCTTATTTTCTTAATTATAACCAACGGCACCAAATTTATGTGTCTTGAAGTTGTGTATGACATGAAATCTAACGTTGAAGTCAAGCTAATTATAGGTTCATAACCGGTAATCACGTGTGTACTGTACAGTAATTGTTCAGTTACTAATACGAGTATATTGACAATTACTTTGACTTGGATACCAATTCCATTGTGTTTATCTATAATTCTATTGGTCGGATTAATTTGTAAAATGTAATTATTGAACCAAATACTATATAAGACAGAATATTACAGATAAATATTAAGATATTGCTCTCGTGAACTTAACTCAATTGTAGAGACATTGCATTATATATATGCAGGAAACTGGAACTTTTTCGAACCAGATTTATTTCACTTATTCATATTAAGGTGTAATTTCTAAGCACTAACATATTTGACAAAAAAAAATATATCAAGTATTCTGGTGAACACTTGAAGGAGTATGTAAAGTAATTAAATTGAATTGCCAATAGCAATAATTATCTGTGTTTCTTCTTCATTATAATTACAAATGATAGAGATTGTATTTTCTATGATATGAAGTAAAAAAAAATGGAGATAAAAGTTTTACATATTTCTGATCAATCATCGTCCTCCTTTACAAGAATGGAAGAGTTGTATTTATAGACTTTTCTTCTCCATTCAGCCACTTTTACATTAGCACGATCATGGGTGAGCGAGCGGTTTATTATCCTTGTCACCTCTCTCAGTGGGGTTGTTTTTATACTTAGTGGGATCATGAGTTACTTTTCCCGCCTTTTTCTCCCTACGTTCTATGAGTTCTATCGTGATGTGAAAATATCTCATGTCAATAATGTGGTAGATCATGGGAAGGTGGTATGTATACTCGGTACAATAGAAACATTACATAAACATGTGAAAATAATGGGAAAAAGATAGTGTAGGTGGTGGTGAAGTGTTTACAAAAATGTCTGTGAATGACGAGATCATGGGCGAGTCGCCTTCTCGCCTGTACCATAGCTCTAACTCGCCTTTTGGGCTATATTACTCTATGAACTGGCGCTTCTTGGTCATTGGGCCGTTGTTTGGATCCTTTCACCATGCATTAGGTCTTATTAAATAAACCCCTATACTTTAGCCCGGTCCATCAAGATATTGAATAAATTTGGTTATGCATGATTTTTGTAAGCAAAAAATTATTTTTGTATTTTGGATATTTTGTAAAGAGTTTAATTATTGTACACTGTCGGTGTAAAGTTTTTTTTGCACATACATCCAATGATGTGTTTTTAATTATCATACATGATGTGTCGATATATTATTGAACGCATGTGTAAAATAACTTTACACTGACGATGCATATAAATTAAATTCTTTTGTAAAGAGGACAACCAATTGTTCATTAATTTGGTAAAAGACAAAAAATTATTCGGTCTCTTAACTTACAATTTGTGCAATTTCAAAAATAATTTTAAAATTAAACATTCCTTTGATTTTTAGGGTATGAAATTCACAATCTGTGATGAACCTTCATGGAGTATTTGATTGAATGAAATTGAATGCTAGACCGTACTAGTAGTTGGAGTTCTAGTTCTAGTATCAAAGTCTGACTTTGTTGACGCTCCCTTATCATTACCGAAGCTTCACACAATTCAGAAAAAGTCACCCAATATCACCATTTTCTAGTCATATTATTGTGTCATTTATATATTGTGGGACGAAAAAAATAAACAATTATAATATTTATTTTTATATTATAAGTGTGTAAATAATTGTTATCACCAAAGTACTTTTCACTAACACATGTTGCTACTTATTGGAATTACATTAAATACTTATAAGAGACATAGTTGTTATTTTTGTTTAAATATTAGTCTATATAATTTATTTAAAAATAAATTTGTTTTTAGCCTCTATAATTAGTTTAAAATTATATATATATATATATATATATAATTCAGTTCTTGCAAATTATAGAAATATATAAAATACAAGATTATAGAAAAAATAAGATGAATACGTATAAAATTAATAATACAGAAATAGAAATATAAACAATATTTTTCTTCAAAAAAATAAAACAACGATATCCTAGTTATTATCACAAATGAACGCCGGTGCAGACTACCAAGCGAAGCTTGGAGCTCGCAACAACGAAACCCTTTCTGTTATAGTCAGTTCCACCTGCTGGTTTAAATATACTCTTGCTGATGCAAGTGGGACTTGGTTCTCTAGATAATTAATTTTTGGTTTTTTTCTCTCTCTTGTTGTACCGAAAAAACACATGATATCATAAGTGTTATTATGACACTATCATATCATATTATTATCCAACTCATTATTCTATCATGTCTTAATTATATCCTGCGCACCAAACGGACCGCAAAATTATATAACACTTATATCCACCACGATTTTTGTAAAATAAAAGTGGTAGCAACATAAGAGGGTGAGATATACTGTTCGTGGTGCATATCAACTCTTGACGGCTCAGGAGTGGTTCCATTAGATGCGGCGACAAACCTCATTTGGCATTCTCAGGTTCCTTTGAAGGTTTCCATTTTCGCGTGGCGCCTCCCGCGGGATAGGATACCCATCAAAGCAAACCTGACCTTTAGAGATATTCTACCAGTAGGGGATCTTCATTGTGTGTCTGGTTGTGGAGCGGTGGAGTCCGCTCAACATGTGTTCCTCTCTTGTAGCACCTTCAGATCTCTATGGTCTCTTGTCAGCTCTTGGGTTGGTTCGTCTTTGGTGACAGTTCAGACTCTTTCAGATCACTTTGTTCAGTTCACGTCTTCAGCAGGTGGTACCCGAGCACGTTGTTCTTTTATGCAACTCATATGGCTAGCTTGTGTGGACAGAACGAAACCACTGATTGTTCAGAGGCTCAACAAGCTCTACACTTCATATGTTGGACAAGATCAAGACTTTTTCCTTTAGGCGGTTGGCAGCGAAGAATACTTATTTAGCTTTGAACCGCCATAGTTGGTGGTCTAGTCCTATGTTTTGTTTGGTCTTTGTTTAGTATTTTGGGTTTGTATGGTGACTCACTTTTAACCTGACTTTATTTTCCTTGGTACGTCTTGTGCTGAGGTGATTCATTGTTTATATATATATATATATATATATATATATATATATATATATATATATATATATGTCATTTTGGTTTGTTAAAAAAACATAAGAGGGCGAGAGGCCCAATCTATTCTATTGGGATACAATTTAAGCCACTTCTAACATGAAAGAGTGAGACAAGTGGTGCACGATGCACCACTTGTCAATATCTCGATAACGAATACCAATTTTACAAAATTCATCATTGCATTGAAAATTTATATCACATAGATTATTCATGTAAAGTTTTAGAAAATTTGATGTGTTATTGAGACTAATCAAATTAACGGTATTTAATAAACCGTTAATCTTGATAGTCTCAATAACATATCAAATGATTTTTAATTTTTCTAAAAATTTATATGAATGATCTATATGATATAAACTTCCAATCCAAAGGTGAATTTTGTAAAATTCGTATTCATTATCGAGATATTGACAAGTGGTGCACCGTGCACCACTTGTCTCACTCTTTCATGTTAGAAAAAGCCTAAAATTCATATATTGTTGGTCCATATAATTTTTTTTTTAATTTTAATAAAAGTTAGTCCCATAAAAATTCAGTGCAATTCATATGAATTTTAACTCATAAAATAGAGTGGGTTAAAAAATGTGTTGCTAGCATTAGTCTTTCTAAGGAATATTTAATCTTAATTTTTCTAAGATGAAAATAAACAGAACCTACAAATAGAAAGCATAAAGAGCAATTTTACAAATGTATTGTGATAGAAAAATTGCCTTAAGCAATTTAACTTCTTTTTTCTAAGTAATTTTATTGATATCAGCATTCGTTCACATCACAAACTTTAATTTTTATGGATAGTCATCACAAAACATGTCTATCCTCCTCATGGTACATGAACAAATTTGATCTTAAAAAACCTTTGCACTAATAATACAAGTTTATTTATATTTATTTCAATGATAACTAGTTGATTAAGTGTTGGTGAAATGAGTTAATGCTTGCTTGATTAATATTCAATCCATGCCTTTCTCCACCATAGAATCTACAAAATATACAAAGAAAAAAATACATAAAAAACATAGAAATGTCTGAGCCCAGGTTCGAACTGGGGACCTCTAGTGTGTGAGACTAGCGTGATAACCAACTACACCACCCAGACCTTGTTGATACTTAAAATTCATCAAATGTTATTAAACCGAAATTATTTTTCAGGCTTCAGCAATAATTGACCAATATAGTCTTATATAAGAAATATAATATTGTATTCAATTTTATTTTTTTAAGTTTCTAAATTTCTATATTTGATTTATCGTCAAACCAAACTTTATATAATTATTTGTCAAATTTTGGGTAATGTTTGTTTGTTATAGTTACCTGGACCGCATCTAATCTGGCACTTGCGATCACACCTTGCTTGAAGCCTTGCTGCAAATCACATGTAACACACATACATATATATCAAAAATATTATCCAAATACATGTTGGGTTTTTACATTTATAATAATAATCAACTAAGACTCAAAAGTAATTAGATGAATGATTAATTGAGATATATTAATTTTGTAAAAGAAAAATTAAGCAAAAATAAAAAATAAAGGGATGAGAGTGACAAACAGTCTCTTTGAACACAGCCAGTTTGGCAAGCATCTAAGCAATCAGAAGCATCAGGAACAACTGTGTTCATTTGTGAAAATATAAGAAATAAAAACATCACACCAACCACCGTGTTCTTCTTCATCGTCTCTAGCTCTTTGATGGTTAATTTGGGTAGCTAGATTATTATTACAAGTAGTAGTATATCCTATTGAGTCATCATAAAAATAGGTCTAGGTAGATATTTATTGATTATAGTTTTAAGAAATGACCATAATCATATGGAGAAACTACGATAATGCCAAGTTATAATAAATGCATAGCTATCCAAAAAAGAAGAACTCAAAGCTAGCACATGTACTATGCCTAATTGCATACACCTGTCTGCCATTAACTACTGAACTAAATCACCATCCATGACCATCTTAAGCCGCCTATATTGAATACTACTACTACTCAATTTGAACTCTTGGACAGTTAACAATTAATTTTTTAATATTTTTTTAAAGATGAAATGATAAAGATCATTATAAATTAAAGTGTGTTCCACTAATAAGTAGGTTCAACTAATTTTTATTTGTGTCTATCTCTCTCTAAATGAAAGACAAATACAAGAATAATAAATGGAGGGAACCCAAACCCAAGTGAATGAGTCGAGATTTGAACCAGTGGCGGATCCACTTGTAAGTGAGGGTGTGCAAACACCCTGGATTTTTGCTATGTGCACCTAGAATAGTATATTATATCTATTTTGCACCCCCTGGACTTTTTAAGTTTGCACCCAGCCCAAAGATTTTCCTTCTCCTTGCAATGGTGGCCCAAAGTGTAGCATTTTTTCCTATTTATGTTACTTTCTTCTTTTATGATAGTACTACTTTTCTGATTGTTATTATTATGCTTTAAATATTTAAACTTCAAAATCAAGAAAGCAGTGATTCAAACGGATGATTGTACTCATTACAAAAAGAAGGACCAGAATTACCTGCAGTTAAATAAAACTAATTATTATTATTTAATTAATTCATAAAATAAATAAAAAATACTCTACAACATGGTCATGTTGTTAAAATTGAACAGCACTCAATCTTTTTCTTAAAAAGAACGGATAATTATACTTTTTTTGCCTAAACCAATATACCACGGCCATTTAAATATTATTGTTTCTATGGTTGCAAATATAATATATATCACTATATATATTACAATTTGTTTTTGTAACCAAAATAAAAAAAAATATTATAATTTGTTTTTGCATTTCTCCTGCCCTTTTCTTTTTTAGTATGTTGTCCTTCTTCTCATTTATTTTCTATGTCTCAAGAATAGAAGCTATAGCTATGATTATTATCTATACATTAATGTTCATAATATTAGAGTATATAATCTATCTAAAAATGTATATAAGTTACAAAATTTAAAAATTCAATTATATAATTGAGAGAAAAAAATGATAAAATCACAAATTTAGTAGTTTGTATATATAAACAGACACACATATACTCCATCCGTTCCAAATTATATGCCACTTTGACATTTTTACACATATTAAGAAATGTAATCATTGTTGTATGGAAAAGAGAAATTATGAGTTGATTTACAAAATTGTCCTTCATTTATGGTATTGAAAAGATAAATTGAAGAATTGAAAGAAGATAGAGTAATAAATAGTTAAGGGTATAATAGGAAAAGTTGCATTAAATGCTTCATTGGTAATGTAAAGTGACATATAATTTGGTACAAATTTTTTCTTCAAAGTAACATATAATTTGGAACAGAGGGAGTATAATTTTAATATTTATTAATGAAGTCAACCAAATTTACACCCCCTAACCTAGGGACCTGGATCCGCCAATGATTTGAACCCCTTTATAACATTTAGATTTCAGTTTAACAATTTTGATATTTTTTATCGATTGATTTAACACTTATAGACAATTTTATGTAAGTATAAGGAATCAATCACTAATAAAGATAATTAGAAAATATGAATGCATTATCATTATTCAAAATATCACAAATAATGATACTGGATTCTATATGGTTAAATTTGATCAGATTTTTCACAAGAGAATTATTTTGATGGCCCATAGATAACTTTTTACTATTATTGTCTTGCGCTATTTCATTGGGCACGGTGAAATTCGCTTTGCTAGAGAAAAAAAAGTACAATATTGTTTTAATTGACTTCGTGGTCTCAACTTGATTTAGGCTCCGTTTGACCCGACTTTTTTTAGCTTTAAATTCTCTTTTTAATCAAAAGTTGGGCCAAACACATTTTTAACAAAGCTCTTAATCGTAAAAAGCAGATTTTTTCAATGTGCAAAATTGGATTAAACGAGCTTCTAGAAAAAGAGGTTGAAACCTACTTTTGAAAAAAAATCCTGGGCTTTTTTTGCAATGATCCCGCTTCGAATCCCACTGAAGGCTCTTTTTATTATTTTTTTTCATTTTTTAGGTTGTTTTCATTTAAATATTATTAGTTGTTATTATCTTGTTTTAAATTTTTTATTTTTGGTACAAATCTTTTTTAAAAAATTTATATTTTACTAAACAAATTTTAGATTAAAGATAACTTTGAAGTTAAAAAAAACAATAATTACCAAACAACTTTTGCTCTGTTTTTGAAAGTTCTTATTTTCACTTTTAGTTTTCAATCAGCTTCTAAGAGCTAAAAAAGCCGGGCCAAACGGACCCTTAGACTCCGTTTGACCCGGCTGTTTTTAGCTTTAAATTATCTTTTTAATTAAAAGTTGGGCCAAACACATTTTTAATAAAGCTCTTAACCGTAAAAAACAGATTTTTATTTATGTGCAAAATTGAATTAAATGAGCTTTTGGGAAAAGAGGTTGAAACCTACTTTTGAAAAAAAATCCGAGCTTTTTTTGCAATGATCCCGCTTCGAATCCTGCTGAAAACTCTTTTTATTATTTTTTCATTTAAATATTATTATTTGTTATTATCTTTTTTTAATTTTTTTTGTACAAATCTTTTTTTTTAAAAATATATTTTACCAAACAACTTTTGTTCTTTTTTTGGAAGCTCTTATTTTCACTTTTAAATTTGAGATAGCTTCTAAGAGCTAAAAAAGGTAGGCTAAACGGACCCTTATTATGGTGAGAGCTTCTTACTTGCCATGCACAACCTTTGCTATAGGCTACCCTATAAAAGTGGACAACAATACTTCAAAGGTGGAGCGTAGAAGATTTTGCCGTGTCTATGTGAAGGATGACCTTACTCTATTGGCAGGACCGGTCCCGACTATTTGGAGGCCCGACTTAAATGTTAAAAGTGGGCCCTAATAAATATATATAAATCCAAAATAATAATCATCATTGAAGTTAAAACGGATTAATAAACAATGTTGAAGTTGAACTGAAAAAAAATTAAGAGATAATCAGCAATTATCAAATACAATCATGTGGAAAAAAATTAAGAGATAATTAGCAATTAGAATACTTTTTTTTTTTTGAGCAAGCAATTAGAATACTTGTTCAAAAAAAAATTAGCAATTAGAATAAAAGAAAAATCGAGTAAGTAGCAGAGCCGTTCCAATTAAATTAGAGGTCCGACTTCCAACGTAAAAGTGGACCCTTAATAATTTTTTTTTATAAAAGACCAATTTTCTATTTAAATTTTAAAAATAGAAAAAATAATTTAAATTGGGGGTGCAAACAGACATTCAACGTAGCCTAGGGGGTGTAAATAGCAAATCAGCATTCTAATTCAGTGGGCTGGGCTGGTGGAAGTAGTTGATGACTTGCTGTTTACACCACTATACTACACAGACTTACTATTTGCACTCCAGGTTAAAAAAAATTTGAGGCCCCAAATATTTGGAGGCCCAGCTCTATAGAGCTGTTTGCACTTCCCTAGGGCCGCCCCTCTCTATCAGGGGCGGATCCCTTCACAGTTGAGGGGGTGCAGCTGCACACCCTGAACTTTGAAAAATTGTAGGTAATATCTTATATTTTTTCATTTTGAACCCCCTGGAAAAATCAGTCTTGCACCAATTATCACCTCCTCAGTCCTCACGCACACTCACGAGAAGAAATAGATGAAGAAAAAATGAAGTATTAGCAGCACAGTGAATAGCCAACTAGAGAATAGGAAATGAGGGAATGGAGATGAAACTGAGCACGGCGGCAGCTTTTCTTCTATTAACACACCAATTTAGGGTTATATATTTTATTATGGGCTTGGGCCTCATGTGTCTATGTAGTTAAGTTTTTTATTTTGTTTCAAACTATTTTTTGGTGTTATTTCTAACTAATTTTAACATAAGAGCATTTTTATTTAAAAAAAAAAAGAAGAAGAAACATAAGAGCTTACATTTCTGTTCGAAATAACATTTCTATTTCTAATATATTGACTTCAAATATTTTTATAAAATTTTATTATTTAATATTCCTAATGAGTGTATCAAAAGTTCTCAATATATATATTTGTACCATTACCCATCAGACTCAAATCAATAACTATACACTTTTGAATTTGGATCAAGTAATTATATCCAAATAGTTAATGAGTATTTTCAAAGACTAATTGTTCAGAATAGCCGCAATTTGATTTTTATGTGAAATAACTTTTTGTCAGACTTGTTTAAAAATAAATTGTCAGACTTTATTTACTTTGATCGATTTTAAATTACTAGACTCTTGTGCAGCCCTTTCAGGCTCCTATGCCTTGTCGCATTCTACACCACTCCATACCTCATCCACCACAAGGATAATTATGCGGAAAATAAAGAAATTGAATATAAATATAATTTTATTTGATAAAGCAGATTATAATTATAATTATTTAAATTTAAATAATTTGCACCCCCTGACCCAGGGTCCTGGCTCCGCCACTGCTCTCTATTGGTGGTCAGTAAAATCTAACTAAATGATCATTGATACAAGGTTCAATACAAATGTTTTCACATCATTTGCACAACTCCTGGATGATATAAACATATTTGTCGCAATTGCGATGTGCTAAACAACAAAACACCGTCGTCATCAAATCCTAACAGTAGCGACATTCAATCGCCTAACCTTAATTTCAAGTCCACTTCTCCAAATCAGGTAATTGATAGCTCCTTAATGGCTCTTATAGATGAGAAATGTACTTCTATTGATGATGAGAATATTTCTAATTCATAAGTATATTATTTATATATAGGTTAAATAAGTTTTTCATGCATACAAATATAACGGATTTAAATTTTAGTCCATAAAAATAAAAGACGAATTGTTTTCATCCTCATATAATTTTTTTGTTTTGACTTTAGTCCTTAAAAGACATTTTAAATATATTAAATGACTTTTTGTATAAATTAGAGACTAAAAATGAAAACAAAATTAAAGAGATAAAGTTCGAAAAAATTCTTAAAAAAACTAAAATTAAAAATTAGTGTATTTAAAAAAAATTAAAATATATTTAACTCAAAAAATATTACGATTGGATTTCATCGGTGGAAGCTAACATTGATGAGCAGGGGAATGAAAGAATTAATTATAGACTAACATTATTGGAAACGTTATTATTATATTAAACTCTGAAAAAACATGTTGATGTCTACAACTTCATTTTGTATCGGAATTTTCTAACCTCACGACCGAATTCTAAATTATCGAAATCTCTTTTTTCTGAAAATTAGAGGACTAATGCCCAAAAAAGAAAACATGTTGATCTCCACAGCTTCATTTTGTACATAATACTACTTTAATATAAATATTTCAAACACGTTTGTTAACTAGTAGAACATTTCTCTACCTTTTGATCTGATCACCAATACTGTTAATTTGTTCATTTTTTGACAAGTTACCAACATGATCGATCCTTATCAACTTCAGTGTTATTGTTGGAGATACGTAATTCATCATGATCTACTACTGCTAATGATGTAGATGTTACAACAACTTCAATATCTTCAATTTCTTGGTCATTTTTTTATGCCACCAATTGAACATTCTTTTTCATCTCTTTATTCTTACCCCAAAGAACCATGTAAAGTCCACACACAATCAGCAACCCTCCGATCAAGCTACATATTACAAAACCAAACAAAATCATTAATATCAATATTAGTGGAAGGTTTTTATTTTTATTATAAATATTAAATGTTACTCTGGTATGTTATATTAACAACATCAATATATATACACACACAAATATTTATTTGCAAGAGTAATTTATACCTTCCTAAATATAATTTTTCATCCAACATGAAAGAAGCGACAATAGTCACAAGAGCATTAGAGGGTTGAAGAGAGATGCAAATACTGGACCCCTTGTCTTTATGCACCAAAAAGTCATAACAAACGCTATTCCAGAACCAATTCCCTACAATATTAAAATTTTCAACAGGAAAAACTTAAACGGTTAGGAAAAGTTACATCAATGATTTTATATTATTTCTAACGCGTCCTCTCACGCAAGAGCTAATTTGGACTTGAAGCGTGGATAATGCATAGACCCACACCATATGCTTAAATTTCACTTTTTAATTAGAAAGTGAGGGGAGCGGGGATCGAACTCTAGACCACTTAGTCATAGAGACTCTAATACTAGTGGGACTCTTTTTTCTAGATAATTTTATTTTTGTCCTTTGTTTCTCTTTTTTTCTTTTTCTCATCTTGTACCCAAAAAATAGAGG